>OZ012671.1:42163292-42852549 GCA_963942505.1 Lordithon lunulatus
ATATATATATATATATATATATATATATATATATATATATATATATATATATATAAGCCTTTTCTACCACAATATGGTAAGTGGTAAGTATATGTATAATAAAATTACTCATACCTATTAACTTTGTCAGTTATTCAGTATTTAATTATTAAATTTTTTGTTTAAATAATAATTTTGTTTGTAATATTCTTACAATGTACACATAATCTTAGCATATTAGCTTATGTTTTTATCTATGGATGGTTTTATTCATTTGGCATTACTCATTATAATTAATGAGCAAATGTACTGCACCGTTCATTTTTATACATAATGATGTATTCGTTTGTAATGTAATTCATATATAATTCTAAATCTTGCAAAGGCTGAGCAATTATTTTGCCATTATCTGTTTCCATTTCTGCTGCACCAAGCGGAGAATTCAGGGAAATTTGCACTCCTTAATAATAATTAATGCAATTCCACGTGCACTCATTATTCAAAATTTATTATACATACTAATGAGCACTTGCAATACAAGTGCCATTACATTGTTTATCATAAATGCTAATGTTGTTGATTTAGGCACTTACAATTTTAGAATTTAAAAATGACTAGTATATATTGTACAACAAGCTCATTATTACACATTATTTTCTTATATACTAGTTTGTATTCCGATATATTATGGAAATTTATGTTAAGCTACCCGTGTTATTAGCCTCATTTGATTTATGCTTTAAAATGTAGCAATTTCAATTATTTATGTAACACATATTGCAGCATTAATATGTTATGAATAATTATGTCGATAATTACTGGTTGATTTTAAGTACTTATATTTTTCTGTATGAAATATATTGAGGTCCATCTGTTTGACTGCATAAAATTTTATATTCTCCATACCCACTAAATTCAAATATTGTCTTGCAAACTAAATCTGAAGAAAGTCTACGTGCTCAAATAGGAGAATTAAAAGTGTTGATTTCGCAAACCGCCTTAATTAATTTATTGTTCCATGCAGGCTGTTAATTGCGAGCATAAATGACAGTTATTTGCCTGGATCATGCCTCCGTTATAGTGAGTAAGTAGGTAGGCAATTAGATACGACATTTTTGATTCCTTAAGCTTTTTTACAGCCGCTAAAGTTTCGATATCACGCAAGTTATGTCCGCTTCCATTTGCGATTTTATTAGCTGCGCAATTTATCTGCATTTGATTTTCATGTGCAGAACCGGTGCGAGTGTAACTTAATGCAAAATACACACTCGCGGAGAGATTCTTATTTGAAAATGAGTTTCACGTTTATTTACTAAACATCAAGAGTAACATTCGGAATAATTACTAATTAGAATTCACGTAAGAACAACATATCAACTTAAAGCAAGTACATTAATTAATAAACAAGTACTAATATTTGTCTTTACAGAAGATACGATTTTCACTTATTCAAAATATTAAATAACGAGATACTTTTCATGATACTGTGTATCGGGAATAGCATGTGTTTTGACACAAATGTCATGTAGTTTTTGTACTTTTGGTAAAGAAATGTTTTCATGCCTAGGCGACTAAATAATAAACAAATACCACATAGACCTTCAATACTACTAGCCCGAGATGGGACGAACCATCCTCAAATCTCGAGGCAAAGACAGAAGGAGGAAACAACAAGAGTGGAAATAAATACTATACAATACAATAATCTGTGTAACTACAGACATTTCATAAACAGTATATTATAAAAGATTAAAGTCATTAAAAAAATACGGTTTATCATCAAATATAATCTTATACAAGATGCAACACAGTGTCTGATACATTGTCAAGAAACTAAATGTAATTAAAATAATCAAATAAATAAATATAATGTATACATAATCTAATATGTTATTTATGTTAGAGTATTGTTTATTGGGAGAATTTTGTAGAAGGGATTTTTGTGTGTAATTATGCCAAATAAAGGTCTTTTTTTATACATAATCTATGCCAGAAAGCTAAGTAATTCTAACTCGTTCAGATTCACCGAGGGCGATAATACATTTGACATTAACATTTGTCGGACTTTTATTGAAGTGTGTTGGTTATACAACTATATTACTTTAACTTTAAATTTTATATATATATATATATATATATATATATATATATATATATATATATATGTGAAGAAATACGAATTCTATTTTTTTTATGCGTAAACAATGAACAATTTCGTTCTTTGTTGTCGCGGCTTCAAAGTGCATAGAAAATGCGATGTAAAATCATTTTTATATATTTTTAATACTCTATAATAAATATTGTAAATAAATAATTCCCCAAATCACGTGACACGCAACATCACAGCCTTTCATTGGGATAACCGCGATAAAAAGTAGCCGAGTATTTAAATATTTCACTATGTCGCAAATGATTTTGTCGATTAATTACAAGCTCTTTGAAGCTTTGTAATTACGCACTAATTAAAAGTATTTGAAAAACATATTATATATATATATATATATATATATATATATATATATATATATATATATATATATATATAATTTTTTGTTGACCTTTATTTTAGTGTTAATTTAATAATAATAATAATTTAAAAAATAAATAAAAATAATTTGCTTTTATTGCAAATCAATATGTACTAAAATTCATTCGAAATAAAGCAAATATTATTTTTTTTTAATTTTTATTATTCTATTAAATATCTAATAAAGTCATGTATGTATTACATTTCATAACAAATATGCCATATTTAGTTATATATAGAGTCTTTCAAAGAATTTGTGTTATAGATTTTTGATTGTCGATTAATGTTCGAGTAGAATAAATAATGTTATTGGTTTCGCACCCTCACGGACCCCTAGTAATTGCGTCACACCGTAGAGCTCATTGAATCGCAATTAAGAGTTATAATTATAAATGCTGACTCAATTTTATCGATTACTAAGAACGAGAGCGAATCCCATCATAAAATTGCGAGTCATTCCGCTTGATGCTATTTGATTTGCGAGTAGTAATAGCTCGTATTGAATTAATACAACTGTTTTTAATTAAAATATTATTAATTCTACAGCAATTCTAGTATCAAACTATAAACAATTTCAATCTGTTTATAAATTAATTTATATAAACTGCATTTGGATATGGATTATGGTTTTATAATGCGATATGTATGAATAATTAGGTATCTTTTGTTCCTCATAATGTGGATTTTTTAATTTAATTATGTAATTATGGGGATAAATTTACGGTAAATAATCGATAATAAAGAGCTAGACTATTGATTTCTTCCTACTTAGCCATTTAGTCTTATTTAGTTATGACTTTACATAAAATAAGGTATTTTTTTGGAAAAAGAAATTCAAATAAAATTTGAATGATATAAATAAAGGAGATGAATAAAACTACTATGTTTTTTCACTATTCAAAACATAGTATTGGATTGTTAAGGCGTCTACTTTGTGATAATTCGTTTTAAAGGATAAATAAAACGATTTTTTACTTTGTTTTTTATCAGTCATCGGAGGAGCTCGAAAATGGCTAGAGCTTAGCCGAAACTAGTTGCAAAGTGTAACTGAAGTGTGATAAAAACAAAGTAAAAAATCGTTTTATTTATCCTTCAAAACATAGTAGTTTATTCATTTCCTTCATTGAAAATGAATTACCACATAGTAGACGCCACAACCATCAATTTATGATATTATGGTATTTTACTCTATATTCTATGTATTTCTGTGTGTTGAGTAGAGGCATATGGACAATAGTTATACATTGCTATAATCACCATCTGAGTATGTATTATAAACAATAACTGTAGAAGGTAGTTATCATCCAAGGAGTGCTTTTCTTCCTAATTCTAGAAACTGTTAATGGTGCATGTAGATCAAAGATATGTATGAAACAATTGAGCCTGTGAGAATGAAACTGGTGTAAGTTACATTTGAATTGTTTTCAACAATTGAGCCTGTGAGAATGCCTATAAGTCACATTTATGTGAATTGTTTTGAATAGGAGAAGATTTTGCGTTTGGTATTTATGTAAATTCACTTGCGCAGTTACAGACATGAAATCAATTTATTCAGCAACAAAGTGAAACCATAGATTTCGGGTCAACTTTGACAGCTTCTAAAAAATACTTGCCATCATTTTTTACAATAGGACTTTTTAGAAATCACTAAAGCCATGTTTTAGCAATAATAAGGGTTGATTCAAACAAAGGTTTGTATTCAAATGCACCTGTAATTAACCATCAAGCTGTATGGTTTAATTAATTAAAAATCGATATAAAAAAAAATATGTATCCGAACATATCTAAAAAAATTCTTTTTGTAATCACTATCGGGTTAGCAACAAATGGTGAAAATTTGAAAAAAAATCTTCGTGGGCTAGGATGGAAAATTGAATCATTTTGACTTTCACTGCCGCCAAAAAATAGTAGGGCCTAATTTTTTAATTTTTTATTCCAACATATGCTGACCTTGTAAGTGTTAATCATTACAGAAAATATAAACACATTCCTTAGGTTCTAATCGATTTTATTGATTTTTTAGCACGCCGTATACTAACAAGTTTAGGTTCAAAATTAATTTAAAAAAAAAACTAAGGCCCGCGCATATTTAAAAAAATATGTTTAATGATTACTATTAAATTCTAAACAAAACATGAAAATTTTGAAAAAAAATTTAGTGGGCTAGGTTGCTAAAAATTACAAAATGTTTTCTTGCAAATTTTATTCAATAACAACTAACTAAATCAATTTAATTTTTTTTTACTCTTATATTATGGTTACCAAGACATGTGTAAACAATTGTACCAAAAATGTTTAATGCTCCACTACTGGAGAATCATAATCCGCGTTGCGACCCCGCGCGGCCGCCGGAATTATAGAAAATGGATAACTTTACTCCGGTTTAGCTCTTGTTCGATCCATAGCAACTACTTCAAATGATAATTTAATTAAATTTTACGACCAACTTCATAGTAAGATTCGGAGTAAGTTTCTAAGCTTGTAAGATTCGAGGTCATTTCCAAAATTATATCCAAAATTAAATCAAACATTAAAGGTTCTGATGGCATAAACATTTTGATGGTTAAGCTATGCTGGCCTTGTATTTAATTATTAATCTCAAAGCTTGTACTTTATATTAAAATAAAAATATCACCACTTCACAAACCTCAGAATTTTTCCTGTGGATTATTATATAAATATTACCACCTTTCACAAACATATTGCGTTTTCCTATTGATTTAAAATGACACCTCTTGTTGGATTGCCGTATATTTGTTTATTTATATGTGATGCCATCTTCTATCTTCTATATTCTATATATATATATATATATATATATATATATATATATATATATATATATATATATATATCTAGCTAGGGGGCCGTAGACGGTTGGGAAAGGTGTCATCGGAAAGCATCATCCCTCTAGATGTCGGGAAAAATATAACGGGCACTAAATCTCCGGTGGGAAAAGCTGTGGAAACGTGAGAAGCCGGGAAAGCGCGAAACATTAAATTCGTCGTAGAGAAAAAATTCACCTGTCAGTTTGTGTGCGCTAAAAAGCCAAAGAAGAACCGACGAAAAATATTATAAAATGTCAACCAGTAGGCGTGTACTGGCGGAAAAGTGCAAAAATAAAAAATGAAAATTTTCCGAAAAAATCGAGTTTGTTCTCATTTGATAGATAATCGGAAACTGATCGATAAGGGTTAAATTATAATTGCTCTAACTTTACCAACAAAGCTGCAAAACGAACAAATGTGAAATGTCAAAAATATTCTGTAAACGTCACTAAACTAGCTTCCGTCCGCTTAACATTGGGGCCGTCCCAGAAGCGACATGTCGGCTGATCAGAATGAGAGTTTAGATGGTGAGAAAAATGTTGAGATTCTTTTAAATTGAATCGGTAAAGCTAGAGGATCAAATTTTTGATACATTGAAAATCCTATTTCATGATAGAATGTGATTTTTAGTCTTATTTTGTAGAACTTTAATTTCTAAAGAGAAACGCACCAAATATTGTTATAAAAAGTGTACCGTTTTGACGATGAAGTAGAAGACATTAGATGCCAAAACTATCCTTCTGGCGGTTCAAAATTGGGGCCGTCCCGGAAGTGGTATAGCACTGAAACTTATGTCTTTTGATTGGAAATATAGTCTAGATGGCGAGAAAAATGTCAAGATTGTTTCAAATTGAACTGGAAAAGCTACAAAACTTGGCAAATTTTTGAAACTTGAAAAATTATATTTAATGTTAGAATGTTGTACTTGATCTCATATTGTATATATTATCTATTTGCCTTTTACCTTTCGGTGTAGGCTATTACATTTACATAACTTAAAATTACACTTTACAATAATTGTTGTTGTTTATACATTTGTAAATTCTTTCCACTATTTTCTGTTCTTCGTCAGTTCTCTTGCTTGTATAACTGTCTTTTCTTTCTTGATTATTCTTTCCTCTATTATGTTGTTCCACTCGTTTCTTGGTCTCTTCTTTTATTTCTTCTTGCTTCCCATACCTGTTTTGTTTGATTCTTTTTGTCCATCCTAATTGAATGTCCCCATCAATTTAGTTGCTTCCTTTCTATATACTTTTCTATAGCTTCAATTCCGAATTCTTCTCTGATGTCATCATTTCTTATTCTATCTCTTCTCGTAACTTAACAGAGGAGTAAACTCTGAGATATTTCATTTCCATTACCTTTATTCTACTTTTGTCCCTCTTCGTTAGTTTCCACGTCTCGCTCCCATATGTCAGTATAGGTCTATATATAGATCTCATTTTGTAAGTCTTTAATTCCAAAGAAAATTACGAAAATATATTGTTATAAAAAGTGTACCGTTTTGGCGAAATCCGAAAAATAAAACTTAAATTAAAATTGTCCATCAAAGTCACCTATAAGCCCTTTTGAGGATAATTTTCAACTAAAAAAAAATGTTAATACAATTGTGCGCTAAATCAAAAGATAAAGTCGCCAAATAAAGATTATAAAAGTGAGAAAAATCGGTAAAATTGGCAAAACTATCCTCTGTTGCGTCAAAGCAGGGTTCGCCTTAACAATCCAATATTTGTCATAATTTATGTTAACCCCCTTCCGCATACCACAGTGAAGTTATCCATTTTCTATAATTCCGGCGGGCGCGCGGGGTCCCAACGCGGATTATGATTCTCCAGTAGTGGAGCATTAAAGAAAATTGATTTTTGGTACAATTGTTTACACATGTCTTGGTAACCATAATATAAGAGTAATAAAAAATTAAGTTGATTTAGTTAGTTGTTATTGAATAAAATTTGCAAGAAAACATTTTGTAATTTTTAGCAGCCTAGCTCACTGAGATTTTTTTCAAAATTTTCATGTTTTGTTTAGAATTTAATAGTAATCATTAAACATATTTTTTTAAATATGCGCGGGCCTTAGTTTTTTTTTAAATTAATTTTGAACCTAAACTTGTTAGTATACGGCGTGCTAAAAAATCAATAAAATCGATTAGAACCTAAGGAATGTGTTTATATTTTCTGTAATGTAATGTAACACTTACAAGGTCAGCATATGTTGGAATAAAAAATTAAAAAATTACGCCCTACTATTTTTTGGCGGCAGTGAAAGTCAAAATGATTCAATTTTCCCTCCTAGCCCACGAAGAATTTTTTTCAAATTTTCACCATTTGTTGCTAACCCGATAGTGATTACAAAAAGAATTTTTTTAGATATGTGCGGATACATATTTTTTTTTATATCGATTTTTAATTAATTAAACCATATAGCTTGATGGTTAATTACAGGTGCATTTGACTACAAACCTTTGTTTGAATCAACCCATATTGTTGCTAAAACATGGCTTTAGTGATTTCTAAAAAGTCCTATTGTAAAAAATGATAGCAAGTATTTTTTAGAAGCTGTCAAAGTTGACCCGAAATCTATGGTTTCACTTTGTTGCTGAAGGAATTACGAATTATTTAGCAATATAAGGCACCTTACACGGTCAATAATACTGTCAATACTAGTACTGTCAGTATTTACGTCAATCCACCGTCAATATTTATCGACCTTACACGGTCAATCCATATTGTCAGTATTTTCGTCAATATCGTCCCAGACTGTTAATATGGATAATAGAAAAAAAGCGTTCCTCGCAATTATTCTGGCATTTTCTATAAAACGTACTACTGTGCGCAAGAGATAGATGAATGATTGGTTAAATAAGCGTGAACAGCACTCGAACATTGTTTTATTAAAAGAAATTCTCATGACGGATGTTACATACAAAAAATTCTTATTAATGTTAAAACATTTCTTGGCGAGGCAAGAAACAACCATGAGAAATTGCATTTCGGCTGAAAGATTAGCAGTTACTTTAAGATAACTCGCTACGGGAAGGTTCTTTGAGTACTTGAAGTTTTCCACAATCATGTCACCAGCAGTAGTAAGTCAAGCTGTGGATAAAACATTACTGCTTCAATATAAATTTTTTAGGGTCATTTAATTCCTAATTATCATCAGTAACTTCTACATAGAATGTTTCTGATAAAAAGGGTCTCATCATCCAATATTGTAGAAATAAGTAACAATATATGAGTACGCAAAACACACTGTCACACAACTGTGAGTGATACTGACGCTTGGATTACAAAATATCCGGATTCCGTCAGTATTTTGTTCAATCCATCAATACTGCACCTTACACGATCAGTAATACTGTCAATATTTTAAAATACTGACAGTAATATTGACCGTGTAAGGTGGCTTTATTATTTTTATTTAAATTATTGTATATTGTTTATAATACATTAGGTCAACATGGGATAAAATCAAAAATCCAAAAATGACGCTCAATAAGTTTTTGACGGCGGTGAAAGTCAAAATTATTTTATTTTCCATCCTACCCCAGCAAGAATATTTTTCAAATTTTCACCATTTGTTGCTAACCCAATAGTGGTTACAAAAAGAATTTTTTTAGATATGCGCAGATACATATTTTTTTTTATATCGATTTTTAATTAATTAAACCATATAGCTTGATGGTTAATTACAGGTGCTATTGAATACAAACCTTTGTTTGAATCACACCATATTGTTGCTAAAACATGGCTTTAGTGATTTCTAAAAAGCAATTTTGTAAATATAATAATGATCTTTATTATTAGCATGCTAATACAATATACAATAATTTAAATAAAAATAATATTGCTAAATAATTCGTAATTCCTTCAGCAATAAAGTGAAACCATAGATTTCGGGTCAACTTTGACAGCTTCTAAAAAATACTTGCTATCATTTTTTACAATAGGACTTTTTGGAAATCACTAAAGCCATGTTTTAGCAACAATATGGGTTGATTCAAACAAAGGTTTGTAGTCAAATGCACCTGTAATTAACCATCAAGCTATATGGTTTAATTAATTAAAAATCGATATAAAAAAAAATATGTATAAGCACATATCTAAAAAAATTCTTTTTGTAATCACTATCGGGTTAGCAACAAATGGTGAAAATTTGAAAAAAATTCTTCGTGGGCTAGGATGGAAAATTGAATCATTTTGATTTTCACTGCCGCCAAAAAATAGTAGGGCGTAATTTTTTAATTTTTTATTGCAACATATGCTGACCTTGTAAGTGTTACATTATATTACAGAAAATATAAACACATTCCTTAGGTTCTAATCGATTTTATTGATTTTTTAGCACGCCGTATACTAACAAGTTTAGGTTCAAAATTAATTTAAAAAAAAAACTAAGGCCCGCGCATATTAAAAAAATATGTGTATGATTACTATTAAATTCTAAACAAAACATGAAAATTTTGAAAAAAATCTCAGTGGGCTAGGCTGCTAAAAATTACAAAATGTTTTCTTGCAAATTTTATTCAATAACAACTAACTAAATCAACTTAATTTTTTTTTACTCTTATATTATGGTTACCAAGACATGTGTAAACAATTGTACCAAAAATCAATTTTTTTTAATGCTCCACTACTGGAGAATCATAATCTGCGTTGCGACCCCGCGCGGCCGCCGGAATTATAGAAAATGGATAACTTCACTGTGGTCTTCCGCATACCATATATGGCACAAAGCATATTTACACATGGTATAGGTGCCCGCTGTTAGATATCATAATCACCTAGGCATGTTATTTAGCAATGTATTACAGATATCTGTAAGTATTCATTTAGACAAAAATTAATTTCACAGGTTAATACAAAACAACACCTTTAAGTGCACTGGGGACAGTGATTTGATAACTTTTACTAATAATGAAACTGATTTTGTGAACGTAGTAAAAAAAATAACAATAATTAGTGGTAAAGACAGCAATTGTTTCTTAAACTGCCATGAATAATTCAATAATAAGATGTAACTACATGGCGTGCCATATGTGACACAAAGCCTTGAAATACATATTTAAAATTTCATTTTTAATTATTGGATTGTTAAGGCGTCTACTTTGTGATAATTCATTTTAAAGGATAAATAAAACAATTTTTTACTTTGTTTTTTATCACACTTCAGTTACACTTTGCAATTAGTTTCGGCTAAGCTCTAGCCATTTTCGAGTAATCGGAGGAGCTCGAAAATGACTAGAGCTTAGCCGAAACTAGTTGCAAAGTGTAACTGAAGTGTGATAAAAAACAAAGTAAAAAATCGTTTTATTTAACCTTCATTTTTAATGTTTTAAATTAATGTTGCAATAATTTTTATGCTAAAATACATTTGATTTTTTTTTCAGAAAGTTTGCAAAAATCATGCAGAAAGAGTTTAGATGGTACTAAAGAACTATTATTATTATTTACATGTCGTAATGATAGTAGCACCTTTAAAATCGACTACGCTTTATACACTGACAATAATTTTCATATTTGCCTCCGACATGTATATAAATGATCTTAAATTGATCAGTGTTCAATATCATCAAGTATCAGCTGTTTTTATAATTTTATAAAACAAGCTAATAATGAATACCAATTATGAGTAACATAAACTAAAAATTACACATATGTACGTTCCTCCTGGTATAATGAATACAATCATCGGAACATGTTTCCTTTTACTATGCGGTGTAATCAAAATCAAATAAATAAAATGAAAATGGCGGTAATTAATAATTGCATGCAAATGCACATAAATAAATGTGATTGATATAAAAACTCAATTAAGATTACTCATTAAGTTAACAATAACACGCGTTGCAATTAAAAATGCATTACGTGCGCTATAATAACAAACGTGCGCGATCGAACGATTTTGCTCCCTAATTGATATTAGCGTTGTAAAAATGTCGAGTTATTTCTGCGTGGGTACCCATTTGACGCGCACAAGAATGAATAATTAAAGAGGGAAAATTAGCATAATGATGTAACATTTTTTTAAGCGAATTTGCATAATTTATTGCCGGCCACGATTGCAATTACAAAGAACTGTGAATCGTAATTTAATGAAAAAAACTATATACGCCACTCTAGCTTGTAATAAATTTATTATGGATTTCCGCACGCCCATGCAAGAAAGCCGTTGTGATATTTTCTTTGATTAATTATTAAAACTATGCACCTTTTTTGAAACGGTCATATTATGCGGTGTAATTAATTATACGATGCCCCTAGTAGAACATTCTTAAAGGTGAATTAATAAAACTTCTTTTAAAGAAGTAAATACGGGTTCATAGTATGTAATTATGAAGAAATGGAAGGTGCCGTTTCATACTTTATATTTTATGATTTCGCAAAATGGCTTTTGATTTAATTATCGCCTCCAACGCCAACGTTCTTTTGTACGCCATGAAATATCGATTCTATGTTATTTTGTTTTCATTTTGTAATAAATTAAGACTGTATAATTTATTAAACATAGTTCAGTTGCAATGTAAAATACTAATAATAGGAAGTGGATTCTAACAGGTAGTTTGTAATCATTCCTATCATTATTTATATTTTTATTAATAACTACTACATTTCCAACAATTATTTATTAAACTTAAAGTTGACATGCTTGTATTTTATAAAACAAGATATGGTCAAATTAAACACGTGCAAGTAAACTACATATATGTATATTTCACAACTGAAATAATATGTCAAATTCGAGAATATTTATTTATTATATCTAAAAAGTATAAAATGCGTTGAATCGTTAATTTCCATAATATGATTTAATTATCATCACTTTATCGGAGACTATTCAGGGCCGGTCCTAGGTAGACGGCCGCCCGCGTACAGATATAATTTGGCCGCCCACATGTTGTACTTAACAATTTATAATTGCCATTATATAGGATATTATATATGTGAAAAAATTCATAAATTATTTATAAACGCTAATCTGTGAAAATACTAAGTAGGAATTTTTAAAACCGATAGCTAATGTCGCGGGGTAAATTTAGCCACCCCTAACTTTGTCCGCCTGCATGCGGTGCATACCTTGCACGCTTGCTTGGACCGGTCCTGAGACTATTAACGAATATATACTATAATATATGATATTATTATTTTTTATTATTGATATTATTATTTTCTATTATAGCTATTTGGTTAAATTAAGCAAAAGGCTGATGTGGAAGAGGAAATTTGTGAGGGCAGAGCATGTGAACATAATGTTATGTAAGGGAATTTCTATTTTATTTCGATTTGAATATCTAATTTTATTGTTTTTGGTGAAAATATGTACAGGGATTATGTTTGAATTATGTGTTGGCAATACATAATAAAGGTCTTTTTTTGTTAAATTCGCATACGTATTCGTATACAACGCAAAACAAACATCAAATTAGAAATTTTGGTGGTTAATTATTAATCATATTTCGCTGTATCATAATGCAACGATATTAATGAATGAATCTTAACCTAATCTCCAATAAAAAAGCATCGCTTTGGTGTAGGTATATACAGAAATACCATATGTCCACTAAATTATATCAATATATGTACATTTACTGATAATAATTGTACATTTGCATGTTTTTGAATACTTTTACCATTCGATTCTGTAAATGACTACTACTACTAATACTATATCATATATGGTCAAAAATCTTAATTTTGACTATATATATATATATATATATATATATATATATATCCGCAGGCCATTTCTACCACAGTGTGGTATAAAGGTTTGCATTTTCCTCTATTTTTTTATATATTTTAAATAAATAGAGGAAAATGCAAACCTTTACACTACACTGTGGTAGAAAAGGCCTGCGGATATATATATATATATATATATATATATATATATATATATATCCGCAGGCTTTTTCTACCACAGTGTGGTGTAAAGGTTTGCATTTTCCTCTATTTGTTTATATATTTATTACATTCTCTTCAATTTATTGCCAGTTCTTTGCTTCCTTCCAGTTTTTTCCTTATTTTTCTAATTAATTTTATCTTTATAATAACCCGATAAATTTAATTTAATTCGAAAAATAATATAAATTCATTCAAGTAGAGTACTTGTTCACTCGGTATATTTTTACTGCATGCTAAATCGTTAGCGATTGTTAGTTATTGAATCATAACATGTAAATTTATATACTTACCTCACAGAATATAAAAATCGCGTTAATTATTCAAACTGCATTAATAGTTAATAATTAATATATTATAATTAAATCCCGGAGAAATTTTTATTGCTTGCAGTGATTCAAAGTCTAAATGCGCTCTATTAATTAGCCTCAGTTTGTAAACACACCGGTAGAATTTACTTTTTATTAATTACTTTAATTTTTAACATGTAATTATGTTAAATCATGTTGTAATAATTATGTAATTTTATAACGCAATAAATTGCTTTATTATTAGACTGCAGTCATAAATGGCACCTAATGGAGGGAAACACTTTTATCGTTTTCAAAGAACGCCATTAACCAGTCATTATGATCAAAGAAATCATAACCAAGAAAAAATCCAGCGTAATGGTTTTTATAATTATCTACTGACAATTAATTATAATCGGTACTAATGAACATTAAGAATTAAATGTTATATATGTGCGTGGAGAATTACAGATGTTAATCTCTTCATGTTTTAAATTATAACGTGAATCGATAATTTTATATTTTGTACAGCGGTAAATGTCTCCAATTAATATTTTCATTATAAAAATCATTTATGTTCCTTATAAATACAAATAAGTTAATGTGTCAGCAAGATATTTAATTAAGTGCAACGGAAACTAACAATAAGTAACTAACGCAAATCCAACAAATTCAAAAAACCACTACTAGGTATGTATAAAAAGTAAAATTAAATTATTAAAACTGTATCCATAAAAAAACTATGCGAACGAAAGTATATAGTACGGGCTCCTGACAACGTTGTATACAATTTTAGATGTATGATGTTGCTGCTTAGACGACATACAAGTATCTTTACAATCAATTCTTAGTAGCATATTGTCCAAATAATATTATATTCATATGAAGTAACTATAAGTTATAAATATTTAATTACATTTTCATACATTCATTAATAGCAATAAAATATATTATATATTTTATAATGATTAACATAATATTAATGATGACAATATAAATTATTTATTTTAATTAATAGCTATTAGTAGAAGATAAAATCAAAATTAATTTAATACTTGATTAATTAACATTATATGTATTATAATAAAATAATCACTATTAAAACATACCGATCGAAATGTATGTAGCAATGTATGAAGCTTCAACTGGAGAGAACAGAAATAAGATATGACCAACCAATTTAAATGTTTGCTGCCTGGAGCGTAAGAAGATTCTTTGGTGTAGGGAAGATACATACTACATTAAAAAATGAGAAGGTTAAAGATAAAAGTATTCCAAAAGGGACGCTTGAAATTTGTCAGGTGATAGCGTCTCTGTTGTTAAAACGAGATGTATCAACTTTGTTGTGCATTGTTGAGTAGTGCATGGCAAGTCACTACGGAAAGCATTGATTAATTATTAATTATTAATATTGATGATTAATCAATGGTTGAACAACGTGTGCATGTCATAAAATTAATTATCAAAACCAGTGCCCTGTTCGAGAAACACGCATTATGTGATTTTTATCTTCGCCATAACCGTCCTGCCGAGTAGAATATTCGACATTTCTTAGCCAAATTGGTATCAACCGGTTCAATAAACAATCACCAAACACCCTTTCGTCATCGAAACGCAAGGTTTGCTGAAAACATCGCTGTTGTGCGTGGGTGTACAGGAAACCCCGAGGCAGTCAATTTCCTGTCATTCACAAGAACATTGATTTCAACTTAACGAATTTGGGGGTTTAAGCCTGTACCCGTATAAAATCCAACTGACCCAGGAACTAAAGGTAAAAGACTATGGATAAAGCCGTGTGTTCCCTGATTGAGCTATTGGAAGTTGACGTAAATTTCGTCCAAAAAATCATCGACAAAGCCTATTTTTGACTGAATGGCTGTGTGAACAAGCAGAATTGTCGGATGTAGAACGATTCCAATTCACACTATTTGGTACGGATTCTAGTCAGGCGGAATCATCGGTTCGTACATCTTCGAAACGAAGCATTGGCATAACCGTCTACGGCAAGCGCTAGAGATCGATGATAAACAACTTATTATAGCCTAAACTGAATGATATGGATATAGACGACATGTGGTTCAAATAAGACACGATGGACATTCAACACGAGTGATTTGAGAGCATGGTTAGGGTCAGGTGGGGTAATTGTAAACAACATTTGTATAATTCGCATTTTAACTTTCCTGGTTATCCCCCATTAATAAGACAACCAAACTTTCTTTGATCTTCCCAATAATTCACATCTCTACTTCACAAATGTGTTGTCTAAAAGTATGGACTTTTGCGCAAAATTGAGGTTGAATACAATTACGTAACGTTTGTACAATTCACCGATATGATGGGGTAAAAGTAAACAGAGATCTCCCTCCTTACTTCGATTGCACGGAGGGCGACCCTATATGCGTTTATCCTACATAGATGAGGAAGTTCTAAAACCAAGTTTACATTTCCCCCGTGCTATAATTTATCTATCTACATTTTTAACAACTTTAGCTAGTCAAAGTAGGAATATTTAAAAAAAAATGTGAATGTCATATAGAAGAAAAAGTTTGGATGGTACGTGAAAAAGCAATTATATTAAGAAGTGTTATCAAATACATATTTATGGAAAACTAAGGTCAGATTTTTTATTTATTTATATATTTTTTAATTACAGCATCCTGACTATACCAGGCTAGGTCAGCGTCTGTAGGAAAGTGATGGTAGTGTCACATATTGGTATATGGGCCGTGTTTTTTCATACAAGCCCGCTGCATGTCATGGCCTTCAATTCTTGTAACCCCACCTGAATATTTTCGTACTAAAGACTTATGTAATTTCCAATCACAATTACGGTAAAATTAGGTTGATCAAAATCACTATTATGATCCAGTTCTTCTTTCAAAAGCTGTTCTACAGTTAAAGCATCAGAACTGGAAATTGAAGCCATAGAAAAGTATATAGAAAAGATTAACAATCCAAAAAGACTACAAATAGTTGACATACGTATTGCATATGCTTTGTGGATGCAAAGTATGACTATTTGTAAATATACTCAGCGAAATTTTATAAAATTTTGAAAATTACGCACAGAGTTAATGTAATTTTTACCAGCTAATGTCACATTTGTAATTGAGTTTAACAACTCATGAATCTACGAATAGTTGAGATACACGTATCACACTTTGTAGAGTCCAAGCATAACCATTTGTAAATATATTCAGCGAAAAAAAAATATTTGAAAACTACAAATAGAGTTATGATACTATTTGTCGATTAACGAATGTAAGAATTGTAATGTTTTAGTTTAACAACCCAAAAAGACTACGAATAGTTGAGATACCCATTGTATACGTTGTGGAGGCTAAGTATGAGTATTTGTAAATATATTCAGTGAAATTTTATAAAATTTTGAAAATTAGGAACAGAGTTACTGTACTGTTTACCCGCTGGCTAATGTCACATTTGTAATTTTTGAGTTTAACAACTCAAAAAACCTACGAATAGTTGAGATACACATATTATACTTTGTAGGGTCCAAGCATAATCATTTCTAAACATATTCAGAGAAAATGTATAACATTTTGAAAACTACAAACAGAGTTATGGTACTTTTTGCCGTTTAACGAATGTAAGAATTGTAATTTTTGAGCTTAATAACCCAAAAAGACTACGAATAGTTGAGATACGTATAGAATACTTTGTGGAGGCCAAGTATGACTATTTGTAAATATACTCAGCGAAATTTTATAAAATTTTGAAAATTACAAACAGAGTTACTGTACTTTTTACCCGCTAGCTAATGTCACATTTCTAACTTTTGAGTTTAACAACTCAAAAAACCTACGAATAGTTGAGATACACATATCATACTTTGTAGGGTCCAAGCATAACCATTTGCAAACATATTCAGCGAAAATATATAAAATTTTGAAAACTACAAACAGAGTTATGGTACTTTTTGTCGTTCAAAAAATGTAAGAATTGTAATTTTGGAGCTTAACAACCCAAAAAGACTACGAATAGTTGAGATACGTATAGAATACTTTGTGGAGGCTAAGTATGACTCTTTGTAAATATACTCAACGAAATTTTATAAAATTTTGAAAATTACAAACAGAGTTACTGTACTTTTTACCCGCTAGCTAATGTCACATTTCTAATTTTTGAGTTTAACAACTCAAAAAACCTATAATAGCTGAGATACACATATCATACTTTATAGAAGCTGAGCATAACAATTTGTAAATATATTCCACGAAAATTTATAAAATTTTGAAAACTACAGAGTTATGGTACTTTTTGTCCTTTAACGAATGTAAGAATTGTAATTTTTGAGTTTAACAACCCAAACAGATTACGAATAGTTCAGATACGTATTGCATACTTTGTGGAGGCTAAGTATGATTATTTGTAAATATACTCAGCGAAATTTTATAAAATTTTGAAAATTACAAACAGAGTTACTGTACTGTTTACCCGCTGGCTAATGTCACATTTGTAATGTTTGAGTTTAACAATTCAAAACCCTACGAATAGTTGAGATACACATATCATACTTTATATGGTCCAAGCATAACCATTTGTAAACATATTATTCAGAGAAAATATATAAAATTATGAAAACTACAAACAGAGTTATGGTTCTTTTTGTCGTTTAACGAATGTAAGAATTGTAATTTTTGAGCTTAACAACCCAAAAAGACTACGAATAGTTGAGATACGTATAGAATACTTTGTGGAGGCTAAGTATGACTATTTGTAAATATACTCAGTGAAATTTTATAACATTTTTAAAATTACAAACAGAGTTACTGTACTATTTACCCGCTGGCTAATGTCACATTTGTAATTTTTGAGTTTAACAACTCAAAAACCTACGAATAGTTGAGATAAACATATCATACTTTGTAGGGTCCAAGCATAACTATTTGTAAACATATTCAGAGAAAATATATAAAATTTTGAAAACTATAAACAGAGTTATGGTACTTTTTGTCATTTAACGAATGTAAGAATTGTAATTTTTGAGCTTAACAACCCAAAAAGACTACGAATAGTTGATATACGTATTGAATACTTTGCGGAGGCTACGTATGACTATTTGTAAATATACTCAGCGAAATTTTATAAAATTTTGAAAATTACAAACAGTGTTACTGTACTGTTTACCCGCTGGCTAATGTCACATTTGTAATGTTTGAGTTTAACAACTCAAAAACCTACGAATAGTTGAGATACATATATAATACTTTGTAGGGTCCAAGCATAACCATTTGTAAACATGTTCAGAGAAAATATATAAAATTTTGAAAACTACAAATAGAGTTATGGTACTTTTTGTCGTTTAACGAATGTAAGAATTGTAATTTTTGAGCTTAACAACCCAAAAAGACTACGAATAGTTAAGATACGTATAGAATACTTTGTGGAGGCTAAGTATGACTATTTGAAAATATACTCAGCGAAATTTTATAAAATTTTGAAAATTACAAACAGTTTTACTGTACTTTTTACCCACTAGCTAATGTCACATTTCTCATTTTTGAGTTTAACAACTCAAGAAACCTACGAATAGTTGAGATACACATATCATACTTTGTAGGGTCCAAGCATAACCATTTGTGAACGTATTCAGAGAAAATATATAAAATTTTGAAACCTATAAACAGAGTTATGGTACTTTTGTCGTTTAACGAATGTAAGAATTGTAATTTTTGAGCTTAACAACCCAAAAAGACTACGAATAGTTGAGATACGTATTGAATACTTTGTGGAGGCTAAGTATGACTATTTGTAAATATACTCAGCGAAATTTAAAAAAAATTTGAAAATTACAAACAGAGTTACTGTACTGTTTACCCGGTGGCTAATGTCACATTTGTAATGTTTGAGTTTAACAACTCAAAAAACCTACGAATAGTTGAGATACACATATCATACTTTGTATGTTCCAAACATAACCATTTGTTAATCTATTCAGGAAAAAAATTGAAAATTTTGAAAATTAAACTGGTAGGGACATTTAATTAGGATGGACAAAAAGAATCAAACAAAACAGGTATGTGAAGCAAGAATTGGAAATAGAAGAAGAAGCGGAAGACCAAGAAAAGAGTGGGACAACAGAATAGAGGAAATCATATTCAAGAAAGGAAAGACAGTTAAACAAGCAAGAGAACTGGCGACGAACAGAAAAGAGTGGAAAGAATTTACAAATCTATAAGCAACAACCACACATTGTAAAATATAATGTTAAGTAATGTAAATGCAATAGCCTACACCGACAGGTAAAAGGCAAATATATATATATATATATATATATATATATATATATAATATATAAATATATAATAAATGGTTCTGTTAATCTATAAAAATTATGATTGTCATTATTGACTTCATTCACTTCCTGGAAGGAACATTCTACTATTCCTTTGTTCTTTTTAGGATTAGTCTCGGACGAGACCGACAGATACGGCTTTATTATTATTAGCAGGAAAACATTTATTATATTATGATATTTGTAAATTCTAAAAATTATGACTTATGACAATTATTTCAAAAATTTAAATAAAAAATCCCCTCATCTGTTGTGTTTCATTACTTGAAACAGTTTTCTTTAACATACTGTGATATAAAAACCACAATGCCGGTATATACATGATATGAATGTATAATATTTTAGTATTATAGCTATATGTTCTTTATATACTAGTTGCAGACCTAATTATCTCAGTGTTTATAGTCCTGTGGTACTGATGAACAAACAGCTTAGAAAACATGTAGTATGTATGGCTATTATGAAACCGGCATTTTTGAGCGCGCACTGAAAATACAGCCGCAAATTGTATTTTCTAATTCGTAATATTTCCCGGCGCGCAACGTACGAATTAAAAAAATAAAACATTCCGAGCCCAACCAATAAAACAAAGCACCCCTTCCAATAGAGAGCGCACCTCGTCCCCAATTTACAATTGCACACCCCTCCGTGTAACTTGTAAAAGTCCGCCGCGCGCGTTCCCCTCTCCGTCGCGCCGATATAGCGCGTTCTCGCTCGCATCAACCCCTCTATAGAATAACGAACTGGACATTACGAATCTAATTACAATCTTTGCTCATGCGTGGCCGCGCGGGTTTAGGGGCAAGTGAGAGATACCGCGGGATAGGGTGAGTAGGTAGGGGTAAGTAGCAGGACTGGAGGCTCGTAACGCGCGCTCTTGCTCCTAACGACACAGACGCGCAGTAACAATTCCTGCAATCACATGCTCTCTCCAATATAACACACATCGTGCGTGTTATCCAGTAGTCGCGTGCGTGTTGTTTACATTTTTATTAAAACAATTTGTGTTTGCTGTTCCCTAATTGTTGCATCACGCTTCACATCTGACGAGACACTGCTTGCGAAATAATTACGCAGACAAAAGTGCGCCGTTTTACACACCGAAATTAAAACCATTCATCAATTAACAATTTATAAACAATTAAGTGCTTCAGGCAAATTGCATCTAAAGACTACACACTGATAAACTGTTGAATACCCTGTAATTAGTGCAAGTGCTTCTACGTAAGGACTATTTAAACCACATTTGACACTAAATTTTTCAAAACGGCTACCAACTTTTTCTACTCGAGCTCATCAGCATCAGGTTAGTTATCTTTAAATATTACACATTCGTAAAATGTGCTGATTGATTAAATAAGACTGTCACACGCGCGCTCATAGTGTCGTAGGTTAGCTCTCACTTAAAAATCATATTTTTGATCCTTTTATTTGCGACGCGCGTAATATGTTTTAATCGGTGCTGAACAGCACGGGCAAAAAATATAAATAGACTAAAACTACGTCAAATATTATTTTTGTGAGGCGTGCCGGGAAGAACACTTTCGCTGCTTTGATCTTTTCCTTCGTTTTTACACGTATCCGGCGCCGTCGATTCAACCAGCGGCAGGACATGGCGCACCTCGTGTGCCTGGCGCCGCACATATAAACAACATTCGCGAGAAATAATTCATCCCCACTAGTACAAGTGTAATATTATTTTAATGTTAAAACAAACTCATTATTGTGCGTTTGATATTACACCATCGTATTCGCAACATAACTTGCTATTTTAGTAGGTAGTTAAAGAAACAATCTTTATGTACATGCATGAGTGATAATACTAAATCTTGTTGACCAACTATTTTAATTGGTGACGATTTCTATATAGTTTATTTTCTTATTTTTAATTTCTTAATGTATTGTTATAATAATACATTACAAATCTCTCAAAAAATACACATATGTATCCAATGAAGCCCTTTTGCCCAAACACCAGTGATATAATATTCGATATAAGTATGAAAATACATACGAAAAAACGCAGGAAAAATTAAAAATCTGTTAATATTAATTTTACGTTAGTATCAATTAGTTTAACATAAGATATAATAATAATTGTTGCGGCTTATATTCTCATATTTAATTTCGGCTAGACATCTGGGACAAATAATATACTATAAAGTATAGTATTCAGAATTAATATTTAATACAAAATATAATACAAATATTATTAAATCTAGAACAATTATCAAGATAAATAAAAATGAGTTTAAGTGAAATCTAGTTTTTTTGTTGTTATAAAATAGAAATAATAATTGTCATCCCTGTAATATAAAAACGAGGACAATGTCTTGAAACCGACCGACTTGTCATCTATATTTTTGACTGCCAGTTCAAAAGTGGGGGTCACAAGTTGGAATTTCCACTGAGACGAATTTTTTAATGTTTTTATTCATTATTTAATTGAAGTGTTTTTAAGTAATAGGTATGTTTTAAGTAAGGTTTGCCTTTTTACAATTAAAAATGTATTTTTTCAATACCCGTCGAGCAATTTCATGCAACTGTATTTTTAGGCTAAACGTATAGAAATTGTTATCACATGAGCTAGAAGAACAATGGCACAATAATTAATTCATCATACACCGTCATACGACGGGAATTTCATCTAGTTATGTATATAAATCGGAAATATTTCTATATCCAAAGAGAAAAACACAAAAATACTGTTATAAAAAGTGTATCGTTTTGGCGGTAAAGTCGTATTGTTATAAAATAAGTATCGTTTTAGTGGTATGGCCGAAGAAGTGAAAAAAATAAAAATAAACATTGTCCAATCAAGATGAATTTCAGTTTGTTGGATAGACAATTTTGAATCAAATAAAAACTTAATATATTTTTTCATAAAACAAAAGACAAACCCGTCACATTATATATTATAAACGTGATAAATAAACATCGATAAAAATTCCAAAACTAGCGTCCGTTCGTTCAAAATTGGAACCGTCACAAATGTGGCATAGCCCTGAAACTTATGTCTTTTTGGAATTGGAAATATAGTCTAGATGGCGGGAAAAATGGGGTTGTTTTAAATTCAATCGGTAAAGCTACAGGTTTGGTAAATTTTTTAAACTTTTAATATTATATTTCATGATAGAAAGTAGTTTTTGGTCTTATTTTGTAGATTGTTGCAAATTGAATAGCTACAGGCCTTGGCATATTTTTGAAACATTGAACATTTTATTTCACGGTAGCTTTTAGTACTATTTTGTAGGCATTTAATTTCCAAAGAGGAAAACACAAAAATATTGTTATAAAATATGTACCGTTTTGGTGGTAAGGCCGAAGAAGTGAAAAAAATAAAAATAAAAATTGTCAAATCGAAATGGACTTCAGCCTATTGGATAGAAAATTTTGAAGCAAGTCAAAAATCTTAGTACAATTTTTCCTTAAAACAAAAGATAAACTCGTCACAAATTTAATTTTAAAAGTGATAAAAATGGGTAAAATTGCTAAAACTACCTTCCGTCCGTTCAAAATTGGCGCCGCCCCAGAAGTGACATGGCCCTAAAAATTATGTAGTTTGATTTGAAATATAGTCTATATGGTGAAAAAAATGTCGAGGTTGTTATAAATTCAATGGGTAAAGCTACAGAGTTTTGGCAAATTTTTTAAACTTTTAAATATTTTATTTCATGATAGAAAGTAGGTTTGGTCTTATTTTGTAGGTCCTTCATTTACAAAGCGAAAAACTCAAAAATATTGTTATAAAAAGTATACTGTTTTAGCGGTAAAGTCGAGGAAGTGAAGAAAAATAAAATTAAAAGCGTCCAATCAAGATGAACTTCAGCCTGCTGGATAGACAATTTCGAACCAATATCTTAAAATATTTTTTTCCTAAAACAAAAGACAAACCCGTCACATAATAAATTTTAAAAGTGATAAAAAACGGCAAAAATATAGTCTAAGGATTTAGGCAAGGTAGATCCAAACAGGACAACATTTTGACCTTTGCACCTTTTCCAAATCTAGATTTTTCTAAGGCCTCCTACATACGTACACTTCACGAAATAGTTATTAGTAAGAGTAATTTTTAAATAATATTTAATTTAGTATAATAGTTATACCATTTGAATTTATTAATTGTACAATATTCGCAGCGACCCTGCCAGGAACACCCGGCTCCCGATAGTGCTAATACTTTGGGAACCACCGGCATAGGGAATATTATCTTTACAAAATTACTATTACAATTAGGTAGACAATATAAACATTATAGAATATTGGAGCCAGTATATCTCGAATAATTTACAATTATAAAAAACCTTTATTTGGCATGAAAACTCAAAAAAATGCAAAACCCTCCAATATACCATGCGCATCAAGAACAACAACAAAAAATACATAAAAAATAAAAATAAAAGTAACAATCAAGCATAAATAAGCCTACACTCCCTCTGCCCTCGCCACTTTTCATTCCCACGTCAGCCTTCTGTAAATTTTCACGCCTTTCCCATCCTCTCATAATCATTAATTCAGCTTAATTTACCATTATAAAAGCCATCAATTAATTACATACATTCGAATAAGATTCATTTATACAAATGTAACCTAAACGATTTATTTTTCGATGGTTCAGTTCGTTTACGTCTTTATTTTTCGAAGTTTCGAGACGAGCGCCGGAAAAGTTTTTCTTTGCAGAAAAATCCTGCGGAACTTGGCCCGTTTAAAGATATTCAGTTGTGTGGAAGTTGTTGCCCGCTGATTCCCAACTTTTGCTAAGCCGCGCCCTCATCTTTATGCTGCAGGTAATTCCGCAATTTTCAAACACCGCCAGAGCAATAACATACAAATAGCAGACACATTTCTAAACGCCTAAACAAAATGTAGGGTTTCGTTCAACGGTGTACACTTTATTCCTGTAATTATATTTATGAACGGTAATTATATATGGTGAATATGTTTATTTCGTGAAATTGTTGTTGGGTTATATATATATATATATATATATATATATATATATATATATATATATATATATATATATATACGGACTTAAGGCAAAATATTTATTTAATATACTAAAGACTATTAGTTTTTTAAATAAACAGTGGAACAGAGAGCACAAATAGGGCGAGGCTCATTACTTGATATTTTGAGGGTGCTATTGTATTTTCTGTAAGAATTCCTTCCTATTGCTCGTCATTCTACTTGCATTCTGCCATCCAATGCAATTCCTCGTTAGTATTAGTTGTATGTTGTCTTCCTATATTTTGTGTGGTCTACCTCTTCTTTTCTTTCCCTGTATTCTTGTGTTCCATGCTAGTTTTGTCTGTCTTCCTTCTGGCATTCGAATTATGTGTCCACATACCATCCGAGTTGTTTCCTTTCTATAGTTGTCTGTATACTTTCTATCTGTAGAGTTGTTCGAATTTGCTCATTTTGTATTCTGTTAATTCTTGTGATACGGATAGAAGGTATCACAAGAATTGACAGAATATGAAATGGGCAAATTCGAACAACTCTACAGATAGAAAGGATAGTGACAACTATAGAAATCCTTAAATACTTTATTTCTGCTGCTTGTATTTTGCTTTTAAGTCTCTTGTCCAGAGTCCATGTTTCGATTCCGTATATCAGTTTCTAATAATATTAATTATATGTACATGATTTCTGTCACATATTTGAGACAATAAGCAGTTTATTGTACATATTTGACAAATATAAATATGATAAATTGTCCCAAACCCGGAATATTGGGTGGAAAATTTGGGACAATAAACTGATTAATTATTGTTCCAGATATGTGATAAAAATCATGCACATTTAATTAATATTATTAGATACTGATATACGGAAGCAAAACATGGACACTGGACAATAGACTTAAAAGAAAAATACAAGCAGCAGAAATAAAGTATTTATGAAGGATAGAAGGTATCACAAGAATTGACAGAATACGAAATGAGCAAAGAGACTTAATAGCAAAATACAAGCAGCAGAAATAAAGTATTTAAGGAGAATAGAAGGTCTCACAAGAATTGACAGAATAAATCTTACCGTTGGGATCCCAATCCAACGGTAAGATTTGTCCAAAATTGTCCACCCTATTTTCCGGGTAATTCAGAATTACTGTACTAATAATGCATCGTACAATAATGTAGTCTTGTTATATAGTATAGCACACATAGCTAAACAAAATAGTATGAAATAATTACGTGTATTAACGATAATAATAATTTGAGATAAAACCATATGCAATTATCAATCGATATACCAATTATCTCCATAAAGTGGTGGCAATAACTGTGGTATGTAATAAGTGGCAATAAAATTTTATTTCTTAATTTATGCTCGCTAAAATAATTGTATGTGCCATTGTCTTTGCGGCGCGATAAAATCGATTAAGTACCTGCTGATATAATTATTGTGTTCTCTTAATTAACATTTGCACAATGCGTTTTGCCAATTATGAAGTTGGAATTAATTGAAACCGTAATTCGGGTATTTTTTCCAGTTAATTCAATCAATTAAAATGAGAGCGTGATTGTTTCAGTACAGGCACTAATAGTAGTTTTGTTGCATTTAACACAATTAATGAATTTGAACACTTTATTTTACTATATAATTAAATCCATTTTCATTATAAGATAAACGAAATTTGACTTGTATTTCAATTTATTCAGTCTATTAAAATGAATCAGTGATGGTTTAAGTGTGTTTTTTTTTTATAATTTTCTATAATACACTAATATAAAAGCCAAAATAATACAATATTTTAGAATAATGACAGTATTACTGTATGATAACATGTTTCAGGTTTTCATTATTTTAACATATTGACAGTATTACTGATCATTTCAGATATAGTAATGATAGAATGAAGACAATACTGATGTTTATCCAGATAA
Organism: Lordithon lunulatus; assembly: GCA_963942505.1. Lineage (NCBI taxonomy): Eukaryota > Metazoa > Arthropoda > Insecta > Coleoptera > Staphylinidae > Lordithon > Lordithon lunulatus. The sequence goes on from OZ012671.1 coordinate 42,190,027, forward strand.
TTGATTACTTGATAAATATTGAAGGAGGATTCAAGCAAATACTGATAGTACTATGAATGGCAGTATTATTGCCGTGTAAGGTGCCTTTAAGGAAATCAAACCTTAATCAAAATTAAATTAAAGTAATATAATATAATAATATACTATCCAGCTCAGTAATCTAGTACAGGGATGGAGAACCTATGGCATGCATGATAAAAATTGTGGAACGTGATCCATTTCTTGGTTTTTGAAAAAAATACAGAGGCTATGAAAGCGCACCGATATTCGTCGGGTCTGTTTGTTTAGTAACTCAGCTCCAGCTCGTATCTCATCATTTCGAGGTTTGGTCGTTAGTCAACAAAATGCACGAGGCAAAGATCAATTGGTAGTTGGAGTTAGGCGTAATTTTTAGCAATCGTAGTGATTGCAAAAGTGTACTTTTTTTGACAAAAGTAAACACCAGACGAGGTTAACTGTAGTACGCAACATGTTCCATTTTTGTTGTGATTCATAGTGAAGTTAATTTATTAAAACATTTACGTAATTTTGATTTTTGCATGCTAATAATTTTGCGAGAGAAGCCTAAACCTAAAACTAACATATCGGTTCGTTAAGTGCTACATTCACTCGGTAGTTGTATGGTGTTGAGGCTTGGACGTTGAAGATAATACTATGAACAGAATAGAAGCGTTTGAGATGTGAATCTTTCGAAGAATGCAGAGAATATCTTGGGTGGAGCATATCACGAATAATGAGGTTCTTAGACGCATGCACAGAGACAGAGGCTATTGGCTACTGTGAAGAAACGTAAGACAGCGTACCTAGGACATATCTTCAGAAGTACAAAATATAGCCTTCTAAAATTAATAATGGAGGGCAAGATAGAGGGTCGCTGTGGTACAGGACGAAGGAAATACTCCTGGTTAAAGAACATAAGGGACTGGACTGGTCTGGACTCCCACTCATTGTTCGGAATTTGCCATGATTGTTGCCAACCTTCAGTAATGGATAAGGCACATAAAGAAGAAGGTTGACCGAGAAATATGGTATGATCAGCAGACACGGGAAGGGAGAAAAGAGCCAATGAGGTGAAACCTAGTGTGGGGTATCGGAAGTTAAAGATTACTGACGAGTGGTGGGTTCGGGACTCTCTGAGAAAACAGGACTGAAGGAGTTGAGGACGGCGAGGCAGAAATGAGGTGAAACCTAGTGTGGGGTATCGGAAGTTAAAGATTACTGACGAGTGGTGGGTTTGGGACTCTCTGAGAAAACAGGACTGAAGGAGTTGAGGACAGCGAGGCAGAAATGTAAGGGCATAAGAAAAAAAAATCTTTAGTGGAAGTGTGGGGATAAGACTTTAGAGGAATGGTTAATATCAAAGACATAGTGGGTGAGGAAAAATGTAGGAACATTTAAAAAGGTGGAAACAAAGTTCAGGGGGTGTGTATCGACTGGGCTGTGGAAGATCCTGAAGTGTATATAGAAGAAGGGAAAAGTTAGCATAGACCTGGCAGAATGGGGGAGTTACAGAGCGATGGTGGGGACGAACAAATAGTAGGAAGCGAGCAATTCTAACGGAATTAGGTGGAAGTGGATCCGTGTCCGGTGAAACTGGGAGAGGCGGTGGGAGAAGATGGTTTCAAAGCACTTGCGCTCAAAAGACTTCTAAAAGGAAGGAAGCTGCTGCAGGTGATAAATAGGATGTGAAGTGGAGAGGTGCATGAAGAGTGTCGAGTAGAGGTGGTGGTCCCGGTTCATAAAGGGGGAGTGGCCTCGGATGTGAAGAATTATAGAGGGATCACTGTGATGAGTGCGGCATATAAGATTATGATGATAATGATGATTAGATTAGGGGGCTACTATTCGAGTGCCAGGGTGTGCTCAAACCTCGTGTAGTAGTAGAACATACAAGGGAGATTTATCAAGCGCGCAGATGGCCCCTATAATCTGCGCGCTTGACGAAGATAGCGCTTCAACAACCAAAAGGAGCTCGGAGTCAGGCAAAACTGGGAGAGGCGGTGGGAGAAGATGGATTCAAAACACTTGCGCTCAAAAGACTTCTAAAGGAAGGAAGCTGCTGCAGGTGATAAATAGGATGTGAAGTGGAGAGGTGCATGAAGAGTGTCGAGTAGAGGTGGTTCATAAAGGGGGAGTGGCCTCGGACGTGAAGAACTATAGTGGGATCACTGTGATGAGTGCGGCATATAAGATTATGATGACAATGATGATTAGATTAGGGGGCTACTATTCGAGAGCCAGGGTGTGCTCAAACCTCGTGTAGTAGTAGAACATACAAGAAGGGAGATTAATCAAGCGCGTAGATAGCCCCTATAATCTGCGCGCTTGACGCAGATATCGCTTCAACAACCAAAAGGAAAGATAGAGGCTCCGGAAGTAAGTAAGAGATAGGAAATTGAAGAAGCAAGGGAAGGACAAGAGCAAGACGAACTGATAAAGCTAGCCGACGGGGTGTTACGCCTAAAGGACGCGGCTGGAGCGACGACAAAAATCACAGAAGAGGATAAAGCAGACGCGGCTACAATGAGGGAACTGTATTAGAGGTTACTGTGAACGTTAGGTACCCTACTCAAGCTGCGTGCCTCCACCTTGCACTGGAAGAACCCAAACTACAGTAGGGCAAGGAAGGGACAGAAATAAGGAAAACTGCAATGAAGGCCCAACTGAACAATCAGAAAGCAGAATCAGCCTAAGAAACTGCAAAAAGATGAGAGAAGCCTTCGACCGGCAAGCCAACTACGAAGAAGCCGCAGCGATATTAGCTGAGGAGTGACTACCAACCATTTTCTTAAGTGTAACACTGGTCAAAGGCCCTGCCGTAACGGCTTCTCCGTAAACCCCAGTAATTCGCCTACTAGATCGGACATATAGGGCCATAAACGACCAGGGAGCTACGAAAGCAGGACTGATCGTCCAGGTGCTTTTGCACCAAGGTCTAGCAGACGGAGAGAGTAGCTACCCTGACCAGAACAATAGAAGTGAAGAACTACAAATGACCACCCAAGAAACCCCTGTGAGCGTCCTACTGTATCTTGTACGATAACACGAGCACAGACAGGTGCACCCTGTTCCGGGGGGCAAAGAGGCTAAGGGCGATTGCAGAGGAACATGGCAACAATAACTTTCCAGGCTGAGGACCCTTGACGGGCGAAAGATTATGGAATAGAAGTTCTCGGGATCCTGGTAAATCTGAAGGACAATGAAGAGGAGAGTGTAACGCAAAAGTTACCAGCAACTAACGACGCGCACCGCTACCACTAAACGCAAAAGAGACGGGAAGAGACAATTATATTCAAACCGTAGAAGGGGAAACCTAGAAAGTGTTGGCCTGCAGAGTTCGTGACGTATGTGAACTATGAAAACAACAATGCCGCGAGGATGGATCGCACCGAAAACAGACACCTGTGGATCAGGATGCGGGGTGGTGAGATGAAAGTCAACGCCCTAATACTACTTTTCAACCACTTTCACGCTATCCTGGCGTATGGGTCTCTTTTTCTGCCTGTAGTGCTGGCAACTGGCTCTACAGGTGGACCTACAGTTTAGCGTGGATTCCGAACCACTGGAGTTTTTTAGATGAGAATATCATCTACTCCGGACCAGAGAAAGGTGTTTAGCCATGAAACCCCACGTTGGCAAAGCGTTTTGGGGAGTGGGGGGCGCGTGCAAGCTGAAAAGTATTTCGCTTTGTGAGATTTGAACTCACGATCTTCAGCGCAGCAGTCCGATGCCTTACCACTGCGCTACGCTGCCCCTCAACGCCCTATGGGAGCTATAATGGAAAAGGCCCCAGGCGGGGATGGTACGGTGAATGGGGTGCCTTACATATTTGGAGACTCGACACCCTAACCACTAAACTAGAGGTGTTAAGAGGGCCGTACGGATACGTGCAGTGGCATAGACAGAAGAAGAATGCTGTGTCTCAGGTGTGGAGACGAGGGGCATCACGTCAGAAGCTGCAAAAGAGAAGTGCCCTACTGCGGAATCTGCGAGATGGATGGCAACGCCACGGCTAGCATGTACTGACAATGGATATCAAGAGATGGACGGGAGCTGGCGGAGGGACTCATCAAACCAACAGATGATCAGTTTCCCTGCAGGCCAACGTCGGGACAGGCAGAGAAATGTTTCTCGCCACCGCGACGTGGAGAGGGGCTCACAAGATTGTTCTCAGTGAGCTAAACCCCAAGAGGACAGACTGCTCGCGGGTGACGGATGGGCCTATGAAGATCATGGGCGACCACCAGTGCCCATGGTGGTCGCCCATGATCTCGTCGCGTCCCATGGATCACCCACGACGGGAATCGGGTGGGTTAAGCTATTGGACTTCACCACCTATCACCGAGTAACTCCTGCAGCAGTCATTGGGAGACATAAGAGGCTTACAGGGGACAAGTTCTGAACAAATGACAGTGGAATTAAACAACAGGCTGCAGCAGACAACCAGTGAGGCGGTTTCATCCAGAACTATCGTAGAAAGAGAAAGAAGAAGAATATACTGGTGGTGTCAGGATGTCTCGGGAAGGCAAAGTGAAACAAATAGGACCAGGCGACGGGTACATAGGGCTAGAGCAGGTATCGAATCGAGCTACTCCAGGCCCAGTATCGATCAATGAGGAAAGAGTTCAGAGGGCAATCGAATGGAGGCAACCCAGATGCTGGATGCATGGGGCCAGCCACTGACGATATATATATATATATATATATATATATATATATATATATGTATATATATATATATATATATATATATATATATATATATATATATATGTATATATATATATATATATATATATATATATATATATATATATATACCCCAGGCTTGAAATACAAGAATCAGCCCAATTGACAATTTCGGAAAATGTTGTGAGGACTAATTCAGAGGATATTTTTAGAGTTGCCGGCTAACGTAAACTCAGTTTATTATGATTTACTATGCATAACTAAAAGAATTCAAAATTGTAAAACAAAAACTAAAGTCGAAAAGTCAACAAAACGCCAAAAATTTAAAAAAAATAAAAAATGTCAACAAAAAAGTAAAAAAGAATCAAAAATGACAAAAAAGTCAAAGAAAATAGACAAAAATTTCAAAAAAATAAAAAATTTCAACATTTAAAGAAAAAATTAAAAAGCAGAAAAGGTTGAAAATGTTATACAACATTAAATAGATCATGTAATTCGGAAAGTCTTATGGTGCCCACACCAGATATTTTTACATTAATGTAAATTCAGTATCCAGCCTATCGATATCGCAAACTGCCGTTTTCATATGAAGGTAGTCTAAGTCGTTTGAAATAGTGAAGGGGCATTGTATTTCAAATTGTTTAAATATATTTTAGTTTGACAAGTAACGAATATCATTAATTAATAAATAGTGTTTTATTAATTAATGATATTCGGCTCGGTTGTATAAAGTAGATAGCTCTCGAGTTAATTTTCAATACGTCAATTTTGACACATAATGCGATGTTGCCATATATAAACAGATGTATAAGTTGCTATGAAATTGAAAGTTAACAGCAATGTATGAAACATCTAACAATATAATCACGGGTTATTGTTACATCACCTTTATATAACAGAGCCTATGTCGGATACAGCCAATGGGGGATTTCAACCGCAAATATTATGATTGTCTAATAGCTCAGCTGGTCAAAATGTACCGTACAGGTTGGACTTATTTGCTAATAAACGAACAAGACGTGTAAATGATTGGAGAAGAATTATCAACACTCGCTCTCCCAGGATCTTTCGCCAATCTAAATAAGTTTGATTAAAAACCATAATAAAATTGTATTATGTCGTACAAGCAAAAGAAGAAACTATAAAAGAATCATCAATGCGAATACTGTTTTATTAAAAGCCATAATAAAATTGTATTATGCCATAGAAGCAAAGATAGTAACTATAAAGGAATCATCAATGCGAATACTGTTTTCCCTTAAAAACCGCCCAAGTAGTTTTTGTGGCATTATACAAAATGCACATGATTTTTATGGTTAACAGGCAGTGCCGAATTCATAATGTCATACAATTTTCAGATCATTTGGCAGTATAGTATAGTATCAAACACCTTTTTTATGAAAAACCAATCGTTTTATAAATTTGTATCTTAGAAGTTTTCTAGGAAATTTTAAAAGCAAACCGAAAATGTCTATTATAAATATACGCCTGAAGAATATAAACCGGTGCATAAATATTTCCATTGTAAGACAATGGCAACGTTAATATTAAATAAACTCATTACAATTTGCATTCATTATGGAACTTACGCGTTTTAGCGCGCGTCCCGCATAATTTACATAATGCCGGTTAGAAATATAAATCAAATCGATAATAGACTGGGGGAATTACCATCGACGAGAATAGCAAAATAGTTTTATTGCGGCGGCGTGTTTAATTGTGTGTAAATAAACCTAATTATGTTTACGGTGATAAAGTTAAAGATGTAATGTTACGTAATGCAACAAAATCTTGACTACTCAAACGAGTAAACGTAAATATGTCTAGATGATAAGTTTAGCATCATTTCAATGCTACGTATTTTAATATTACTATTTTGTTGGATACAGTTTAGAAATAACAGTTAAAGGTCGTTTTAGACAAGACAATTTCTTAGCGCAAAAGTTGTTCAAGAAATAAAGTCATATATCCTCCTTCCATACAATTTGTCCTTGACAAATAGAAACCGGTTTATTTTTCCATTCGATCTACCATCCAATTCAATATTTCAAATAATTTGCTGTATGATGCGAGACAATTTAGATTGTCTCGCATTTTGACTAACTTTTGAGTCAAGAAACTGTCTTGTATAATAAGTCAGTCGAGAGAGAGTGATACTCTATTCTTTAATTGATCATGCAAGGAAAAATACAAGGGGTGTCGCAGAACCTCATGGTTAAAGAACCTTAGAGAATGGCATGGACAAACATCGGTCGGACTATTTAGAGCTGCAGCGTCAAACATTAGAATCGCCATGATAATTGCCAACCTCCGATAGGAGACGGCACCACAAGAAGAAGGGGTGGCCAACTTTTGTCTACATAAGATATACTTTTTATCTTAAATATGAGTCGCAAATCGACTTGTTGTCATAAGTAAGTGGGGACGGAGAGATGTGAAATACATACTATATTTATACACTGCGTTTCAGTAAGAGCTATGGGTGATAAGCAAAATATATGTGCAAACACACGTATCTACTTTAAGTAGTTAAGACATTGCGAGCGATCGACCAAAATTGGTTTCGTGATAGACCGGACGATCGCGATCTACTGCCTGCCATAACCATTCTCTGATAAACTATAGAACATAGTGTTCTTATTTGTCGACGGTTACCACAATAAACGTAATAAAGAACGCTGTTATGTTATTACTAAAGAAATATTTAACTATATATAAAGTAACTTATATGTTAATGAAAGCTAATTAAGTCAAGTCATACATAAATCCTTAAAATAGATTAGGCAAACATGCACTGCATTTGATGCAACTCAATTTGAAATAATAATATATTTCCGTCAGTCGGCCGTTAATTGCGTTGTTGACTAATGTAGGAATATTATTTAATGCTTGCATAATTATTTCGCGATTAAACACAAATTTAAAATTGTCATTTCCCCTTTCAATTTCTCATAACAATGCAGCAATGGCGCTGGTCGTAATTCACATTACTCTCATGCATTATTCTAATTGCAATTAGTTGCGCAAAAGTTAGCTTTACTCCTTATTCCCGGAACTTACTTTTGTTGTAAAGTAAATTATTTCAATCCAAATTACAACAATTCATCCGCATAGTTACATTTGTTTAGCATCCGAATCCATCATAATAACAAAACGTCTTTTCTGCGAACATCATCAACATAATTGCACTGCTATTCAATAGAATAGCAATATTTATTACCATTATGTACTTTAATATACTGTGTAACCGCGAGGAAAAACGTCGACGTCATTTCCACAATATATTAATAATAATGTACGCGGTACTTTTCTATCACTCAATTCCACCATTCGGCTTGAATGAATCACTTAGTTAATTTACGGAACCGAAATATAAAACGCGTCTTATTTATACGCCATGATTCATGCGTTCATAAATTCTCGCATTAACATAATATGTAATATGCTCGGGTATAATTAAGTATACCGGCTGCCGGCCGTTCGTGTTTTGAAGCGGCGTGCTAACTCGTTTTTAACTATTGTTTGTAATTGCAATAATAAAACTGTTATTAATAAAATTTCGCTGAGTAATGCAACTACTGAAGATCGTTTTTTTTTCGCTGTACGATTTGAATAATTTATAACCGCAGCAATAATTTAATAAAGTACGCATTATCCCGCAATTGGACCCATTGAATTTTCTATTCGCAAATTTCATTTGATTCAATCTGCACGGTGAACTTTGATATAACACAAGTATTTGAAATAAATTTACGTTCAGTGGAGATGCAAATATGCGTAAATTATCATAAGAATTAATGGACTCATAAATACAAACATTTTTTTCGCTATTTCTGTACTCGCAATTTTTAGCCGGCGATCGCCTATTAATAAATCATAAAAATAATTTTAATTAAAAAATGTTCGAGTCTCACCCGTAATTAATTTTCTCGCATTGATTTAATGCCGCAGGCGGCAGCGAGAGCGAGCAGCACACCCACGATTACAATGTTGCGATATCGCCTCATTTGAATCGAGATAATTATAAATTAAGGAACAACAAAAATCGATCCATTAATAACTTACGGGCGGCGGCGATTTCATGCATTAGCTGCGCTGTTTTCGCATCGAAAGAAAAAAATAGTTTCTCATTTGTAATACTTGACAGGTATTATAATTTATGAAACCGGGGTAATGCGCTATTGCTAAGTGCCGACCACATATGTCACGCGGTTTGTTTTATTGAATTTAAAATATAATGTCAATTACATGACGAATATAATCTTTCACTAATGATTCTCATTGTTAGTTTGCACCTATACGCGACCTTTTAAATTTATAGTGTTAACGCACATGTTTACATTCCGTTGGTCTCGAGCGTGCCTTATGGCTTGTCCAGATATGATCGGTGTTCTGTAACTTATATAGAATATTTGCACCATTTCGAATACCTGGGTTTTGTAAAGAAACTCATTTACTCATTCAAATTCTGCATAGCGAAATATTGACGACCGCATAAAAGAATATTTAATATTTATAATTTTTAATTTATATAAGTATAAAAATCTAATTCAAAAAATTGTTAAACTAGCCAAAAATCAATTTGATACTGAACAGCTTTGTGAATGCAGCAATATCCCTAAAGATACATGGAGAAAAATGTGAAAAATGTTGCAACTAACCCCCTAGAAGGAAAGTTAAGCGCCATCTGGCTGCACCACATCAATTAGCAATTCACACTCATATGGTAATAACCGTCAACATGCTCATGTCATCAGGATCACCGGGTAGTACACTCTATGGAATAAAATTCCAACAGAGTGCTTGAAATATCAGCACAAAGCCAATCTTATAAAACATATATAAGTGTGAATCCACCTCTAAGGCCCGGTTCTACAAATGCAATTTAACTGGAGAATAAGGCTATTCCTGGAATAAGTTTACATATTGGCATTCATATCTCAAACTTATCCCACGAATAGTCTTATTCTCCAGTTAAATGCAATTGTAGAACCGGCCCTTAGCAATCTACATATCTAGATTTCGATCTTACACGTGTGAATTCATCCTCACTAGCCGAGCTACACTGACGAGATCTAATAAGATTGAAATCTAGATATGTAGATTGCTAAGAGGTAGATTCACACTTATATATGTTTTAAAAATAATGTAAATAACATACATAATAAAATTGTCGAAAACCCGTCAAGAATGTTTCAAAAATAGCAAATCAGCCAAAACAATCAAACAATAAATATAATATGAATTATAATATCACAGCGAATCATCATACTTTCTTTATACAACCGACATATCTAAATTAACTAAAAAGTATAATACACAATCTAAAAAAACAAAATTCAGGTGGAATTTAAGAAATGTCCCTAAAGATAATCGATTATTTACTTACAGAATCATTTAAAATATTAAATATTTTATTCCTGGATGATATATTTCCCACATACTTAAAATTATCGAAAATTGTGCTACTATTAAAAGTTGGTATAAAGAGAACATCCCTAATTATAGTGTTATATTCATTTTCTCACCAGTTTCAAAAATAAAAAATATATAGATATATAGAATAATAATAGAAACCTTAATCGAAAATAGCATATTAAACTTCGCCGATAAATGTAATCAAAAAAACTTCTATCTTTATAGGGCTATCAGCCGTAAGGCTTTTCCGTCGGTAAAGGGAGAAGCTCAGAGAAGTTTTATCATCCAGCATTTACATTAACTTCACAGGAAACTTGCGAAAATTCGGCCCATTCGAACTTAGGATCCCCAATGCTCAGTACGAGACGGACGATGTCTTTAACCACTCGGCCACTGTGCTGGGTATAAATGTAATATTATATCAGATATGCAATTCGGATTTCGTCCTGTTTTCAATTTTCAATTCCTTAGAGCACAGTTTTGAATCTTATCACAGTAAGAAAGTGTAGTAAGAAGGTGGTCTGAAGAATTTACGACCTTACAAAGATACGAAATATTTTCTTGGAAAATTTATTTTTATGTTTCAAAATAATCTCCTTGCTACACATTTCTCCCAGCGATGCTACCACCTCATCAACCTGTCCAAATAGTAGTTGGTGCCTTTTTTCAGCAAAATAGTTGCTTGCGAAGTTTACGGCCTCCTCGTTCATCGAAAATCTAAGGTCTTTTATGAACATGGGTTGCACTTGGCTGGTGTTCGAGCTACCACCCCCTTACTGTATGTACAGTGCAACCCGGTGCGCAGATAGACACATGTGCTAAATGTGCTAAATTTCTGCACTGCACTGCTGCTCTAAACTGATGTTTGTATGCACCCGTGAACTTGTACTTTACTAGAATATGTGTAACATAATGACCCACAACTAGAAGCAGCTGAATTTTTCCAAGTAGCATCACCCAGGTGGTCAATGATAAGTCATCTTACTAAGAGACTAAGATATAATTCGTGCGGTGGCCGTTTATTTGATTACATGAATCTACTGGAAGGCATTGCCTGATGATCCAATATACAAAGCTAGCATCCTAAGCCTTGAGTGCATGAAAGCCAAAAGCGATAATATGTAGAGGCGAGGGAGGATGTATATCGGCAGAGAAAATATTAAAGAGAACAAAGAATCGAAAATAGTCAACAATCTTAACAAGTATTTTATATATTCAGTTTGAAGTTCTTCTACAGCTCCAAAATAGTACACAGACAATGCCAGCAATAGATGAACATTTAAAATATCTTCAGGCGGCATAAATCGCTATCATTGGACTACAATGAGGAGGACGACCAAGAACATGAATAAGTGGACGGTGTTATTAAGAAGGTATACCATGAGTTACATATGCAACTATGACGAAGTTGCCAATAATGAATATTATTTCATCTCCATTCACATGAAAATACTCGACATGTGTTATCAACCATAACAGCATCTACGTAGTCGGAAGTGAGAACGAAGAAATCAGATATTGCAGGTCTAGGTTTACACCAATGTCGAGCCTAATAATCACAAGTTTTGCTACTTGCCCAGGCCCTTCTATAGAGCGCGCAGTGGCGCAGAATGATATTCCGAGGAACAACAGTAGAAGAAATCGGATGATACTGCCCTCTGCGCTGCCATATTGGAAAAACTGTTAATATCACAAGTTGAGTAAAGCCAATACATGCTGGCCCACCCAGAGAAGAGGACCCGCAACCCTGCTAGCCACACCCGTCATAGTTCACGGATATTAAGAGCTGCCAAGACACATATACGTCGTCCTGAGAATTATAACTATATTTGTGATGTAAAAAATAATTTAAATATGAGGCGACCAATAATAATAATTCAGAAGACAATATTTGTGATGATTTGTGAATTCTTATTATTAGTCGCCTCATATTTAAATTATATTTTACAAGTAACTGGCCATTCCAGACATCTGGAAGAATAAGGCTACTCGCGAGATTTTGCAATTGGCACTGCGTTTACCGGGATGTCAGAATGCATACCGAGCAACGGAAGTCAGGAGCGGACCCAGGAAAAATACCTCTAAACCCAGAAATGGATTTTAGAAGATTGAGGATACCTGGAAGCCCAGAGAAGGGCTTTAGAAGAATTAAGATACCTGGACGTCAATAAAATTTCCCCCAGCCAGTCCCACGAATATGCAACCCAGAAATCCTGGTGAATAATCGACTCGGCACTACAGTCTTACTTGAGAGACTCAGTTTAAGATTTGTGTCAGTTGTGGATGCAAACTCCAAAGACTTTGTGTAGATTAATATCGTATACAGTAGTGCGGGATATTATAATATAATATGGTATGCAGGTATTAGTGTTAGGTATAGATTGCTCAGGGACGAGCAATTCTTAAATCTTATTGTGTCAATTGATGATTCTCTTGAGCAAATAAGAGACTATCACTATATGGTTTGAAGTTTGAATAGGTAATTGAAGTGATACACGGAGATTTCTTTGTGATGGGCTAGGAATATATGCACCTCTGTGTCTACAATGAATACATATATATATATATATATATATATATATATATATATATATATATATAATGAAAATATCATTGCACATAGCCCAGTGGCTGAGGCACATGGATTACTAGAAGTGCCCGCAACAAAATTTCTTATTAATGTTAAAGCCCATTGCCTAATTAATGTTTGCCAATATGTTCCTCAGTAGGGTACCCTTGGAAGGGAAATTACTCTACAAAGATTTCTAACTGAGGATGTGCGCAGCTATGTATTCAATGGACTAATTTAAATAAAATTAAATAGAAATTTAATTTTCTAACTAAGAACGAAGTAAATAATGCAGAATGGAAGCAACTATCAATATTATTAATTACTCTACAAAGATTTCTAACTGAGGATGTGCGCAGCTATGTATTCAATGGACTAATTTAAATAAAAATAAAATTAAACAGAAATTTAATTTTCTAACTAAGAACGAAGTAAATAATGCAGAATGGAAGCAACTATCAATATTATTAATTACTCTACAAAGATTTCAAACTGAGGATGTGCGCAGCTATGTATTCAATGGACTAATTTAAATAAAAATAAAATTAAACAGAAATTTAATTTTCTAAATAAGAACGAAGTAAATAATACAGAATAGAAGCAACTATCAATATTATTAATTACTCTACAAAGATTTCTAACTGAGGATGTGCGCAGCTATGTATTCAATGGACTAATTTAAATAATAATAAATTTAAATGGAAATTTGACTTTCTAATTAATAACGAACTAAATAATGCAGAATAGAAGCAACTATGAATATTATTAATTACTCTACAAAGATTTCTAACTGAGGATGTCCACAGCTATGTATCCAATGAAGTAATTTAAGTAAAAATAAAATTAAATAGAAATTTTATTTTCTAATTAAGCACAAAGCAAATAATGCAGAATGGAAGCAACTATCAATGTTATTAATTACTCTACAAAGATTTACAACTGAGGATATGCGCAGCTATGTATTCAATCGACTAATTTAAATAATAATAAAATTAAATAGAAATTTTATTTTCTAACTAAGAACGAAGTAAATAATGCAGAATCTATTAATATCATTCTATCTATCTGATAGTAAAAATATAATCCACTTGTGCTTGCAGTACATGGAATTTGTTCTCAACTTACATACAAAAGGTTTTCTATTTATAAGTTGGAAGTTTATTAACAATCACACATTATTGTAGAAGAATCTTCAATTTTTTATATAATCCGTAAAAACTATTTATTTGAATCAAGAATTTTATCCACGACGGTGAAGTTGCAATAAAACAATATACACATATTTAAGTATGATGCCAAAAGACATAATCAACGACAAATGATACAAATAATCACAATCACAATGAATTGTGACAATATTAACTCAATATATTTTTATTACAACTTTTTAAACATGTTTAGATCTTTTTTTGTTGTTTTTTTTACCTTAATCTAATGATTATCTTAAGTCATCTAGTATGTATTATAATTAATATCATTCTATGCACATTACTCCATCTATACACTAACACACACTGACTACGGACAGACACACCACTCACACATGGATTAATAGACCTCAAATTCCGAACGGAAAAGAGTCTATTAATACCGGACTCAAACCGGCTACGGCGTGGTTTTGTATCTTGTAAGATAAAAATACAAGTCAAATACAAGCCTTTATTATCACTACTGATTAATGTGAAAGTAGCAAGAGCTAAGACTTACATACACATACACTAATACACGGCAGAAGACTCGAAGGTCGATACCCAGTTACATAATTGTAACTAATACTGTAATTACTAATACAATAATAAAGAATGGTGATTAGCACTGTGGAATCAATCACTACAGCGAATTGATTTATTTCATAAATCCCGATTCATTTGAATCTGTTAACGCAAAGGGCACTAAGAGTATGTATAAATAGTATTGTTATTACTCACATATACTGTTGTCATGCAGCTGTGTGATAATAATATCACTAAATAATCGACAAATCAACTGTATAATAGCGGTAATCACTTACATACTATCCATTGTAGCTGCAGTTAATCCAAAACACTCACTTAACGAAACACAGGCACGTTTTTAACACGAACACGACAAGTACGAAACGCACGAACCACCGCCATTTTACAACTGCGCACACTGCAGAGGACGATCGGTCGGTCAAGCGGCTGCGACGTTATCGAGCAAAAAATGTTAAGATAAGCCGGATTGAAATAGATCGCGAACAAACGTATGCGTCATGTTTTATACGCGTAAATAAAATTGTTTCAGTAAATTAAAACAAATGCAATTCTATTGTTATTAATTGTTAAACATTAATAAGCATATTTAGTTCGAATGTAAAAATTTAAGTTGATTACTTTAGATAAAATTATGTAACAATTGTTGAATCATATGGAAATTATTTTTTATTTATATTGTATTTTTATTTTTATTTGTGTATATTTTTGTTGAGGTTTGTGATATGGAGGGCCAGTGAGGGAAATGTCAATAAAGGTCTTTTTTTTGTGGAAATTATTGAAAAGCGTCATATGGGACCGAGCACCCATCCCCATTTGATCGCATAGTTTTCATTTTGGTATAAAAATAGTGATAATTGTTTAAAATAAATAACTCTTGTTTATCCCAGGATGAAAACTATACAAAAAGGGGTGTGTGGTCGTGTCCCTATGATGAAG
The DNA here is from genome assembly GCA_963942505.1 of Lordithon lunulatus. NCBI lineage: Eukaryota > Metazoa > Arthropoda > Insecta > Coleoptera > Staphylinidae > Lordithon > Lordithon lunulatus. Next base: position 42,205,375 of record OZ012671.1, read on the forward strand.
ACTACACTCTTCAACAAAATGTAACATTGGGTAAATTTAAGAAAGTCGTGTCTGTTGACTACAACAGTCTTACTTGAGAGACTCAGTTTAAGATTTGCGTCAGCTGTGGATGCAAACTCCAAAGACATTGTGTTGTAGTCAACAGACACGACTTTCCGAATTTTACCCAATGTTACATTTTGCCGTCAATTGGTCCAAATCGACCTGTTTTACTGATATATGATGGTCACTCAACACATATGAGCATCAGATTAATAGAGTAATCAATGCAATCGCAAGTTACCATTCTAAAATTACCTCCACATACAACTCACATCTTACAACCACTAGATATCAGCTTTCTTAAATCTTTAAAATCGACCTGGGACCAGAACCTGGAGTCTTGGCAATGAAAGCATTTAGGGCAGAGATTGCACAAAAAGTTCTGGAAAACACCTATTTTCTATGGAGGTGGTGCCCGATTCAGTTGTTTATCTAAAACAGTGGCAAGAAATAAAACAAGCCAAGGCGAATCAAATGACTGAAGAAGCTGTTTCACCGCCTCCTATAATCATTGAGTTATCTCCTGTTGAAATACCAGCTTATAATTGCTGAAGAAAATTCCATTATATTGCCAGGAACATCTGCTGATGTAAAATCACCACCACAATCTTCAACAAGCTCTGCCCAGTTAGTAGAGAATTGCAATGTAAGTTTTGAAAATATTCTGCTTGAAACTATAACATTAAATTTCACGGAAATTGTTAAAAAGAAGAAAAGAGTTGCAAAAGGCGTGAAAGTTATAAGGTTACGATTGTTTCCTGACAAAAACATCAAGGAAAACCTCCTAAGATGATTATATATGTAGCATTTGTAAATTGATTTTCGCTGTTACACTAACAAAAAAGCGTGGTTCCAGTGCATTAATTGCAAACTGGGTTTGTGGAAACTGCAACTATGGTTCGAAAAAAAAACAATATGAATGTGAGAGATGTCTTGACGATGATTGAATAAAAATTTGAATTTTTATTTTTATATTATTTTATTACTAATAATAATTCCGCTTTTGCCGCAATATAAGGAAATAAGATTCAATAATTTTTTAACAGGTAGGTGCAGTTTGGCTTCAGTTCCGGGACAAGTCCACCCTAGCATTAGTGTTTTGAATTTATTAAGAACATCGTAAGTTTCAGAAGATATTTTTTATCCAAATTAATGCAACACAAAGAATAAACCATGTGCTAAATAAAAACACTAAGATTATTAGGTTTTAATGGAATAGATAGAAAATATATCAGTTTAAAGTAACTTTACAATTTCTGTGTCGGTTTTATCTCACTCCACTCTCATTTTCAATGTAGGAGCTGAATAAAACAACTATGCTTTTTACCATTTATTTAATGGTTTGAAACAAGTAGTTTCGCCCAAGCTCTAGACATTTTCAAGTTTATCCGATGACTTAAGGTACATATGAACATGTACGCTTATATAAAACAAAATAAACAGTATACAATTGAACAGCAATAAAAAATATTAAAGAAATATATTATAGAGAAATATGTAAGACCAAATAAGGAGGGAAACCCAACCCTCGGATATTACCCTGTAAACACTAATGCTTACAAACCAATTCTCGCAGCGGGTTTTCTAACTTTTTAGGTATAATAGCATATATAAAACATAAAATGAAGATAACTGTAATAAAGAATAATAACAAAATGAATGCTACTAAAAGACATTTTTTTCGTTTTCACTTTTTCGAGTTTTCCATGGCTTTCGACGAATTTTCACGTTTTCTCACATTTTCTTAATTTTTTTTCATATTATTCCTTTTGTTCTCATATATTTTCGATTTAATTCTGCAATGTCAATCTCCTCCAGCCGTTTACCACCGTTATTTCGAACCGTTTCTGCGTATTTACTCTTATTTCTTGTCTTTTTATTCCGTACAGTAGATTTTCCTTATGTATATTTTTTGAAATCACGTAGTTTCTTACTCCCGCGATTATACCCTTTCTGTGCTTCTCGTATAGATCCCTGGCATCATCATTAGATGTTATTTGGTAATCGTTCTTCTATATCTTTCCATTGATTTTCTTTTCATGTTTCAATAAAACCAATTGCGTGTAATACTTCTATTATCTTCATGAAGGAGCTCATGAAGATAATAGAAGTATTACACGTAATTGGTTTTATTGAAACATGAGTAAAAGAAAATCAATGGAAAGAGATAGAAGAACGATTACCAAATAACTTTCAATGAAGATGCCTGGGATCTATATATTTGCTTCTAATCTTATATTTTCTTTTTCAATCCTCATATGTTTAAAAATCCTGCGTTAATTCCTGCAGACTGTCTTCGTCGCCCTAATGTTAACCATCTTTCCTGTTGTTTCTTTATTGTATAAGAGTTCTTAGTCATTATTTTTCCTCCATGTGCAACCTTTTTAATTATCTCCTATCTTAATTTGTCTATATTGAACATGTGCAACCTTTTCAATTATCTCCTATCTTAATTTGTCTATATTGAACAATTCCTATATCCTATTTATTTATTTCTTATTTTGCAACATCATACGGCGTTCTTCTTTTAATCATGTATGTATATGGCTGTACATATTACAATTAATATAATCGACTAATTTTGAAAAATGTCTATTCGTATGTGTGTATGTGTATGTGTGTCATGAAAAAAACGTGCGGGAAAACGATGGTATAGATCGGAACCAAATTTGGAAATTGGGTGTGCTATCACTACCGGACGGACCCGGTAGAATTTGAATAAAATCTGTCAGCTAATTTATCTGAAACAAATATCTTCTTTTGCGTATAACTTTCTAATGGTCCATATGTAAGAAAATTGTGAAGCTTTATTATCATGTCAATGAATTTTTAACTGTAGTTTTTTATCCTGACGTTTTTTCATTTGTTTGTACAGACTGTATATTTGATTTATACAATAAGTTTTGAAAATCAATTTATTTATACTATTATTATTATAATTTTATTCTGAAAACAGTTGAAAAGCTATATACATAGCTGATACATGATTCAGTGCTTACTATATTATCCAAACCCATACATGCAGTTTTTATATCAATACTCCATTCATGAATATACTTTAGTTACAACATTATTCGTCGCTTATATCTGGACAAGCCGTTAGATTCATGGTTTTATCAGATATATTATGTGTTTATTGCTGACATTAAGGGTAATGAGAGAATACCGCTAAACTTTATGATAAGTTTATAGCTTATTGGTAGTTTGAATAATAATGGCTTAGTACAACGGGTATTTTAATGATTAATATTTTCTTTAAAACTATCTTAATAGATAATTGTATAGATAGATACTAGTGGCTCTGAATCTTGAATGCACATAAGTTTTAGCAGCTTTTAAACCGCCACATGTACAACGGAAAACCCTTCTTCAACTGTATAATAATAATAAAAACTTCTATCTTTATAGGGCTATCAGCCGTGAGGCTTTTCCGCCGGTAAAGGAAGAAGCTCAGAGGAGTTTAATCACCCGGTATTTACCTTCACTTCACAGAAAACCTCTGAAAAACTGTGAAAGCTGATTCGCGAAAATTCTCTCCCCGCTGGGGATCGAACTCAGGCTCCCCAATGCTCAGTACGAGACGGACGACGCCTCTAACCACTCGGCCACTGAGCTGGGTTAATAATAATATATAATCGTTTATTCGTGTTATCACTTCAAGAAATTACACAAGACAATATAATAAGAGAATAAAAATACTAAATACTCATTTACACAATACACATTTAGTTGTAGTTTGTATTATAACTAAATGTGTAATGTGTAAATGAGTATTTAGTGTTGTCTTATTATATTGTCTTATGTAACTTCTTGAAGTGATAACACTAATAAACGAATATATATTATTATTATTATTATACAGTGAAAGAAGGGTTTTCCGTTTTCCCGCCGGATCAAGCCCACGTGATGATGCGTGTCAAAACACTTGCACGTGTTCCGCGATTCAAACCCCCCGACACTCACTTTCTCCCCGACCCGGAGAGCTTTGAAAGGCGCCGTGAAATTCAAGGTCGTCTGGGAGGACGCATCAACTCCTACACGGTCTCCAGCGCCGCGACGACGACGCAACGACCCTCATTTGTCGGTATTCACTCGCATCATTTTATATACAACCATTCAAGATTTTTAATGAACTCATATTATAATTCATCCACGGTTATTGGCTTAAAACTAATAATGTAAATTAAAAAAAAACAAACTTTCTATAGTACTGATACATATTAATTATTGGAAATTGTAACGCAGTTTCTACGGACTCTTAATGAAGTCAGGTTGGTACCGTTTTGGTTGAAACTTATTTTATTGTGTATGCTGAAAGGAGCATTTCCTTTCAGCATACATAATAAAATAAGTTTCAATAGGGCACCGATTAGACAAAATCGCCTCATCGACAATTATCAGTTTTAAATATCATTGTTGCAAATCTGAAAATGTAAAGGATATGTGATATTTTATTTGCTGATTTTATTATGAATAAACATTAAAGAAAGAATTAAAAAATAACAACGAACAGTTTGTGTTTACCCATAGCTGGTCCTGGGTATACGGCCACCCATATGCGGCCGTCCCTGACTTTTGCGGCGCCTGTGTTTGCCCCCGCCAGGATTAGCTAGGTGTGTACCATCATTATTGTGAAACTCTTTTTAAGTCATACAAACTGCATTCCATTTACAATAAGTGTCATTGTAGGACATGTTTTTCAAATACTATTCTAGCTTGTCTCCAATGAGAATTGCCAAAGTTTCGATTGCTTGAATGATAAGGAGAGTAATTGTTGTTTAAGTGAGCTTGTAATAGATTATGGTCTCGGACGTAGTAGTAGTAAGATATAGACTCATTTTACTATTGTTATCCTCTATATCAAAGGAAATTTCTATCTTATAGCGCTATCAATCGTGAGAGTTTTCCGCGGGTAAAGGAATAAGCTAAGAGGAGTGTAATCATCCGGTATTTGTATAAAACCGCTGAAAAACTGTGAAAGGTGATACGCAAAAATTCGCCCCGATGAGGTTTGATCTCACGCTCCCCAAATGCTCAGTACGGACGGATCACTAGGCCACTGAGCTGGGTGCCCCCTATGTAAGTGCAGAAAAAAAACTGTTTGCACCTATATCAAGTGCAGAAAAAAAACTGTTTGCACCTATATCAAGTGCAGAAAATGTAATGTTTGCACCTCTAGCACTTTGCAGTTTTAGATAAATATATGGTTATTTAATTTTATATCTTATTTATTTCACATAATATTCAAAACATTAATCTTTTTTTTTCCATTGTCCTGTTTTAAATGGTGGGACAACTACTGGTGTGTTTTTAAACCATAGGCTACGGCAAGATTGGATAGACCAATTTGCTTGAAATTTGGACAGCTTATGAGTCTTTTGCGGCACGAAACAATCATGTTTTTGCTTGAGGACCGTTACGGAATATTGAAAACTTATTTTCAAAGTCAGTGTTGTGTAGCCGAAATCGTGCGAATTTTGAAGAGAAATATAGGTTGTCAAGCGGAACCGCTGTAGTGAAATTGGTGAAGAAAGTTCGTGAAACAGGCTTTCTTTTGGATAACAGAAGTATTTTTCTTCAATAATGTGTCCATGTAGTTAGTGTAGGTCATCCAAGTATGTATTTCCATCTTCTTATTCTTCTGCTTCCCACATCCGTCCAAATATTTTCAAGCAGGTACTCCAACGCTCCTAGTTGTTCTTCATGATTCCATTATATTCCATATGTTTCGTCTCAGTCATTCAATCAATAGTTATTCGTTGTCTCCTCACTCTCATATCTAAACCTTGTTATAATGTTTTATTTCCCATGTACCTTCGTCTTAAATATGTAAGAGGCGGTCCGTGGCGCAGTGGTCTAAGGCGGCGGTCTGAAGCCATTTCGTGCGGAACGTTGGTGGTTCGAATCCACCGCTAGTCGGAAAACTTTTCTACAAAGAGTTGACTCGGCTAGCATATCATGGATGTTGTATGAGGCACAATAGGTCCGTGAAGGGCCGCAGTGCACACAGCCTAGGGGCGGGGGCTGTACTCACTGTAGAAAAAAAATATGTAAGCATTCTTGAGTTTTGGTATTTTAGTATTCCTCGTATCTTTCAATTTCTTCTAATTCATCCCCACTGGTTTCCATCTCACCCCTTTCGTTTCTTTTATGTGAATACTTTAATTCCTTCGTTCTATTTCCTATTTAGCCTGTTTTTTAACCACTATCTTACATATCCCTACATATTTTACGTCAGCACGCCTTCTGGCTTGGCTTAAGTTTCTCTTGCCCTCTAAACTTCTTGCCCTGTTAGCCTCGCGCCGGCAACTTCTTTGCACCACCCATTCTTTTGTTGCGACTGACCTGGTCGGCACTACAATCCAGGATGCCTCTTTCAGTTTCCGATCCAGGTCTTATGCCATCTCGTCCGTGTCTCGCGAATCTTTAGGGGTTATTGTTTCTACGGTTGCGACGAGCAGGTCGAATTTGAATGAGATCGAGACATTTTTTATACAGTAAAGTTTCTTACTTGTAAATATAACATATCTTATGTATTTATTTTTCCCCATCCCTTGAAGTACTACTTACTACTGTAATTCATTTTCCGCCCCTAATACCATTCATAGCCATTGTTGTTGCACTCTCATCTAGGTCTTCTACCTGTACATCCTAAAACAGTGACACATATAAATTTAGTTTGTCACATATATCTTTCATCTGAATATTTTCACATTGACGTAATTCTTGAATCTTATTTCTCCCGTTTGATGCATTTAAGCCACTAACGTAGAATAGTTACTACTATATGTAATATGCGGTTTTTACAGAAGATTATGAAGCTTGTCCGGGTATCGCGTATCTTTGATTTCATTGCTGCCATCAGTTCCCTATCCATCTTGTCAGGCATCTTTCCTTCTGATATACATTGTTTTCATCTTGCTTACATCCATTTTTAATTTTCTCTTGTCATGGACTATATCTTATCTCATATCCTTATGGTCAAAATCGATTTTAAATCAGATCGAGACATTTTTTGATACAGTAATTTAAAAAAGATACTCCTTGTTTATTTAACATATCTTATGTATTTAATTTGGCATATCAAATTTCCATATATCGATTTCTATAACAGACGTCGAAGCAGGTCTAGCAATCCAGCTTTAGCCGTGCCTTACAATCCAGGAAAATCACCTCGCCTATAAATTGTATCTAAGAATGAACAAAAATCCAGTAAAGAACGCAACGTTAACTGCCTTTCTCAATTGAACAGAGAGAATAATCTACTAGATTCAATATATTCGTCACTTATAATTGTATGTTGTATCTTTCTAGTAAATCCAATTATATCATAACTACTGATTCGTACTATATAATGAATTATCGATAGTAATCATCAATAGTTGCTAAACTATAGATAATTATCGGCAAAAATCTATGAACAGTAATAAATCGATAATAATAAACAATCGATTGCCTGATAATCATCGGTTTAATACTATTTATAGTCCAAATCGGGATTAGAAATACTAATATTTAGTTATATTTTTGAAAAACCTTGTTGCTGTATAGTTATTCTCAGTTAAGTTAGTTTTTTTTATTAAAAACAACTTCTATCTTCTATCTTTATAGGGCTATCCGCCGGTCAAGGGAGATGCTCAGAGGAGTTTAATCACCCGACATTTACCTAAACTTCACAGGCAACCTCTGAAAAACTGTGAAAGGTGATTCGCGAAAGTTTATCCCTATAGGGTTCGAGCTCAGGCTCCCCCCAATGCTCAGTAGGAGAGATCTTTATAGGGCTATCCGCCGGTTAAGGGAGAAGCTCAGAGGAGTCTAATCACCCGATGTTTACCTTAACTTCACAGACAACCGCTAAAAACTGTGAAAGGTGATTCGCCAAAAATTATACCCAATAGGGTTCGATCTCAGGCTCCCCAATCTCAGTATGAGAGAGACGGCGAATCTAACAAGTCGGCCAATGATGTTTTTATTATTATTAGAGATTTTGGAAATTTTATATGTTTCCATTTTACTGATAGTTCCATGGTTTGTATTCAATAGTACCCATTTCTAACCATAACTCGGCCACTAAAGAAGCTTTCGTTTATCGTTTGGGAGCTGCTTTAGCTAGCTAATACCAACCCAGAACAACTCCTGGACGATAAATGAAAGCGGCTATAATACATTGTACTGTGTAAACCTTAATTGCTATATCGCACTATGAGATGATAAGAGTCGTCACTATCAAAATTAATTATCAGATTTTGATTTTTGTTTTGATGATTCTTATGTATATTTGAACGCTCGTATAATTCTTTTTTGCGTTTAGAATAAACCAAATTATTATTTAAAAAAGAATAGTGTCGCAGACTTATCAGCGACACCACTCGCGCTATTATAGCATAATTAGGAACAAATAATAATTTAATTCTTTTGTAAATATAATATGAGGTATTTGTAACATATTTGGGGTTTAGAAAGCCAAGTTGCGATAACATGCAGCGCACATGGCCTTTTCCTACCTGCGGTGGGTAAAGTGCCTGCTTAGAGCCCCGTCTGCGAGGGAGTTTGTTTATGTTTATGTAATATTCTGTTAGATATTTAAAATAAAGTTAGTGTTCTTCTAAACGTGGCTGAGTACAAACGCAAGTCGTGCGCATTATTTCACCACCCCGCAATACTACGATCAAATATCTGCCCCAAACATTGTGACCAATGTTTGTTTCTAAACCCCAAATATGTTACAAATACCACATATTATATTTACAAAAGAATTAAATTATTATTTGTTCCTAATTATGCTATAATAGCGCGAGTGGTGTCGCTGATAAGACTGCGACAAATAGGTAACATTATACTCAATGGTAAAACTACTGCAATCTTTAAAATACATTGATCTCTATTTATTGTTGGATGTTACGATATTTGTCATCTCTTTGTGCGATATATTATCCATTAAGCGACATTATAAACCTAATTAATATCTAGTAAGATATAAACATGCTGTTGGATAAAATAACAGCTATATGGTAGTTTTAATAAATCAAATATACGAATGTATATTTATCCTGGTATTTTAATAAAAAAATATTATTACAATTTAAATGAATGAAAATTGTTTGCTCTCCCTCTAGTGCTGTGTTATATAAAGCGCGGTATCCATTTGAAGCATTAAAGTTTTCCTCTTGGTCGTTTTGCTTTGGCGCGGAGTTACGGCGCGCGGCAAAAAGCGCAATTCATTCGCAGCTTTTCTTCAATGTAAAAGTGCCGGAGAAAGTTCTGAAATAAAAGTCGTGTAAAATAAAGTTTGAGGTATGTCCCGAGCTTGCGCTTTGACCCAGTACGAAGAAATGCGCCAGACGTCGTCACATCAGCAGGACGCTTACACATTCCACCACAGCACTGTATTACTTTGCTATATATTGTTATATTATTAAATTAGATAAATATGTACATATATGAATTAATTTATCGGAAAACAAGGAAAAACCGTGGACACAAAACTAAACCGTCGGACAGGCTGGGAGTTTGTAGGAAGAACACAACCATTACAACAGATTTATATATATATATATATATATATATATATATATATATATATTTTATGTAATTAGAGTATATATTTAATTTATTACTACTATAAAGAAAAGATAACCTGTAATTACATCAAAAATAATGCCGGCAGAGACGGCATATAAAGCAGGAGAGCTTCTATATATGCCGTCTCGTAGTCCGAAGTTGGCAATCATTATCGCAAATTTGTTTTTTCCTTCCTATGCCGGCAAATTACTTTATTTTTTTTATGTAGATTAAATGAATCATACTTCTTAAGCTTAATTTCAATCAGAAATAGCGAATTTTAATATATAATAACAGTAACCCAGCTCAGTGGCCGAGTGGTTAGAGGCGTCGTCCGTCTCATACTGAGCATTGGGGAGCCTGAGTTCGATCCCCAGTGGGGAGCGAATTTTCGTGAATCACCTTTTACAGTTTTTCGTGAATCACCTTTTACAGTTTTCTGTGAAGTTAAGGTAAATACCGGGTGATTAAATTCCTCTGAGCTTCTCCCTTTACCGGCTGAAAAACCTCACGGCTGATAGCCCTATAAAGATAGAAGTTATTTTAATAACAGTAATTTTAGATCAATATTAATAATAAAAATAACAATTGTATATTGATCACTTCTACAAAATAAAATAACGACTATTATAAAATATATACGCGAGATATTTATCAAGACTACGCTCCATGTAGGAAAAGTTTATTTCAATGTAGAAGCGGAAGGAAAAAGATAGTACTATTAACATAAAATAGTAGGTAGTAGGATAAATAAAACGATTTTTTACTTTGTTTTTTATCACACTTCAGTTAACTGTAGTAACTGAAGTGTGATAAAAAACAAAGTAAAAAATCGTTTTATTTATCCTTTAAAATGAATTATCACAAAGTAGACGCCTTAACAATACAATATTTAAATAGTAGTAGATTATTGTCTTATAAAATTATATAAACTTCACTGCATAATTAGATGTTGTAATCTGTACTTGCGTGCTGATTGGATAATCGATATTGTTAAACAATTTAATAGCAAATACATCGAGTAGTATAATGTAATAATCTAATATCATGGTTAATTTTCCAATAATTATACTTGGTATTGGTTCGTGTAAATGAATATTTCATTACTAATCCTGCAAAATAAACAGATTTCGAATGTGGCCGGGGCCTGGTTGTACGAACATATCATTAATTAAAGAAAATGCATAATTCCGGACAGACAACAGGGCTTGAATTATAAATTTTAATTGAGGTGAAATTATAATGCCGCATTGTACCCCCAAATTACACTGTGTAACGAATCCTAATATAAATTACATGTTAAATCAAGATGCATTTGAAAACAAGTTGCAGTTGTTGCTTAAATACTTTATGTTTGGTCTGTGAATAAAAATTGTTCGTTTATTTGATATTATTTATTTAACAGGCTTTAGATTTTTAATTAAAATTAAAATAACTACGTTGCTTTCATATAAATTGAACTGCTACCAATAAATAATTTTTCTGTAGTTGTCTAGAAAGTGACATCGCTGAAAAACCGGACAGAGTGTGAAGAGAAGATTGGCAAATTTTTGAAACTTGAAAAATTATATTTAATGTTATAATGTTGCACTTGATCTTATTTTGTAGGTCTTTTAATTCCAAAGAAAATTGCGAAAAAATATTGCTTTAAAAAGTGTACCGTTTTGGCGGTAAATCCGAAGAAGTGAATCAAAACAAAATTAAAATTGTCCGATCAAAATCACCTTTATCCCGTTGGATAGATAATTTTCAACCAAATAAAAAATGCTAAAACAATTTTGCCCTAAAACAAAAGATAAACCCGCCACACACATGATAAATTATAAAAGTGATAAAAATCGGTAAAATTGGCAAAAGTATCCTTCGTAGCGTCAAATCAGGGGTCGTACTAGAAGTGACCTGACACTGAAACTGAGTCATTCTATTTGAAATATAGTCTAGATGGGGGAAAATGTTTTCAAATGGAACCGATAAAGTTACAGGCCTTGACAAATTTGTCGAACTTAGAAAATTTGTATTTCATACTAGAGAGTTGTGCTTGGTCTATTTTGTGAGTATGTTAATTCCAACGAAAATTACGGAAAAACATTGTTATAAAAAGTGTACCGTTTTGGCGGGAAAGCCGAAGAAGTGAATAAAAATAAAATTAAAATTATCCAATCAAAATCAGATTTAGTCAATTAGATAGACAATTTTCAACCAAATAAAAAGTCTTAGTATAATTTTTCACTAAAACGAAAAATACACCTGTCACAAATTTAATTTGAAAAGTAATATATATACAAAATCGATAAAATTGCCAAATCTATCCTTCGTTGCGTCAAAGCAGGCGTTGTCATAACAGTGACATGACACCGAAACTAAGTGATTTGATTTGAAATATAGTCTAGATGGCGGGGAAAATGTTGAAATTGTTGCAAATGGAACCGGTAAAGCTACAGACCTTGGCAAATTTTTCGTACTTTTTAAAATTTTATTTGTTATTTTAGTTGTTCTTGATCTCATGTTGTAGGTATTACAATTCTAAAGAAAATTACAAATAAACGTTTGATTACAAATATAGCCTAGATGGCGAGAAAAATGTCGACATTGTTTTAAATTCAAGGTAGTTTTGGCATGTTTACCAATTTTTATTACTTTTATAATTACCTGTGGCGGGTTTGTCTTTTGTTTTAGGAAAAAAAAAATATTAAGATTTTTCATTTGGTTCAACATTGTCTATCCAAGAGGCTGAAATTGATCTTAATTGGACAATTTTAATTTAATTTTTTTTCACTTCTTCGACTTTATCGCCAAAACGGTACACATTTTATAACAATATTTGGAGAATAGCAAAATTAGAAATGAAAGACCTACAAAATAAGACTAAAAATCACTTTCTGCCATGAAATAAAATTTAAAAAAATTGCCAAGCCCTGTAACTTTATAGTATAGTATATAGTATATTTACAGAAAGTGATTTATGGTCTTATTTTGTAGGTCTTTCATTTCTAATTTTGCTATCCTCCAAATATTGTTATAAAATGTGTACCGTTTTGGCGATAAAGTCGAAGAAGTGAAGAAAAATTAAATTAAAATTGTCCAATTAAGATCAGCCTCTTGGATAGACAATGTTGAACCAAATGAAAAATCTTAATAATTTTTTTTCCTAAAACAAAAGACAAACCCGCCACAGGACTAATTATAAAAGTGATAAAAATTGGTAAACATGCCAAAACTACCTTCAGTCCGTTCAAAATTGGGGCCGTCCCAGAGGTGGTATAACCCTGAAACTTACGTCGTTTGATTGGAAATATTGTCTAGATGGCGGGAAAAATGTCAAGATTGTTTTAAATTCAACCAGTAAAGTTACAGTGCTTGGCAAATTTTTGAAACTTTAAAAATTTTATTTCATGGCAGAAAGTGGTTTTTGGCCTTTTTTCAGGTCTTTCATTTCCAAAGAGAAAAACATACAAATGTTGTTATAAAAAGTGTAACGGTTTGGCGGTAAAGCCAAATAAGTGAATAAAAATAAAATGAAAATGGTAAAATCAAAACCAGCTTTAGCTAATTAGATAATCAATTTTCAACGAAATCAAAAGTTAACAATGTTTGCCTGCCTAAGACGAACGAAGATAATCCCGTCACAAATTTAATTTGAAAAGTGATAAAAATCGGTAAAATTTCCAAAACATATCCCCAACGCGGGGGTCAAAGCAGGGGTCGTCATAGCAGCGGCATGACACTGAAATTAAGTCATTAGATTTGATATAAAATGGGGGAGATTGTTTCAAATTGAACCGGAGAACCTACAGAGCTTGGCAAATGTTTGAAACACTGAAAAAATAAGTTCATGTTAGAAAGTTGTGCTTGATCTCATTTTGTAGGTATTTTATTTCCAAAGAAAATTCCGAAAAGATATTGTTATAAAAAGTATGCCGTTGTGGCGGTAAAGCCGATGAAGTAAAGAAAAAACAAATAAATATTCTCAAATCAAAATCAACTTAAACCTGTTGGATAGACAATTTTCAACCAAATAAAAAAATTTAATATAATTTTTCCGAAAAACAAAAATTAAAGCCGCTATATGATAAAAAGTTTACCGATTTTCCAAAACTAATCTCCGTTGCGTCAAAGCAGGGGTCATCTAGAAGTGACCTGACACTGAAACTAAGCCATTGGATTTGAGATATAGTCTAGACCCGTCATCTAGACTAAACTGTCGAAAATGTCAAGATTGTTTCAAATTGAACCATAAAGCTTGACAAATTTTTGAAACTTGGTAAATGTTATTTCATGATAGAAAGTCGTGTTGTAGTCTCATTTTGTAGACCTTTTGAAAAAAGAACAAAAAAGTATTGTTATAAAAAATATATGATTGTGGCAGTAAAGCCGAAGAGATGGATAAAATTAAAATCAAAATATGTCAGATAGATAATTTGGAACCAAATAAAAAATCTTAATACAAGTTTAGCCTTAAACAAGAGGGGATTTCCACAAAATGATGGAAATAGTATAAACAAAGTGGAAATGGAATCTATTGAATATAAAATGAAAATAATGACATCCAAATACAAGCTGAGAGGACAACAAATATACATATAAGATGATCTGACCCACAAAGAGAGAGAAATACAATACGAGATAAGGAAGATAGCAAGGAAGGAAAGGCAGGACGGAAAAAGAATGAAAATAGGATACAAAAATAGGTTTCATAAAAGAAAAATGGTACAATTGGAACGAAGAACAAGAAAAATTTGTACCGAGTACAAAACCCTAAGGAAAGCGGGAAGTAAGACAGAAATAAGCCATGTAAATAAAATAAATGTAATAAAATGTAAAACAAAAAATATAAACAAAACAAACCATACACAGACAGAAACTAGAAAAAACGAAAGAGACACAATAGGTAAAAAAAATCGAAAAAGAGAAAAACAAAATATGGAGAATAGCAACCTGGAACATAAGGAGTACATACGGAAAAGAGGAAGAACTGGAAAAAGAGTTCAAAAGAATGGAAGTAGACATATTGGCAATAACGGAGACAAAAAGAAAAGGGAAAGGAATATACACAACCAATAACAAACAAAATAATATATATATATATCGGAGTAGACAAGGATAAAAGGGCAGCCGAAGGTGTAGGATGCATTATACACAGACATCAAACACCAAATAGAAACATGACAAGAAATATCACCAAGGATACTAACCGTAACACTAAAAGAAACTAACAGAACCAGAACAATAGAACGAAGCAAGAACTGGAACTAAAAGAAGAAGAGGTAGACCAAGAGTAGGACAACAGAATAGAGGAAATAATAATCAAGAAAGGAAAGACAGTTATACAAGCAAGAGAACTGGCGAAGAAGAGAAAAGAGTGGAAATAATTTACAAATGTATAAACAACAACAATAATTGTTAATATTTCTTAAATAAAAGTTGTTTATACCTATCTACTAATTCTCTTAATGAAACATAGAAAACACTATTAGAAAATATGAAGTGGTTTTTGAGAAAATTAGCTTCGAGGATGGTATATAAAAATATCCAGACAATAGCAGCCTGATAACTACGGTGAAACTACATCCTTTATTTAAGGGGACAGTCCTTTATTTAAAGCGCTAAAAAGTTTCAAAATTAATGTTATTTAACTTTTATTTTGTTTGTGTATAAGTAATAATGAAGATAAAATTTTAATGTATGCGTTGTTGTATGCTACTATTTTCGTAATAAATGTTTTAAACTTATAAATATTAGAAGGCATTTTTATATTTCATTCGATATGTCGATATTTATTTTCCCAAAAAAATATGGCCACCGTACTTATAACACACAAGCCGCTTTTATGTATCGTGCGAGCTGTTCTGGGCTATTCTAAGGCAGCTAAGTCAAGCCCAGAACAGCTCCTGAACAATAAACAAACGCGACTATATTGTGTATGATAAAGTAATACACTGGCCTTATCAGCTATTTTACTTTATCATACAAATTGTGGATTTGTCTATATTATGATACAAAATTATTTTAATTTATGGCAGATGTGTCGTGAAGCCTAAGGGCTTATTTAGACCAAGCAAAGGGTTTACTAAAAAGGAACCGTTACTTCCACCCTCCATCACACTAGAGGCACACGCGTTGAATTAAGTGGTGACTGAAAGACGTGTGCTTAAAATCATGCGTGACTCGCGACAATGGATTTTGGCGTTAATTTTTTTTGATCGCGGCGGGATACTTTGCAACCCCTATATTTAATTGCTCGCGCGCACAATGCTGCGGAATAATTAATCCGTCCACCCAGTGTCTTAACAGCTGCTACCAAATGAACGGATCGATTTTTCGACATACACCGAACTGAATATATTATTATAATGTCGTGCAGAAATTAATGTGGCAGCAAATTGCTTACATTTCTATGTCGGTGAATTGCTGAGCGAGCAAGGCAGGTGTGCGTTAGATGCATTGAGTAGTTCATTACAGATATTTATGTGTTGTGAACTAAAAACGTTTACCAAAAATGTACTTACTTAATTATCAAATGATTACGATTATTATAATATTTTCATGTGCCCTAAATGGAGTTTTCAAATGAAAACTAGTAGTGAAGATATTTTAATACATAATAGCCGCCGGTCGTATTTTATCCTCCTCATCCGGGCCCGGTTCCGATAAATTCAGCGGTTTAAATTGAAAATTGATTGTGATTGAGATTTGATAAATTGAATAATAGCGAAATAAATCGAATAGCGTGCATTATCTTGTTTTAGAAGAACATTGTGTCGGTTCAATTCGGACTCGGGCTAATATGTCTAAATACGTAATATTATGTGTTCCGGTTCGTTTTAGTGATAACATGCTTTCTATTCCCTGTCAATAAAACATATCACGTTTAGTGATGGAATTATAACTTGCTATAGAATATATTAGGGACAAAATCAAAGTCGCGCACATATCATATTTGAATCCGGTTTGTTACTATGTTGATGAATGACGAAAATTATTAACACTATCGTTTGTTGTATACGTTAATGGGTGCACTTACGAAGTACAGTACTAGTGAGTTATTTCTGATTTGTCTAATGCGCCAATGGTAATTTAATCTATTCACTTTACATATCGCTAGATTAAAAGATATGTAACACAATTCTATTTTATTAGTGGATAATGTATTGTAATCGTACAGACAATAAAAAAAACTAAAATCTTTTAAAACATATATAAGTATGAATCCACCTCTTAGCAATCTACATATCTAGATTTCGATCTTATTAGATTTCGTCAGTGTAGCTAAGCTAGTGAGGATGAATTCACACAATATCTTGAGTGGTTATATACAAAAATGTTATAACTAACCCCCTAGGAGGAAATTTAAGCAGCATCTAGCGGCACCACATCAATTAGCAATGCACACCCATATGGTAATAACCGTCAACATGCTCATGCCATCAGGATCACCGGTTAGTGCCCTCTATAGAATAATATTCCAACAGACTGCTTGAGATATCAGCACAAGCCAATTTTGTAAAAGTGTGAATCCATCTCTTAGCAGAATATTATTCTATAGAGGGCACTACCCGGTTAGAAGATTACTTTTTTTTATATACAAGAACTAGCTAATACTCGTACAAATGTAATGGGCTTGTTTCGTTTGGTTGATATATCAATGTTTATCTTCATTACCTTCAGATGTAAGTCGAACCAAATTAAATTTAGATTTATGAAAAATAAAGCTCAATATAAGAAATGTTTTGAAAATTCTTTTGTACCCCATCCAAAAATATAATGTACCACCAGTACATGTACCACAGTTTAAGATCCCATGGAATAGAGGGTCCGCGTGGAGGCAGATCGTCAATAGGTGGCAATCCTACTTCCAGCTGTCCATAAAATTCTAAAAGTTCTTATAATATACCTATTTGCAGGTACAGAATTTTCAGTTTATGTTTTATTATAATAAAAATATGTTTCAATTTTATTCATTACTCGACAAGTTATATAGTTACTGTTCAGAACCCTAAATAGGTATTCTCAAAATAACAAAGGTTCCACGATACATTTAAAAAAAATACAAAAAAAAGTGTGTCCGTTCTTTCAAATATGAACTACATTAATCACTGAAACTAATTCAATTTACGTTGTTGTCGTAGTGTCCTAATCTAGAAACAATTGCAGTCTTTACTTGAATAATTGTAATTTTCAAGGTAATTAGACTCTTTTCAACTTCAATTGCATCCAATTTATAATTGCTGGGAACGTTAGCGAAGTTAATTAGATATTTACGCAGCAATTTTTCATAGTTTCTGTTGACAAATAATCTCCTTAATGGGCCCAGGCTAATTACGGATAATGTCCGGCCTTAATTAAAAGCCTAATCAAGCTAGTTTAATCGACATATATTAGGAAGTACTACGGTGGAGTATGCCGAGGGCTCGAAATTGTTCGAAATGTACTCATTAATTTTTATAATTTGAAAACGTTCGTTCGCATTTCAGTGCTTTGTCTATAAATCACGGGAACGTGTTTTATTAATATGCATCAGTGGGTGGGGTCATGTTAATGCAATTAAGAGCTGGAGCATTGACCGGCACACATATGCGGGTCTCCAAACAAAACTTTTACGTCGTCTCACTCGTATGGCCGAGCCAAACCGGCCATGTCTGACCCCTTTCTCACGTCGCGAAAATCCCGCTCGCCCATAGCCACCTATTTATTGCTGGCAATCGACAGCTTACAAACAATATTGACACTTTCTGCACTCGTGTATATTTTTCCATTCTCCGGGTTCTATATGTACACGTTTACAAATTTACAATACCAATTTAAGCCTGTAAAGTTTTACGAAACATTAATTTATTACAATGATTAATATATAAAGACTTGATTTGTATTTGTTACATAGTGCTGTTGCTAGCATTTCAGTTATTACTCCAGGTGCTGCTTTACCTAAAACAGTATCCGATGTGAAGGGTCCCGCGGGTGACCCGTTTCCTGTTTAATAGGTCAATAAAGATCCCACTTGTCTGCCCACCTACCCATCAATGTTTAATGACTGCATTATAGTTGCGTTATGTGTGATTATGTAATATGTTGCAGACGAATCAGGATGCGAGGCTGACATGGCAGAAGGCGGCACTGAAGAGGAGAGCGGTGAAATGTTGGGACCAGCTGCGGTACCACACCAGTCTCCGTCGGGTCTTAACATAATTGTCAAAGCAGAGGTAAGTGCCAACAAAAACATTATTTTCAGGTTACGTTTCAGGTTTATTTATTTGAATATTACCTAAAACTAAATAGTCGTAACTAGTTTAGTATATAAAGTAGAATTTCTGCATACTGTTATATCACTCAATATTAGCTAAAACTATATAGTCATCCCTAGTGTAGTATATAAAGTAGAATTTCTGCTTTCTGATATATGACCCTAATCAATAATAATTACTACATGGATTAAGTTTTATGTTAACCATATTTTAACTAGCTGAAATACCTGATGTCCAACTGTTGGTGAATATTGACTACGACATACCAAAAGGACGAATAAGTCGTTTGGGGTCCAGAAAAATCTAGTCATAGCATAAATATACTTCAATTCAAAATTTATTATTTAATTATTAATTTCATCATCATCTATAGCGTCTTAAACACCATCCGATTTCTCAGATAAATCCTTGTTACTGTGGGATAGTTTATCCTAATTACTAATTTAAATATGAAAATCTGGGCTATATTGCAATAATTTACTGTCAAGTGATAGTACTATTATTGATTAACCACCTAGATGTTGAGCGTTATGGAGTTTGCGATGCAATCTACGGATGGCTTTGCTAGCCAACTTACGTCTTAAGGATTACAATTGCGACTACTACCTACTAGTGATGGGGGAATCACGAAAACCGAGAACAGCTGTTCTCGATTCTTATTAAGAGTCTAAGTTTCTCGATTCTTATCAAGAGTCGAAGTTTCTCGATTCTTATCAAGAGTCGAAGTTTCTCGATTGTTATCAAGAGTCGAAGTTTCTCGATTCTTAAAAGTTCTCGCGAACTTGAACTAGAACCGAGAACAGAAAATTGAGAACTCGAATTAACTGAGAACAGAGAACTTGGTCGAGAACCGAGAAAATTAAATTGAGAACTCGAATTAACGCGGACCGAAAACGTGAGGGAGAACCGAGAACAGAAAATCGAGAACTTTAATTCACCGAGAACCGACTTCCGAGAACTTTAAACGTTTAAAATAAATCGTACTTGTACAGGAATAAACGAATCTGTTAAAGTGCGCCGACTAGTCAACACACATTTTGAATTTAATGCCTTTGTATACTCATGAAAGCTCTCGGATCTTGGTTCTCGGTTTTTCGGTTCTCGGTACTCGGTTCTTGGTTCTCAGTGCTCGGTTTCGGGTTTCGATTCTCGGGTCTCAGTTCTCGATACCTTAGGAAACTGTTCTCGGTTCACGGTTTTAGTACTCGAATGTGAAGACGCATTATCGACGGATGTTCCGTATAAATTCATTCACTGCTTATTAATGGCACTTTAAATTATATAAGAATCCGAATTTATTTCAATATAACTAAATAGTCATATTTAATATTTAAATAAATTGTATTGGATTGTATTTCATTACTTCGCTATAGTTGTGTGACAATTACAACGTAATATATGTAAATAAAATAAATTTACTAAATTTAAGAGTATTTTATAAATGTTGTAGTTAAAATGTTATATTAAAACGTAATTATATAATATGCATACTTATTTTGAAATGTAATTATGCAAGATGACGGTTAATTAAAAATCCAATTTTATATATAATGTATGATTAAATTAAATACAATCAGAAAAGCAAATAAAAATTATTACAAATGCGAGGCTACGTATTTAATTAATTAACAAAACGGCTATTTATTTGTGTGCATTTTTCCATTATTCCTCTCATTAATACGCTGCGGGGAGAAATTAAAAATTTTAAAAACGCTATATTAATACGCCCCGCTAATGAAATAATAACAGCATGAAATAATGCATTATGGTGTCGTATTTTTATACATTTAGTAACTCGCTAACTCATATTTGTATTGGCTACTCGTTTTAATATATAAATTTCTATTTAATATTTGATTTATATATAATCTGTATTTTGTGCCTTTAAACATTATTTCACGACATTGCTACTCAAAGATTTTTTTTGCTAATCAAAACTAAAAATAACACTATACATAACTATAAACATAAATAGTTATGCAATGTCATAAAAATCATGTAACACAAGAACGATGATGAAATTTGAAAGTAGCAAAAGAAGTGGCAAAATAGAAAATTAAAATAATAGTATTACAAGAAACAAGATAGAAAGAAAAAGAAGAATAAAAGATAGGTTATAACACACTCCTCTATGAAGAAGAGGTATAAATAAACACAGGATTCATAGTAGAATTAAATTAAGCATATACCTCAGGATATTAAAGATTAAGATACATTGCTAACAAACTAAACGTCACAAATAGCACCGACAATACATTAATTTAGTTTATGAGTTACGGTAATAATAGTATTAGATTAGTAGGTAAACTGCAAATGAACGTAGTAGTAAAGGCAACATCCCACAGAGTAGTGCGATACTACCCTAACCTGATCTAAGCCTTGTGAATTGCCAACACCCTCGCTCTGCGACATGGTGAAGGCGCTAAAATTCCCATGAGCCGGATCAGAGACGAAGAGAGCTTCGCTAACCGAGATATTCGACATGGAAAAAGTTAAATTATTGCAGCACAATCCAGGAATCCCAGTGACAAAGGACCTTCCAATAAGTAGGCAGTACTCATAGACTTCAGGACTGGGGGGCAAGAAAAAGACTGCCAAGAGAAAGAAGATTATCAAGAAAATAGCGGGCGTGCAACGGTGCGTCGCACGCGGGCGGCAAAGTTAGGGAAGGCCAAATTCAGCTCGAACTATGAGCTATCGAAAGAGTTCTAACCGTAACATATGAACTCGCCTCAGTTATAAAATATCCTTTTTAGTATTATCACAAATTTGGCGTTAATAAATGATTCATTAATTTCTTTACATATTTCCCTACTCTAATATCCTATATAATGATAACCATGCATTTTTAAGTACAGCCTGTAGGCCAAATTATGTTTGCACGCGGGCGGCCAACTACCTAAGACCGGCCCTGGCGGCAAGTACCACATGGCAACAAGTTCTGGGTGCGAAGAGGCATGCAGAACTACTGTGGATGGTTAATAAAGCTGCATCCGTAAAATTCTATCAAGCACCTCGCAATCTCGCTACTAAATCTGGAGAAATACCCCACGCCATCGAGCCAATCTTCACTAGAACGACGAAAATCTAGAGAGGGATGCCGCCGTTATCGATATGGACTGCTACCTATATACGCGCACTGCTGCTCCGACCTGATACTTGCGTTCGCAATGGAGCTTGTACTTCACTTGAATATATGTAACATAATGACCGACAACTAGATGCAGCTGAATTTTCTCAAGGAGCATCATCCACATCGTCAATGATGACTCATCCTAGTAAGCTTGTACTTCACTTAAATATATGTAACATAATGACCGACAACTAGATGCAGCAGAATTTTCCCAAGGAGCATCATCCACATCGTCAATGATGACTCAATCCTACTAAGATTGTACTTCACTTAAATATATGTAACATAATGACTGACAACTAGATGCAGCTGAATTTTCCCAAGGACCATCATCCACA
Organism: Lordithon lunulatus; assembly: GCA_963942505.1. NCBI lineage: Eukaryota > Metazoa > Arthropoda > Insecta > Coleoptera > Staphylinidae > Lordithon > Lordithon lunulatus. The sequence goes on from OZ012671.1 coordinate 42,227,688, forward strand.
TCGTCAATGATGACTCATCCTAGTAAGCTTGTACTTCACTTAAATATATGTAACATAATGACCGACAACTACCACAGCTGAATTTTACCAAGGAGCATCATCCACATTGCCAACAATGACTCATCCTACTAAGACAACGACATGATTTGTGGAAAGATATTCCGATATATAAAGCCAGCATCCCAAGTGTTGAGTCAACTTGGAACAGCAATCGATGAACATTTAGCGAGCTGTCATTGGACTTCAAGAGGACGACGATCAATAACATGAAGAAGGTGCTATTAATAAGGAATACCATGTCTTACATAGAAAACTATGATACAGTTGCAATAATGGAAATTATTTCATCTCCATTCGCATGAAAAATACAGACGTGTATTGTCAACCATAACAGCATCCACTAGCCGGAAGTGAGAACGAAGAAATCAGATATCGCAGGTACAGATTTACACCAATGTCGAGCCTATTACAAATTATGCTACTTGTCCAGATTTTCATCTGATCCTCTGCAGGGCGTGCAGTACAGCAGGATGATATTCCGAGGAGCAACAGTAGAAGAAACCAGATTATACTGTCCTGTACGCTGCCGTATTAGGAATACAGTTAATTTCAAAAGTTTAAGAAAACTAATATCTGCTGGTCCGCTCAGATAAGAGGACCCACCCATGGTTCGTGGATATTCGAGTACCATGAGTATATTGGAAATGCAGTTAATTTCACAAGTTTGAGAAAGCTAATACATGCTGGCCCACTCAGATAAGAGAACCCACACATGGTTCATGGATATTCGAGTACCACGACACATTCTTATACGTCGCCCTAAGAATGATAACTATGTTTGTGATGATAATTATTGGTCGTCCCATACTTAAATTAATGTATAAAAGGGACTCTCAGACGTATGAAATAATAAGGCTATTCGGAAGTCAAGAGCGAGCTTCTGCAATTGGCACTGCATTTTTTGGGATGTTGAAATGCGCACCGACCAACGGAAGTCAGGAGCGGACCTGGAAGCCCAGTAATAGGTTTTAGAAGATTAACAATACCTGGATAACATGTGCTGTGGAGGAACTAAGACACCTGGACGTCAACAAAATTTCCGCCAGCCAGCCCCACGAATATGCAACGCAGAAATCCTGGAGAATAATCGACTCGTCACTACAGTATCACCTGAGAAACTCAGTTTAAGATGTGTGCCAGATGTGTATCCAAACTCTAAAATGAATATCATGCACAATAGTGCCACATATTATAATATAATACGATATGCAGGAATTAGTGTTAGGTATAGATTGTTCAGGGGCGAGCAATTCTTATATCTTATTGGGTCAAATTGTCTTGCAGTACATGGAAATTGTTCTGAATTTACATTCCAAAGGTTTTTAAATTATACGTTGGAAGTTTATTCACATCACGCATTATTGTAGAAGAACCTTGCCATTTTTATTTTTATACAATCCGTAAAAAAATATTGGTTTGAATCGAGAATTGTATCTACGACGGTGAAGTTTCCATTGATGGAATAAAACAATATACACACATTTAAGTATGATGCCAAAAGACATAATTAACGACAAATGATAGATGGTAAATGACAAGTATCATTGACAATGACACTTGACAATATTAACTTTAAAATATTTTTATTATAAGTTTTGAAATGTGTTGTATATCTTGTAGGATAAAAAATACAAGTAATGGTCTTATCATTATTACTGAAGTGAAAGTAGCAAGACACGTACATACACATACAGACATGGCAATAGACGCGGAGGTCGATAGCCAGTTACATAATTGTAACTAATATCGTAACTACTAATACAATAATCAAGATTGGTGATTAGCACTGTGGAAACAATCACTACAGCTAATTGATTTATTTAATAAATCCTGATACATTTGTATCTGTTAATGCTAAGGGCCACTAAGAGTATGTATAAATAGAATAATTGTTATTACTCACATATATTGTTTTCATCAAGCTGTGTGATGATAATATCAATAATAATCGACAAATCAACTGTATGAATACGATAATCACTTACATAATATCCAATCTAGCTGCAGTTTATCCAAAACACTCACTTAACGAAACACAGGCACGTTTTTAACACGAACACAACAAGTACGAAACGCACGAACCACCGCCATTTTACAACTGCGCACACTGCAGAGGACGATCGGTCGGTCAAGCGGCCGCGACGTCATCGAGCAAAAAATATTAAGATAAGCCAGATTGAAATAGACCACGTATTGTACTATAAATAAAATTGTTTACAGTAAATGAAAACAACGCAATTCAATTCTTATTAATAGTTAAACAGTGATAAGCTTATTTAGATCGAATGTAAAAATTGAAGACCATTGCATTATATAAAAAGATGAAACAATTTTTGAAATCTATGAAAATAGTTGAAAAGCATTGTATGTTTCATGTGGGACTGACCACCCACCCCTATTTGATCGTATAGTTTTCATTTTTGGATAAAAAGAGTGACAATTGTTTAAATAAATGTCAACTCTTGTTTAACCCAGGATGAAAACAATGCGAACGAATGCATTGTTTTCATCCTGGGTTAAACAAGAGTTGACTTTTATTTAAACAATTGTCACTCTTTTTATCCAAAAATAAAAACTATGTGATCAAATAGGGGTGGGTGGTCGGGTTTCCGAAGACTACGCGCTTCGACTGACTTTAACAGATACGACGTTTCCAATGATTTAATTAATATTAAATAAAAGTTTATAATATTTCATTTCGATTTAGTTCGATTCACATTTACACATGACAATTCCTGAACATAATAGAGGAAAATACATTATAAAGGAAATAATTCACGAATAATATAATGTTTGTTGGACATATAGAAGGAAAGACAAAATGATGATAGATAGTAAAAGGAATGATTGAATGCAAACCAAGAGAAAGCAGAGGAATAGAAAGACCAAGAGCAAGGTGGGCATATAAATAGTGATAGTGGGATGATTTCGAGCTGTTCTCGATTCTTATCAAGAGTCGATGTTTATTATTAATATATCTCGAGAACTTAAACGAGAACCGAATACAAAAAAACGAGAATTGTAATTAACCAAGAACCGACATTAGAGAATTTTAAGCGTTGAAAATAAATCATACTTGTACAGGAATAAATATAACTGTTAAAGTACGCCGATTAGGCAACAAATATTTTGAATTTAATGTCTTTGTATACTACAGAAACCTTTGATTTTCCGTAATTAATAACGGCTGGTATTTTTTTTAGTTAAACTTATAGTTTTTGTTAGTATAAGTATTAGATTTGTAATATTGCTTTAATATTTTAGTGATTTCTTGCAATATACACAAACAACATGTTTAAAGGATAAATAAAACGATTTTTTACTTTGTTTTTTATCACACTTCAGTTACACTTTGCAACTAGTTTCGGCTAAGCTCTTGCCATTTTCGAGCTCCTCCGATAAAATGGCTAGAGCTTAGCCGAAACTAGTTGCAAAGTGTAACTGAAGTGTGATAAAAAACAAAGTAAAAAATCGTTTTATTTATTCTTTAAAATGAATTATCACAAAGTAGACGCCTTAACAATCCAACATGTTTAAGATGTACAGCACGACATACGTGTGTCTCAACGTGTGCTCTCTTCAAACTCTCAATGGCAAGGTACGTTGTTTTTACACCTCATTTTTCAGCGTTCTGATCATTTTCTATTATTCTTGTTAGAATCTGTCCAGGGATACAAGTGTTGGTTATCACTCAATAATTACTTCACAAGACAAACATGTAAACATGTATATAATGTATTAAACTGCCTTACACTAAAAAAAAGAAAGAAAAAAAAAAGAACCTTTATTGGCATTTCCCTCACTGCCCTTCCACATCACAAACCACAACAAAAATATACAAAAATAAAAATAAAAATACAATTATAAATAAAGGTAATACTCCGCAAAAAAATACAAATTACCCTCATCTATTAGCGCTCCCTGTGCCCTCGCCATTTTTCTCTCCCACGTCAGCCTCCTGCAGATTTTCACACCTTCCCCATCCTCGCTTAACCATTTATTTAACTTTCTGCAGTCTCCCACCCACTCTGCTTTCACACCCTCACATTCTTCGCTAAGGTGCGACCACGTGTCGCTTCCCTTACTACACAGCGCACACGCGGTGTACCCCAGACCCATCCATACTTTCCTCCCTCTCTCGTCTGACCCACACCTCGCTCTTGCCATGCATACCTTGTCTTCCCTGCTCCACTCATCACTGCCTTACACTAAAATACGTTGTTTTTACTCGTCGAGTGCAGGCCTCATTTTTTAGTGTTCTCGGTTCTCACGATACCTTAAAAACCAGTTCTCGGTTCTCAATTTATAGTACTCGATTCCAAGTCCTCGACTCCTGAATGTTCTCCAGAACGTAGTTCTCGCTTCTCAAAAGTTCTAGATTCTCTCCATCACTACATATAATATAGAACGGGGCCTAAACAGCTAGAATCCCAAACTGGAGAGAAAAAGTACAAAACAGAAAATAATAGAGAGTGATGGTAGCAAAAGAAAGAACACCCAAAAAACTATAGGAAATAAGTGCGTCGGTTGGTTTCCATAAAAGAAAACGAATTAAGGAAGTACGGTATGAACAGCCGATGCCTCCCGGATGTCTTCAGACTTCAGACTTCCAACTAAAATATATAGTAATGAATGACAAAACAATATAGGGCACCTTACACGATCAATCTTCTTCATCAAGTGCCCTGTCTTCCAAAATCGTTGTCAGTCAATTTCATGACTTGTACTTTGTCCACTACTTTTCTGAATAGCAATATTTTACTATTGGCGCAGGTTTTGCAGCCAGGACGTTCTCCTATGGCCCGGTACACGCCTTCCTTCGAACTTTCATTAGATATACAGCAGTCGGTATTTGACCGAAGTATACGAGTTTCCGTGTTTTAATGGTATTTATAATGTCGGTCTATTTCTGCTTTCTTCGTAATACTTCCACGTTAGTTATTTTCGCTGTCCTAGGAATCTTCAGCACTCTTCTGTGCGCCCACATCTCGATCGCCTCAGGTTTTTTTGCACATAGCGCTTGTAAGCGTCCACGCCTCAGCCCCATATAAAATAATCCTAAAAATATAGCATCGAAGTAGACGAGTGCGGAGGGAAATACTGAGAAAGCCTTCCCATACTTCGGAATTATGCTCTAGCTTAGCTTACTTGATTCAGCAAAAAAAATCTTGACTATAGCTCTAATTTGTTCATTATCTAAGAGATGTATAGGAATAAAATCTTTCAATTCTAGTTTCCCATTCTCAGCGTGCCTATATTGTTAACTGGTAATTTACTGATGACCAACCATTTGGTTTTTTGACTTTCATCCGCAAACTCATGTTGTTGCTTGCGTTAGGAGATCTTGAAGGTTTTCCAAACTAGTAGCTAGTAATACATTGTCATAGCTTTTTGTTACCAAAACTATTCTAATTAGATGTATCCTTAAATGCACTAAAATAATATTTTCTGTGTTTGTTACAATTTATTACTGACTATCGACCTTCGGGATATTCTCCCGTGTGTTACAGTATGTATATTATATGCATAAAAGTTAACTAAAATGTGTGAATAGATACGAAAGTTTTAGATGTTTAATAAAAAGAATATTTTATTTTATTTTTATTTAATCTTATGCCTTCCACCGTGAGGTTTAGGGTTTTTTATCCTTTGTATTTGTATGTTTCGTTTAATTTTTATCTATCCTCTGTGAATTGTTTTATTCCTTCCCATGGTATATTTATTCCTTTTGCTTCTTGTCGTATAATATGCTCCTATGCTTTTCTTGGTGGTCTTCCTCTATAGATTTTCACTCATTGTCCATGATTCACTGCTGTATGTAATTGTCGTTCTTATAACTTTTTTTACGATTTCTGTTTTTTTTATTTTGCTATTTCTTTCCTTTCGAAGAATGTCGCCTTCATCACGTTGACGATTTTCCCTGTTTTTCCTACTCTTTCATTAATCTGTTGCTCGATCTTGCCGTTATATTCTATTATTGACCCTAGGTATCTAAAACTTTCTACCTGTTCAATCCTTTTCCCTGAAGTTAGTTTTATTGTATGTATTTTCTTTTCACTAGAGATCATCATGTCGTACTTGACGGCGTATAACTTTCTTTTACGATTTCTGTTTTTATTTATTTTGTTATATCTTTCTTTTTGAGGAATGTCGCTTTCATCACATTGAAGATTTTCCCTGTTTTTCCTCGTCTTTCATTAATCTGTTAGTCGATCTTGCCATTATATTCTATTATTTACCCTAGGTATCTAAAAATTTCTACCTGTTCAATCCTTTTCCCTGAAGTTAGTTTTATTGTATGTATTTTCTTTCCCCTAGAGATCATCATGTCGTAATTGTCGGTCGTATAACTTTTTTTTACGATTTCTATTTTTATTTATTTTGTTAGTTCTTTCCTTTCATAGAATGTTGCCTTCATCACGTTGACAATTTTCCCTGTTTTTCCTAGTCTTTCATTAATCTGTTAGTCGATCTTACCATTATATTCTATTATTGATCCTAGGTATCTAACACTTTCTACCTGTTCAATCCTTTTCCCTGAAGTTAGTTTTATTGTATGTATTTTCTTTTCCCTAGAGATCATCATGTCGTAATTGTCGGTCGTATCACTTTTTTTTTACGATTTCTGTTTTTATTTATTTTGTTATTTCTTTCTTTTTGAGGAATGTCGCTTTCATCACGTTGAAGATTTTCCCTGGTTTTCCTACTCTTTCATTAATCTGTTGGTCGATCTTGCCATTATTTTCTATTATTGACCCTAGGTATCTAAAACTTTCTACCTGTTCAATCCTTTTCCCTGAAGTTAGTTTTATTGTATGTATTTTCATTTCCCTAGAGATCATCATGTTTCTTGTAATTTCTATACCTATTTTCATATTTATTTTATCCAGTTCCTTCTCCAACTCCTCTAGGTTGTACGACTTCTGCCGTCTCTGCCACTATTGCCATGCTATCTACGAAAATTATTTCGATTAATTGTGTCATTTTCATTCTCTAGTCTCCCATTTTTAGCGGTTTCTTATTTTTCTTCGTTTATTTCATGGCTTCATCTATTACTACAGAAAATAGTAATGGGCTCTTAATGCATCCTTGTTTTACTCTGTACTATGTTTTGTTTCGAATTCTCTCGACTCATCGTTATTTGTTATATTTTTGTTCATTTTGTATATTTCCTTTATTATGTCTATTATTATTTTCTCTATTAGTCTTTTTTCCAGTACTTTCCATATATCTTTATTTTCACCCGATCAAACGCCTTTTCTAGGTCTATAAAGCAGATTTCTAATCCTCCATGTGTGGTTTTATTTGTTTTTTCTTGTTTTCTCCTTGATTTTTTCTATTATCCTTGTTAGAATCTTTCCAGGCATACAAGTGTTGGTTATTCCTCAATAATTACTTCAGAATACAAACATGTAAAAAAGTATATAATGTATATAACTGTCTTTAAAGCAGATTTCTAAGCCTTTATTCTTCCTGATTACTTTTTCGTATTATGAAGATTAGGCCCTGCATACTCCTTCCACTTCTGAATCCTCCATGTGTGCTTTTATTTGTTTTTTTCCTGTTTTCTCCTGGATTTTTTCTATTATTCATGTTAGAATCTTTCCAGGCATACGGCATACGAGTGTTGGTTATCCTTCAATAATTACTTCATAAGACAAACATGTAAAAATGTATATAATGTATATAACTGCCTTACACCAAAATACGGTAGATAGGCATTCGATGAAATAAATAAAATAATTACTTCACGTTATCTTATCTACTTTCTTGAATATCGGCAGTACTATTCCTGCATTCCATTCTTTTGGTATTTTTATTGTCTGTACTTTGTCATTCATAAGCTCTGGTAGTTGTTTTGTTCTTTCTTTGCCCCTGTACTTTATCATCAAAAAGAATATATAAAGTTATATTTTGAGAAATTTATAGCGGGCTAAAAATACTATAATATCGGTTTGCATTCCTAATTCTTTAAATCTTAAAAAAAAATGACGGAATTCATGTATAAGGCAAGATCAACTTTTATCCTGTATATCAGTTTTTAAAAACTTTAAGACAACTTTAGGAACTATATAACTATTATTATCATAAAAATGTTAAAATAAATATATTTTTCTTACATTAGGTCTTCAGCGTATTCTGTGATTGCATTCCTAATTCTTTAAATTAAAAAAAATATATAATGGAATTGATGTATAAGGCAAGATCAACTTTTATCCTGTATATCAGTTTTTTAAAACTTTAAGACAACTTTAGGAACTATATAACTATTATTATCATAAGAATGTTAAAATAAATATATTTTACTTACATTAGGTCTTCAGCGTATTCTGTGATTGAATTCCTAATTCTTTAAATTAAAAAAATATATATAATGGAATTGATGTATAAGGCAAGATCAACTTTTCTCCTAAATATTAGTTTTTTTTTAATTTAAAACTACTTCAGGAACTATGTAATAATAGTAATATTTTATGGAAATTATCATAAGATTGTTATTTAAATAATTACCTAATGTAAGTAGGTCTTCAGCGTATTCAGTGATTGTCGGTATAGTCTTCATAGAAGTATATGGCTATATCCCTTATGTGTTATTTTGTACATTGGTTTGCACACTATAACACATGAGTGATATAGCCATATGCTTCTATGAAGACTAGTTATACCGACAATCATAGAAAACGGTGAAGACCAATAACCCTTATATCGCCTTATATCCTCCGGTTGACGTTTTTTTGCACGTCCATTAAAATTACAAGGCGGTTTATGGCGTGAATTAATTACTGAAATCCGCACCGGTGGGAGCGGTAGCGCCCGCGAATAATTAAGGCTATTTATTATTAAAAACATATAGATACGATCGCAATGGCCGCCGCAGCGCCGACAAAAAATCGCGCACAGTCACAAACGTATTTTGTAATTAGTTAATTATGCAGCATTTGCCCATTACCGATTCTGATATCGCTATTGGTAGAGCGAGTCGCCAACCGAAAAAATGAATTTTATTAAAAATCAATACTTACATTCGCGTGTTTTTAAAATTACAGATTGAAGCGTCCAGTTACAAAAAGTCATGCGCGAATGGAGTTAAAATGCTGCGGACTAATCACAAAGAATAAAAATACGCAGACGTGTGTGTGTATGTGCGAGAGGGGAGCTGCGCGCGGGGGGATAGGGGGCCGCATTATAGAGTGGGTATGTTTGAACCGAGGGGGGTGTTTAAAAATGGTATGGGGGCTCTGCATTTGCTAAAGCGTATTCGTTGGCGGGTTGAATCGTTTTGTTCTCCTAACTGATTTTCGAACACACACTCATTTGAACAACGGACAAAAGCTAAAAACCAATAGTCCTTCATTTTCATTTATTCACTGGCTCGCGTTGTATTGGAAAAAGGTTTTTGTTTGTTGGGACTGCTGGGGGTCTCGCAGCAGCGGCACATTTTCAACCCCCCAGCCGGCCGCCTCCTGCATCGCCACCGGTCACCCGCCCCCGCTGCAAGCGCCCCTTGATTAGTAGCAGCTTTTGCGAGAGGACGCGCGCGGGGGTGCAACCTCGGACTCTAATTATCATAATGAATTCGACCGGTAAACTCAAATACGTGCCAGCGCCAGCGCGCTTAACAACCACCCCACCGCCTTGTCCCTTCCACCACACTCATTTGTTTCGACCGGCCAGCCTCGCTAATTACATTTTTTTTTTGAAATCATGATTAATTAGCTTGCATCTGACAACATCATGCGTTGCGAATTTAAAATTTTCCATCGAGGATTAAAAATGCGCAAAATCTGATTATCCTCTCTACACTGCCACCCTCCAGTTTTCCCAATCACCGCCGAGAATATAAACGAAATAATACTATTATTTTCACAAACTGCTCATAATCATCCTTGTTTTATAAATATACAGAATTTACACTATCGCATTAAAACTATCAAACTATGAACAATCAACGCCAATAATGTAAACGGAACAATACTATTATTTTCTCAAACTGCCCTTAAATGTCCATGTATTTATAATTGAAATAATTTAGAGATATAAGATTTTCCAGTCGGGTAACTATTAGACTATCGATAGTTATCAAGGCTGTAACTAGCGTTCTTGGGGCCCTGGGCAAGACCTCATTACAGGGCCCCATCTATACTAAATTTTATTAATTTAATAAAGCTATATATTTCCCCAAAAATAATAGTGTTAACCAGCAGTGCAACTAAGGTAAAAAGCATTTTTAGCTAGCTATGTTTCCACTGATTTCTATGAACAATATTTTTGAATGATATTATAATACTAACAGTAGTAACACAATACTGATTAGAAAATACTTATACCTTATATCATATAATACTTATTCTAAAAAAGGTTTTAAAAAGTTGTTGAAATGCATTCAGTTTTTTTAATATAATGAATAATTAAGGCCAAATTATACTTACCGGCTGAGAAAGAAAGTAAAAGTGACCGCGCAAAATATATGGTTTAATCAAAAGTGTCGGAAACTAACACCAAACATCGTCCGTAACAACCACCCTATCGAAAAAAGCAGTGACCTTTATTTTTATTATATAAAGAGCGATCGGTTACAATTTCTTCAGTCATCGGAGGAGCTCGAAAATGGCTAGAGCTTACCCGAAACTAGTTGCAAAGTGTAACTGATGTGATCATTTTATTTATCCTTTAAAATGAATTTTCACAAAGTAGACGCCTTAACAATCCAATATTTGAATAATTAATTTGTTTGATCTTTATGTGGCTTTTCTTTTCAACATATGCCCCTGTTGCCTCTGCCTATATACGGCCCTAGATGCTATTAGCGATAGTAAAATTCATTCGATAGCATCCATTATTAGAACTAACATTTTTTCATTTTATGTAGACTGCTTATTATTTGTCATCTTTTATTATTATTACGTCATTAGATTGTGTTTGTGTTCGAGGTGCATTTCTAGTCTTTGCTAAATCGTAATTAAAACTTCATCAATAACCATTCACATGTAATTATAATACTGCAAAGAAGCCATTTCATCAACCGCCCACAGATACCATCGATTCACAACAGCAGCAAGTTCCATACAGTAACATGTGCTAAGATTTTTCGTATTAACAAATTTATCCTACGTCATTGCATTATAATTGAACACTACAGAAATGCAGAATACTAGATATATTAATTTATATATACGGATATTATAACGCTTTGCGTTTCGGAGTGATGGTTAAAGGATTATATTGTATTTAATAAAATGCACCACGCAATAAATAGCTTCAAAGCCCCGTCACGCCGTCATAATTTTAGAACGACAATAAAGTCGTTTGTTCCTATAAATATTGTTTGTATTATTAGAATTTTAATATTTGAAAAAGCTCCGCTTAACGAGGCTGTTTGCAGTTTAACAAGGAAAAAACGCACGCGATTTTAACGCGCTATTTTCCGACTAGCAATATTTTTCGCGATTAACATCAATTACAGACATGATTTGTGCACATGTTCGTGCTTTGTATGGGCAATTTTGCAACAATTATGAACTATTTCGGTGTACAGTACATCTTTTCGTGTCCAAATTTATAGCCTATTAACAACAAATTGACTTGTTTTATGAGTTAAATCAATATATTGGAAAATGCTAAACAAAAAATTTATTCTTATTTTATTTGAAGTAACATTAATTAAAGTACGACTACAAGATACAGCAGAGCATGTAATATGCCTCTGCCCAGCTCTAGTAAATACTAGACATCTAATACTAGGGGAGTGCTGGTCTAGTATGGTCAGCATTAGCAACTTCTCACCCGCCAGGGCAAATTTGACTGGTGGGGCGAGTGAGCAGCCTAAAACGGAGGTTTCAAAATGGGCCCATTTTGGGGCCTAAGTGTCTGTAGTTATGCTACTCTCCAGCCAACTATCCAGAACGTCCACAAGATGATTTTCAATCATACATTTTCATATAATTATATAATATTGTTGCGGATAGGGGGGTGTAGACTAAGAGCTATGAAGTATCGGGTTTATTCGTATAAAATGGGTATAGCCGCAACATGTTACTTAATTACTATTGCGTTAAATTACGTCGAAAACTTACAAAAGCTAAGTCTGAATAATTGAATTTTGACGACGGAACTGATAGCCCTAAAAGGGCTTTGATTTATGTTTACAATTATGAAATGCTTTTTATTATTTCATTCTGAATAGAATTAAAAGCCCAGTTCAGTGACCGAGTGGTTAGAGGTGTAGTCCGTCTCGTACTGAGCATTGGGGACCCTGAGTTCGAACCCCATCGGGGCGAATTTTCGAGTTTTTCAGAGGTTTTCTGCGAAGTTAAGGTAAAATACCGGGTGATTAGTATCCTAGTCATTTGAGCTTCTCCCTTGAGCCTAACGGTTGATAGCCTTATAAAAGCCGCAGGGTAGTATCTGAGGGGGTAGGGAAGGTTTGGTTACGGGCTATAAAAGACAAATGTTTTTTACTTTCCGAATACATCACTGATGTAAAGAAAGGAATTGTTTTAACGAAGACCTATTCACGTTTTCAAACTAAGATTGTGGAAATATACGATAACTTTTCAGGAAAAAAATTACACCAGCAGGAAGGTATTTTGCCGTGTACGGAGGTTTGCGGGTTATACTGGGCTATTAAAGACAAATATTTTTTTTATAATTTAATAAATAGATTTTAATACTAAATTGTATGTTCCATTTAATAATTCAATTTTAATGAGGATTACGATTAGTAACTTATAAATTATTGATATAAACAGCGCACAACATATTTTATTAGGTGTTAATGATAACGAGCTACATATCCATAATGAGCTAATTTTAATTATAAGAGTTATAACGTTACAGTGATTGTTCGCGTCGATAATTTATTTCAATATAATTATTGCTGTGATTGACTGCAGATTTGTAATAAATTATAATTCATTTATTGCGTACGCGTATGATGAACAACGCTTGCGTTCATCATTGGCATAATTAACTCCCAATACCAGATGTTAATTAAATATTAAATATTAAAGCAACAGATAGACCATCTATTCACTGTTGTTTGGAGAAATTTAATTTCAAACAATATAAACAATTGTTTTTCAAATTATAACTCTCGATATAAAGAATTATAAAAATGCAGGTATATTTTTATATAAATAGCGAGAAAGTATATTAATTATTTTATTTGTGCATACAGCATTATATGGCAAAAGCAATACTTATGTGTTAAATAAACTCCTCTGCAATCAACTAAAAAAAATCGAAGAAGAAACCAACGAAGAAGAACAAGAACAACCTCCTAGTTAGCATCTAGAAAAGAATATACGACACGGGAGGAATGGCTCCATACACCTTCATAGCAATCCCAAAGAAGGCAAGCCCCAAGGAATACAATGACTAGAAATTAAACAAAGCCACATGCGCTGTTCTTGAGTCGATATGTGTCGATCTGAGCACAGCGATGGAGCTTCCTTACAGCATGCTCTGACTACAGCCAGGTGCAACCCATGTCCTCTGCAATCAACTAATATTGAGACGTATTTTAATTATTTTCTACAATCTAAATATGGAATTGAGAATAAGAATGGTATGTTGCTACATTTTCTGTCCTCACGTATGCAGTCCTGGACCACCTGGACCATATTCTATATGCTGAAAAAAACTCAAGGCCTTCGAAATACGATACATACAGAGATTCCATAGATCAGTAGCAAGTTTAAAAACATACCCTGGAGCAAATGTGAACCTGGTTGTAGCCAAAATTCACATTAAGCAAATAAAGAGACCAAAGCAGAACCCTAAATCAGATGTTAATAGATTGCATGTCCCAAGCATAAAAGAATCAATTACAAATAAACTAAACAACAAACTCTCATCACTGAATAGAGAACAACTAAATGCTAAGCAAATAGACGAATCGTAGTAAGCTATATAAGCGAAGTGAGGGAAGAAGTCCCTAAACAACAAAAGCATGCAAATAAAGAATGGGCAACGGATGATATTGTAAGAAAGATGGAGCAACGGCAATACTGGAAGAGTAATGACCAGACAGAATACAGAACTATTAAATAGAAATAAGAACAGATCTTAAAGCTACTAAGGAATACTGACTTAAAGAGCGATGCAGAGAAATAGAAGATCTCGAAAAGAAACACGACTCATTTAACTTGCATCCAAGAGTCAAAGACGTCACAGTCAAACCATAGACGCTCGGCGAATCAATCTTTGGTCTATCAGGGCAAACTTATGAGTAGCACTGAAGATATCAGATATCAGTCTGACTAAATAATCACAATTATTCCACATTACAAGCCCTAACCAATCAAAAAAAGAACCTTTATTGGCATTTCCCTCACTGCCCTTTCACATCACAAACCACAACAAAAATATACAAAAATAAAAATTAAAATACAATTATAAATAAAAGTAATACTCCGCAAAATAATTACAAATTGCCCTCATCTATTACCGCTCCCTGTGCCCTCGCCATTTTCCTCTCCCACGTCAGCGTCCTGCAGATTTTCATGCCTTCCCCATCCTCGCTTAACCATTCATTCAGCTTTCTGCAGTCTCCCACCCACTCTGCTTTCACACCCTCACATTCTTCGCTAAGGTGCCACCACGTGTCGCTTCCCTTACTACACAGCGCACACGCGGTGTACTCCAGACCCATCCACATTTTCCTCCCTCTCTCGTCTGACCCACACCTCGCTCTTGCCATGCATACCTTGTCTTCCCTGCTCCACTCACCCCTGGCTAAGTAACTCGGGAGTTTCCCACGCACTTGCCACTCTATATAGCCAGGGTTGTAAGAGCTTTCATTCATTCTAGTCTGCCGTTCTTGCCACTCAATATCTCTCAGTCTCTCTCTTACCTCAGTTCCTAGGCTTCCCATTTCTCTCAGCTTCTCCTCTACCCACACCTCAGACATACCTACTCTTTCATACATCCTTCCTCTATCCTTTCTCCAACCACTCTCCGTCCAACTCTTACACCTTATCCATACCTTCCGGACCAGTCTTTCCTCGCCCAATTCCTGCAATCTTTCTTCAAACATCACAACTTTTACGCACGACTCCCACCACATACTCATACGATTCGTCTCCTGCAACAGCACTGCTCTCGGTGTCGACCTTTCGAGACCTAGCAGACTCTTCAGGAGCAAACCTTGCTATCTCTCTATCACATCCCACTCACGCAATCCCACACTTCCTAACCAATACCTAACCAGGCCAAAAATACTAAAACACGAGGTGGTGCATATCATCAAATTACACAAACCCAACAAGAGTGCAGGTTAAGATAAGATCTATCCAGAAATCCTTAAAAATATCGAAGAAGAAAACATTGACTTCCTAGTTAGCATCTATAACAGTATATACAATACGGGAGGAGTGGTTCGATGCACCTTCATATCAATCTCAAAGGAGGCAAACCCCAAGGGATGCTATTATTATAAATTAATGTTTTGTGAGGCCTTCGAAGTAATTCATAATCGAGTCCACCAAAAATGTGAAGCAAATATGGGCCCAGACAAATTTGGGTTTCGCGCGGGCATGGAGACAAGAGAGGCAATCTTCACCTTCAACGACAACGATTATATGCGTGGACCTCACCACTACATACAAGGAACAGAATAACTCGCAATTAAATAGACTATATCCTGATAAATAAGAGATTCCGTAGATCAGCAACAAGTGTAAAAACATACCAGAAAACCTCTGAAAACCTATGAAAGGTCCCCACTGGGGATCGAATTCATCCCCAATGCTCAATACGAGACGGACGATGCCTCTAACCACTCGGCCACTGAATTGGGTCTTTCTATCTCAATTGATAATAAAAGGAAAATTAGGGAAAACGAGGAATCGGCAGAAAGAAATTATCTTTACGCCAATGGACAGGCTTAAATTATGAACACTTTATAAGGATAGCAGAAGACAGGGAACAATTTTCAGAAGTGATCGCCAACCTTCATTAAATGAAGAAGCACCCGAAGAACATATGTGATTGTTTTAAAATTACAGTATCGGTTGTTAATCGTTCTTTGCAGTCCATTGAATTAAAGATGCACCTTTTTTGGGAGACAGAAATTATGTGATTTGATTCACAGTTTTGGTAGTCTATCGTTGATATCGCCAACCATTATTAAATGAAGAAACACCCCAACAAGAATATTTGTGATTTATTTAAAATTACAGTATTGATTGTTAATCGTTCTATTGCAGTCCAATTATGGATGCAACTTTTTTGGGAGTCAGAAATTATGTGATTTGATTCACAGTATTGGTAGAGTCTCTCGTTGATTAGTGATGGTATTAGTTTAAAAATCATGGATAAGCAAAACTTCCTACCGATAGCTATCGGTATTTGGGTCTACATCGCCGCCGTTATACCTATATTGGCATGAAATAGTAGTCTGGCATGATGTTAGGTGCTATTAGTGCTTTGGTGTAGAATTTTGTCAGATTGCTATGAGTCGACGGGAACATTATGATACAAAATTCTGAATGATATCTGACCCTGGCGCTTTACAGTTTATTCTTTTATCGATGGCACCAGTTATTCTACTATAGAGAACCGCCCTAGGGAGAATCTCTGTAGCTTGTGGTTCCTCCTACACAATTCAAGACGCGTGATGAGTACAAGTTATAGATTCAAACACGAGATTGGTTGCATTAGGTTTACTGGCAATCAATTTGGTCTATTGTTATAGTATATTCAGGGATTAAATTATCCGTTTCGGGTATTTTCATTAGCAGTATAGGAAAATATTTTTAAATATGCAGAACAAAGTGTATTATTTATAGGAAATGTAAATTACTAGAAAAAAGTTAGTTCCAAATAACATGAATAAATGAAAATTCCTGCTCTTGGCCATCTGGATAGCTCTTTCGATTTCATAAATGAAAATAGAAGGAGACAAATAACAAATCGCAGAATTTAACCATAGTATACCATCGTCTTTTCTATTCTTTCGTTAATGTTTTACCCAGTTTTCTGTTAATCTCGATTACCACCTCTAGGTAATCGAATTTAACAGAAAACTGGATAAAACATTAACGAAAGAATAGAAATGACGACGGTATACTATTATATCACACCACATACATATATATTGAAGAAAATAAAATTACGTGAGGACGATATACAGATATATTAAAGAAGGTATTCTCCGAATGTTTGGCGACCATCATGACTATTTTGATTTTATTTAGGGCTGTTTTAAATAGCTCAGTTATTGTGGAGTCAAATCACTGTATTACGTTTTTATAAGAGTATTGTTGTCGCGGATATATTCATTAGAATGCAGCAATAATTAATAAACATATTCAGTAACAGGTACATCCTCTCCACCTGCAAACATTATTGATGTATATAAATTGGAAGCCAAAGAAACTAGTAATTGAGTGAAACGGTTATCCGGGGCTACCGGCACGGCATAATTAAATATAGCGCACACAGGCAAAGGGTAACTTGCTAACTTACAATGTGAACAGAACTAATAGACTGCCCCCCAATCAATACCACTCTGGACCCTCGCGCTCGCCGTGAAACGCTGTTTAGATTAAAGATGAGCTGGCCGGACCTGCACGGGCCTCAAACATCGTGGTAGGTATTATTACACACAAAAGCATAGTTTCCATCTATTAACTAATTGTGTTTGTGCACAGATTATTTAAGTTGATTTGACTACGTTGTTAGTGAAGTTGGTTAGAGCACTACGGTAGTGTTAATAATTATAATTATTACTTATAAAACGACTTATCCTATTAAAAATTGGATGAAGACATACGTAACTTTATAATAACTAACTACCAATAACAGATAATTTATATATAATACTGTTTGTCATTTTGTTTATATAAGAATATAAGAAACTGAAATACTCTGATCATATATTTTAAAATAAATAAATCCACAGTGATGATAAGTTTATAGAATAATTGCAATAAATAGGCTTATTTAAAGAAAAACAATAAAATACATTTATTGACATACATGATCACATTTACACCCTAAGTTTTTTGCCCAAGCAGTATAAACTAATATGAATATAATTATAATATATACTATATTATTATTATTATATATTATTATAATATATTATTATAATATATTATTATTATATATGATTATAATATATTATCTATTAAGATAACAAAATTATAGATAGAAAATTTTATAATAATAATTTATGTTTAATTAATAAAATACGGTGTTGTTATGTTGTTATTTGTAACATACAAACTCAAAAGCGATTAACAATATGTAACTGATTGATATAACTTTGAGAAATTGGGAATTAACGTGGATATTACAATGTAACTATAATTATAGTATAGCCTTAGCGGACGTGTCAATGGATTTATCAGACCAACCCAAAAAGACAAGTTTGAAACGGGATAGTCCTTAGCTTGGCTTTATTACCAGGGTAGGGTAGCTGGCGTCCAAATGCAACTCTCATTTTAGCGCCCTATGGGAATATCTTGAAAAGAAATGTGCTTTGTAAGAATACAAAACATAAACAAACTATAGAATACATTGCAAAATGTAGCTAAGTTCCTTGGCATTAACTAAAAATAATTTAGATCTCTTTCGATAGTTTAATTTTAAAAATACGTTAAATAAAAATAAATATTTCACCTTCATTGATGAAATTATTTATTAGAATTCTATCGCTCATTAGCAGACTCGATATCACAATTCACACAAATAAGGAACCAATATGCTGGCAGATTTAATGTATGGAATTCTCACTTCAAATTATATTGTCAATGGTAGAAAACTGTGGAGAAAATGGTTTTGGAGACAATTATTCGATTTATCCGATTAATTTTTAAGTAATTTGAAATTAAATAGTCGGGCTCTAGCTATTTTGTTTCCATTCAGCTTTTGTCTATAATACCTTTTACATGGAACAATCTTCGTTTCTTAATAGGAATAAAACCACAATAATAAACAAAATTAAATAGACAAAAAAATTAAAGGATAAATAAAACGATTTTTTACTTTGTTTTTTATCACACTTCAGTTACATTTTGCAACTAGTTTCAGCTAAGATCTAGTCATTTTCGAGCTCCTCCGATGACTCGAAAATGGCTAGAGCTTAGCCGAAACTAGTTGCAAAGTGTAACTGAAGTGTGATAAAAAACAAAGTAAAAAATCGTTTTATTTATCCTTTAAACTGAATTATCACAAAGTAGACGCCTTAAGAATCCAATATTTAAAAAAAATTAACATCACAAGAAAAATGTTCTGTAACAGTGACTTAAATAAATATATTTCCACAATAATTTTTATTGAAAGCGAACAATCGAAAATTGTTGAACAAATTCTGGACAAACGAAACGAATCAATTTTTCGAAAATTCGAACTTTGTGGTGCCAATTTCACAGAGGCCGTAAACCTGTAGCTACTACAGATAAGGTTCGTCAGAATTTGTTAACTGGTAAAGCAACATAATATAACCTATATTAAAAATATTATTAGTCTGTAACGCTAAAACTATTCCACTAATAATAATCATTTGTTGATAATATTATAATTTATACTGGTTCGAGATCCATACTACCTATTCTGGACATAATATCCTACTAACCATTTTGCAGCGCCGAGTTTGAGAATAATACAAACTTTTTTGATATTACCATTGTCTTTAGTAATTTTCTCAGAAATCGTATTATACATATGCCTCCAATACATAACAAGACATTAATTTATTTCGCATATTTTTAGAATTTTAATAGACTTTTACTACAATCATCTATAATTAGATTCGATTATATTTGGAATTCTAAAAATTCCACGCAGCATCAGAGTTATCGTTTAGTATTTAATATAACTGGCGCCTTCGCCAAAATTGAAGGTGCGCGTGCTTTATCTTTGTATGTATATAAGAGGACCCACATAACATTTTCCATACAAAATCCCTCTGGAAGCTTTAATAAATTACCATTATGTTAATTTTCAAATGTCCGAGCTAATGTATTTTGGTTGGGTGGTTGGTTAGTTTTTACCAGTCTGTAGATTTTGTAATAATATTTGTACGGTTAGGCGGTTCATAATTTAGTGTAATCTGGAGAACATAGCGTGGTTCGCAGTTGGGTGATTAGCGCGGGGGTGTATTTGTAGTGTTTACAGTGCGGGGGTGTCCAGCGGGCGGCGGCGACTGAAACGGCACGAGTCCGGCCGGCGCGGAGGGTGGGACGGGGCTGCCTGTGTCGGAGGCACGGTGTAATAGAATGACCTGAGAGATGGATGTTGGAGCGGACCGCCCCAGGGATCCTGGACCCGCACCAGTGTAATTTCACGGTGCCTTGCACCTCAAACCCACCCCGCTACTTGCTTACGTTATTGTAGCCACTTCACAAAGCTTCGGAATATGTACTGATTTATATGAATGAAACGTGTGTGAGCGCGTTCAATTAGCCACGGTACTTTTAAGAGCTTTAACAAACACCGCGCGATGCTTTAAGGGCTTTGGCTGTCAAGTCGCACGCGCGCTCTCGTCCGATGCGCAACGCGTTCCGTCCAGCAGCACGATTCAAATCCTAAACATGTGCGCCGGAATTATTGCCGGCAAATACGACTGTTGTTTGCTCGTTTTGCCAGTTTTGTTTCTAACTTTATACTTTATTTATACGCCTGCTCTCTGCTGGTGAAATGCAAAATTCACCGCGCTCAGAATGGGCACACTACAAACGGCGGAGGCCTGCTATAAAATTCCTTCATTTCATACGTAATTGGCCGGCGGGTTTAAAATGCATCGACCATTGCCAACTAATTTCTAGAGTGGTGGTGTTAAAATGATGGATTATAATATACATACCACTATTACATAGTTATGTTTTATAAATATATTACCATTTTCTCACGGGTATCATTTCTTGACTAGATGGTCCATAGTCGCATGATTATTATCAGTGGTAATAACATAAGTGTATTCATTAATTTTTATTTTTTATTTAACAAAATTCAAATTATATAATAAACTATATTCGTCTTTTGCTCACATTTTGTATGGCCGAGCACATACAAAATGTAAGCAAAAGACGAATATAGTGCCTTTCAACTTTCTCCATAATGCTAAAGCTTTACTAAATGAAGGTATTCTGCAGATAGTCAAGCCTGTATTGTTGCGGTGTGTGATATATTTGGACATTTATGGTAAATTATCTCATGTTAAGTTGAACATTATTTTTTGGTCGTCTAAGAAGGTCTATAGGAAATTCTGCCTCTCATCATTTTCGATTAATTTTGACTTAATGAACCAACAACAGTAACAATGTTCAGGTAGGAACTCACCCTACGGGTTACGGAGCTACCTGTTTGCAGCTAATAGGGGTCACGGTACCATCTGGGCCCGACTATCATCATTTCACCGAAGTTTGACTGGCTCCTGGCCCGAAGACCTGAATCCAGTCAGAGTATGCCGAGTGACAGCAATTAACAATACGCACCCATATGGTAACAACCGTCAACATGCTGATGCCATCAGGATCACCGGGCTGTGCCCTCTATGAAATAATATTCCAACAGTATGCATGAGATATCAGCACAAAGCCAATCTTACAAAACATATATAAGTGAGAATCCACATCTTAGCAATCTACATATCTAGATTTCCACTCAAGATATTGTGTGAATTCATCTTCACTAGCTGAGCTACACTGACGAGACCTAATAAGATCGAAATCTAGATGTGTAGATTCACACTTATATATGTTTTATAAGATTGGCTTTTTACTGATATCTCAAGCACTCTGTTGGAATATTATTCCATAGAGGGCACTACCCGGTGATCCTGATGGCATGAGCATGTTGACGGTTATTACCATATGGGTGTGAATTGCTAATTGATGTGGTGCCGCCAGATGGCGTTTAACTTTCCTCCTGGGGGGTTGGTTGACATACACTACTTTCAATCTACTAACGACATCAAACAAAATATTAGTCAAATCTATACTAAAACGTATATAGATGTATGGCATACAGCTCTGGGATTCTGCAAGCAACTCGAACCTCGAAATCATTGAACGTTTCCAAAATAAAGCTCTTCGAACAATACTAAATCTTCCACTATACTCTCTGAATTGACTGCTACTAGAAGAATCCAGTATCTGCTCAGTAAAATATGAAGTAAAAAACTGCAGCAAAAGATACCTGTGATGCCTACATCTCCATCAATTCGACTAGCTACAGGATTTCTAAATGGCAATAACATCCGCAGGCGAGTCGATGTCCTGGAGGTGCCCAACCGGTTCTGTTAGTTAAGGCGAATCTTCGAAAATCTCGTTCGAGGATTCGAGCTGAAAATCTATTCGAAAAACTCGTTGTGAGACTAACGGAACTGCTGCTACTTCTTTTGCGGAGTGTATAAACCGTGGCCCCAGGAAAAACTGGAGGGGTGCGCACCGAGAAATAAATTTATTTCGAATTAATGAAGCATTTTGTGATAATTGCGCGGATGTCTATAAACTATACTAATGTACTTAAGCATTATCAGATTGTATTTATCAAAACTTGAAATATGAAACTGCAATCTCTTAGAGGAATTTCTGTTGAATTTTGATTACAAATCGGAGTAAATATATACTTCTCTGATGCAAATATTGACTACTTTTGCATATTTTTTACAACTATTTCGAGACAAAAAATTAACTTTTTCGTCCTAACAAAGTATCAAATCATCCTTAGATTGGGGAAATATCCAAACATATTTCCAGAAAATTATAAAATGTTGACTAGATAAGACCGCGCGATTAGGTCAACATTGAACCGTATTTCATTTTCCGAGATTCGCCTTAAAAAGTGAATACCCTGATTTAGTACATCAAGCCGAAGAAGAAGCTTTCATTGTCCTTGCAAGACCACTAGGGTTATATGCTGTATTGTATATATGAGCCTGTGAGAATGAAAGTGGTCACATTGTCCTTGCTCTGGCCTCCCGGGCGCTCTCCGCCTCATCATATCGTTGAGTTCTTTCTTGAGCCAGAAGCTCAATGGGGGGCATACCAGCGATAACCAGGGCTGCTTCCCTGAACATCGTCCAGTGTCCCCTTGCCACCCTAACCGCGCACTTCCGCTAGCATATGTCGGTTCTTGCGGACCTCCATCGCCCATGCCCATGTCGGTACTCCGTAAAGCATAATGCTTTCGGCCATCCTAACCAGCATCATGCGTTTTGTTTGCCCTGGTCCGCTGATATTTGACATGATTTTTGCCAGGGCCTTCACCTATTTGGCCACCTCCTATGTGTGTCGGTGGTACCCCCAGATACTTTAGGCTTTCTTTCAGCGTTACCTCCATCTCGCAGATCTGGACAGATATCGCTGGTGGCCTTCTTCTACCAATAAGGTAACTTATGCGCGGCTACCTAAAGCTGGATTTCAACCAGCAACCTTCTCACTTTCTCCAGAAGGGTGTTTACTACCGCTTTCTACCACTAGCCACCAGAGCAATGGCGTCTGCGTGCCCTATCAGCTCTGCCCCGTCTGGCAGGGCGATCCTGAGAACAACGTCGTATATGACATTCCACAGTGTGGGGCCTATTGCGGACCCCTGTGGAACGCCGCAACTCAGTAATATGTGTTTGGTGTTCCCCCATCGCTGCTGCTTAGAACGAGCCTTCTGTCGCTGAGGTAACTCCTACTGAGCCTTAGAATAATGTTCCTCGGGATGTTCAGGGCCTCGCACCTCTCCAATCTGCACACTCAGTACGTCGAGTTGAAGGCTTTCTTGAGGTCGATGGTAATGAGTGCGTAGAGCTTCCTCCTCCGCCACGTGCCTTTGTGGGCGTCTTTGACTACCTGCGTTGCCACACCCAGCGCCCCCACGGTCGATCTGCCTGGGCGGAAGGCATGCTGCTGCGATGCACGGGGTGACACTTCCCAGAATCAGACACTCGAGTACCTTGTACCGAGTACGTTATTTATACATTGGCTTTCCTGGCTTGGGAAGAAGCACGAGCCTGGCCCTTCAACTCTGCGAGAGGACGCCCGGTTCTAGTGCCTGGTTCATGGCCCTGAGAACCGTCTCGGGGGCCTGCTTCGCTGCCAGTTTCATCGCCTCTGTTGGGATGCCATTTGGACCTGGCGTCTTCCTATTCGTGAGCCTCCCCAGGGCTACTTTAATATCCCTTGTGGTGAAAGAATCTACGCTGGACTAATCATTTTTGACATTGCGGTTGGTGGAGTTATCAGGATCGTCTTCGGTTGCCAATCGGAAGAGCTCAATGATCTGGAGTTCCTCATTGTCCAACCGTTGGATGGGTGGTCTGGAGTTTAGGCAGCGCAGGGCGATCTTGTAGTAGCTCTGTCCCCACACGTCCTCATCGATAGAGTTGAGGATCTCTGTTCAGCAGGATTCCTTTATCGCTACTCTAAGCTTTTTCTTCATTGTCGAGTATGCTAGCCTTTCCTGGTCGTAGGTTGAGTCCCCGCACCGGCTCCGGGTGAGGGGACGTTGCGTCGCCACACATGCCCACTGCGATCATTTCGGACCACCAATACGTCGCTCTCCTGGGGCCTCCATGTCATGGCCTTGGTGAAAGCGGCGATATCTAGCGTTTGAACGATATAGCCACCCAGATCTACGACTTTTCTCTGCGCGGCCGCGCTGTATGTGTAGACATACGTATAGGTGGTCACTGTGTGTTTCGGTCTCTCTAGCACTTTCCGTTGGGCCACTTTGGCTACCATGTTCTTTGAGGATATAGTAAAGTCGATGACCGTCTGGTGTACGTGTCTGCAGAAGGTTGAGAACCCGTCGTTTATGCCACATGAGTATGTTCACAAATGTTCTGGATAGTTCTGGATAGTTAGCTGGAGGGTAGCATAGCTACAGACACTTAGACCTCAAAATGGGCCCATTGTGAAATCTCCCTCCAACAAATGTTCACATAGACATTAATGTTTATTTAAAATAATTACAATAATTGGACGCCTATCTGCAGAAAGGAGCCAACCCACAAAATATGTTTGTTTCTTTTACCTTTATACTCAAGATAAACAATTTAACTTAACGAAATAAAAAAATATAGCTCTAAAGCTCTAGAAGTCCTAAATTAACCTGAGATGAATTGATAATTATTAATTTATATAAATCTAGGTGGCACAAAAGTCATCACCCTATCGGAAGATGCTATAATTTTTGCAAATGGCGGCAAATGCCAGTTCTGCTTTGATATTTGTAAAGTAAGCAGATACAAAATACACGTCAATAAGACATGAATCGTTATACTCCTCAATAACGCGGATTATTTTTTGCGGAATAATTCGTCGGTGGTGTTGGTGTAGCGTGAATTTACGCGCAGATTTCGAGGTCGTCCGATACCAACTGGGCAAACACTACTACGTTTACTCGCTCGCTTAGAAGAGTATGGAACAACACGAGATGCAGCCAGTTTGGCGGGCCCCGGAGCAGCCGTTCTGCTGAGAATATCGCGGTTGTGGCTGAATAGATGGGCCAAAATTCTCTGTAAAGACTGACGATTGATGCCTAATTATGTGGTCAGGTCGATACTCCAGAGTATATTACCAACTGGGCAAACATTACGCTCGCATAGAAGAGTATGGGACAACACGATATGCTGCCAGTCTGGCCAGCTCCGGAGCAGCCGTTCTGCTGAGAATATAGCGGTTGTGGCTGAAGAGATGGGCCAAAATTCTCTGTAAAGACTGACGATTGATGCTCAATTATGTGGTCAGGTCGATACTCTAGAGTAAATTACTGGGCAAACACTACTCTCGCTAGAAGAGTATGGGACAACACGAGATGTTGCCAGGTCTATATGAGAATATCGCCGATGTTGCTGAAGAGATAGGCCAAAATTATCTGTAAACACCGCCGATTGATGCCCAATTAAGTGGCACGTCGATACTCCGGAGTATCGACCTGACCACATCATTGGGCATTAATCGTCAGTCTTTACAGAGAATTTTGGCCCATCTCTTCAGCCACAACCACGATATTCTCAGCAGAACGGCTGCTCCGGGGCCGGCCAGACTGGCAGCATATCGTGTTACTCCATACTCTTCTATGCGAGCGTTGTGCTTGCCCAGTTGGTAATATACTCTGGAGTATCGACCTGACCACATAATTGGGCATCAATCGGTGTTTCTTATAGAGAATTTTGGCCCATATCCATCTCTGTGGATATGTGAATAAACAGAATTATCGTTTCTGGGGCAAGAAAAATCTGCGTATAATCCACGAAGAGCCATTACACCCGCTCATAGTTTCTGCATAATGTGCTGTTTACGCTGGGTGCGTCATCGGGTTTTATTTTTTCAAAATCGCCACGGGCGAAACGACTACTGTGGACGGCGGGCTCTACAGAGCCATGCTGAACGACTTTGTCCTTCCTCAATTTGATGAATTGGAACTGGAAAACATGTGGTTTCACTAGGATGAAGCAACGGCGCATACTGCACGAGCCACAACTGAAAATTTTGCATTTTCGGGTCGCCTAATCTCTCGTTTTGGTGATCGCCAAGATCGCCGTGCAGACTTCTTTTTGTGGAGTTTCTTGATGTCACGAGTCTATGTCAACACGCATCAGATTCTTGAAGCCCTCAAAAGATTATCTGTCAAGAATCAAGAACCTATCGCACAAAGTTATGGCAAGAGTGATTTTCCATCACTCTTGCCATAACTTCGGGCGGTAGGTTCTTGCATTGTTTGATTATTGTCATAAATCGGGCCCGTATCGTCATCAAATCTGCCAGAGACCACTTGGTCGATATCATTTTCTCGAATTAATGAAAAATAATATTATTATCAAATAAATACAATTCAAATGTCGAAAGTTTTTCATTCAATTTCAAATTTCAAAAAAATTACAGCCAAAGAACATCGAGTGACAACTTTTACGCCATGCTGTATAAATCTTTATACAAATCTCTTTTCTCAATTTTAATTTTAGGTGGATAGGTTTTCCAGAAAGGCGTCCAATTATCATTTTAAAGTAGTATGGATTATAATTGAAGAGTGCTATAAAAATCATTTTTGTTAGATTATGTGATTTGTGTTGCTTTTTATCCCTTCCCAAAAAGCATAATTTTTTACAGCAATTAAAATTGAAGCCGTTAATATTAAACCGCTTCCATATTTCGATATGCGAATAGAAGTGCACGTTAATATTTAAAAATGCAAAATGCATCCGGATGTATTAAAAAAGCGGACACAACGCGTGGGCATTGACGGATATTATTTTACATTTTTATGACGTCGGCGTAATTATAATATTGATCAGATATAAATCGCATGGACCGCATTTTATATTTTCATATTCATGGCTGGCTTTTTTTATCTTCATCAATAAATTATTTAATTCGCGAAATAATAATTATCCGCCGCGCCGCTTTTGTATTTTTTATTTAAATCGTGCATTTACATGCAAATCATTGCTTGTCCATTTTTTATGCATCCCCGGCGGGAAAAATTCCACGTGAATAATAACAAACCGCCGTATTTTGCGATTTTCGCCCCTTCCGAATAAAATCGCGCGCCGAACAAAACGCCGCACCGGCCAAGTGTGAATTATAATTATCATTTTGCAGCCCCCGTGTAAATAATAATTTATCGCTGCAACGGTTGAAACTTTTGCCTGTTTGTGTTCGCACGCCTCATAATTAGGAACGCGCACGGATTTATTTTCGTTAATAAAAGTTTACCCAAACAAAAACTTTATTAGTTTAAAAACGGTGCAATTATTAAATTTATATTCTGCGGTGCGCACTCAAAAACATATCATTGCTTCGCGCTTATAAATTAGTATAAATAAAATCGCTGTCCCGAAAAAGAGTTAATTATTAATGTCAAATATTCCCTTATGAGGCAATAATTAGTTCGAAATACAAACACACGAGTGCATAATTAGCTAATACAACTGCATAAATTGTCATAAAATATTCATTCGCGCTTTTAACATTGCACGCAAGTTTCGATTATTCTTGTGCATGTGTATGTACAGTAATGGGTTTTAGGCGATATTCCTAACAATTTCAACGTTAAAATATCACAATGGCGCCAGGATCGTCAAAGGTGGTTTACGGACCTTGTCAAAGCCATAAATTTTCATTACTCAGATCCTTTGCTTACTGAAAACGACCAGTTTCACACCTCGTGCGAAATAGCTTTCAGTTAACACACAATATAATTACTACCTGTACTGAATTATGGACAAATAAAACAGAATATGATTCCAGAACAATACGATATAATAAAAATAATATATAATATAATAATAATATAATATAATTAGTAGTATTTTTGTTTTTAATACTAATTATAACTATTATACTACTTCGATAATATCGATCTATTCAATATACAGCAGAAAATATTAATTAAATTAATAGTTGAGAGCTATGATACATGTTATATATTATATGTTATATTTTTTATTTATTTATTTATATTTGTGATTAACTGTTTGAATATTATTGTTGTTATCTTGATCTGTTGGACAATAAAGCTTATTATTATTATATATAATTATAATTAATTATAATTATTCATAGAATATAGAATATATGTTCTATTCCGTGTTTTAAAACTACTGTTTCCAAAAGACAGTGTTACAATGACCCAGTTTATAAATGCTATTTCTGAGTTTTTATGGGATATAGTATGTACAACCTGCACTGGGACAAATACAAATGGCTCATAAATCATTTCTGCTCACTAACTATGAGCCATGGCGTTTTGCGAATCCGAAAATAATGCGCCTGAAATGTCTGTAGCAAATCTTTTTATTCCAGACTAAACAAGTAACCAAAATCTCACTATTCAAGGGTGTTACAATGCTATGATTTGAAATGTCACTATTACCAACGTACGAAATGGAAAGAAATTATTTGAATTAAAAAAAATAATAATAATTGTAATTATAAATGAGGTTGACCGACTTTCTGTTAAGCGACTAACACGGATATCAAAACGTATACGATACGATCTTATGTATATCATATATAAGTGTGAATCCACCTCTTAGCAATCTACATATCTAGATTTCGATCTCATCAGTGTAATTCTGCTAGTGAGGATGATAGATAGATAGAGAGATATGTAGATTGCAGATGGCGTTTAACTTTCCTCCTAGGGGGTTAGTTGTATAATTTTTGTTATGTATATTAATATATAAAATGTAACCCAGTTCAGTAACTGAAACGTCGTGCGTCTCGTACTGAGCATTGGGGAGCCTGATTCGAACCCCATCGGGGCGAATTTTCGTGAATCACCTTTCATAGTTTTTAAGAGGTTTTCTGTGAAGTTAAGGTAAATACCGGGTAATTAAACTCCCCTGAGCTTCTCCCTTGACCGGAGGAAAAGCCTTACGGCTGATAGCCCTATATAGATAGAAGTTTTCTGTAAATATATTAATGTTATTATTGTATATACTAGGTTTAATATTAAGCAAGTATTCTATTTTTAGTGTGAACTTTAATTTATTTTATTTTGTTGCTCAAACAAAATTGCAATTGCTATGGTGGAAAAGCCACTGGCCAATAGCTTGTAACGATTGTTTTCCCTCGTTCTATAAATGGGGAGAAAGGAAACCAATAAAATAGTATGAAAAACTTGTGACCATTGTAAAACTTGCATTCCTCCTATTAGTTAAATTATAATATATTATTTGTTTTAGAAGAACACAGCCAATTATTTATTATTTTTATTATTTTCTATTAACAAAAAAATATAATTTTTAATATTTGTATTGATTTCTTCATGTCTGTAGTTTAATTAAATTCTATAGTTAAAAATTCCTGGACACAGGATTTTTTGTTGTTTTTGTCAGTATTCGCGTCTATTATTCACCAGTTTACCCCAGCAGATATAACTCCAACTTGATTGAAATTTATTTTTTTTTTGCATGATTGCGGCCTCATGTTCAAAAAAATTCTTTTCAAACGAGACAACAATAAGCCCGGGCATTAATTCATAATTTCAAAGCGGGGTATTTATGCGGACGCACGCATTATTTTAATGCGGGCATTCTCTTGTCCGTTAATTCTCGTGCTATTTTTTTACCCTCGCATGTAGTTCGGGGGGGTGATTTCTGATTGTGTCGCGTCCCCAGCGCGCGAGCGGCCGATTGAGCGGCACAGATGCCGGCGGATTTGATCCGCACGGGGCGAGAAAATTCAATCGATGCCTCTTATTCACTGTTTTTCGCCTACACCTCTAAAAATACAGCCACGAGTTCTACTCTTTGAATTCAATGAAGTTGTAATCAAATGTCGATAATCGATTGGGATGAGGGGGCGCCGGCACCCCACCCACTTAATGCTCCCCATGCGTACAGGAAATTGGGAATTAATGACTGGAAGAATTTTAATGAAACAATTTTTTACGCGCACGCAATATAACTTCGGTCCGGCGCGCTATTTTTCGCAAAACAATCTCTTAATCTAAATTGGACATTATTAATTCCATTGTGTGAGTGTGTTCGAATCGTGCTCTTGTGGTTATTTATAAGCAGAACAGGACAGTGCTATTAAAATACTAATATTTGGATTATACTTCCGCATGCTCCAAGCTCCAAAACATTCAATATTCGGATAAGTAAATTTTATTATTTGTATGACGCCTGCTCTATTAAGCAAACACATATCCTGTGTACGCATAGTATGATATATGGTATATTTGTCAATAAATCGGTGCATGTTGTTATATTTATTTACTATCTCTCAACAATTGGTATATTAGATCAATCAACACCTAAAAACACCAAATGTTTTAAACAATTAATTTTTCATATAAGATAATATGAATTGCTGAAAAAAAAATGCGTAACTACTTCCACAAACAATAAATTATAATTAACGACCCTCCAATTACGGCCGAAATTGTAAAATAATTTCATACCGCCGCGTTGTGCGGGCAGGACGCCGCAATTAAATCAAAACGGCGGGCTTTAATAAAACCGGCCAAATTTTCGCATATAAACTACCATAAATTCGGGAGCGTGTATTACGAAGAAAGGCTTGTACGGGAGATACGAATCGCAAAAAAAATGTGGGCGTTTGCCGAGAAGGAAGTTACGTAAGCAGCAGCTCACATCAATGATAAATATAAATTAATCCGCAAACGAAAGCCAGTTAAATTAATATAGTTGTGCAATATCCGAAGCGTAATTATAATTTGAGATTATTAATTAATTTTGCTCGAATGTAAGAGCCGCCATAACTTTATAACCGATTAAGTTGGTGTGGTCCGATATTAAATGTTTCATTTATTGCGCAATGTTTAATTACAACTTTTGCTGCGTTTAGGAAAATTTTGATACGATAAAAGTGCAAGTGAATTTCCTTTGTAGAACACTAACACATCTAATCAGATTTAATTAATAAATAATTGATTTCGCAATATAAATTATCTTGTTGTTATTTTTGTGTTTTGCAGACTGCATTAAAATGCCATTTCATTTGAACATTTATGTATATATGCATGTAATTATTATAATGGTGGTTTTGAATATAAGTAATGATACGTTAGCTCGCACAAAAAAAATACACTTTGTAATTATTGCCGGTTAATTTTCTGTAACCGTTTCGTGGTGGTGAAATATGCACGAGCGATTTGCGCTGGCCGGAGAAGAATGGATTAGAAATTAAATGGCAAGTTATTAGCGACCAGTGTGTTGGAGGGAAAAGGCGGAGGCGGGTGTACGTGCAGGAACACATAGAAACGAATTACCCGCATTATCCAAAGGCAACATATTTACATCATATATCAGGAGTTCAAAATTGAACCGTAATTACAATGCATTACTCATTTCAAAAGTTATAATTAATGCTTATATGCTTAAGTATCTCGGCAATTAAGCCAATAATTTATATCATTCTTTGAAATGCAGTAATTTTCTGTGTTATAGAGGAGTCATAATGAGAAATGAGAATTGTACGGGCGGTGGGGCCGGCGCGGCGCCGCGCGGGCGCGGGGCGGCGGGCGAGGAAAATTAATGTTATGCAATTCTCGGAAGGTGGGAGAGAGTAAATGTAATTAATTATCTGTGTTCGTAATGACTCTGACTGATGAGGTGTTCGGGACTGGGGGTGGGCAGGGAGACGCGGGGCGCAAAGTTTAGCGATAATCGACCGCTCGCCCGCCTTTAGGTGAATAAGTGCAACATCAATGCCGGCGGGAATTTATAATAAGGTTTTACTGCCTGTTGGAGCTACTAACCCTTTATCGAAATCGCCCTTTGTCTCCGTTGTTATAATTTTACATCTTATAATCATACATACCCTTTCTATTTGATAACTACTGCGGACGTTTTATGGCGTTAATCTTCAATTCATAATTATCACAGCAGGGTGGGATAATATCAAATCTTTTACCCCTTAGTATTTTATGCCAATATCACACACAACTTAACTATAGTTTCGTCTCGTCTCCATTGTGTTGATATAACATTGTTTTCTAATTAAATTAATTTATATTATATTATATGTTAACCTACACCGAAAGGTAAAAGGCAAATATATATATATATATATATATATATATATATATATATAAATATATATATATATATATATATATATATATATATATATATATATATATATATATACATATATTGTATATATTCAGGACATATTTTATTTTAGTAATTGTTGTTAGCTGTTTATCGAGCTTAGATAAAACAAGTTTGAATATAAATATTTGTCGACATGCACCGACATGCACAAATGTCATAAAAGACAGGTCGGTCTCTTTCAAGACATTCTCTTCGTTTTTATCGTATAGAGATGATTATATTAATGTAATAGTTTTCACAACCTATTGCTCACAGCTTGTGGTTTTAAGATACTATACAATGAAATTTGGTATGTTGCTACAATAGTTATCATTAAGCATAGTACTGATTAATTTTTGTAGGAAAATTGTCATGGTTGTATTAACTGTGATTTTCTGTTTTTAAAACATTAAATTAACAAAATTTCAAATAATTTCAAATTCGCATTAATTATTTTAATTATATTATTGTAAAACAATAATTTGCATAAAATATGTGCAAAATTCTCATTAATTATTTAGAATATTTTATAGTAATAAAAAATATTTTAAATAATTAATTAGTTATTATATTGTAAAACAATATTTTTCATGAAATATGTGCAAAATTCTTATTTATTTAGAATATTTTATTGTAATAAAAAATATTCTAAATAATTAATGAATTGTAAAACAATATTTTTCATGAAATATATGCAAAATCTCATTTATTTAGAATATTTTATTGTAATAAAAAATATTTTAAATAATTAATTAGTTATTATATTGTAAAACAATATTATTCATGAAATATGTCCAAATTCTCATTTATTTAGAATATTTTACTGTAATAAAAAATATTCTAAATAATTAATGAATTGTAAAACAATATTTTTCATGAAATATATGCAAATTCTCATTTATTTAGAATATTTTATTGTAATAAAAAATTGCATTTTTAAGAGAAATTGAGTACAGGTATCGAATTGTCGATAGCAAACATTCAGGTTAAGTTAATTTTTCGTTCCAAATAGTGAACATTTTTAAATAATTATGAATTAAAATTTTGAGATGTTTACAAATTTTAATATAATATAATTTAATAATTGTCATAAACGTCGGGAACACTATGACAATAATATAAAAGTGTCTTCTAAATAATATAATGTACGAACACACCGATGTAGTGCTGTGGGTACCATGCTCGCTTAACGAATGTACGAATGTTCGAATCCCGGGTAGTCGGTACCATTTGTCGTTCGTATATATAAGTAACGAACAAAACAAAAAGGGCTGCTGCTCGAATGCCCGGGTGGGTTCAGAAGGGGAAGAGGGACGAGGAAGCAGATTTTCACACTGGCGAGAATGGTGGAGGAAGTGCTGGAATGCAAAGGGAGAGTGTATGCGGTGTTTGTGGATTTAAAAGCGGCGTATGACTTAGTTCCTAGGGGGAAACTGGTGGAATGTATGGATAGATTGGGTATGGAAGAGGAAGGAGTGGAGTGGGCGAGAAGGATGTATAAAGAGTCATGGGCAAAAGCAAGAGTGAATGGAGAAATATCTGAGAAATTTAGGGTGAATGTGGGAGCGACTCACGCCTTTCCCATCCTCTCCTAACCATTCGTTCAGCTTTCTGCACTCTCCAACCCACTCTTCTTTCACTCCCTCACATTCTTTGCTAAGGTGCCACCACGTGTCACACTCCCCTTCCTACACAGCGCACACGCGGTGTACCCCAGCCCCATCCACACTTTTCTTCCTCGCTCTTCTGAACCACATGTCGCTCTTGCCATACATACTTTGTCCTCTCTGCTCCACTCTCCCCTGACTAAGTACCTCGGGAGTTTTTCCTGCAGTTGCCACTCTACGTAGCCAGGGTTGTATGAGCTCTCAGCCATTCTCACTTGCCTTTTTTGCCACTCGATATCCCTCAATCTCTCCCTTATCTCAGTTCCTAGGCTACCCCTTTCTCAGCTTCTCCTCTACCCACACCTCAGACATGCCCACTCTTTCATACATCCTTGCTCTATCCTTCCTCCATCTACTCTCTGTTCTACTCTTACACCTCATCCATACCTCCCGTACCAGTCTTTCCTCGCCAAAATCCTGCAATCTTTCCTCAAACTTCACAACCCTCACACACGACTCCCACCACATACTCATACCATTTGTCTTCTGCAACAGCACTGCCCTCGGTGTCGACCTTTCGAGCCCTAGCAGATTCTTCAGAAACCAACCTTGCTCCCTTTCTATTACCTCCCATTCACGCAATCCCCACACTTCCACTCCATACAACAATATAGGTTTTACACACGCATCCCATATCTTGCACGCCATTACTAGGTTATCACCCCACAAACTCCCCCATTTTCTGCACGCAATCCTCCAAGCCATTCTTTCTTTCGCCTGCATACACTCCACATGCATCCTAAGCCCTCCTCCACAGTCAAACCAAAAGCCCAAATATTTAAAGCCATTCACTCTCTCAATCAGTCTTTCCTTCCATTTCAGCCCTTCGTCCTTACCCTCCTGCCCCTATTCCTAAACAACATCCATTTGGTCTTTTCCACATTCACCACTAGCCCCCTCTTATCCAGGTATCTACCCATTCTATCCAACATCTCTTGCATCTCTTCCACTCTCTTGGCCACCAGCACCACGTCATCTGCATACGCCAACATCCACACTTTGGACCTACCCACCACGACTCCTCCAGCCTGTCCTCTCCTCAGCACCTCTTCCAACTCGCTCGTGTACAGATTAAACAGGAGGGGACTCAGCGGGCAGCCCTGCCGTACTCCCACATCCATCCTAAATTTCTCAGATATTTCTCCATTCACTCTTACTTTCGCCCATGACTCTTTATACACCCTTCTCACCCACTCCACGCCTTCCTCTTCCATACCAAATCTATCCATACATTCCACCAGTTTCCCCCTAGGAAATGAGTCATACGCAGCTTTTAAATCCACAAACACCGCATACACTCTCCCTTTGCATTCCAGCGCTTCCTCTACCATTCTCGCCAGCGTGAAAATCTGCTCCCTCGTCCCTCTTCCCCTTCTGAACCCACCCTGGCATTCCGGCAGCAGCCATTTTTGTTCCACTTCTCTATCCATTCTATTTTTCACCATAATCATCATCAATTTATAACCGGCACTCATAATGGTGATCCCCCTATAGTTTTTTACATCCGAGGCCTCTCCTCCTTTGTGCACCGGGACCACCACTCCCACACGCCACTTTTCCGGCACTTTCTCCTCTCCACTCCATACCTTGTTAATATTCTGCACCTATCCGCACCTTCTCCCTTCCTTCCTCCGGTAACTTTTTGAAAGCCTCTGCCTTCAGCCCATCTTCCCCCGCTGCCTTTCCTAGTTTTAACTATGCCAGGGCCACTTCCACCTCTTTCCGCGAAAACGCCTCCCTTCGTACCACCTGTCTCGCACTCGAACTGCCCAGCTCCACCTCAGACCCCGCCATCTGTTTACAACTCCTCTCCGACTCTGCTAGCTCTATGTTCACTTTACCCTGATTCGCCCTTACCTTTAAGATCTCCCACATCCGTTTCTCCACCACACACTCCCTCAACCTCTTTTCCACTTTCTGCAACTCCTCTATTTTTTTTCTCTCGCATGTACTCTCGAACTCCCTTTTAGCCTGATTAACCATTTCGACTACACATCTGCCGTAACTCCAATTCGCCATTTCCCTCCGCCACCTCGTCTTCTTTATCTTACACTCCTCGTCGAACCAACATTCCCTCTGGCGTCCACTCTTCTTCCTCACCACCAATGCAGCCGCCATCACTCTCTCCAACTGTAACATCGACTGTACCTCCACCCACTTCACGCCCGTTAGGTTTTTCTCATACACCGCAAATTCTACTTCGCTCCATCCAAGCCCTTGCTGTCCCTTTTTCTCCTCCCTCTTCAAACCTTTTGTCCTTCTCAAGACCACTTCCACCGGCATATATAATTAGCTTTATTCACATGCCGGTGGAAGTTGTCTTGAGAAGGACAAAAGGTTTGAAGAGGGAGGAGGGAGGAGAAAAAGGGACAGCAAGGGTTTGGATGGAGCGAAGTAGAAATTGCGGTGAATGAGAAAAGAATATATATATATATATATATATATATATATATATATATATATATATATATATATATAATTAGCTTTATTCACAACAACATTACATAGAATTCAATACATTTATTTTACTATTATCCTAGGCAGAAGGACCCACGGCGTTAGCCGTTTACAACACCTAACTAACCCAATTAGTTAGATGGATGTTCCAAAAGGCTAACGACCCGAGGTCTTTCTGCGTAGGATTTAATAATTCTATATGGATTTATTATCTATTTAGTATGCTAATATTTTACATACAATTATATACCGTCTCCATCCAATATTTATAATTAATTGTACCAACATTTTCTTTATCTTATTTGAGCTAATTGTAATGTTTCCAAACAATGTATAAGAAATTTATTTTGAGTATTTAAGCGATAATGACTGGACACCTCGGACAAACAGCAAATTATCATTTGAACAATCAAACGCGCCGGCTAATTAGCGAGCGTTGTCGATGTAAACACCAATCAGCCGGCATAAATTTAGTGTAGGTCCGCCTTTTGTCTGCAATTTACAATTCAATCATTCACCACCGACAATCATAATTATATTAATAATATCGCGAATTAATTACAGTAAATATGCACACCGCAATATGCAACTTCCTTTGATTAAATACAACTGGTTTTGATATGTAATAATTTTGATGATGTTTCACACCAAATAATTTAATATATAAGAAGTTGATTACTAATTTTACAATTAGTAGTTGGGAATATTTAATATTCTTATTACAGTTTCATACAGAATCTACACTGTTTTCACGTTATCATATAAAGTAAATTATATAGGTCGGTTTTTATTGGGACAGTTGTATTAGTATACAATAGTTAATGGAAAAATAAGCTATTTTTCAAATATAAATATAATATTTAACTTTTAATTATCCGGATAATTATATATAATGAGGCGGAAAAAGGAGGTGAAGTGTACTAGCGTTTTATTGCTAATAAAAATGTAACTGCGTACGTCGATATACATAAATACCAAACCCAAAATTTTCTTCTTTTCAAAACCATCCAAATATGACTTATACCACTTTCATTCTAAATGTCTTCTAAGTATCTGTAGCTATGCTACCCTCCAGCCAACTATCCGAAACACCAGATGCACTGGAACTAATGGAACGGAGGACAACCGATCGAGAAACACCTGAATACAATGACCTAACCAAACCAACTAATGAAACAAGATGATCTAAGAACATATAGAACCAATCAAATCCTCTAAACCATCGAGAACAACGAAAACATGAAAATTCTAAAATCAAAACGAGCATAAGGAAAACCTAACATCCTCAAAATAAGAAACCAACCA
Organism: Lordithon lunulatus; assembly: GCA_963942505.1. Taxonomy (NCBI): domain Eukaryota; kingdom Metazoa; phylum Arthropoda; class Insecta; order Coleoptera; family Staphylinidae; genus Lordithon; species Lordithon lunulatus. The sequence continues at coordinate 42,265,689 of OZ012671.1, forward strand.
GAAAATATTGTGTCTAATAAAACAGAAGTCGAATAAGCTATTATGACATTTTATGAAGAACTGTACAGTTCGACGATAACCAACCACTACAACACATTCCTAAACGAATGCTCAGAAGACGTACCAGATATCACAGTTTCAGAAATCAGATACGCACTCAGCGGAATGAAAAACAAAAAGGCGCTCGGGGAGGACCAAACAACAGATAATACTGTCAAATTTTAGAATAATGACAGTATTATTGCTGTACATGTAACATGTTTAAAATGTTCAATCTCGAATTCTTAAGTAATTATATAGTCTATATAATATAAATAAACTATAAGAATTAACTATTAGAATTAACAAAACTAGCGTAAACAATACATAAACCACCAAGCCTAAAAAGAAAAGCGATGTTCTTACAAATATTATATATACATATAAACAAATATTATAAACATAGAAGGGTAAAGAAAATGAAAAATGTGAGTAGAACTAATAAACTAAAATACTAATACTAATTTTAAATTTACGATACCAAATCAATATTTCTATTAACAAAAAACTGAAGCTCCTGAATAGAACAGTATTACAGATTAACAGTATTGGCGAGTCTGGTGCTTCTGACAAGTGTACTATTAGAGCCATAAGGCGCTTTCGTTTCGAATGGTTTAGCATTGCTAGTCGCCCCCGTAGTGTGCAGTATCGCTCAGGTCTTGGTCGTGCGTCGCCGGTTGTAAGGGCCGAGAAAAAATTGTGTGCATGGAAGCGGCAAATAGAAAAGGAGACAATAAGCCCGTACCAGCCCAGAATGATAAACGAAAACAGTTATAGTGCGTCCTCTACATATTAACTTTGAAAAGAACCTTTATTAACTTGTTGTTCGATATATTTTGTAGTTTTATTATTATTATTAATAATAATATTCCAAAGTATTAATATTACAATATTAATTATCTTAGTTATAAAGTACATATATGAATATATGCTTTAAACAACCGAGGTTTCCAGAATACTAAATAAAATCTGAAACTAGTTTGAGATTGTAATATTAATAATATAATTATAGTTACGAGAACTATAATTAGTCCAACTTGTAATTGTATGAGAATGAAAGATAGTTATTTAAAATATTTAGCAACAAATTACTGGAATAACTGGGTCAGCGATTTAAGCTCCGGCATTTCTCATGTGTTCGAAACATTCTAGGCTGTAAAAAATTAAAAATTCTCCCGCACAATTCGAATTTTTCATGCGGACGATTGAGCTTTCGGCGCAAACAATTATCAAACGGATATCTCTCTCTCCGCGTGATAGCCTTTGTGGCAAATTTTTCGACCAAGTGGTGGGAGCATTCGATGCGTTCCCGTAAAAGTAGAAAAAAAAAACGTGCAGCATTTTAAACTCCATGATTTGGGATGCCAATTATAAACGTTTTATTATTTTAATGCCCCGTAAAAATATAATATAGTGGCCGGTTTTTTTTGCAGCGCGCAACGGGGGCAGTTTTTTCCCGCCCGCTTTCCCACTCGTTATGCTTTGAACGCTCCAGAATATTACTCATGCACTGGCGAGCCTGCAATTTTTACTGTGAAATAAATCATCATTATTGGCCGGTATGTGTGCGCGCCGACCGGGGGCTTAGATTTTTATTTTTTTTTGGTAGAGGGACATTCATTAAATGCATATCTATTTTAAGCTGACCGCTTTGTTTATTCTAATTACTTATTATATTAATATATCATCTCCAGGGGGGTAGTTTTGTTGTTTTGTTGAGTTACAATGCTCGACAAAACAATACTTTTTTTTTGTTGAATATTAAAATGCTGTTTTAAATATGTTTTCCTCCCGCCTACAGCTGAACTACATATACTTTTCCTTGACTTAAGTCATTATTATTAGTAGTAGTAGTAGTCTTTAAACACCACTACTACTACTCCTACTACTGTGTCGCGTGTAAATTTTATAATAATTGTTATTTTATTATATACAAGTAACCAATAAACTATTCTTATTAAATTATATAAACAATTTAAGTTATCTTATAAAACGTACAGTATAATATTTTCTATATGTTTAGGTTAATCTAGAAATTAATGTAATATTGATCATGCAATTTCAGTTAGACCTTGGAAATTTATAACATTCCGTGCAGAAAATAATATCGAACGGAATTATCACAGTAATATATAATATATACAATGCAACTTTTAAAAGCAATTTCCATGAATTTCTTAATATTTCAAGCAGTATGTTTGGCTAGTAAGTCCATACAATCACAATTAGACTTGTATGGCCTGTGTGTCTGGTGAATAATTTGTGGGTTGACCCTATCTCAGTTTACAGTAGTTTTGTTTGTTCACAGCTCCATTCAAGTGGACATTTTTATTTCCACACGACTTGATGTCTTTTTATGGCGTATTTATCTATATTTTCAACAAAAAAATGTTCTTAAAATATTTTTAAATTCACTCAATAAAGTGTTTTTAAGAATAAAATATATGACATACATATGTGAATAATGTCATTGGTTTTTGAAATCATAAAATCGCTGTAGGTTAATTAATTTGGGGTTTATTATATATGTATGTAATATTGACAGTGATATGTAAACAGATTTTTTTAAATCTACGTTATATTACTGCAAATTCTTCGTGATTTCTGGGCATTAATCTGGTTTTGATTTGGAGGATGAGATCAGGCGCAACCAGAAGGAGAGCGTTGGTAACTATGGAAAGTTTCTGAACGAAATATTCTATTAATGGATATCAAGATTTGGCATATTGATTATCATCAATATTTAGGAGCTTTGGGGATTTTTTAAATTGTATTTTTTTACCTCTTTAAACATGTATTAGTACCAGGGTTAGTACATCTGAGGAAGATTATTTGTATGAAATAATAAATATGACTATGGCTATGTATGTGGCGAGGTTCTTACAGCTATGATTTACTTGAAACTTTTATGAACATTTTAACTACGATGTTGTTTTTTGAAGAATCTAGTATAATAAGCTTTAGATTTTGTGAACTACATCTATGATTTGTTGTAAATAATTCTTACAAAATAATTTTCATATTCATTAAACAAACAACAATACAATTGTTTTAATTAACTTGTATATATTAGTTAGATGTATATTTTTGCTAAAAGTTATACAATTCTTTAACTCTCGCCGTACTTCATTACCTCCCATATTTTTTGTTCCTTTATAAATATTGTATAAATGTACTGGAGGTTATAAATACATAAATAAAAATAATAAAAGTAATAACAAGTTTATTGTACGAGCTTAGAGATATATTATGCGTAGTTGCCAGATAATGTTATTTGGACACATATTAATTTCATTTGCGACGTGCGAAAGGACCTACAAATCCTATTACTTTCTGTAATATTGACACACATATTTCCAGTATTGTGATAAAAACTATTCTCGTCTGACAAAATCTACATGCCGTAATAGAAGCTTAATTATGATAGGATAGCTTTAGTAAAAATCATGCCATTTACATTACATATCTAATTATTAATACATTATTGACCCCATGCGCATGTGGTTTTGAATAAGCTCTAATAATATTAATTAAATCCAATTTAAATTTCAGCGTAGAAAAAAAAATAATTATGAATGCGTCGGATGAAAAATTCAATCGCGAATTAATTAACTAGCGCATTCAATTTTTTAAAGCAGAGTTTATTAGAGTTTTTCAATATCATATGCATTATGGTGTATATTTTTATTTGGGTGAAAAACAAATATCAATCAATTATTTTAATTAATGCGTATTCGGATATTTTTTATAATAACCTAAATAAAGTGTATACTGTAAAGTACAGCATCAACAAAAATTCAACTGGTATACCAACAGGTCCATTTTCCACTTGAACAGGCATTTCATATAACACATCAATATTTAGAATAAAATTAAAATTATAAACAGGCAAAACCCGTATGTTGATGGGTTGTACCTGTTTACAATCATCAACAATATATTCTTTCTAATACTATTTTTCTATTCTAAATTTCTAAATAATGATGTGTTATATGAAATATAATTCTATACATATATATATATATATATATATATATATATATATATATATATATATAATTAGAATTATATTTCATATAACACATCATTATATACATAATTTGTTATCGACCCAGCCTCGAGATAGGAGCGTAAAAGTTAAAAATTAAAAATAAATAGAAAGAAAAATATATCAAGACAGAGACTTTCCGTTTTCCATTGTCATTTTGTTATAAACATTGTGTAATTTTTTCAAATCAATTTTATGACGGATCCACGGTCAAAAATAATAATAATGTAATTTGGTCGCCGAAAAAACAAATACTAACAATCAAAATTTTCCAATTTCTTACAGGTATCTGATGCACTGCTATGTTTTGCACCAAGATCAGTAAAAAAATTAAACAAAATATGTTGAACAATTCTTTTATATGCCCAACTCCTAAAATCGAGATAGGAACGTAAAGATAAAAATTAAAAATAAATAGAAGGAAAATATATTAAGCTAGACACTTTCTATTTTACATTGTTATTTTGTTATAAACATTGTGTAATTATTTCAAATCAATTGTATGGCGGATCCATGGTCAAAAATAATAATAATGAAATATGTTCGACTTGGTGACCGAATAAAATATACTTATAATCAAAATTTTCCAATTTTCTTCAGGCATCTGGTGCACTAATATGTTCTGCACTAAGATCAGTAAAAAAATTAAACAAAATATCTTGAATAATTCTTTTATAGGCCCCCTCCTCTAAAATCGGCATATCGAGATAGGAGAGTAAAAGTTAAAAATTCAAAATAAATAGAAGGAAAAATATGTCAAGATAGAGACTTTCCATTTTCCATTGTCATTTTGTTATAAATATTGAGTAATTTTTTTAAATAAATTGTATGGCGGATTCATGGTCAAAAATAATAATAATGATATATGTTTTACTTGGTCGAAAAAAAAAGTACTTATAATCAAAATTTTCCAAATTCCTTCCGGCATCTGGTGCACTAATATGTTCTGCACTAAGATCAGTAAAAAAATTAAACAGAATATGTTGAATAATTCTTTTATAGGCCCAGCCTCTAAAATCGGCATATCGAGATAGGAGCGTAAAAGTTAGAAATTCAAAATAAATAGAAGGAAAAATATGTCAAGATAGAGACTTTCCATTTTCCATTATCATTTTGTTATAAATATTGAGTAATTTTTTCAAATAAATTGTATGGCGGATTCATGGTCAAAAATAATAATAATGAAATATGTTCGACTTGGTCACCGAAAAAAATATACTTATAATCAAAATTTTCCAATTTCCTTCCGGTATCTGGTGCACTAATATGTTCTGCACTAAGATCAGTAAAAAAATTAAACAAAATATGTTGAATAATTCTTTTATAGGCTCAGCCTCTAAAATCGGCATATCGAGATAGGAGCGTAAAAGTTAAAAATAAAAAATAAATAGAAGGAAAAATATGTCAAGATAGACACTTTCCATTTTCCATTGTCATTTTGTTATAAATATTGAGTAATTTTTTTAAATAAATTGTATGGCGGATTCATGGTCAAAAATAATAATAATGATATATGTTTGACTTGGTCGAAAAAAAAGTACTTATAATCAAAATCTTGCAATTTCCTTCAGGTATCTGGTACACTAATATGTTCTGCACTAAGATCAGTAAAAAAATAAACAAAATATGTTGAATAATTCTTTTATAGGCCCAGTCTCTAAAATTGGCATATCGAGATAGGAGCGTAAAAGTTTAAAATAAAAAATAAATAGAAGGAAAAATATGTCAAGATAGAGACTTTCCATTCTTCATTGTCATTTTATTATAAACATTGTGTAATATTTTCAAATCAATCGTATGACGGATCCATGATCAAAAATAATAATAATGAAATTTGTTGAAATTTGTCGCCGAAAAAAATACTTATAATCAAAATTTTCCAATTTCCTTTGAGCATCTGCTGCACTAATATGTCTTGCGCCAAGATCAGTATAGAAATTGAATAAAATATATTGCGCAATTTTTTTATTAACCTAGCCTCTAAAATCGGCATATGAAGATAGAAGCGTAAAAGTTAAAAATAAATAGAAGGAAAAATATGTCAAGATAGAGACTTTCCATTTTTCATTGTAATTTTGTTATAAACATTGTGTAATATTTTCAAATCAATCGTATGACGGATTCATGATAAAAAATAATAATTTACGTTACAACATATATTATACAACAACGCCTATAGAAATTTTTAATAAAAATATATAACTATATATTATGGTCGGCAAGACATAAACAAAAGATTCCTCAAAATTTGGATTTTATTGGTCACCCAAATTGGTCAGTACAGACCCGCAAACAGTGCGGTACCACGGTTGGAATCTTAGAGGTCTATAATTAATATATCGTAGTGTGAGATTACAAGTATCGTAACTTCAAAATCAATTTTCAGGTCTGGTTCTTGTTTTGATTATTCTTATGTATATTTTTTTCATATTTTTTTTGAGTTTAGAATAAATCAAATTATAATTTACAAACATTAGATAACATTACACTCAATAGTAAAACTACTGTAACGATTGGAATCTTTAATAAATGTTTTTGAAAGTGACATTTATCATCTCATACTTCTGCTCTTTGCCTTTTCGGTTAGATTGTTAGTCTTGTTTTGTAGTATGTATGTATGTATGTCATACAGATTCCATTATTGTTCGTCCCTGTACTGTACCAACACTACTACTCCCGTAACTTGTTCTTGATTAATTTTTGGTGGAAATCGGGCGGTGAAAGAACCAGACATACGAACTGCGATATGCTTATTATATATTTTTATTTTATATTATATTTGAATTATATTTTATTATGTATTTAACACTACGGTATGTTCATAAAGCACACACACACACACACACACACACACACACACACACACACACACACACACACACACACACACACACACACACACACACACACACACACACACACACACACACACACACACACACACACACACACACACACACACACACACACACACACACACACACACACACACACACACACACACACACACACACACACACACACACATATATATATATATATATATATATATATATATATATATATATATATATATATATAAATATCAATCATATATAGTAATTGTTAGACAAATACTATTTGTATGATTATCTATTTAGAATCTTTTAATAACCTGTATGGTGAAGGACTTTATGTTGATGGGGTCCGTTTGATTCAGAAGGTGGCGAGGCGATTACTATATGCAATCGTTCTTCACCCCCTTGCTTGTTATCTCGCTGGCCACAGCGGGCAGTGGTCCGACTAAATCGATATTTTCCCGACGCCTGAGCGCCGGATACCTACAATTGCCCTCTTATTGTCCATTTGGAAAATAATTCCCGACCCTTCAATGAATCATACCTGATACGTGTATCACTTTGTTGAGGTATATTTCTATTAAATGTTTGTAAATGTTTAGTGAGTGAAGTGCCGACAGGAAATATATTTAATTGTATAATATTTCCTTTCATATATATTTATTTGTATAATATTATTCGTATTTATCTTTGTATATGCTTCTAAATACATATTACAATTAAAATAAAACTGCTGTTACTTCTTTCTACCTTCCTATAACATAACATCTAGTATCCTATACGTATTTTTTTTATCCATTTCCTTATTTCCTTGTTTGCGTGATTCATATTATTTCATTTTTTTGTTTTATCATTTGATCTATCACGTTTTCTTCTGTTTCCTTTATGCTACTTAAAAGGCACCTTACACGATCAATAATATTGTCAATGTTTTAGAATAATGACAGTATTACTGTACGATAATATCTATAAAATGTTCATTATTCTAAAATATTGGCAGTATTACTTATGGTGTAAGATATAGTAATGATGAAATGAAGAGAATACTGATGTATATCCGGATAATTGATTACTTGATAAATATAAAAGGAGGATCGAAGCAAATACTGACAGTACTAGGATTGACAGTATTATTGACCATGTAAGGTGCCTTTGATCGTATCAACCATCTTTTCTGTAACTTTATATGTGTCTCTTCTCTCATCCTTCTGCTTTTTGCCTTTTCGGATAGATTGTTAGTCTTGTTTTGTATTATGTACTCGCCTTGTGTTTAAAATTTCAGCTTTGTTGTTATGCAACTCATTTCTTCTGACCTTTTTCATACTTTTTTTTATTCCCTGTACTGTCCCAACATTACTACATCGGTGTGAAGTTAACCTCTAAGATCTCAGCCTCTATACCGCGCGGCGCCGCGGTACCGCGAGCACGGCGGATTGTTTGCGGGTCTTTACTGACCAATTAGGTGACCAATAAAATCCTAATTTTGTCTTGCCGACCATAATATATAGTTATATATGTTTATTAATAATTTTTATAGGCGTTCTTCTATAATATATGTTGTAACGTAAATTATTATTTTTGATCATGAATCCGTTATACAATTGATTTGAAAAAATTACAAAATGGCAATGGAAAATGTAAAGTCTCGATCTTGACATATTTTTCCTTCTATTTATTTTTTATTTTAAACCTTTTACCGCGCATACGGCGAAATGTTTGCAGTTCTATACTGATCAATTTGAATGATCAATGAAATCCAAATTTTCATATATCTTTTGTTTATGTCTTGCCGACCATAACATATAGTTATATATTTTTATTAATAATTTTTATAGGCTCTATTGTATAATATGTGTTGTAACTTAAATTATTATTTTTGATCATGAATGCGTCATTTAATTGATTTGAAAAAATTACTCAATGTTTATAACAAAATTACAATGGAAAATGAAAAATATCGATGTTGGAATATTTTTCCTTGTACTTATTTTTAATTTTTAACTTTTACGCTCCTATCTCGATATTCCGATTTTAGAGGCTGGGTCAATAAAAAAATTATCGAACATATTTTGTTTAATTTTTCTACTGATATTAGTGCAAAACATATCAGTGCATCGGATGCCCGAAGGAAATTGGAAGATTTTGATTATAAGTATTTTTTTTTCGGCGACCAAGTCGAAAATATCCACACTTTTCCCCAGAAAACATTATTAGTCGATATGTGCATAATATTTTTTTTTACTTATATTTTCCGAAATTAATCAGTTGTATTATAATAAAGAATTTTGTTTATCATTATACATTTGTGTTACGAAAATTCATATCAATAACATATAATGTCTTCCACCTTGTACTCTCCAGAGCAACTTTATGATAGGGTGCGGAATAAAGCCCACACAATATATTCGCATTATTGCACAAGATCCCACTTTATGGTTCATATTTGAATCTAGCTTTAGACCGCGTGTCCGGCAAGTCTGGAATTTATTAATAAAAAAAGGGGGGGGTGCGCAAATTTAAATTTCCCACTTGCTCGGGCGAAATAGATTTCGTAGGCCCATTATAATATCGAGGACGAAATTTTTATTGCGTTCGCAACGTTCGTTTCAATACGGAGAAGTCCGCCCGTGAAATTTTATTTCGTACGTATTTACATGAAAGGCGCACCGCGGCCGTATAAGGAATATATTGAAATATTATACCGGGCACTGTCCACATATCCAGTAATGCATAACAAATACCGTGCAGGATGATTTCCATCACCCTATTCCGATGGCCATCGAATCGCGGAGGGGCCCCGCCGGCGGCTGGCGAGGGCGGCTAGGCGATATTGCCTTCGTCCACTCTACGGTCACCCACCAGCCCCATCCTATGTAAATAAGGATAAGATTGTCTTGCATCTTTATGATTCTCGACCCCACATAAGAGGGGGAGAGCACATTTTTTAGAACTAGGGATTTACTTATGATGATGATGAACTGCATTATGTATTTAATAAATGCAGGGCGCGTGATCCTACCATTTCCTTATCCCTCTTGCATTTAAGGCCCCTTTCTGTTGGAAAGTTGCGACGATTTGTCATTCCCATCAGATATATTTTTATTAGTGATCATACTAAATATATGACTAATTCCATTCATTAATCATATTGGTTGATATATTATTATAAAAGATCTTCTAATGAGTGTTATTTGAATGGGTTACTTGAAAACATCACATTCGCCAAAGTTAGATTTGTTAAAGCACATAACTTACTTAATTTAAAGGCTGCAGGACTCATTGTCACTTATGCGATTATATTATAGATACAGCTAGTAATTGTTTATGCCAATGTAATAAATATAAACTTAATTAAACTCAAAACTACTAGAGAAATAATTTAAAAAGACCCAGGTCTTGGCTTCCTCTAATAATCTCTATCTCAAATTCCATGCCCCCTAAGTGTTCTTTCGAGAACTTCACTCTAATTAATATGGGACATGAGAAATCATTGCTGGTTTTGGACCACTACCGAAACGGTCAGACATTTGCGTAGCACATGTTCAACAAAGCCCGGAGGATCGTTCTAAAATGAATTATATTAATCGCTCAATTTTGCCAGAGCATAATTAATAATGTAATATATAAATGGATGTAAAAGTATATAATAATGTAGAGTCGTGTGTAATTGAAATATTTTCCGCGTACTGCATTAGCAATATAGTTTAATATAAAAAATATTTCCCATTGTTTTTTATCTCCGCACTCAACTAATATATTCATTAACGCCCGCTGAACATTTTGCGTATGAAAAATATTTAAATACATTCCCTGTAAATATTAATTAGCGACTCATTATTTTTAATTACCGGCTGCTACTGAAATCAATACCGCACACAAAAAGCATGTCCGAATGCGGATAAATTTTTACCCCCGCGTGTTGGTGGCGCGACCGAAGAAGGGGGCGCGCGCTTTGCGAAAAAATGCAACCCCATTCGTTTTAATGCCACAGCAATTTGTTTTGATATTACCGGACGGCAATAAAAACGCCTTATTGTTTCGCAGAAATATTCTGAAATTATGTTTATCGCGGCCAGTTTAAATTAATGCTAATGAAATTTAAATTTCCATGCGATGTAGATACATGGTGGTGCGGTGGGCAGTTAACGCCGCGGGAACATGATACGCGGTCGTTATTAAAAGGAATTAGTCCTGGAGGATTTTGTATGGAAAAAAAATACTGTCTATCGTTCTACTATATTATTAATAAAGTATGCACTGTATTATACGTTTATTATACATTTCAAGTGCGGGGTTGATTTAAATCTTTTTCATGTTTACAAAAACAGTCCGCATCCTTACATAATTAGTAATTATATTCAATATTCAAGGAAAATATATTGTTATTAATATACTACACTGAGCATGCGCACATGAAAATTGTATTATTGTTTGTCTAGTTTTAATTATCGAAATTATCACATTTCTCTTTTATCAATTTGTTCTGTTAATTTTAAATTTATTCTTTCTATGATATGTGTAAAATATAATGCATTGGTTGACACAAATAAACTATCTATCTATCTATCTATCTATCTATCTATCTATGTATCCAGGGCCGGTCCTAGATAATCGGCCGCCCACGTGCGAACATAATGCTGTATTTAGGAATTTATAATTACCATTATATAGGATATTAGGATATAAATGATTTATTAATTTCTCCTCATATGTCCCTATATGTGGAGAAATTAATAAATTATTTATTAACGCTAATCTGTGAAATTACTGAGTAGAATCTTTTATAACCGAGGCTTATAATTCAGTTCTTCATACATTTTTGGACATAAATTACATGAAAAACATAAATTGCATCATGATGAATAGGAATTTATGCAGAAACATGTGACAATACAAATTTCAACCTATAGAAGCCATATCTTTGAAGGCAATGAGATATCTCATTAGCGATTTTGAAATTGAGTTCATAATACATTTTTGAAGAATTGTAACAAAAAAAAATCTAAAATTAGATAATGAAGAACCGTTATCCTTGCCAGAAAAGACTGATAATACAAATTTTCAAATTTAATAATCCATTTATATGAAGATAATGAAGATATATCATTAGGGTGTTTGTAATTTATAACTTCATACATTTCTGGACAAGTATAAGACAAAAAATTCTAAAATTGCATCATGATGAATCCTATTTTTAGCAGGAATGTGTGATAATACAAACTTAAACTTTTACAAGCTATATCATTGAAGATAATGATCATGTAAGTTTTTAAAATTGAGTTCCTAATATATCTTTGGTCCAGTGTACCAAATAATCCTAAATGAGATTCCGTTTTCTTTAGCAGAAAAGACTGATAATATAAATTTGAAACTTAATAAGCCATATCTTTGAAGATAACGAACATATATCGCTAGGGTTTTTAAAGTTTTTAAAATTGAGTACTTAATACATTTCTTGTCTAGTGTAATAAATAAAAACCGCGAAATACAAAATGAGGAATAGTTTTCATTAGCAGAAAACAGTGATAATACAAATTTCAAATTAAACAAGCAATATCTTTGAAGATAATAAAGATATCTCATTGGGGTCTTTCTAATTGAGATTTTCATACATTTCTATAAAAGAATTACACACAAAAATATTAAAATTGCATCATGATGAATAGGTATTTTTTCAGGAATGTGTTATAAAACAAATTTCAAATTTCACAAGCCATATCTTTGAAGATAATGAAGATGTCTCATTGCGGTCGTTATAATTGAGTTTTTCATTCGTATTCAAACAAGAATAACATAAAATATTTTAAAATTGCTTTATGATGAATAAGCATTTTTGCAGGAATGTTTGATAATACAAATTTCAAAAATAATGAAGATATCTCATTGGAGTCTTTACAATTTTATTCAGACTTTTATAGACAAGAATAACACACAAACACTTAAAATTGCATGGTGATAAATAGGTATTTTTGCAGGAATGCTTTATAATACAAATTTCAACTTTTGCAAGTCATATCTTTGAAAATAATGAAGATAACTCATTGGAGTCTTTATAATTGAGTTTTTCATACATTTCTAGATAAGAATAACACAAAAAAATCTTAAAATTGCATTATGATGAATAGGTATTTTTGCAGGAATGTTTCATAATACAAATTTCAACTTTTACAAGCCATGTCTTTGAAGATAATGAAGATAACTCATTGGAATCTTTAAAATTGAGTATTTCATACATTTCTAGATAAGAATAACACAAAAAAATCTTAAAATTGCATCATGATGAATAGGTATTTTTGCAGGAATGTGTGATCATACAAATATTAATTTTACAAGCTATATCTTTGAAGATAATGAAGATAATTCATTGGAATCTTTATAATTAAGTTTTACATACATTTCTAGATAAGAATAAGACAATTTTTTTTTTAAATTGCATCATGATGAATAGGAGTTTTTGCAGGAATGTGTGATCATACAAATTTCAACTTTTACAAGCCATGTCTTCGAAGATAATCAAGATAACTCATTGGAGTCTTTATAATTGAGTGTTTCATACATTTCTAGATAAGAATAACACAAAAAAATCTTAAAATTGCATCATGATGAATAGGTATTTTTGCAGGAATGTGTGATAATACAAATTTGAAATTTTACAAGCAATATCTTTGAAAATAATGAAGATATCTCATTGGAATCTTTACAATTTTATTTTTAATACATTTATAGACAAGAATAACACACAAACACTTAAAATTGCATCATGATGAATAGGTATTTTTGCAGGAATGTTTGATAATACAAATTTCAACTTTAACAATCCGTATCTTTGAAGATAATGAAGATAACTCATTGGAATCTTTATAATTGAGCTTTTTATATACATTTCTAGATAAGAATAATACACAAAATTTTTAAAATTGCATCATGATGAATAGGTATTTTTGCAGGAATGTTTAATAATACAAATTTCAACTTTTTATATCTTTGAAGATAATGAAGATAACTCATTTGAGTGTTTATAATTGAGTTTTCATACATATATAGATAAGAATAACACACAAAAATCTCAAAAGTGCATCATGATGATTAGGTATTTTAGCAGGAATGTGTGATAATACAAATTTCAACTTTTACACGCCATATCTTTAAAGAGAATGAAGATACCTCATTGGAGTTTTTATAATTAAGTTTTCCATGCATTTATGGACTAGAATAACACAAAAGGTCTTAAAAGTTCATCATGATGAATAGGTACTTTTAGAGGAATGTGTGCTAAAACAAATTTAAACTTATACAAGCCATATCTTTGAAGACAATGAAGATATCTCATAATCGTAGAATTTTCTTTATGTTTTTATATCCTGTATCTAATGCCCCCGTCGAACGAATATTTTCTATAATATATATATATATATATATATATATATATATATATATATGGTGAATAGTATGTGGACACATTAGAGGAACTAACTGTATTGAATTTTATGAGCATTTAAAGCGGCGTTATTAAAAAAAATCTACTGAAAAATATCAAAATTAAGTAATTTTTTATAGTGTGTATGTATTGTTATTAACTAAGATTATTTAAAATTTTAATATATGCATTGTTATATGCTACTATTATCGTAATAAATGTTATGAAATAAATTTGGATTTGATTTAATTGATAAACTTATGAATGAAGGTATTTTTTTATTTTCTTCGATATGTTCTATATTTTTCAAAAAAATAATAATAATGCCACCGTAGGTATAATTCAATGTCTGATTATGTCTATTCTTCTATAAATCTCACGAGTTTGGTTGTCTCTACCCCTAGAAATTTCGTGATCAAAGTATATATAAGAGCTCACTTGTTCAATGCTCATTCCAGCTATTTCGATACTTCACTTATAACAAGATTTGTCATGTATTAAGTTTTGTTCTTGTTGATTTGATCCCAATAGTATTTGAAACTATCCAAACTATCTGTTATTAATAATATATCGTCGGCGAATCTCAGATGGTTTCGTTTTTCACCATCTATGTTAATGCTAATTTCAAATTGATTTGTTGCCTCTATAAATGATCGAATAACAATATACATAACCCAATACCAGTTGCACGAGCAACATAGGTATGTATTCCTGATACTCGTTACTAGATTAGTAAATTGGTTAGAAAAACCAATCTAAGTATCTAAATTCTCAACTAAACAGAATACCTGCTGCTTCGAGTAGTTGGTAAACATATAACGATATATTTACTACCAGAAAAATGGAGATTTATATAAAAATGAAAGGATTATATATATATATATATATATATATATATATATATATATATATATATATATATATATATATATATATATATAAATATATATTAAAAATTAATATTAATTGTTTCATATAAATTAATTTACGGGAAACAGCTCGCTACTTTGGAACAAGACCGGTATAACTAAAAAAAGTGTGATTTTCGATCGTATAAGATTATTGAGGAATATTTATAAGAGTAGTATTACTACTACGGTGCTTTGTGTAAAACCACACATTTCAAAAACTGAAGAAAGATATATCCCAATCTACAAAGAAATGTGAGTACATAGTGTATTATGCTATATACTATACTATATTAAACGGATCTCATTAAAAACAGAATCTCCAGATATCAATAAAGTGGTGTTGAAATTACTACGAAATATGTAATACAAGAAGGGTATATAATTAAAATTAGGGGATGATTTTACAATGAAAAAGGAATAAATGGCGATGCTTACATGGATGCATTTCTATCGGAAATTGAACGATTTATACGTTTTTCAAAGTCTGATACAAATGTATTATATTTTGAAATGACTTCAGTTAAGGATATTGTTAAAGAATATTCGGTGTAATATGAATAGAGAGCATATTAGAATATTATATGCTTATCTTAATGCAGTACAACAATGGAATGCTCTTTTTTAATATATAAAAAATATATGCTAGTTATAAGAAATTATTAAAGCACCACACTATTTATAGCTTTAGTTAAATAAAGGATTATTTATAAGAGCGAATGTGTTTATGATTACGGTGACATTCAATACTCATGTAATGTCATTATTGTTAATTGTTCATAAAGTTGCGACATTTGCACGACTTGATGTGTGGCAATTAACACAGTTATGTGCGTTAATATGTGTTAATGTAGGACTGTTGAAAAATGTGGGATTCATAAAAATCCATTTATATAACTTAATTTTTTTACAATTTCAGAATTCTTTTGTAGTGACTTTTTTCTACATTAATAAATGCACACAATTGCTAATAGCAAAGCCATACTACAAAATAAACATTAAATTCTATACAATAGCTAATATCAAATAATGAGTAAGTTAAATCGTGAGCTATATAATTTTAAAATGATTCGAAGGGCTTTTTTTGTTTTTATATTGCATTTCTGTAATTAATTGGGATTTTAAAACTGCACTTAAAGCATTGGAAGTTGCAGAAACGACCAGCCTTCGAGCTATATCTAAAGATAGACACCTCAACAATCCACTATTTAATCCTCCTAACCGACTCCTATACTGTAAATCCAAAATTACTCCAATAAATCGGAGATTACAAATATTGAAAGAAACATTCATTATCCAAAACAATATTGAACTAATTGCCCAACACCTTATTCCATACAACCCATCAATAACTAATAAAAAAAATTCCCATCACTCGCTCTAATACAACAAATCAAACACAAATAACAATATTAGATTAAGATTAGTTTAAGATTCCAATTATATGCAACTTGTAAATTTGAGGCGGGCAGAAAGACTCCGGTCGTTAGCCCATTGTGGTATGTAATGTAATGTAAATGTTATGTATCACAATAAATATTTTTATTATTATTATTATTGATAATAATAAAAATATTTATTGTGATTTTACCATAAACATTATGGTTGGGCAGTAGCCGAAATGTGATGCGATTGATTACACTTTTATATATTAATTTGGAAAAAAACTTAAATTCTAGCTTATTCTATAAAAATATCCAATTAATATTTTGGCTATTTTATAATATAATAAAACATTTATAATTAATTATTATAAATCAATATAATTACTTATATTGCAATTACATTTAAAAAATGTTTAATATTATAATAGAAACGTTATTTTTTTATGAATTCGAATATAATACTTCTTTAAATGTTAAGTCGTTTTGGAGATAATATTGAGAATGTTAGAGAGTTTGAATCTGATGTTATAGGATGTTAATTTGGAACATTTATTTTTTTATTAATTCGAATATAATACGTTTTTTAAATGTTAATTCGTTTTGGAGGTAGTATTGCGAATGTTAGCGAATTTGAATGTGATGTTATAGGATGTTAATTGGGAACATTTCGGACCCTTATATGAGTAGTAACGCGGCCCTGTCATAATTGTAATCTTGTAATATAGTTTTGTGTGGGGGGACGGCGTTGGGTTCGAGGAGATATAGGTGTAATGTTGTGCAGGGTGCGAGCACGGCGGAGAAGATATAGACAAATGAACAGGACTTAGTTAGGCAATAATATAAAATCGATTGAATTCGGACTGTAATCGTAAGTTGTGCGGGGCCGAGTGCGGGGGTGCGGGACCGACCGGGCGGCGGGGCGGCAGTGGAGGACGGAAGAGTAGGGGGCGGTTTGGTTCTGTGTAAAGGGTGAAGCTGCAGGGGTCCGATAGGGGAAGGCTGGCACATAGTCCTCGCTTTGCAAGCACCACCTCATTTGAATTTCTAATTAGCAAACCTCCATGCAATTATTGGATTAATGTAAATTACGACGACGCGTTGTGCTCACTGGCAGGACGGGGGGGGTAAGGGGTCGGGATAATTAAAATCCGTTGATTAATATGTAAATTTAATAAGATTACAGTTCCAGGAACGAATGGAGCCCCGGCTCCGGCTCTCCTCTCCAGCCATATAGCCTATCTCTACCCCATTTCAATAGCGTTAACAAGTTTTTAACGCCACCAGAAAAGGGTTATGTGTAAGCACATAATTTAAATAATGTTAATTTAACTTTCGATATAGGCGCATACACACATGGCGTTGCCGCCGCCTCCGCATTACCGGACGTTTTTATTTCGGATTACGCTTCTGTCGCCCCTAAATTTCATATATTCCCCCAGCAATTTACTCTCCAATCAATACTCTAATAACAATAATCACATTGCCCTTCTCTACAAATATTAATGTAAGATATTTAATGTTTTTTTTATATATATTTTACACTGCCAATTAAAACATAACATAATCTATCTTTTGATACGTACGGGCTAAGTTAATCCCCTACTAGAGCTTTTGGATTATCTAAGCTGCTGATTTAATTTATTGAATAAATAACGTCAGTAATAGAAGACGCGGACAATAATTTTTAAAAATCTATATCAATTGGTATGTAATAGTAATGTAATATTATTTATAACTAATTTTTAGTATTAAGATCGAAAAGTACTATTACTAATTTGAATGTTTCTTTGTTGCAGGTAAGCAATAATTGGCATAGTGATAATGGCATAAAGGTAATATATAATTATAACATTCTTTATTGAGCAAATATGAAATTTATCTTCCAGCTCAAATACAATATTGTTCTTCCTCCCCCCTTTGTTTATGTATTTAAATACAATGTATCGGATAGTTTCATAGAGGCGGGTAACGTATATTTCTGATAAGTAAACCAACCAATTTCCCTTTTGGTGAATAGAGTATGGCAGTTTTCACTCTTCAGGTACATGAATAACCTTTAAGTATTGGTTCATACCCCAATCAAGTTGTTCAAACAGTTTCTCTGATCCATATTTTATTATGATTCGTGTTCAGCAACTTTCATGCCCTTCCTGGCATATGGGAGTCTCTTTCTCTGCCTATAGTGCTGGTAACTGGCACTATAGGTGGACCTACAGTTTAGAGTGGATTCGGAATCACTGGAGTAAGTTTAGATGAGAATATCATCTACTCCGGACCAGAGAAAGATGTTTAGCCATGAAACCCCACGCTGGTCATGCGGGTTGCGTGTGTGCAAGCTGAAGAGTATTTAGTTTTGTAAGATTTAAACCACCGATCTTCAGCGCAGCAGTCTGATGCCTTACCACTGCGCTACGCTGCCCCTTTTATTATGGTTAGCATCTTATATTGGTTTAAGCAAGGCTTTATACTGCGGAAGCTCTATTAATACAATCTACATCCTTCAAGTTGTAAGTTATGATCCTCGCACCTTTCAGGCAGACGTCAAAAGGTTATCTTATATAGTGAAAGAATTGTTGCCGTATACGGCTATCTGAGTAAAGAATCACCAGATATATCATATCAATGTTAGATTAATTATTGGACATAACGATCAT
This sequence comes from Lordithon lunulatus, assembly GCA_963942505.1. Classification (NCBI taxonomy): domain Eukaryota; kingdom Metazoa; phylum Arthropoda; class Insecta; order Coleoptera; family Staphylinidae; genus Lordithon; species Lordithon lunulatus. The sequence goes on from OZ012671.1 coordinate 42,284,977, forward strand.
CTTGCGTGTTATCGACTACAACCCTCCGTGGCGCAGTTGGTAGCTCTAGGGCCGCGATAATAAGAGAGTGAATTTTTGAGCAATAATATATATATATATATATATATATATATATATATATATATATATATATATATGTTTTTTCTAGCTGTATCAATAGTGGAAAGAACATGTTGATCATCTTAGTACTTTGTGCTGATACCACACCAACTAGCACATGTCTGCATATGAGTACTTTCAGAATAATCAATTGATGCAAAACTCTATTAAAACAGTTAAATGCTTTTTAGATTTTTGGGTTTGCATGAATGCTCCAGGGTCTGAATAAAAATCTTGACCCAGCTCAGTGGCCGAGTGGTTAGAGGCATCGTCCGTCTCGTGCTGAGCATTGGGGAGCCTGAGTTGGATCCCCAGCGGGAAACGAATTTTCGCGAATCACCTTTCATAGGTTTTCTGTGAAGTTAAGGTGATTAAACTCCTCTGAGCTTCTCCCTTGACCGGCGGAAAATCCTCACGGCTGATGATAGCCCTATAAAGATAGAAGTAGAAGTTTTTGTTTAAAGAAATCTTGGTAAGAAAATATCAAACAACACTCCAAGCTGCTTATTTTGCCCTTTGCCAATCACATTTTACTTACGATCTATTGGTAAGGGGGTAACCACGATCTAGCTAGCTAACCACAAGTGATCGAGTATTTGAAAGATATGCATTTGTGGCAGGTTTGCAATATAGAGACGATTGTAGGAATTCTATTATTAAATTGAATATACTAACTTTTTCATGCCTATATATCCTCGAATGATTGGTCTGCATAAGTAAACAATGTCTAGAAATATAGTACCAGTCACAATCATCATACACGGCGTAAGAAGGATCTGCGCACAGTACATAGCCGACTTGAAATCTCTGTCAATAGTTCTAGGTACTTTTCAGTTAAGTATTATAATGTATTATCAGAAGAAATTAAAAAAACACTTGAGAACAACAGGTTTAAGCTTAATATGAAAGAATAGCTACTAGCTAAAGCTTTTTACACCCTGGAGGAGTACCCCATTAGCAATTTTAGTGATCTTACTCTATGATGTACATTTTTTTGTCCTGTGAGGTGGAATCTCCTGAAGACATGCGTACCTCACTATCACCACTCGGTGATTTAAAACTTTTACGTCATCACTCGTTTGGCAATTTGCCTCCTCGCATCAGTATATTGTCCGATCGTCAGGGCCTCTTCTTCCAGCTTCTACCACAAGGTGGCTAGTTCCCTGTGCCATCTGACACAGTTGTGGAGTGTATGGGCTGGGTCGTCCGTTCACTTGGAGGTCGCCGTTTTTCCGTTGCGGAACAGTTAGGACTGGAAGACACCTTAGCACCTTCGTTAATCAGTGGTCTACCTGGCTGTGGCCCCCATCCACCAGTGGCTCCACCTGGGGAAGCACTGTTTCGTCCACATTGTCGTTAGTCGTCGTGTCCCATCTGTCTTACTACCTCGTCCATGTCTGTGTTCTACACTCCTCGTTCGCCATCTTGGTTGCTACCCCCATCTTGATCTTCCGGTATGTATGAGTCCGTTTCTACTACTAGAAGGTCCGCCGGTGTCCGGGTCCTGTCTCCTCTGAGGAGACGGTTAGCTAAGCGCAGATAATTCGCAGGCCACTGGTCCTTAACGCCTACCTTAGCCTCTTGAAGTTTTGGCTCGTTCTCATGGCGTTTGCACTCGCTACTGTAGAACACTTCTCGTTCTATATCCTGGCCCATCTAAGTTGGGGAGAATTTTTGCTAGGACAGCCTCGGTTTGTGCTGCCTTCGTGGTCGTCTGCAGTACGTGAACTGTGTAGTTATCCAAAATTATGCCGAGGTACTTCATTTACCTCTTGACCTTGAAGTTTCCCGACCATATGGACTTTGGTGGCGGCTTGGATGAGTGCTCTCTTGAACGACCATAGGACTACTTCTCTCTTGGTCCATTGTCCGTCATACAGGCAGCCATCCTTTCTGTAGCTGCTTTGATTTTTGGCAAAGTTCTCAACAAAGCCTCTTCCTCGGACGATTAATGTCAGGTCGTGTGGGAGGCTGTTGGGAAACCTCCAGTGACCCTCGTACGTGATGTTTTATAGGAAGGGTCCGAGGACAGACCCCTCCTATCACCTCATACCTCACATGTCCATCTGTGATCGGCTCTTCCATATATGCTCTCTCTATCGCCCACCTTATGGTCTGCGCGGGCGATGGATGGTTTTGATTCCATGGAGGTGTGGCCACTACATTCTTGTTTATCTTGAATATTATGTGTCTATGTTCACTGAGTGACTCTTCATGTAGGACCGTCCAGCTCTGCCCCTGCGCATCTGTAGCATTGATGCAGGTAACATCTATGCAGTATGCCCCTTACGATCGGCATCGCTCCTATAGTGCACACAAGATAATCGCAGCTGTCATCTCAATGATCGTTTTCCCCCGTTTGTCTGTTGTGGAGGAGACCCAGTGCGCAGATTTGACGCTAAGGTCGCTAAGATAACTTGTTAAACATTTATCATTCCATCATGTGAATATTTTATGGTTTGAAAGAAAGATTTGGCGCAAAATCTTTGGTCGAACAAAGTCATCAATCAGTACATACCCAGAACTAACAGAGAACTAGGCGATCTCTACAGCGGTCGACACCTTATCCACGAAATAAAGTCTGAACGACTACGATGGGCAGGACATGTGCAGAGACAGCCAGAAAACCGTTTCCTCCGAGTCGCCTGGGATGAAAATCCACGTGGCAGAAGACCGTTGGGAGGACCAAGAATAAGGTGGCGTGCTAACTTGAAGGCGGTTCTGCATGTTTTGGGAAGAGAGTATGACCCTGAGACCATGTTGGATCGGGTGGAATGGAGGAAGATTGTTGTGTCAGCCAAGACCCACCCAGAGTTGTAGAGGTATGGAATGATAATGATGATAATGATGAATATTTTATGTAATTTTAATATGACCTGTGTAACAATGCTTTCTGGAGCTGGGGCTCGCCCATTTTTCAGCTATGCTCTTTTTAGTGTGATATTATTTATTTCTTTTACGTATATTTAAATAAATCTGGTAATGCAGAGAGCGATATACTTCGAATTATTTGGAAAATGTCATGAATTACACTGGAATCTGGTGAGTTCTTCAATTACATGTACCTCAAACGTATCTTGTAATGTGTAAATGACGTCAAAACGGCCGTTTTTTATCGACACCGCTTGCTACAAAACCAGGACTTTACTCAAATTATCGTTGAAATAAAATAGAAAAATATATTTCTATATTCTTTCCACTTAACCTCTCCTTTTCTATAAACTTTCACGATTCTGAGCATTTTATTTCATTTTTATCTATTGTTAAATTAATTCGTACTAGTATTATTCAGTACATCTCTACTATTGATACTATTACTCGTCTCCTTAATGTCCTCGTTCGTATAACTTTCGACTGTAGTATTGTTACACCTTTCAAAACATACAGGATTTATCTATTGCATTACTTACCCGGCATTTATTATAAGTTCATAATCGTCTCTTTTTTCACTGCTACCCATGAATTTTTCACCCACGTACAAGCTGTTGACATTGTCGGCTGTTTAAGAAGTACAATAATGTTTTGAAAGGTGTAACAATACTACAGGCGAAAGTTATACGAACGAGGACACTAATTTAAGAAATGCTGGTGAATTGCTCTAACATCATGATTTTGTCATCAATTTATTCTACTCCTTCCGCTAACAATTGTTCGATAAATATTCGTATTTAAATGTTACCGTCGTCCGACGGTAACATTTAAATACGAATATTATATATAATATAAGATTCGAAATTTAATTCGATTTTTCTTTGTAAAGGCGTCTACAAAATAGGAAATTATGTTTACTATTATAACAAATCGCAAATAATTAGTATAGCTTTAATTAATGCTTTTCAGTCGAAAAAATAAACTAGTGTAATTCCATTGCAATTTTCACTGCGATGCAGTCGTTAAACAACACATATCGCAGGTAGTAATTAAAATTATTACAAGATAAATTTAAGCGAGTCAACTCGGACAGCGGCGGCGAGCGTGCATAATTGGTAATTTCGGCCAGGCGAATGTTATGTTTAAATTAAAAAAGAAACACACGTATACAGCCATACACTGGGAGCTCCTTAATTATTATGCGAATTAGCGTTGGGCCGAGTGCGGATTTTATATGCAACTCATTAGCATACTGTCTGAAAGTTCATCACTTCGATAAAATCTGTATCAGCTCTATCGCTGCTTGATAGTAATTAATCTGGACGCGAATTAAAAAGGTCTAGCTAAACTTTAATAGATTTACTTTGGTGGCGCCGGAATATCGCTGCTGGTGCTGATTACGGTGCATAATTATTACCATAATTACCGCAAAATGTTTTGCTACGAAAACTAAGCGACTTTGTATAATAATGTTTATCTCTGCGTGGTGGTGGTCAGTTCGTGAAACTGTTCCCGGTTTAGTTTATACAGGTTGAGTTACGAAATATATTAGAACTTCTATTCTTTCCTTAATTTTAACAGTTGGAACAAAACAGTATTTACAAAAGCTATTGTACATAAAAGAGACTATAATATATAATATATGTGACATGTCATTATATATACGGTAATATGAAAAAATAACTATATAATAATTACTATAGTATCTTTATACTTATCTTAAGCCTTCCACAAAATAATGTTTCATTTCATGTACATTCGGGGCGGTCGTAGCGCGACGGTCTTAAGCCACTGCGTTCACGCCGTCATCGGTTCGAATCCGGTGTTAATAGATCGTTAATAGATAGATTTTCTATTCGGAATTTGGGCCTATTCATCTATGGATGTTAAGTCTATCTTCGGTTTAGTGTAGTTTCATGTAATAGTGTTTAAGCACTTACAGACGTAAGTATCTGCTCACATCGATTTACTCAATTTATTCATAAATAAAAATGTAACTGCGTACATCGATTTACAGAAATACCAAGCGCAAAATCTTCTCATTTTCAAAACAATTCTAATGTGACTTAGGACCACTTTAATTCTCACAGGCTCACTTATTATTGAACATTATTTAATAGGCTGTGAGAGATGCTTTATCTATAATAAATATTATGGTACCATTGAAGTAATCATGGTATCTATTTTATAAACTAATAAAACCAAATCCCATCACAAAAATGGGGAGGTAAAAAAATAAATTAACAGTTATTACATTATTTTTCCTAAAATGCATTTAATATTTCTTTCAAATGTATTTCAGAAAAACTAATGTAATTACTAAGGGCCGATTCAAACGGAAAGACACTGTTGCGTTTCAAATAAAAATGTTAACAAAACGATTATTTTGTAGAGCACTGACGCCTTCCTGGAATCCTTATGAATTAAAACATTACGATTTTTAACATTGTCTAGACATTATTAATTGCCTCAATGAAAAGCTTCATCCGTCCAGCTAGCATGTGCAGCGATAAATTATAAATTAATTAAGGCCGCCGCAACGAAATTATTCTTCAACTCGAAACGATTAAATGCAGAACATAATCATATTATTCGTTCGGGTTACGTGCGTGCGGCCGAGCGCGGACGGGATGAATGAAAAGACCCCGCACACCGGAGCCCGGAGCAAGAAGAACACTGCAAGTGCAAAATGTGGGGCGGCGTGGCGCGCAAAAAGCTCCAGATTATATCACGATGCGATTACGAGTTATGCCCACTTACGTTCGTGTTGTAAACACTTTTATTGGCTTTTCAAAGGCGTGCGCGCGTTTATTCACCACGACGAACCCGAAAAGTGGAACTAATACGGTTATAAATTGGCCCGACGAAATTCTATATTAATTTTAATGAAACGTGACATTTTTTAAAACGTGTACACTTAACTCAATCGTATTACATTGTAAACGCGTTCCGGTTCATTATGAATAATTCTGAATATACCTTTATGTTAATACAATTTTAATCAAATCATCTGAACCGACTCAGATTATGGCTATACACCAGGGTAGTAAGACCTATGATACCATATAGGTCAGTAGTATGGTGGCCCAAGACTAAACAAACCAAAAGGGCCAGGCTCATGAGCAGCACTAAAAGACTTGCTTGTCTGAGAATCACAGAAGCCATGAAACAACTTCCACCGCAGCAATGGATGTTCTGTTGGAATTACCACTACTACATATCCTCATTGAAAAAAGGCAAGATATGTAAGCCACATATTACTTCCAAGATCAAGCCCCCATAAGCAAACAGCAGACTAACTAGAGCTGTGGAGACTAACTAGAGCTGTATAACGAGCTGAGGATGGACCCTATAATGGGCATGCCCCTAGACAGCTAGACAACTAAATACAATTTAAGTAAGGAATCGTAGGTCGTTATACTTGGAGAGGCCCGGTCTACCCCTCAAAGCAGCTTTCTCGTGGTTCACACACGGCTCAAAAACAGCGGAAGGAATGGGAGCTGGTATCTTCAGCCTCAACCCAAAGACAAATAAAGACTGTCCCAAATTTAACGCAAGATTTGAATTAAATAGAAAACACAGTTTTTAGTCTCATTTATTACTAGTCGACCCTGGGGGTTTATTCTGTGATTGGTCTTGTAAAAAAAACTAGTCTGTTACCAATGACAACCAAATAAACAACCGTTTTCCTGGTTGGTATACCCCATGGTTCGCGAACGCTAGTGCCTTATGTCAAAAGTTACAAATTTGTGAAGAGTAACAAGATAATAACATATTTCCATTGATTAATCATGACCTAGATGTTCAACGTGTGTCAGCGTCCTGCGACATCTATGTTATGATTAATTAATGATATTTCACTATCTTAACATCACTTTGACACATTTTTGACATAAGACAGTATTACTCCAGTGTTCGCGGAGCCTGAGGCCTGCCAACAATGAAACAACAGTTGTTTTTTTTTTGTTGTGAAGGGTAACAGGCATGTTTGCATGTTTACAACGATAAACAGACAGATCAGAACATACAGAATACACATCCTGTAATCATTAGCAGTGCTAAAAGAAGAAAGGATTATATACTGTTTATATTGATTTTAAGGATTATATACTGTATATACCGAAAGGCGTACCACAGTCTGGCTAGCGAAAACCCTTGAAATCTACGGGATAGAAAGGCACATAACCGACTTCCTAAAGCTAGCCATGTGCCAATTAAACTCCAATCTTTGCCTCAATTCACTGAGGCAATACGTGATGTAAACACGATAAGGGTCAAAAGTGCCATTTTTCAAGGAGATACACGCAGCCACTGTGGTTTTTCCTAGCATTACGGGGGCGATATATGATGTAGGCACGATTAGTGTTAAAAGAGCCATTTGCCCAGGAGATACACACAACCCACTATGGTTTTGCCTAGCATTACGGCCACTCACTTCACTTCTTCACACCCAGAGAATGGGATATGCTTTACCACAGTCTCATATACAAATAAGGCATCTGAGGTACATGGATGACATAAAGATATTTGCAAATTGGAAGTCAAACCTACATGACCTGCTGTATTGTGTAGGGAATTTTAGAAGTAACATCCAAATTACGTTTGGCCTAGATAAATGCTAGATTAGCTGCACGGAAAAGGGCAAAAGGCTAAAAGATATAAATCAAGATGTAATAGATGGCTTTTTTTAACGGTGAGTACAGCCCCCGCTCCTGGGCTCTGTGCACTGCGGCCCTTCACGGACCTATTGTGTCTCATACAACATCCATGATATGCTAGCCGGATCAACTCTTTGTAGAAAAGTTTCTCGACTAACCATGGATTCTAAGCACCAACGTTCTGTACGCAATGGCTTCAGACCGCCGCCATAGAATAGACCACTGCGCCACGGACCGCCTCTCGAGGGCTTACAAGAGGCAACTCCGAAAATTAACTCCAAATACTACAGGATATTTTCAAGCAAGAGAAATTGACTAACGAGCGACCAAAAATATTATCAGATCTGCGTTGCGCTCAATCTTAAAATCAAAATTGTGCTCCCAAAGTCCAAATTAACGGGGTCCTGATTAATGAGGTGTTACTGAATGTAAAATGAACATATTTCTCTAACATTACATCTGTATGTAATGTTAATAATATATGTGCCCGTGCGAAAATCAGTGTGCAAATTATTACAATGAACGACAACTGTTCATCGGAATATTACAACATATTCAACATTATAAAACAAAATCTATTTGTATAATTCAGTTAGAAATATATCGAAGATCATAAACACACATACTACTGCAGTGATCACATCTAGTTTTGGCATAATTCGATGGCCCAATATCGAACTGATAGAAATTGAAATAATTCGGAAACAACCGCTCGCATCATCCGCAGTCAACAATTGTAAGGTTCCATCTCCGACGCAATTAGAGTTCAAGATGGATACCAGATCCACTTGGAAGACACCACAAACTAATTTTATGAATAACACAAATAGCAGCGGTTTCAGGGCAGTGGTAGATGCTGATAAAAACTTAACGCATCTGAGGCTAGTAACACCACAGTTTCATCCAGAAGAAGATATCTTCTCTATAGACCAGCTGAAAATGCAATGACGGAGCACACCCATGCATGACAAGATAGAGGGCCTCTAGTCCAACAGGCTTGCTGTATTGTGTATGTGTGTATTTATTTTGTTGATTTGAATTTTGCTGAAAAATTAAAATTAAATAATATAAGGCCGTTTTGGCATAAAACTTGAAAAACTGTAGCGGCCTTATTTAAACTTATACCAATAAATAGAGGGCCTCTAGACCAACAGGTTTGGCGAAAAAAAATTCAAAAATATTAGGCCGTTTTGGCAAAAAACTTGAAAAACTGTAGTGGTTTTATTTGAAGAGAAACAAGAATGGTACTTATACCAATGGATAGAGGGCCTCTAGGCCAACAGGCTTGACGAAAACAAAATTAAAAATATAAGGCCGTTTTGGCACATTTTGCGCCGTTTGTGGGGAATGATTTAATTTGTATGCATGATAACGCTAGACACCATAATGCCCAGATTACGCAACAGTATCCTACGAAAATAAATATCAGCAATATGCGATGGCTAGTTAGAAGTCCCGACCATAATACGATTGAACACCTCTGGGACAAGATGGGCAGACGACTTAGAACACTTCTTCATTGCCCAAACAATCAACAAGGGCTTGGGCAAAGATTAAAAGATATTTGGGAAGATATATAGGTGAAATTAGAACTTTAATTATCAGTATTTATCATCGCTGCGAGGCAGTTATTCAAGATAGGGGTGTAAATACCAAATATTAAGCCATTTAATCACATTTACCCCCATATTCACCGACGTTCGATAAATCTATCAATAGCTATTGAACCCATAAGTATTTGTTGTTATAGCAACAATAAATACATTATCTAGGAAATGTAGTTAGTTTTGATTCTCTCTATTGAAAACACTGAACAATTAAACAATAGGTGTCATCAAAGCTCCAATCGCAAGCACTACTCAAGGTGTTGACTTTTGTTTTGCCATATTCTGTTACAATTACGTTGTTAATTTATCTGTTGAGTAGCTTATGGGACCTATAAAGTTTATGGGATGTTAGTGAATATGGGGATAAAAGGTTTGTTATAGTTGTAGAAAATGTGTCTCCTTATTTTTTTCTGTCTTATTATAACTTTTTTAATTTGTTTGTCGTAATTCATTAATACTAAGTGAAATCTTCAAAATATTATGCATTTTTCTTTTAATGATTTAGTATTTCAATTTAACCATGATTTAAAAAGTGATTATGATAACGATGAGCGTTAATTTCTTTCACCAGTGTATATTTAAAAGAATAATATATTAATCTTCGTTAGTTTCCACGTCTCGCTCCCATATGTCAGGTTAGGTCTATAGATGCTTTTGTATATATTTATTTCTGTCCTTCTGCTGATCTCTTTTTTGTTAGTCAGTATAATGCACAATGCGTGGTATGTTTTAATTGTGTTGTTTATTCTGTTACTAAGTTCGCCTTCCATTTTTCCGTCTTCTGTCAGTGCTACTCCATGTATTTGAATTGCTCTACCTACTCTATTTTGTGTTGTTCTATCTTTATATTTATTTGTTCTTTCCGGTTTCCTATTACCATCACTTTTGTTTTCTTATAATTCATTTTCATATTATACTTTTCTAGATGTCTGTTCCATACATTCAGGTTGTGCTGCAGATTAGCTTCATTTTCTGCTACCACTACGACATCATCAGCGAATGCTCCTTCAGATATTTTTACCACTTGCATGTTTTTGTACCCTATATTTGCTGTTTTGATTTCTGGTTTCATGCTCTTCATTATTTCATCCATGTATATGATAAATAACGTACGACTGAGCCCGCCGCCTTGTCAGAGTCCAGTGGTTGTCTTAAATGTTCTTGATGTTTGTCCCTTGTGTATTATGACATGCGTGTTGTTGTTATATATGTTTTGTATTAATTCGACTGTCTTTCTTTCTACACCTCTCTCTTCCAGGAATTTCCATAATTTGTTTCTTGGGATCATGTCGAACGCTTTTTCTAGGTCTATGAATCCTAAATATGTGTTTTTCTTATTTGTAGTTCTTTTTTCTGTGATTTGTTTTATTGTGAAGATGTTATCCTGTGTGGATCTTCTTTTCCTAAAACCGCATTGTGATTCTTCTAGTGTCTGGTCTATTCTTGCTATTATTATCTTGTTTATTGTCTTTTCTAATATTTTCATCCCTATATTTATTAGTGTTATGTCTCTATAATTTGAGCATTTTGTCTTATCCCCTTTCTTCTGTATCGGTACGATTAGTGCTGTTTGCCAGTCTTTTGGTATGGTATTTGTGCTCCATATGCTGTTCAGTAGTTTCCGTAGTTTTTCTTTACCTACCGGGCCCAGGAGCTTGTTCATTTCCGCTGTAATCTGGTCTTGTCCTGGTGCTTTTTTTAGTTCCCTTATTATTTTTAGTAGTTCTTGTTCCTTGTTCTTTTCTCTAATTCTTGTGTTTTGTTCTTTGTCGTTATTTGAGGTTAGTAATTCTTCAAAATATTCTTTCCATCTTTCTAATATTTCTTCGTTTTCCTTCAGCATTCTTCCTTGTTTGACTTGTATGTATCTCATTTTTTGTCGTTTTTCTTTCCTGCAATCTTTTAGGGTTTTATAAAGTAGCTTTTGGTTTTTCCTTGCGTTTTTTTCCATTGTCTCTCCGAACTTTTCCCATTCCCTGGTTTTTGCCACTCTATTCTCGTTTTTTACTATTTTTCTCTTGTCTCTGTATGTTTTGTAGTATTCGCTATTTTTGTCGTTTAGGTATCTTTGCCGTGCTTTTTTCTTTTCTTTTGTTTTCTCTCGTATGTCCTCCGACCACCAGGCTGTCTGTTGTTTCTTGTTTGTGCTTTTCTTCATACCCCATGTCTCTGTCACTGTTATTATTGCCAAATGTGAGGCTATAAATATGTAAATGCAAATTCTCTAAAAAGAGACGTGGGTTCGATTCCCACCGGAGGGTGAAAATTTTTAGAGAATTTGCATTTATATATATATATATATATATATATATATAATCATTACATCATTATAGTTATCATCGAGCCCACTCATAGCTCTTTCTGCCTGATGGAGTTTTACTTGACAGGTTTCCACCAAAAACTTCAAAACAGAGTTATGTCCATCCATCTTGAAAGGGTACAAATATTATAACAATATTATTAATGCTAATAACAATATTAATAATGATAGTAATTATTAGTAAGTAGTAGTAGTAGTAGTAAGTGAATTTTCCAGATTAAAACAATCTGTGACTGCGAAATTCGGAATAACAATTATTATTCTTTATTTCATAATATATTGAAAATACTAGAATCATGCTCTCAAGATATAGTACTATGTACTTAATGAAATATATAATTATTTCGATAATTATTTATTAAAATTAACCCAATTTACATACATTTCTCAACTATTTACAACAACAAAAATCTTACTATTATTGAGCTGTCGGTTTCAGCTCTTCGGCCAAACACATATTCACATATTTAGAGATTAAAAAAAGTAAAGATACAAACTAATTTTATATAATAAATTGACAGACATTTTGACTTTAACACGAATACTAGGATTAATTTACATACATTATTTACCAAATTATATTATATTTTCTATTTTCTATGAGCATCCGATCAGTTGCATCCATCTTTTGCTGATATGCTTTCATTCTTTCTAATCCATCCTCATGCAATACTACTCTCTACATTCATTCAAAACTTTCTTTCAGCTCTGGACATTCATTCAGTAGGTGATCTAACGATTCCTTTCCGTTTCCACAAGTTTTCTACGTGCTCTCGATTCAAACTTATTCACATCTAAATGTAGCAATAATTATTCTTTCACATAGTTTATCAGCAGGTATCCTAATAACAAGAATACGGGACTCCAGGTACAATGCGGTCTATCTAGACCTAATAAGGGAACGCTTTTATTAGGTCTAGATAGACCGCATTGTACCTGGAGTCCCGTATTCTTGATATTTGTATGTATCGTTGTCCCTGCCAGTTAAGTCCTCCGCCATGATCTTCCACTATTTCTCATTGTTTCTATTTCGCATCTTGCATACCCATTTTGCTCATAATATTTCTCTCTGTCTTTCTCACTTCCAATTTTACTGTTTCTAGTTTTTTCACAAATTCTTGAAACAGCTTACATTCATTACGCTCATATATTTTGTCTTCATACTTTACATAATTATGTCCTGTTTCCACTCGCTGTTTACTCCTTCCTTTTAGCCCAGTACTATGCACTATGGGGTCTCCCAGCCTTAGTACCCATCTTTTGTGCGTCGTATGTAAAAGTTTTAGTTTTTTGTGTTCTTTCGAACCGAATACCGATTATACAGGTTATGTATACGAATACTGAGTTTGGGTAGTTTTTAACAATTTTAAATATTTTATGTTCCAACATATGTTATTCCTACAAAACATATAATTTTGTTAAAAGATATTTATACACCTTTTAAACTATAACAATAATTGTGTTTTTCTAAACTATAATTTATATATAAAATGCATCTTACCATTCTCATGCCCATATCACCAACATCCCATAAACTTTATAGGTCCCATAGCTATTGAATGGATAAATTAACAACATCATTGTGACAGAATATGCCAAAACAAATGTCAAACACCTTGAATAGCGCTTGCAATTGGAACTTTGATGACACCTTTTGTTTAATTATTCAGTCTTTCCAATAGAGAGAATTTAAAATAATTACATTCCCTAGATAATACTTATGGTTTCAATAGGTATTGATAGATTTATGGAACGTCGGTGTTGTGATTCTTGATGTTGATGAGAATTTTTTTGAGGGGTTATGCCAAATAATCTTTTTTTGGAACGACGGTGAATACGGGGGTCAAACATGTATATATTCTCGATTCGCCTTTTACCTTTTGGTGTAGGCATTCCCAAACATGATTCAAGGATAGCTCCATTATGGGTAGTAAATGTATTATTATTTAATATTGTAAAGAAATTATGATGTATGCAAATATATAAAATATGAAATATCCAATGACTAAATTAAATTTCCTCAAAGTTACGTATAAAACCTGCGCTAATAACAACCATTGTATTACATACGTCTGTTAAATTTATTAAATAAATTCGATTATATTCTCGTGTAACTATCGTGTATTTATTGTGACGATTTGAAGTCGTAAAATTCGAATAATGTCACAAAAAACAATGGCTGAAATGAATTGAACAAATTGGCGCAGTAACAAGCGTGGCTGATACTTAAATTTTTCGCCCGTTCATATTGAATAATTAAACACGACTTTCAATTTGATTTGCATATTTTCACGCGAGACTCGTTAGTCATTACTCATTAGTGAGTTGAGTGACGGACCCCGACGGCACTGCCCGCGGTGACGTCACACGGCGGCCCCCGCGTCCTCCGCCCCCCACCACTAATACTCCCTGCACTCACACCTCTCCGCAGCCGCCCCCGGCCAACTGTCACTGCATCCCCGTAAAAAAACTGAAAAACAAATGATTGGTGGATTGGTTTTTAGTCAGCCATGTTTAGGCACAGGTCAATACTGCACTTTTGTAATTCCATTTTTAAATGAATTCGACGCCGCGCACTCGCGTTTTTTTTTGTGTGTGCACGGACGCCGCCCTCCAGTCCCCCCCCCGCCCGGCTGAAAATAATAATAGATAAAAACATTCGGTGCGTTTTTTTTGTCGATAATAAAAAAATAATTAAATTTAGATATTTTCCAGCGATAAAATGCGCCCGATTTTTGCTGGTGCATCGAGAGGGAGGGATGGGAACCGGGAGAATAATGTGAAAATATTTGATGGAATGTCATTATTTTAATGGAAAATTGTGAAAAAATACACCCGCCCGCTTTTTTCTATAATACGTAAAGCACACGTATATAATCCTGATGCATTTAAAATAAAATTTCTATTTATAATTTTGATCGACTGAATTATTTGACAAGCGGCTATAAATTGAATTTACCAACATTTAAATATCTTATTTTATATAATATGTTATTTCACTCTGCGCAGTGACCCTCGATCGTCACGACTGAGCATTGGGGGGCGATAGTTCAAACCCCGTTGTGGGTGATATGTCGCGAATCAACTTCCACAGTTTTTGTTGTTGTGAAGTTAAGGTAAATATCTGTTAGGTACATACATAAGTGGCATCCGATTATCCCTGTGGATAATCGATTGACGTCGTTAAGTAACAACAAGCCGACTTAAGCTAATGATGCACCCCTGAGAAGTTGCAGTTGCAATCGTATTAGCCGACAGACATTACGTTAATAACTCCATTAAAAGAGTTTTACCCGAAACCTTGAATAGGATCGATAATAAGGATAATAGGATACCGTACTCGCAGATCAGGACATATTCGTTCATCATTCTACCTACAACATTCATTCCACACCGATTCTCCGAAGATATCAGAACCAGCCAACATCGCTAAGCTACAGGATCTCACTTTAAATAGTTATATAACCATTATACATTAAATATTTTTAAACTTGTACGACTTTTCCTCAATCGTGAGGTGGTGGCAGCGAAACCTTATCATATCGTTTGATTACACTCTGTGCACAGTGGTAAGGCATCGGATATTTTAGATTAATTAACACAAGTATTTATAAGAGATATAAAAAATTAATTTCTACTAAAGTACTCCAAATAATAAAGAATTCGTACAAAATTTCGTAATAAATTTTGTTTTCAAAATCTGAAAATCGTAGTGAATGTTTACCGGACTTTAAAAATCTAATCAAGAGAATGTTACGTGAGATAATATATCAATAATAATATAATATAATAATATATCGCAGACGACGGAAGGATTATCGCAAATATTATCATTTTTGTCCGCACGAATACTTTATCCTTAGTTTGTAGGATAAAGTAAAATGTAATATTATAATACTTAATTCCAACTTTATTTTTAATAAATATAATATGAAGTAAAATATACAGTAATAATAGCATTCCTATGATATAGAATAATAACTCGTATAGTGAGTGAGTAATACAAAATTCCGTAAACCATAAATCGCTTAAATTTGGCATTCATTCAAAATGTAAAAATAATACTACGTACTAAAACAGTATAGCACCAGTTCAAATATTATGAATATAAAGTGAGTTTTATTACAAAATGTTCCTCACAAATAATTGTTTCGGGTTGGCTGCAATATGATAACATTAATCTACCTTTAAATTGCAGCGCGTCCTTTGTTGGCCTCATTTTATTGTTCATTATTACTGATACAAAGTTCGAGACTGCCCGTGATAAACCGCCCCCCGTTACATTTCGGTCCGTCGGTGTAATGTCTTCTGGCGACCCTGAGCAGCCCGCCTAAATAAATCTGGTCGGGCTGCCGCCTCCAGAGGCAGTGGTTTTTCTTTAAATTAGCTTCCAGCGCGTACCAGCAGCATGGGAAGTTGCGAATGTAAATGAGGCATTAGTGTGGACGCACACACGTACGGAGAGATGCGGAGACAGACACAAATATATGTATTGGGTTAAAATATGTGCAGGGAGTAAAGTTTGGTAGCGATCTGCATAATATCTGTAGCGATCAAAATGCACATCACGTTCTACAAGTCCCCGCCAACAGTTACCAACCCCTTTCCCTGGTTCAGCCCCCCTCGCCCATCGCCCATCGCCCGAACTCGAACTAAAACTTAATTATAATTAATTAATGCGACTGCTACTAAGTCTATAGGCTATACGCTATGTAATTAGAAACCTTTATATAAAATGAATACTGTTAATTAACGAACTAAAAGACATTATACACTGGCAGATTGTAGGAATAACTTAAGTAAGAATTTATTATGGAAATAAGGGAGAACTTTCGTCGGCACGACATAAAAAGAAAGATTATTATTACGTTTAATTATGTTATTAGATTATTAAATTCAATGGACGTACAGACAAAGCGCGAAGTCGCTTTGGAATCGGCGTTTATAATTGCGATTATAATTGGAGGAACGAAAGTTACCTATTATTGGCGAATTAATTAAAACTAAACTGAATATTGGAAGGAGGTGCGCGGTGCATGGCGCGTTTCTTTTTATGCGCAGATTAAATGAACCGTGAAAAGTGCAGCTTTGATACTTTGCATTACTTAACGCCTCTCCTTGCAAGTCAGACCACTTTTACATTTTAATCTTGTAATTATTTGTAATAAATTTTATTTTCCATTACTGATTGTTTAGTCATGTGAAAAGTAATGAGGGTAAGAGGGATCGTATTTATACACGGGAATAAATTTAAATAGTATTACAACTTTAAAAATATTATTCCACTGAGCAAACTGATGATATTTTGATATTATAACCATATTAGGGAATTTCAGACCGCCGTAATAATAAATTATTGATAGTCACCTAAATTATCTATTATCTAATTGGTGTTTGATGTCGCTGATATACTTCAAATCAAGCTCTATTAAAAATATTAAGATTCAAGGATGCTGTAGACAATAATTGGACATCATAAAGGCTCTAGAAATATATTTAGAAGTAATGGAAGCTATGGAACAATTAAATTTTCATTTTATGTTGATAGATTATTCTGATAAATTAAAAAAAATATTTGAAAATAACCCAGCTCAGTGGGCGAGTGGTTAGAGGCATCGTTCGTCTCGTACTGAGGACCCCAATGCTCCAGTTCGATCCCCATCGGGGGCGAATTTCCGCGAATCACATATTTCATACTTTTTCAAAGGTTTTCTGTAAAATTAAGGTAAATACTGGGCGATTAATCTCGTTAAACGCATCACTTTTAGAAACTCGATTAAAATTAAAATCAATGATTAATTTTGTATTTCGCTAAATTTGATTTCAGTCCTGTCTCCTGGAAAACAAACATATTTAAATAAATATTTTTAGTTTCAGGTAAATAAAAGAATGACTGCATGTTTAGGTAAGCCTTAAATTATAATTAGTTAGATATATGTATGTTTGTTGATGCTAAATAAAGGTAAATATATATATATATATATATATATATTAGATTGGAAATTAAAGTGACAATATAACGATATTATTATGGAAACACATACCTCACTACTCAACATACATTTTGGTGTATGCGATTTATTAACTGTTGCTATGTTAGTAATTCTTCCATGATTGTATATCTTTATCTAGTTTTTTCTATTATTGTCCTTCTGTCTTAGTCTCTCATCTGCCATCGTTCATCCATGAGTTCTAATTATCTCTACCCCGTACTCCGCCTTTTGACCCGTATTTTCTTTTAGTTTAGCCCTTTGTTTCAATGATTATAAAAAGGCTTTCGATCGAGTACAGTATAGAAAGATTGTAAATACTATGAAAAATGTTGGCCTAGGTGAGAAATATGTGAGTCTGTAACAAACCGTGTTACTCCGGAAAATAAATTCTACTTTTATATTGTATTATATTGTATTAAACAAAACATGTTGCATACTTTTTTTATCGCCAATCCTGGAAAATAGGAATATCGAGTTATGGAGCATTAAACTTAAAAAACTTAGTCCTAGATTGTGGGATGCATGTTGAAGATCGCATAGCATAGATGTGGTGTTTTTGATGTTGTTTGATCTGCTATTAAAACTTTATCATCGGCGAATCTCAGATGGTTTAGGTGTTCGATATCTACACGTATTCCTTTATTATCCCAGGAATACATCGTAATACTCACCGGTGCGAAGTTATCCTCTAAGATCCTAGCGTCTATACAGCGCGGCGTCGCGCGCACGGCGGATTGTTTGCGGGTCTGTACTGACCAATTGGAGTGACCAATCAAATTCAAATTGTGAGGATTTTTTTCTTTATGTCTTTCCGACCATAACATATAAAAATATAAATTATTAATAATTTCTATAGCCGTTGTTGTATAATATATGTTGCATTATATTTTATTATTTTTGAACCTGAACCGAAATCAACAATGGTTTAAGAAAATTATACCCTGTTTATAAAACTATGACAATTCTAAAAAATAAAGTGTCATGTAGTAGGTACTTTTTCGTATTTTATTTTTTCGATTTTTAAATTACCCCTCCATATCTCGATATTCATATTTTCCAGAATGTGCGATAAAAAAGTATGCAACATGTTTTGTTATTTTTTTTTACCAATCTTTGTCCATAATATATCAGTGTACTAGATGGCTGAAGGAAATTGAAAAATTTTGATTATACCTATTTTTTTTGGGCGACCAAGTCGAACGTATTTTATAATAATTGTATTTTCAACTGTTTCAATATCGATATTGAAATTACACAATGTTCATAACATGACAATTGAAAATAAAAAGCCTGTATCTCTACGTATTTTAGTTTATATCTTTTTAAATTTTGAAGTTTTACGCTCATATCGCGATATTCCGATTTTAGATGCTGGGTCGATAAAAAAATTATGTAACATATTTTGTTTAATTGTTTTACTGATCCTAGTTTAAAACATATCAGTGCACCAGATGCTCGAAGGAAATTGGAAAATTTTGATTGTAACTATATTTTTTTGGGCGACCAAGTCGAACGTATTTCAGTTTTTTGTTCACCTGTTTCAATATCGATATTGATTTGAAAAAATTTCAAAATATTTACAACTATATGATAATGGAAAATAAAAAGTCTCTATCTCTACGTATTTTTCTTTCTATTTTTTTAAAATTTGTAACTTGTAATTTCGATATAAGAGCTTAAATCTCATATCTCGAAATTCTGATTTTAGAGGCTGGGTCGCTAAAAAAATTATGCAAACTATTTTGTTTAATTTTTTTTACTGATGCTAGTTTAAAACACATCAGTGTACCAGATGCCCGAAGGAAATTATAAAATTTTGATTGTAACTATTTTTTTGGGCGAACAAGTCGAGGGTATATCATTATGTTTTTTTTCACCTGTTTCAATATCGATATTGATTTGAAAAAATTTCAAAATGTTTACAACAATATGGTAATGGAAAATAAAAAGTCTCTATATCTACGTATTTTTTTTTAAATTTTTAACTTGTAATTTCGATATAAGAGCTTAAAGCTAAAATATCTTGAAATTCCGATTTTAGAGGATGGGTCGCTAAAAAAATTATGCAACCTATTTTGTTTAATGTTTTTACTGATACTAGTTTAAAACATATCAGTGCATCAGATGCCCGAAGGAAATTGGAAAATTTTTATTGTAACTATTTTTTTGTGCGACCAAGTCGAGCATATATCATTATATATTTTTCACCTGTTTCAATATCAATATTGATTTGAAAAAAATTCAAAATATTTACAACTGTCTGATAATGGAAAATAAAAAGTCTCTATCTCTACGTATTTTCCTTTCCATTTTTTTAAAATTTTTAACTTGTAATTTCAATATAAGAGCTTAAAGCTCATATCTCTAAATCCCCATTTTAGAGGCTGGGTCGCTGAAAAAATTATGCAACCTATTTTTTTAAAAAAATGTTACTGATGCTATTTTAAAATATATCAGTGTACCAGATGCCCGAAGAAAATTGGAAAATTTTGATTGTAACTATTTTTTTTGGGCGATTAAGTCAAACGTATATCATTATATATTTTTTTCACCAGTTTCAATATCTATATTGATTTGAAAAAATTGCAAAGTATTTACCACAATATAATAATGGAAAATAAAAAGTCCTATCTCTACGTACTTTTTTTTCTATTATTTTTAATATTTTGAACTTTTAATTTTGAGATATGAGCTTTATGCTCCGATTTTAGAGGCTTGGTCGCTAAAACAATTATGTAACCTATTTTGTTTAATTGTTTTACTGATCCTAGTTTAAAACATATCAATGTACCAGATGCCCGAAGGAAATTGGAAAATTTTGATTGTAACTATTTTTTTGGGCGACCAAATCGAGCGGATATCATTATATATGTTTTCACCTGTTTCAATATCGATATTGATTTGAAAATATTTCAAAATATTTACAACTATATGATAATGGAATATAAAAAGTCTCTATCTCTATGTATTTTTCTTTCTATTTTTTTTAAATTTTTAACTTGTAATTTCAATATAAGAGCTTAAAGCTCATGTCTCGAAATTCCGATTTTAGAGGCTTGGTCGCTAAAATAATTATGTAACCTATTTTGTTTAATTTTTTTTACTGATCCTAGTTTAAAACATATTAGTGTACCACATGCCCGAAGGAAATTGGAAAATTTTGATTGTAACTATTTTTTTTGGGCGACCAAATCGAGCCTATATCATTAATATTTTTTCACCTGTTTCAATATCGATATTGATTTGAAAAAATTTCACAATATTTACAACTATATGATAATAGAAAATAAAAAGTCTCTATCTCTACGTATTTTTCTTTCAATTTCTTTTTTGAAATTTTTAACTTTTAATTTCAATATAAGAGCTTAAAGCTCATATCTCGAAATTCCGATTTTAGAGGCTGGGTCGCTAAAACAATTATGTAACCTATTTTTTAAAATTTATTTTTACTGATCCTAGTTTAAAACATATCAGTGTACCAGATGACCGAAGGAAATTGGAAAATTTTGATTGTAACTATTTTTTTTGGACGACCAAATCGAGCGTATATCATTATATATTTTTTCACCTGTTTCAATATCGATATTGATTTGAAAAAAATTGAAAATATTTACAACTATATGATAACGGAAACTAAAAAGTCTCTATCTCTACATATTTTTCTTTCTATTTTTTTTTTTAATTTTTAACTTGTAATTTCGATATAAGAGCTTGAATCTCATATCTCGAAATTCCGATTTTAGCGGCTGGGTCGCTAAAACAATTATGTAACCTATTTTTTTAAATTAATTTTTACTGATCCTAATTTAAAACATATCAGTGTACCAGATGACTGAAGGAAATTAGAAAATTTTGATTGTAACTATTTTTTTGGGCGATTAAGTCGAGCGTATATTATTATATATATTTTTCACCTGTTTCAATATAGATATTGATTTGAAAAAATTTCAAAATATTTACAACTATATAATAGAAAATAAAAAGTCTCTATCTCTACGTATTTTTCTTTCTATTTTTTTAAAAATTTTAACTTCTCGAAATTCCGATTTTAGAGGCTAACAATTATGCAACCTATTTTGTTTAATTTTTTTACTGATGCTAGTTTAAAACATATCAGTGTACCAGATGCCCGAAGAAAATTGGAAAATTTTGATTGTAACTACTTTTTTTGGGCGACCAAGTAGAGCGTATTTCATTATTTTTTTATAATCATTTCAAAATCGATATTGATTCGATACAATTTCAAAATGTGTACAACAATATGGTAATGAAAATAAAATGTCTCTATTTTATGTATTTTTCTTTCTATTTTTTTGAAATTTTTAACTATTGTAACTATTTTTTTTGGGCGACCAAATCGAGCCTATATCATTAATATTTTTTCACCTGTTTCAATATCGATATTGATTTGAAAAAATTTCACAATATTTACAACTATATGATAATAGAAAATAAAAAGTCTCTATCTCTACGTATTTTTCTTTCAATTTCTTTTTTGAAATTTTTAACTTTTAATTTCAATATAAGAGCTTAAAGCTCATATCTCGAAATTCCGATTTTAGAGGCTGGGTCGCTAAAACAATTATGTAACCTATTTTTTAAAATTTATTTTTACTGATCCTAGTTTAAAACATATCAGTGTACCAGATGACCGAAGGAAATTGGAAAATTTTGATTGTAACTATTTTTTTTGGACGACCAAATCGAGCGTATATCATTATATATTTTTTCACCTGTTTCAATATCGATATTGATTTGAAAAAAATTGAAAATATTTACAACTATATGATAACGGAAACTAAAAAGTCTCTATCTCTACATATTTTTCTTTCTATTTTTTTTTTTAATTTTTAACTTGTAATTTCGATATAAGAGCTTGAATCTCATATCTCGAAATTCCGATTTTAGCGGCTGGGTCGCTAAAACAATTATGTAACCTATTTTTTTAAATTAATTTTTACTGATCCTAATTTAAAACATATCAGTGTACCAGATGACTGAAGGAAATTAGAAAATTTTGATTGTAACTATTTTTTTGGGCGATTAAGTCGAGCGTATATTATTATATATATTTTTCACCTGTTTCAATATAGATATTGATTTGAAAAAATTTCAAAATATTTACAACTATATAATAGAAAATAAAAAGTCTCTATCTCTACGTATTTTTCTTTCTATTTTTTTAAAAATTTTAACTTCTCGAAATTCCGATTTTAGAGGCTAACAATTATGCAACCTATTTTGTTTAATTTTTTTACTGATGCTAGTTTAAAACATATCAGTGTACCAGATGCCCGAAGAAAATTGGAAAATTTTGATTGTAACTACTTTTTTTGGGCGACCAAGTAGAGCGTATTTCATTATTTTTTTATAATCATTTCAAAATCGATATTGATTCGATACAATTTCAAAATGTGTACAACAATATGGTAATGAAAATAAAATGTCTCTATTTTATGTATTTTTCTTTCTATTTTTTTGAAATTTTTAACTTTTACGCTCATATCTCGAAATTCCGATTTTAGAGGGCGGAGGCGCTAAAAAATTATGTAACATATTTTGTTATTTTTTTTTACTGATCCCAGTTTAAAACATATCAGCCTACCAGAGGGCCGAAGGAAATTTGAGATTTTTTGAACATAACCGTTTTTGTTTGGTCGACAAAGTCGAAACTATTTTTTTTGAATCTGTACCGAAATCAACATAGGTTTGAAAAAAATACGAAATCAAATACGTACTGCATGACACTTTATTTATTGAAATTGCCATAGTTTTATAAACATTGTGTAATTTTTTTCAAACCAATGTTGATTTCGTAAGAGTTTCAAAAAACATAATAATAATTTCGATTTTTGTCAACCAAAAAAAAAACGGATGAAAGTTTTCAAATTTCCTTCGGCCATCTGGTACACTGATATGCTATGAACAAAAATGAGTTACTTTTTTTTTTTTTAAAAACATGTTTCATACTTTTTTTTATCGCTCATCTTGACAAACGGGAATTTCGAGTTTGGAGCATAAATTTAAAAATCGAAAAAAAAATACAAAAAAATACATACTGAATGACACTTTTTTAGAATTGTCATAGTTTTTTAAACAGTATGTAATTTTTTGAAACCAATGTTGATTCGGTACACGTTCAAAAATAATAATTTATTTTACAACCTATATTGTACTACAACGGCTATAGAAATTATTCAATAATATATTTTGTTATATGTTATGGTCGGCAAGACATAAATAAAAGATTCCTCAAAATTTGGATTTCTCACCCCAATTGGTCAGTACAGACCCGCAAACAATCGCGCGGTGTCGCGGTATAGAGGCTGGTACCTTAAGCTGGCCATACACGTTCCGGTATACCGGAGAGGTTTACCTGCGCAAATACCTGTACAGATAAACCGGAGCGTGTGTGTGGACAAGTTGGGTAAAACTGTACGGGCTTAGTGACCTGTACAGGCGACCGGAGAAGAATCAGCCGGCCATACACGTTCCGGTAAACCGGAGAGGTAACCTGTCGGTTTTCCTCTCCGGTATATCTGCACACTACCTTGCACACACACACACAGTAGGGTAAACAGTACTGGGCTACATATTTGTCGTTTTGTAATAAAAATATAGTATATAGTAGTTTCGGGAATAATTTCGAGATTATTTCAAGTTAAACCGGAAAAGTTACAGGAATTGAAATAAAATTTGAAATAAAAAAATGAAATTTGGAAACATTTATTTCATGCTAAAAAGTCGTGTTTGGCCTCATTTTGTAGGTATTTTAATTCCAAAGAAAATTCCGAAAAAATATTGTTATAAAAAGTGCACTGTTTTGGCGGTAAAGACGATGAAGCACTCGCCTTCGGGTAGAAAGAATCGAATTTTGATTCTTCTCCGGTCGCCTGTACAGGTCACTACGCCTGTGCTGGTTTACCAAAACTTGTCCACACACACGCTCCGGTTTACCTGTGCAGGCGTACCTCTCCGGTATAGCGCAACGCATATGGCTGGCTCCAGGGACTTTGCAGGCAAACCGGAGAGGAAAACCGTCCGGTTTTCCTCTCCGGTATACCGGAACGTGTATGGACGGCTTTAGAGGATAATTCACACCGGTCTAGTTTGGTTCGTCCCAGGAATTACATTTCCTTAATTCCTTATCGTACGGTTATCCCGCCGTGAGTCGGTCGACAGAGCCTCGTCTGTTTTCCAGCAGTGGGCACCAACGTGCAGGTGAGGTTGTCATTTGAGATGGACTTACATAGATGATAGTTGCCAACTCCTTAGCCATCGTTTGAATGTGTAAAGTTAATTCTGAAATTTAAATTATAGTTGTCACCATTCTAGTTGAGTGTCTTTTTCGCCATGCTTTTTTTATTTCCCAAAATCAACATAATTTAAAATTGATTGTTATTTAACTGTGAATCCACCTCTTGGACGGTCATTACCATATGAGTGTGCATTGGCTAACTGATCTGGTGCAGCAAGATGGCTCCTAGGAGATAAGTTGTATAATTTTTGATTATTCTTCATATCTAGCACTTATTGTAAGTTGTATCTATTATCACTAATCAAAAAACACATGACTCTCAGTTCATGGCCACTAACACATTTATTTTAAAATTATATATTGTATAATATATTCAGAATAAATGCGTATATTTAAATTATTAACTATAACGGCTATTATTCCACACACCTCATTATTGTAATAATAGCTACCAAACGGTTTTGTGCACACAAATTAAAATTTATTATAAATCAATTACGTTCCTGTAAGTACCCCCAACCTATCAATTTTAATCATTGTTTCGTGCTGTTTGTTGAAAACCGTAAAGTTTTTATGCGCCCCTTCAACCAGCAACATTTAATTATCGTTCGATTTCAATAGTGAATGGCCCTTTCAATGCAATAAGGGCATAATTACAATACGCGATATTACCATGCATCGCATTAACATAATTACTTGTTCGTTGTCCGCATCAATTTGCCAAAGAGCCGCGATATAAATTTGTTTTTCGTGCGAGCGCCGCGAAAATTATCGCCCAACATCTGCGTATTAATATGTAATGGAGGAAGCGAAATCTACATATATTTATGATATTTCATTACGCTAATAACAACTGTATCGCGATATTTATGGGTATAATGCATTGAACGCTGTAATATAACATAATTACAGCGATAATGTATAGCGAGTTGTGAGCGTTCCAAGACATTATAAATAATGAAAGTGGCCCACTGGTTTTTAATTTATTTAAATTAAGTAACACATTGATTGATGGTCACTTATTCTATATATTACTGGATTAAGTCATTATTTACTTAGTAAGAAAAATTTATTTTGATTAATATATTTCAACTGGAGGTTTAACAAGATTTCGCCAAATACTTCTTTATATTCGAGTCGTGCATTCGCACCCGTAATCGTTGACTTACGTTGATAAACGAAGACAAATGTTTCTTCAACTTTCGTCTCTGTATGTGTGTGTGTGTCAATAAAGTTAGCTGTTCGCATTGTGTTACATTATGTGAATATAATGTTATCAGTATGATTAAAAAAGCCTACAAATCCTGAGGTGGGTGACTGTGGAAAAACACCATGTTTTTCTTAGATGTAAGTGCATAATTATATGTATGTATGCATATAAATATATACAGATTGTCTGTACAGTAGGGAAAAAATTCTATAAAACCTTTATTTGTGATTTTACAAACATCATTAAAAATGTTCACACACAAAATACTACTTAACTTTTATTTATGTGCTTCTCAAGCATTCGCAAAACATAGTTTTAATAATGTCTTCGAAATAAAACAGTCTATACAAAATAACTGTTAGAATAGTTTCACAGCTTTTAATTTGAATCATTTGAACAGGCGCCAGCTACATTTAAATAAATTTCAGGTGGGCAATAATGAAATTTCAAAATTAACGGCATCCAGGATTGTATTATTCGGACGAGTGTCATAAATTTTCAACTAGGCGATGGAAGAAAATGCAATATCCAATGCAAACGTGTGAAGCGAATCGAACGAACCGAATAAAAAAAAACGCACCATCGCGCATATAGAATTTAATTTAAAATGCACAATGGTCATACACATATACACACACCCACTCGGCAAATGCTCAAACTGAAATGCAAAGTATTCAAAATACAGCAAAAAAAAATGCAAATATCAAATGTATTTGCAATGTCTCGTATCAATTTAATTACAGCGTTCGCATGCAGCCCGCGTTTTTAAAAAATAGGATCGCAATTGATGTGTGAAACCGAGACCATGTGTTTAATTAAAAAATCCTTTGTTTTTTAAGTTTAATAAGCACTCCGCTCGCTAAACATTTGTTAACCACCCGCGCGCGAATTTCTGCGCGCGGGTTATAATTCTAAACGCGCGATCGGCATTCAAGGCGGGAAAAATAGTACTCGTCGGTGCGATTTCTGCAAGGCTGGGCATCAATCACGACACGGAGCTAATTATTTATTAGGAAAAAAAGGAGCTGATTCCTTCCGCAACCGCGATCGGCTGATTAACCACTTAATTATATGGGTCACCGGCTATTTTAGCGCCCGTGTCGATCCGGATGTGTGAATAATGGCCGAATAATTGTCGACCCATGAAACAAAAGCCGGCTGTGCGTGCTTTTATTTTGTGTTTAGCTGTGTAATGATTTAAATAATAATCATAATGGCGAACCGTTATAATAGATAGATTTAATAAGCTGCTATTTCGTAATCATATATCAATTGGGTTTGTTATACAAATCCTATTGTTATTAGATGGAATTTCATATTTTTTCATAATCGTTATTGTTAAATCTTAAACAGGTTTGTTACATAATATGTAACAAAATTGAATACATCCTATTTCGATTATACTATTGTATTAATAATTGATTTTTTTGCTGAATTTAATAATAACGCTATTCCGAAAATAATAGTCTCTTTATGTTAGAGTATCATGTTATACATCTGTATCTGATTGCTGCGATATCTTTTACATATTCAGTGGTTTACGTACGTTTCTTCCTATATATGTCTATAATATGTGAAATGTCTTAATATACTACACGTCGTAAAAGATTTCAAACTCAACGACTTTTTAAAAATATATGTTAATAATAATATGTTGTTTTGAAAAGCAGAGATTGTTCATCTTGTATAAGATGTACAATCACCTGAAACCCGCCGTTTTGTTTTTCAATGTTGTATTGTTCTAATGTCAAACTGTTTTGAAAATGTAATTGAAAAGGAAATAAAGACACTTTATTATTATTATTATTATTATTATTATATTTCATTAGAATAAATCATAATTCTATGATTATTGTAATAGACACGTAGTTGGACCATGTAGATACATTATTTAGCAAACTAAGTTTGGCATAATAAATAAATCCACATGTAGCCAAGAGGTATTATTACGGACTTTTTATGGCTTTTTTTTATAGATATATCACGGGGGTCTAACATACACATATAATATAATTATCAATAAAAAAGGTACTAAAATACATTTTAGTGCATAGCGAACTACAATTCCATAACATTATGTCCAATAGTCTGATAGTATTTTTTTACAATTGTACAATTACATTTAACAAATTAAAAGGAGTCTTCTTCGCGAATACAATAAGCTACCAATGTATTTAAAGAACATCAAAGGTGTTAAGACATTTAAAATTAATCTTAAAAACACATAATGGCAACGCAAAAAAAATCAAACACTAATAACTAATAACATACAAATTATGAAGAAAAAACTAAGCTAGTACAACAAAAAACATCCTTCACATTAGGTTTTCCAGATCCATCCAAAGATTGGTAGAAGTGCCAATCTTTGGATGGATCTGGAAAACCTGATGTGAAGGATGTTCTTTGTTGTACTAGCTTTTTTTTCCTGAAGGGTCTGGTGTCGCTGTGGCATCCCACTGCACTGCGGCCACGGTTGGCCTATTGTGCTCCCCATAACTATTCCTCATTCATGAGCTCTGTGTCTTCAATGAAGTCCAGAAGTCTCGTTCTAGCTTGGTATTATCTTCTTAATTTGAATGTACTTTTTGTTTTTTTGCGATTATATGTTTTTTAAGATTAATTTTAAATGTCTTAACACCTTTGATATTCTTTAAATACATTGTATTCGCTTATTCCCATGTTGATGTTATTTTGTAAAGCAGAGTTCCGCCCTTTTATTGTATCTATTTGACCCCTGCTTCTGGTTTCATAGTTCGTAGTTTCATCATTTGATGCTTTTAATATATCATAATCACAATGGATGCGTTATTCATCTTGAGGCAACTTATGGAAATTACAATTGAAACTGACGAGGAAATACATTTATATAGATGTCTAAGGCAGTGGCTAGGTGGATTGAGTAGTGACTACCGTTGTCGGTCCAAAGCCCGGATAAAAGAAAATGAATGGTTGGGCGAGGGGTTAACTTACCCCTCCTCGTAAAAAGACAAAGGTTGTGAAACGGAACACAAGCCTAGGAATCGAACGAATCACTTAAGACGAAAACAGTAACAACAACGGGTAGCATCAAGCTTAGTAAGTCCACGGTATTCTATGGTGGTAATTCAACAAGGAAGGCATGCATTCGGAACATGTTTTGTTGTAAATGTTCAGTGGAAGAGCAGTCTTGTTGTAAATGTTTAGTGGAAGAGCAGTCATGTGCATTGCATATACTAGACTCGAACTACGCCTTATTTCCCATATTTCTATTATTCTATTATTTTCGTTGTTACTGTAAACAAGTTAGACTTTCACGTATCGAAGCAACTTCAACAATAAGCAATGAAGAAGCTACAAATATAAAATATTATACTGATGAGGAAGAACTTGCACAGGAAACAGAATGGATTCGTGCGAAAGACCGTAAGAATAAAAAGCGTAAAGCAAATGAAATAACTAAAACGCCACCGAATAATGCACAACATGCACAAGAAACGGAAACCAATCCACCTACAGCAGTAAGGCAGAATAGCAGAATAGTAGCTAATATGCAAAAAACACATGCCCCACCACCAATAATAGTAGATAACATTGATAATTACGAAAACCTATTCACGTTGATGAACCAACACATAAAAGGTAAATTCACAACTAGAATAACAGGTGACAAAATAGTTAAAGTAAATGCAGCAGATGCAGCTAGCTACAGGACTGCAATTAAAATATTGAATGATAATAAAGCCAGTTACCACACATATGAAGACAAGCAAACCAGAGAAATAAGAGTGATGGTTAAAAAGTTACACCACACATGCCAACCCCAAAATATCATAGCAGATCTAAAAGCGCAGGGACTTAATGCCACTAATGCATCAAACAAGCTGAGATGGAGAACCAAGGAACCAGTAAATATGTTTATGCTTTCTTTCCATCCGCAAACGGACATAAACAAAATTTACGAGATTAAAAATATTATGAACTCTGAAGTCATAATCGAGCCAATTAGAAATACAAAACTAGTCCCGCAATGTAAAAAATGCCAGGCATATGGACACACTCAACGTTATTGTGCAAAAGAGTCCAG
Source organism: Lordithon lunulatus (assembly GCA_963942505.1). Lineage (NCBI taxonomy): Eukaryota > Metazoa > Arthropoda > Insecta > Coleoptera > Staphylinidae > Lordithon > Lordithon lunulatus. The sequence continues at coordinate 42,315,056 of OZ012671.1, forward strand.
ATGTGTCAAATGTGCAGGTAAACACCCCACAATAGAGTGCAAAAAATCAATAGATACCCAACCGAAATGCATACATTGTGGCCAACCACACCCAGCAAACTACCGTGGCTGCATAGTCGCCAAAGAACTACAAAAGATCAAGGATAAAAACTTAAAACCAAAACCAGTAAGAAGTAAAATTGTTCAGCCTGAACCCGAGAACGACCAGCAGTGCCATGTAGAGAGGACACAGCCTGCAACACTAATGTATAGCCATGTAGCAGCTAGAGGTACATCAGCCCCAGAAAACACTCCCAATCCAGATATAACAACTATCTTTGGGCAAGTAATGACTATGCTCAGCAAACTCGATGAGCGCTTAAACCGCCTTGAATGGTCCCAGAGAGTACCGCATAGTACAAGAAATGCCTAAATCTCTAAAGATAATGGAGTGGAATGCAAACGGACTACAGCAGCACCAACAAGAATTGCAAGTCTTACTAATTACACAAAAAATAGATGTATGCTTAATATCTGAAACGCATCTGACTGAACAATCCTACATTAAATTCAAATATTACGAAATCTACCACACAGTGCACCCAAATAACACAGCCCGTGGAGGTAGTGCTGTAATCATACGAAACAACCTTAAACACTATGAGGAAAACAAATATGTATCGCACGAAATCCAAGCTACATCCGTTACAATCTACACCAAAAATCAACCGTTAACAGTCACAGCACTATATTGTCCACCGCGACATCAAATTCATGCAGACAAATATACTGACCTACTTGAAAAACAAAGCAATAGATTCATCATAGGTGGTGATTTCAACGCAAAGCACACCTATTGGGGTTCTAGACTAACTACATCAAAAGGCCGAGAGCTGTACACAGCTGCACTAAATCATGGATGTGACTTCGTCTCGACTGGCAAACCAACGTACTGGCCAACAGATCCGCAAAAAATACCTGATCTGATTGATTTCTTTATTATCAAGAACGTGTCAAAGAATTTTCTTCAAGTAGAAGAAGGACATGACCTAAACTCAGACCACTCACCAATATATCTGACACTTAGCGAAAACATTATAGTTAAAGACCAAAATCCAATACTTGTCAATAAACATACTGACTGGGAATATTTCAGTATACGTCTTGTAAGTTATATAAATCTTTCGGTCCCTATAAAAACAATTGACCAATTGGAAGAGGAAATTTGGGGATTTACTACTGCTATACAAAATGCTGCATGGGAGAGCACACCGGTAATCAATCGCAAACTAAAAGGTCTCAACTATCCAAGAGAAATCAAGGATCTGCTGGCTGAAAAAAGAAAACTGCGACGTAAGTGGCACCAAACAAGGCGTCCGCAGGACAAAACCAATCTCAATCGCGCCACACAACAACTGCGCTACGAAATCAAAGAACTTAAAAACGAGACAATTAACAAGTTCCTAATGGATCTAACTGATGAAAAAAGTACAGAATACTCGCTCTGGAAAGCCACGAAGTATATGAAAAGACCAAAGACGCATTCACCACCCATTCGGAAAACAAATGGAAGCTGGGCTAGAAGCAACCAAGAAAAAGCAGATCTTTTTTCTGCACACCTAGCAGACAGGTTCCAACCATATGATGGCCAGAATAACTTAGATCCTAAACCATCAGAAGACCAAGAAGATGAAAATATCCCACTAATCACCCCAAAGGAATTATTGAATGAAATAACACTGAATCTCAACACCAAGAAAGCTCCAGGTTATGACCTAATTACCGGAGAGATACTAAAAAGACTTCCACGCAAAGCCTTAGTCAAACTAACAACATTGATTAATGCTTCGTTCAGGCTTAAACATGTCCCGTGCACTTGGAAAGTCGCAGAAGTAATCATGTTGCCCAAACCTGGTAAAGACCATAACGAAGTATCATCGTATCGACCCATATCACTCCTACCAGTACTATCTAAACTATTCGAAAAATTGCTCTTAAAACGACTAAAGCCAATTATTGAACAAAAGAATATTATACCGACTCATCAGTTCGGATTTAGAAACAAACACTCAACAATCGACCAAATCCATAGGATCACACAAATTATAGAGAAAGCTATAGAGGAAAGAAATATATGCTCCGCTGTCTTCTTAGATGTGGCCCAGGCATTCGACCGAGTGTGGCATGAAGGATTGCTCCACAAGCTCATATCAATCCTCCCAAGGCAATACTACCAGATATTAGAATCCTATCTAACTGAAAGGCACTTCAGAGTTAGACATGACGATACCTACTCGGAATTAAGGCAAATAAAAGCAGGTGTACCGCAAGGAAGTGTGCTGGGACCGATTCTTTACCTCATATATATTCACGACATGCCGTCAACAAGCCAAACTACAACCGCCACTTTCGCGGATGATACTGCTATTCTTGCAGTAGGGAAGAACACTCTAGAATCAACAGCAAAACTGCAGGTAGCAGTCAGTAAAGTCGCCACCTGGTCAAATAAATGGCGCATCAAGTTAAATGAAGAAAAATCGGTACATGTCGACTTCACAACAAAGACTAAGGTCAGCCACTGCAATGTAATCATTAATGGGACTCCAATTCCATATTCCAATAAAGCAAAGTATCTTGGCATGACACTGGATGCCAAAATGCGATGGAAATAACATGTTAAAATAAAACGCGAAGCACTAAACATAAAGCTAAGGAAAATGTACTGGCTGATAGGCAGAAGATTCGAACTATCTACACACAACAAATTAGTACTCTACAAACAAATTCTCCGACCAGTTTGGTCGTACGGAATACAACTCTGGGGCTGTGCCAAGCACAGCATCATAAATATAATCCAAAGATTCCAAAATAAAGTCCTAAGAATGATAGTAAATGCACCATGGTACATCAGAAACCAGGACCTACATCGCGACCTGGAGATGGAAATGGTATCAGATGTCATTAAGAAATTTGCAGTTCTACATCAAGAACGACTCAGACAGCACGCCAATGAGGAAGCGTCCAGGCTTCTTAACGTCGCGGGTATGGCACGGCGACTAAAACGCACCAAGCCACATGATTTAGTCACCCAAAACTAACTAGGCCAGCTAATGGGCGTCGCCTAGATGAATATATATATTCATTTATTATTATATTAAGTCAAATTAAAACTAATCATTAGCTATATTAGCTAGTTGTAGTGTAAATGTTATGTAAATAGCATTAATAAAAAAAAAAAAAAACTGTAAACATGTGTTGATATAGTTTTTATATGTATAGAATTATGTATTTCTAGGGAAACAAAAGTCATTATTATTCAATAAAAATCTCATCAACAAGGTAATAAGTTTCACGCAGGTAAGTGATCGTATATGCTGCATAAGACTTAAAGGAACTATTCCATCATAACAGCGCATGCACCCACCGCAGATAAGGAGGAGGAAATCAAGGATATATTTTATGATCACCTGGAGACAGCACTATCGGAAATACCCAAGCAAAATATGATCCTGATCTGTGGCTATCTAATGCACAAACTGGTAAAGAACAATCAGTCATGTTAACTATCGGCAGGCATAGCATGCACACTCTCTCAAATGATAACGGCATGAAACTCATGGAATTGGCAACAGCCAATAATATGCTTGTCAAGTCAACGATTTTTAAACATAAAGAAATACACAGACAAACATGTATTTCAAACGACGGCAGAACGCGAAACCATTTATATCACATAATAGCAGATGCAAGTAACATAATAGACGTTCTCAATAGTTCTGGATAGTTGGCTGGAGGGTAGCATAGCAACAGACACTTAGGCCTCAATATGGGCCCATTGTGAAAAATCCCTTTAAGGCTGCTCACTGGTCCCACCACTCAATTTTGCGTGCGAGCTGCGGGTGAGTAGTTGCTAATGCGGACCATACTAGGCCAGCACTACCCTAGTATGAGATGCCTAGTGTTTACTAGAGCTGGGCAGAGGCATATCACATGCCCTGCTGTTTCTAGTTCTTCATTGCAACCTCTACATAACGGGCTGTCCACCATACATATCGTTTGTAGGTGTTTGTATAGCCAGCAGTGGCCAGTTAGGATATTTGTCAATAATTTCAGATTAGTTCTAGATAAGTTAAGGCGGGCCGTGGCTGCAATTTTACAACGTTGCTACCTTTGATTGCTTGCAGCCCGGCGTTTTTCGCCATCTTACCTTGTGAAGAGTATGTGTCCTATGCTCTACTATTTTCTTCAGAGTATCTGCAGAAAGTATTTTATCCTCTTGTTAGAGGATGTAAGGATCCCTTCCTGGTAAGTTTAGCTGCTATTTCGTTCCCCTTGATGCCACTATGTTCTTTGATCCAGCAGAGTTCTAGTTTGTTATATTTAGCTAGCTCGTCCAGGCTGTGTAGACATGAATATAGCTCTTTCGACACAAATGTGTTGCCCTTTAGTGTATTTAGAGCTGTTTTGCTGTTGGTGAGTATTTGGATATGTTTATCCTTAATATTCCGTTCAGCTAAAATTTGAACACAATTTAGTATTCCTGTTAATTCAGCTGACGTGAGTCTTCCAACTGGTGCACTTATCTTGAGATCGAATTCTGGTGAGAATATTCTATAGTCAGCTCTCGTCTTAGCTTTGAATCCATCAGTATACATGGTTATATTGGCGCCTTGTGGGATACCATCCAGTGTGATGATGGTCTGAAAATGTTAGACGAAACTGTATTTGGGTACTATTCTGTCGCACTTACCTTCTATGAGGGGGCTAGTTTGATAGCTTCACTCAGTATGATCCTGTGTCCAATGATTCTACCTTTATCATGCCACATGTGGAGTGAAGATAGAGTGAAGAATGGTGTTTTTACTGCAGTCTCCCTTATAACGTAATAGACGTGCGAAGCTTAAGGGGCGCGGATGCCGACTCAGATCACATGTTGGTTAAAGCTAAAGTGAGATACAGAATATCTAGCCATAAGAACAAGAAAGCAGGTTCAATAATTACATGGAAAAAGAACACACTAAAGTAAAATGAAGCTCTGCATTCGACAGTAGAAACAGAAGTCACAGACCAGCTGTGGATAAAAATATAGAGAGTGTGTGGGCTACACTGAATATATATATATATATATATATATATATATATATAATATATATATATATATATATATATATATATATATATATATATAATAATAAAATGTATGTATTTTCCATAAATATACAAAGTACAAATACAATTGATATATATATATATATATATATATATATATATATATATATATATAATACAGTGTAGCCAGAATTAAGTACAGTACATGAAGGAAAATACGTCACAGTACCATGTAATCATTTATTGCTTGCATTGAGGTATTCTATTATAGAATGCGGTTCCATATTGGCCAATACATTTTTATTCTTTTAAATTTATTATTTAATAATAATTGTAATATTGGTGTTGCATGCTGAACAACAAAGAAGAATTTTTTCTCCTTCTTTATGTGTCCTGTCTTCCTAGATGTTGACGACAAGCTTCATGATTTAAACTTTATCAGACGCCATTCTAAACAGTGATATTCTACTCGTCCGTTCTACGACGACTAAACCTTTATAACCTTGAAGTTTACCCTGCATTATGGTTTGTACTTTTCGTTTCATAGAACATGCCCAAAATGATCCAACTTTCTTCTTTTAATGGTATCTAATATTATTGATTTTTTTTACTCGTTGCAAAACTGTAATTCAAATATTGGATTGTTAATGCGTCTACTTTGTGACAATTCATTTTAAAGGATCAATGAAACGATTTTTTACTTTGTTTTTCTTTTAACACACTTCAGTTACACTTTGGAACTAGTACCGGGTAAGCTCTAGCCATTTTCGAGCTCGAAAATAGCTAGAGCCAGTTTTAAGTAAAAAAAAAAGACCTTTATTTGACATGTCAGCCCAACCCTTCCCTTTTACACACATTCCAGCCGAAAAAAACAGTACTTTCACAGAGAGAAATTAAAAAAGACACAAAAAAAGAATACAAATTGACATAAAATACATTTTTCTATCCACTAAAATAAACCCCCTCTGCCCTCGCCAATTTCCTTTCCCACGTCAGCCTCCTGCAGATTTTCACGCCTTTCCCATCCTCTCCTAACCATTCGTTCAGCTTTCTGCACTCTCCAACCCACTCTTCGTTCACTCCCTCACATTCTTTGCTAAGCTGCCACCACGTGTCACTCCCCTTTCTACACAGCGCTCACGCGGTGTACCCCAGCCCCATCCACACTTTTCTTCCTCGCTCTTCTGAACACACCTCGCTCTTGCCATGCGTACTTTGTCCTCTCTGCTCCACTCTCCCCTGGCTAAGTGGCTCGGGTGTTTCCCCTGCACTTGCCACTCTACGTAGCCAGGTTTGTATAAGCTGTCAGCCATTCTCACTTGCCTTTCTTGCCACTCCCATATCCCTCACTCTCTCCCTTATCTCAGTTCCTAGGTTACCCCTTTCTCTCTGGGCTTCTCCTCTACCCACACCTCAGACATACCCACTCTTTCATACATCCGTTCTCTATCCTTCCTCCATCTACTCTCTGTTCTACTCTTACACCATCATCCATACCTCCCGTACCAGTATTTCCTCGCCCAAATCCTGCAATCTTTCCTCAAACTTCACAACCGTCACACACGACTCCCACCACATACTCATACGACTTGTCTCCTGCAACAGCACTGCCCTCGGTGTCGACCTTTCGAGCCCTAGCAGATTCTTCAGAAACCAACCTTGCTTCCTTCCTATTACCTCCCATTCACGCAATCCCCACACTTCCACTCCATACAACAATATAGGTTTGACACACGCATCCCAGATCTTGCACGCCATTACGAGGTTCCCACCCCACAAACTCCCCCATTTTCTACACGCAATTCCCCAAGCCATTCTTGCTTTCGCCTGCATACACTCCACATGCATCCTAAGGCCTTCTCCACAGTCAAACCAAAAGCCCAAATATTTAAAGCTATTCACTCTCTCAATCTGCCTTTCCTTCCATTTCAGCCCTTTGTCCTTACCGCTCCTGCCCCTATTCCTAAACAATATCCATTTGGTCTTTTCCACATTCACCCCTAGCCCCCTCTTATACAGCTACCCACCCATTCTATGCAACATCTCTTGCATCTCTTCCACTCTCTTGGCCACCAGCACCACGTCATCTGCATACGCCAACATCCACACTTTGGATCTACCCACCACGACTCCTCGTGCCTGTCCTCTCCTCAGCACCTCTTCCAACTCGCTCGTGTACAGATTAAACAGGAGGGGGTCAGCGGGCACCCCTGCCTTACTTCCACATTCACCCTAAATTTCTCAGATATTTATTCATTCACTCTTGCTTTCGCCCATGACTCTTTATACATCCTTCTCACCCACTCCACTCCTTCCTTTTCCATTCTCAATCTATTCATACATTCCACCAGTTTCCCACTGGGAACTGAGTCATAGGCAGCTTTTAAATCCACAAACACCGCATACACTCTCCCTTTGCATTCCAGCGCTTCCTCCACCATTCTCGCGAGCGTGAAAATCTGCTGTCTCGTCCCTCTTCCGCTTCTGAACCTACCCTGGCATTCCGGCAGCAGCCCTTTTTGTTCCACTTCCCTATCTATTCTATTTTTCACCATAGTCATCAATTTATAACCGGCACTCATAATGGTGATCCCCCAGTTTTAAGTAAAAAATCGTTTTACTTCTGTAATTGATATCTTGTTCTTCCAAGGGATTTTTAGCAATCGGTGGTACACCACATCTCAAAAGATTCTTGCATATTGCCTCAGTTAGTGGCCATGCCTCTATCTCGTAAAAACGGATGGGGAAAATGTAATATCGCCGCAGTCTGATTCTGAATAATATTTGTAGGTATCTACTAGGGTCAATACTGTTCTTATACTAGTGTATATATAAATAAATGCTATTCTAGCTTGTTCTATGTCGCTTGCAATTATTATTGATTTGTCCCATTTATCATTCATGTGAGTTTCCAGATATTTATACAAATGCTCTTTGGTTCCAGCATAAATTAGATATAACACGGATGGCCTGCCCTTGACCGGTGTGAAGTTAAATAATTCAAATAATTCCTATAATTCCAGCCGCTGTGTGAGATTCCGCGGCGCGGTCTTTCTCTCGGTGCATTGTTACTAAACAGAGTGTGCACAAAAACTGATTTTTTCTACAATTGTTTACTCATATCTTGGTAACCATAAAATAAGAAAAAAATTAATTTTTTTAGCTGTAAAGTCCTGGTTTCCTAGCAAGCGGTGTCGATAAATACGGCCGTTTTTGACGTCATTTACACATTACAAGATACGATTTAAGTACATGTAATTGAATAACTCACCAGATTCCAGTGTAATTCATGACATCTTCTCAATATTTTGAAGTATACCGCTTTCTGGATTATCAGATTTATTTAAACGGACATAAAAGAAATGTGTGACGTCAAAATGACGTGAAATAATAATTTTGTCGAGACCGCCCTAGGACACCAAGGCTTTATTGAATAATATTTGAAATAAAACAAATTCCAATTTTTCATAAATTACCGCACACGATTTTTTTTAAATTTTCAATACATTATTTAAAATTTAATAACAATCATCAGACATATTTTAGTCCGCCACTTTGAATTTTTGAAAACGGATTAGTAATCAGCGACCTCGAAAAGCCCTGAGAAACAAAAAGTGGATATTGGCGACGTTTTCGGGCCCAATGTGCGACGGCTCGAATATTTCACTTGATTAGTTAAATGTATCATTAAAATTACGTGTATTTTAAAAACGTCGTTATTTCAATGTTTAGATCAGCGGTCGGGGAACCGCGGTAAATGATTCCAAATGGGGTAAAAATTAAATTATAAGGACATTTTCTGTTTTATAAACGTAGCAGCATTTTTACAAAACATTCTTTTAAACCTTCAAAAAATTCAACGTACGCGGCCCCTTTGAGAAACAAAAATGCGGGGTTAATATCAACTAAAACAAATATGTTTTGGGGTAATGGCTAAAAAAAGTTTCCCTGCCGCTGGTTTAGATGGACCGCCCCCAACTAGCAGCCGTTTTGATTTCCATAACCCGAAATCCTAATTTCTAAAGATTTATAATTTATAATTTACTAATTAATTTTATGATCATACAATGTTTGTCATATCTCAATTACATTACATTAACAAATTAATAGGAGTTTCCCTCGCAGTGCTTTCACCAATTGTTGAGTTGATCTGGAAAACCTGATGTGAAGGATGTTATTTGTTGTACTGGATTCGTTTTCTCTTCTTAATTTGTATGTTATTAGTTCTTATTCTTTTACTGCGTCGCCATGATGTGTTTTTTAAGGTTAATTTTATAATATATTAACATCTTTTATATTCTTTAAATATACTGGTAGCTTGTTGTACTCGCGTATTCCCAAATTAATTTGTACAAAATATATTATTATAATGAACTTATCATTAAGGTATATAATATTGATTTATTTTAATTTAAATAAAGTCTATAATTGCTATAAAATTAAATGTCAACGTTATTAAAAGACACCACTGTCACCAATAATTAACTGAAATTCAATTGAGCCTAACAGCATTGAATATTCCGAAAAGTTCTGATTTATGGCAATTTGTCGGGTATCGCGCTGAAATTGGTTGCACCATTGATAAATTCAATTGGCATATTATTTTACAATGCCTTGTTAAATATGTTTATTTCAATGAGCCGTGCACATAAATATACACATATAAATGTATTAGTTTGTATCGTCAGTCTCTCACTTTCGCGAATAATAGCGCGCAACAGGTAGATAAATAATAAATGTGCAAATAAATTTATTTCCAGGACTTACCGCCGGCGTTTTAGTGTGGAGCGGAGAGGGGAGTTTCGCTGAAACGAGCGGCTGCCCCTCTTTCTCATCTGAAAAGAACCGTGCAGAAAATATGGGTTAGGAGATCAGAGTGTGATATAAAAAGCGCAGAGATTAAATGAAAAGAATGTTTGATGAAATTTATAACGCTTTATTAATACAACGTTATATTTTTTATATTGTGTTCAAACGATGCTTAACGTTTATTTTTATGACAACTAATACTTGTAGGTTGCATTTTTTAACGAGTTAAGCTTCGCGTTTTGTATGACAATATATAACTACGGTGATCACATTTTTTTTTTGGGTAAAATAAAGGGACATAGGGTACCTTAGTAGTAAATTTATTACGAAAATAGTATCATACAACAATGCATAGCGCCGGTTCATGCTTTAAAACGTGATAAAATTATATAACTGCAATAAGAAGGATATAAATCTAAGCTCTTCTTTAATGTTAATTGTCTCAATTGCAGGTATTGGTGCTTAGACAAATTTAAATTGATTATCATAGCCACAACTTCTGTATTCCTAAGTTTTTTTTAATTATTTTTCGGACGTTGTTATTTGGATACACGTATAAGACTCTAATCAAAAGTTGCCATATACAATAATTGAATTAAATAGTTTAATATCAAGAGTTATTTTATTTTTGTTTTATAATGTAAATAAATGTTCATTAGTGCTGTTATATTACTGTATAATATTCTAAGATGATTCATTAACGCAGAAGTTCCATAAACAAACTACATTCAATATAAATGTTTGAATATAAAGTATTACATTATGATATTGATAAACATGAAGTGCGAGTGCACGCCCTGCTATCAACCATCTGAAAAACTGGTAGCTATTAAATGTCTACTATTTAATGTATTATATCAATTAATGAGCAATGCTTTGCAAAAGCTTGTAAATATCATCCGTATGTAAAAATGGTAATTGATTCGGTGGGGCAGCAAGGAAAAAGAAGACAGCGCGAAATTCAAATGAGCTAAAAATTGATGCTTATCTCCCGTGGTCGGAACGTTTTGAAATATGCATTTGCGGCGTGCAAAATTAGAAAACTAAAGTAGTTTTCCATCTGTGATTAGCATAAAGATAGCGCCGCGGTATAGGGGGGCCCCGATATAGTAAGCATATAGCGAATGATGCCGGGTATGAAGGCACACGCGCCCCGACTACTGTCTGATGAATAAACATTAGCAACCCTTCACATTATGCAAGCAGGCTCGTATTAAACATTCTGGCCAATTCAATTATAGAACGGAGCACACATTTCATATTCTCCGGTCCGTCCGTTCGTGACGCGGCAAGTCGCGCCGCGCCATGCTTTGATTACCGCCCATAAGTTTATATATTCGATTCCAATTATAAATACGCGCGTATGCACACTTAATCCGACAAACAAGATTTAATACAATAAATACTTCTCGTGCACGCACGCCATCATACATATTTTAATTTATTAATGCGGTCGTTACGTACTCACTTCATTTAAAATAATTATAGACCCCGGCGAGCTGCGCGGCAATAATAAAATCTTGTAATGGCCACTTGCTCACGTAACGATTTTCAAGAAAACTATTCTACATGAAAGTGTGTGTATGCAAAGGTAATTATGTTATAGATTAATTCCGCCCTCGGTAATAACAAATTACTTAGGGAAATTACGCAGATACAGTAAAACTAATTTGTTTGCTTAATTATATTAACTTGGATCTATTATTAATTTCTTTGGTTACTTGTATTAAAATTTAGTCCGAGTATGTTTTAAAATTCAAATATTTATAAATATAATCTAATCTGTTTGATTTGGTTATTAATTTGACTATGCATCAGCAGAAATAATTACAAAAAATATAAGTTTTACTTTATTTATATTTTTTGTAATTATTCCTGCTGATGTATAGTCAAATTAATAACCAAATCAAACAGATTAGATTCTATTTATAGATATTTGAATTTTAAAACATACTTCGACTAAATTTCATATATGACATAATAATCCCTCAAATTTTTGATAGAAGCATATTTAATTTTGTTACACAACAATATAAAATTGATGTGAGGGATAAGTGTGAAATGAATTAGGATTTAGGCATTTCTTTTTGCCCTAATTGTTACTTATTTCAATTAGGGCAAAAAGAAATGCCTAAATCCTAATTCATTTCACACTTATCCATCACATCAATTTTATATTGTTGTGTAACAAAATTAAATATGCTTCTATCAATAATTTGAGGGATTATTATGTCCCTTAGTCAACGTTTGCTTATAGCAGGGTTCCCTAAATAATTAAAACCATTACATAGCGAGTACAGGATACTTTTACTATACGTTACACCCGTGATACTTAACCTTCTTGAAGTCAGCGAGCATTTGATTATCAGAAAAACTCGCGGAGCACCAAAATCAATGAGTCAATCATATACAGTAGATAAGCCAACATTCAATTTCAGATTTCATAATTTCTCGGAGCACTTGCAACAGGCTCGCAAAGCACCGGTTAAGAACCATTTATATAGACTATATTTTGGGTGAAAATTATAAAAAATAGGCGTATTTTAAGCCCAATTAAATAACGAATATAAAATATTATCAAAAATTAAAATTTCTTAAATATTTGATTTTTTATCATTTTTTATAACTCAGTAAATTAATTTAAAACAGCCCGTGTGATAAAAATCTGCCTGCAGACTTTATTTTTGGGGGAAAATTATTTAAATTAGTCTTATTTTAAGCCCAATTAAATATAGGATGTAAGATAATATCATAACTGTAAATATCTTAAATCTTTGATTTTTTTATCAGTTTTTATAACTTCCATTCGATTAATTTAAAACAGCTCGTGCAATAAAAACCTTCCTGCAGACTTTATTTTTGGGAAATTATTCAAAATAGGCTTATTTTGCCCCCCAATTAATTATAGAATGTAAAATAATTTTATAAATTTAAATTTCTTAAATCTTTTACTTTTTTTTATAATTGTTTATAACTCAGTCGATTAATTTTAAACAGCTGGCATAAAAACCTTGCTGCAGACTTTATTTTTGGGTAAAAATGATTAAAATATAGCTTATTTTAAGACCTATTAAATATATAATATAAAATAAGTACCATAATTTAAATATCTTAAATCTTTGATTTTTTTATAATTTTTTATAACTTAATTTAAAACAGATCGCACAATAAAATACTTCCTGCAGACTTTATTTTTGGGTGAAAAATATTCAAAATAGGCTTATTTTGAGCCCAATTAAATATATATGTAAAATAATATCATAAATTCAAATTTCTTAAATCTTTTTTTTTTATAATTTTTTATAACTCAATCGATTAATTTAAAACATTTCGTATAATAAAAACGTTCCTGCAGACTTTATTTTTGTGTGAAAATTATGAGAAAGGAGGTTATTTTAAGCCCAGTAAAATGTAGAATGTAAAATGAGATCTTAAATTATAATTTTTTAAATCTTTGATTTTTTATCATTTTTTATAACTCAGTTGATTAATTTAAAACAGCTCGTGTAGTATAAACTTTCCTGCAGACCTTACTTTTGTGTGAAAATAATCATGAAATAGCCAATTTTGAGCCCAATTAAATATAGAATATAAAATAGTACCATAAATTTAAATTTCTTAAACATTGATTTTTAAAAGATTTTTTTATAACACATTCAATCGATTTAAACAGCTCGCACAATAAAAACCTTCCCTTAGACTTTATTTTTGGGTAAAAATTATTCAAAATAAGCCTATTTGGAGCCTAATTAAATTCAAAATATAAAATAATATCTTAAATTGAAATTTCTTAAATTTTTGATTTTTTATAATTTTTTATAACTCAGTTGATTAATTTAAAACAGCTCGTGTAACATAAACTTTCCTGCAGACTTTACTTTTGGGTGAAAATAATCATGAAATAGCCTATTTTGAGCCCAATTAAATATAGAATATAAAATGGTACCATAAATTTAAATTTCTTAAATCATTGATTTTTTAAATATTTTTTTACAACTCAGTCAATCAATTTAAAACAGCTCGCACAATAAAAACCTACCTGCAGACTTTATTTTTGGGTAAAAATTATTCAAAATAAGCTTATTTTCAGCCTAATTAAATACAGAATGTAAAATAATATCTTAAATTTAAATTTATTTAATCTTTGTTTTTTTATTATTTTTTATAACTTAGTTAATTAATTTTAAACAGCTCGTGTAATATAAACTTTCCTGCAGACTTTACTTTTGGGTGAAAATAATCATGATATGGCCTATTTAGATCCCAATTAAATATAGAAGATAAAATAGTACCAAAAATTAAAATTTCTTAAATCATTGATTTTTTAAATATTTTTTTATAACTCAGTCAATCAATTTAAAACAGCTCGCACAATAAAAACCTTCCTGTAGACTTTATTTTTGGGTAAAAATTATTCAAAATAAGCTTATTTTGAGCCTAATTAAATACAGAATGTAAAATAATATCTTAAATTTAAATTTCTTTAATCTTTAATTTTTTATCATTTTTTATAAGTAAGTTGATTAATTTTAAACAGCTCGTGTAATATAAACTTTCGTGCGGACTTTACTTTTGGGTGAAAATAATCATGAAATAGCCTATTTTGAGCCTAATTAAATATAGAATATAAAATAGTACCATACATTTAAATTTCTTTAAACTTTGAGTTTTAAAAGATTTTTTTATAACCCATTCAATCAATTTAAAACAGCTCGCACAATAAAAACCTTCCTGCAGACATTATTTTTGGGTAAAAATTATTCAAAATAAGCTTATTTTGAGCCTAATTAAATACAGAATGTAAAATAATATCTTGAATTTAAATTTCTTTAATCTTTAATTTTTTATCATTTTTTATAACTGAATCGATTAATTTAAAACAGTTGGTATAATAAAAACTTTCGTGCAGCCTTTATTTTTGCGAAAACTGGCACAATAAAAACCTACCTGCAGACTTTATTTTTGGGTAAAAATTATTCAAAATAAGCTTATTTTGAGCCTAATTAAATACAGAATGTAAAACAATATCTTAAATTTAAATTTCTGTAATCTTTGATTTTTTATCATTTTTTATAACTCAGTTGATTAATTTTGAACAGCTCGTGTAATATAAACTTTCCTGCAGACTTTACTTTTAGGTGAAAATAATCATGAAATAGCCTATTTTGAGCCCAATTAAATATAGAATATAAAATTGTACCATAAATTTAAATTTCTTAAATCATTGATTTTTTAAATATTTTTTTGTAACAGCCAATCAATTTAAAACAGCTCGCACAATAAAAACTTTCCTGCAGACTTTATTTTTGGGTAAAAATTATTCAAAATAAGCTTATTTTGAGCCTAATTAAATACAGAATGTAAAATAATATCTTAAATTTAAATTTCTTTAATCTTTAATTTTTTATCATTTTTTATAACTCAGTTGATTAATTTAAAACAGCTCGTGTAATATAAACTTTCCTGCAGACTTTACTTTTAGGTGAAAATAATCATGAGATAGCCTATTTTGAGACCAATTAAATATAGAATATAAAATAGTACCATAAATTTAAATTTCGTAAATCTTTCATTTTTTAATATTTTTTTATAACTTGATTGACTGAGTTAAACAGCTCGCACAAAAAAAACCTTCCAGCAGACTTTATTTTTGGGTCAAAATTATTCAAAATAAGCTAATTTTTAGCCTAATTAAATATAGAATGTAAAATAATATATTACATTTAAATTTCCTTAATCTTTAATTTTTTTTATGATTTTTTATAACTCGATCGATTAATATAAAACAGTTCGTATAATAAAAACTCACCTGCAGACTTAATTTTTGTGTGAAAATTTTGAAAAAGGAGCTAATTTTAAGCCCAGTGAAATATACAATGTAAAATAATATCATAAATTTAAATTTCTTAAATCTTCGATTTTTATCATTTTATGTATCTCAGTCGATTAATTTAAAACAGTTCGTATAATAAAAACTCACCTGCAGACTTAATTTTTGTGTGAAAATTATGAAAAAGGAGCTAATTTTAAGCCCAGTGAAATATACAATGTAAAATAATATCATAAATTTAAATTTCTTAAATCTTCGATTTTTTATCATTTTATGTATCTCAGTCGATTAATTTAAAACAGTTCGTATAATAAAACCCTTCCTACAGACTTTATCTTTGGGTGAAAATTATTCAAAATTGTGTGCCCAATTAAATATAAAATGTAAAATAATATGATGAATTTGAATTTCTTAAATCTTTGATTTTTTATTAGTTTATATAACTCAGTCGATTAATTTATCACAGCTCGTACAATAAAATCTATAGACTTTATTTTAGCATGGAAATTATAAAAAAATGGCTTATTTTGAACCCAATTAAATATAGAACAATAAGTATTATCATAAATTTAAATTTATTAAATCTTCGACTTTTTATCATTTCTTATAACTCAGTCGATTAATTTAAAACAGCTCGCACGATAAAAACCTTCTTGCAGACTTTATTTTTAGGTGAAAATTATTCATAGCAAGCCTATTTTGAGCCCAATTAAATACAGAATGGAAAATAATATCATAGATTTAAATTTCTTTGATCTTTGATTTTCTTTATATTTTTTTATAAGTCAATTGATTGATTTAAAACAGTTCGTATAATAAAAACTTTCCTGCAGTCTTTATTTTTGTGTGAAAATGATTAAAAATTAGCTTATATTAAGCACAGTGAAATATAGAATGTAAAATAATATCATAAATTTAAATTTTTTAAATCTTTGATTTTTTAGATCATTTTTTATAGATTTAAATTTCTTTGATCTTTGATTTTCTTTATATTTTTTTATAAGTCAATTGATTGATTTAAAACAGTTCGTATAATAAAAACTTTCCTGCAGTCTTTATTTTTGTGTGAAAATGATTAAAAATTAGCTTATATTAAGCACAGTGAAATATAGAATGTAAAATAATATCATAAATTTAAATTTTTTAAATCTTTGATTTTTTTGATCATTTTTTATAACTCAGTCTATTCATTTAAAACAGTTCGTATAAATAAAACCTTCCTGCAGACTATATCTTTGAATGAAAATTATTCAAAATGGGCTTAATTTGAGCCCAATTAAATGTAAAATGTAAAATAATATGATAAATTTAAATTTCTTAAATCTTTGATTTATTATCATTTTGTATAACACAGTCACAGATTAATTTAAAACAGCTTGTACAATAAAAAACCTTCCCTTAGACTTTATTTTTGGGTAAAAATTATTAAAAACTAGCTTATTTCAAGCCAAATTAAATATATAATGTAAAATAATATCATAAATTTAAATTTTTTAAATCTTTGATTTTCAGTCGATTAATTTAAAACAGCTCGTGCAATAAAAACCTTTCTACAGACAGAATTTTTGGGTGAAAACTATAAAAAAATGGTGTATTTTGATTAGTGAATACTGTGGTGTTTTAGATTCTCCACTGGAAATCCTATTACAAGCCCAACATTCTTCTTCTTACCTGTTGAGAATCGTTTTCATGCACATCGTAAAGCCGTAAAATTATACTTTACTTTCCTTATACAATCTAGGATAAATGGACCGCCTTGTGGATCAAGAAACCTGATTACGACGCATTAATTAAGATCACTAATAAAAATATACAATATTTTAATTAGTGCGTCGTAATCAGATCTAATTATTTCTCGCATAGTTTTTTTAATACCCTTATCAATTCTTCAACACCCCTACTCTATTTATTAATAAAAATACTTTATTAATAAAAATTAGTTTTACGAGGGTGTTTCTATTTAAAAATTCAGACTGTATAATAATAATATATTTATATATTGAGAATGAATAATAAAAACAATTATTGGGGTGTAGAAACTTCTATAATATATATATATATATATATATATATATATATATATATATATATATATATATATGGATAATATTTTAATTCACTGTTAATACAAATAGCCTATAGTGTCTTTCGTTTATCACTCTGGGCTGGTACGTGCTTATTGTATCTTGTTCTATTTGCCGCTTCCGATGCGCATAATTCTACGTCGGCCCTCAAACCGCCGGCGCACGACCGCAAGAGCTAAGCGATCCTGCACGCCACAGGGGCGACTAGCAATGATAAACTATGCTAAACGAAAGCGCCTTATGTATGACTAAACGTTCTGATTACGTATGTTGTTAAAATTTTGCTATGGCGCAGTCATATCGCATGTAGCAACCCCAGTGTTTCCAATTTTGATGAAATAAATAACAACCCTTATATTAACGCCCTTAGTTCAGGATACTTGACCGGTAGAAAGAAACAGTGTCATTAAAAAATATTCAATATCTAACTGCTCTTCGGGAGAAATTGTTACGTTTATCGATCTGTCGAGCGGTGAGGTTTTATTGTATGCTCATGTTCGTAGTTCGGCTTTATTAAAAAAAAGTGTTATGTGTGCGTTTATAAAATACACATTTGTATCAAATATAAAAAGTAACAAATATTATGAAACATATATAAGTGGGAATTCACCTCTTAGCAATCTACATATCTAGATTTCAATCTTATTAGATCTCATCAGTGTAGCTCAGCTAGTGAGGATGAATTCACACAATATCTCGGGTGGTTATATACAAAAATTATGCTTGTGCTAATATCTCAAGCACTCTGTTGGAATATTATTCCATAGAGGGCATTATCCGATGATCCTGATGGCATGAGCATGTTGACGGTTATTACCTTATGGGTGTGCATTGCTAATTGATGTGGTGCCGCCAGATGACGTTTAACTTTCCTCCTAGGGGGTTAGTTGTATCATTTTTACAAATATTATGTTTTAGTATGAAGATTCCTCCTAACTCGTACATATATGAAATTAAAATAAAAATTTAATTCAAATACATATATTATATGAGGCGGTTAGTTCTAGAGTGGTCTATCCCCTTTCTGAACCTATCTGAGATAGTGGGGTTTTTAATTCTTGCGACAAGGTCAGTCAATTGTTGGGTTGGCATGTCTTGAGCGTTGAATTAACTACACTAAGACCACTCTGGCATTGAAAAGATGGACAGTCTTTCTTAAACCCGAGTTATATAGATTTAGACAAAAATGTGGGAAATCACTCTGGCATTAATCGCCTCATATATGAATACAAAACATATGCAATTAGGCATATGTTACAATATCAAAATATTGTCTAGAAAATACTAAATGGCATGATTGCATTATATTTTTAACATAAGTATTTATCTAATGTATAATGCTTACATTATGTGAGTATTTAAAAAAATAAATTATGAAATCAATTTCGTTTTTACATAAATAATGGTTGCTGGGGCGATTTTATACGAGAGTATTATTAAAAATATTACTAATCTAAGCACTGTATGTAATATATGCTTTGATTTGATCAAACTTCACTTTGAATGTACGTGTAAATCAGATAATCCCAATTCCAATATTACAAAATGTAATAAAAATTCTAATTACATTGCAAATATTTTTTTAAATCCATATCACGGATTTTTAATATTACCTCCCGATTATCAATATTCAAAATCCCATTCCAGTCAGCTGGAGATGTGTTTTTTTTACATTACACCGCCACCACCCACACGAGTATTCAAATATTAATTAGCCGCCGGATTAATAACACTGAGCCCCGCTCGACGCCATCCCTAAATTTTCATTTAATTGAAGTCCGCATAAAAATCATGGAATTAATTAAAAAATCCAAATTGTTTGGAGGCGCTTATTGTTTGTTTGCTTGCGGTTTAGATTTGATATTTATTCCATCCATAGTCGCTTTCTACCCTGCTTTCCCCTCCCTTGTACTACAAAGCTTCATCAATAAGCACATATGAGTAATCGTTCGCAGTAATTTTTTGCAGAGAAATTAAAAGAAAACAGACGGCTATTGACTCAGAGAATATTCCCGTAAAGGGAAGCGATGGGGCTTTTTAAATAAACGCATACACATACATATGAGGCATACTTGTCTCAATGTAAATATTAATTACGACCTATCAAAAACATTGTCCCGCGATATTTGATTTTTTTAATAAACCTATTCATAATCATAATAAGAGAGGGAGCGAGAGAGCGCATGTACATGAGGAGCATAAAGTATAAACGAATGTGATTTTCAAACGGGGTGTGGGAGGGCATCGCGCGCTCTTTGCGCCTGCCGCCTCCCATAACCCTTTTTGGTCAGCGGGTTATAATAGGCACATTTTTATACCGGTATTGATTGCGAGCCTCCCTGTTTTGTTTCGCGTGCATTTTTTTTTGTTCTAATTAAACTAGGTTTCAAAATTAATTCTTTCGCCGGCTTTGGCTCGAATTCAACCGCGCTGTGAAATGGATTTATTTGGAATTGTTTTTCATTTTAAATTCGGCGCATAGGTAAAAGCGAATTACGTGCCGGGCTCGCTTTTTTTGCAGCAACGTTTTAATTTCGCTCTAAAATAAAATCGTTAATATTGAAATGCTGATTGGGACTGCGGCGGGGCGGAAATTTGCAATTTTAATTTGCAAGTGGGAAGTTTCGGACATGAGGCTTGCGGCGCCATCGCAAAATTTTGAATTATTAGTCATCCAGGTTACAGTTGATTCATTTGTCAAGTCGACGAATCATTAACATGGAAATTACAGAAGTTAAGTTTATGCCAGTATCGAAACAAATTGATAATTCCGAATTTAAATTTGAGTTACTTAAATACATTTTAGTCTAATCTATACTTTATAACAAGTGTGTCAGATATTGTGAAACTGTAGCTATGTACTAACAAACATAGCTACAATTACACAATTATTATAAAGTATAGAAGACCACAATTTATATAAGACTTTCTTGAAATATTTTTGAAAAGTAATCAATGAAAGAAAGTCTGTTAAGTTCATCTGATTATTATGACATTCTGTTATACATATCGCACTAGTATTTCTAAAGTGACACAACCTAAAATCCTATGTTTTTGAAAAAAAAGTAGGGGGAGTTATCGTTGGGACAGTAATGGTCCATTCACAATAGCCGTGATAGCCAGACATATCGGTTCCACTGCCACCGGAGAGTGAATTTTTTGAGCGATAACTAATCAAATATTTGAAAATCTGGTGATTCATCATTCAGATAGTCGCAACATTCGGAAATAATTTCGCACCTAAAATAATATTTTACTATAAAGTGTATAATATTGCTTAATTTTCGTTATCTGTATTCTTATTACCCTTTTTTTATTAGTGAACATTTTTGTATAAGTAAACTAATTGCAATCATCACTAACTTTTTGTTTTTATTTACAGGTGAGACACTTCAGTAATTTATTACTTTCCGTAAATCTATGTAAGTTATATTTTATATAATATTAATAATGTTCTTACTAGTATTAAAATTTAAAGTAAAAACCTTGTAATATAAAATGGCCAGTTCAATAATATTAATTGTCTATAATTTTACGCAATAAATTTTATGAAATTCAAGCAGATATTACTGTGCAGATCACCACATAGAAATAAATTGCTAAGTAATGTTGAATTTGTCTGTATCGATTATATAATAAATCTATTGAAGTGGAAGGGTGGGGATTGCGAGTGTGGGATGTAATGAAAAGGGAGTAAGGATGGTTTTGAATAGTCTACTAGGTCTCAACACCGAGGGCGGTGATATTGCCGGAGATGAAATGAATGAGCATGTGGTGGAAGTCTGGTGTGAGGATTGTGAAGTTTGAAGAAAAATTACAGGAGTTGGGCGAGGAAAGACTTGTGCGGGAGGCATGGATGAGGTGTGAGTGGATGCAGAAAGGATATAAGAAGGATGTATGAAAGAGTGGTTATTTTATTTTTATTTCATACATAATTTCTCTTTCAAACTACTACGACACAAATGAATATTTTCATCCAGTATTATTCATAAGAGCTATTATCATACTCGAGCTGATACTCAACAACTTAAGGAAATCAATTTTGTTTTTCCGTTTTTTGTTTGGTTGAGGTGTGAGTTGAGGAGAAGCTGAGAAAAAGGAGTAGCCTAGGTACTAACGTTATATATTTAACCCAACTCCAAATTTAAAACATACAGTGCCCGCCAGAAAGATGGATATGTGTCTAACTTTCAGGCGGCTACTGTATGTTTTAAGTTTGGAGTTGGGTTAAATATATCACCTCAGGGATAATTTTTTCAGAAAATACGATTTTGGGTCGCTTCAAAGCTCAAAAACATCAACTTTCTGTGCGTATATTTTATTATTAACTTCTCGGAAATTTTATTCTTTTAAAATATTTTTGTGTGTACATTATTTCAAACTTAATAAGCAATCATAGAAATAAAATGATTTGCTTGCATATACGAAGTATAACCAAATATTATAAAACGGCTTAAAAGTAAACTACCCTTGTTTTTAAGATATATAATTTTTTTTTAAAATGGCATAGTTACATAGAACTAACAGAAATCACACTTATTTACTGTGTTATTGTATTGACAATTAGTAGCACAAGTATTTTTTTGTTTTTTGGTGAACATGCATTTCCCAGTTAGGATACAGCAGCATTCTCAGATAGATATGCAATTTTTTGTTCGACTTTCAATTAAACAGATGGAAAACCGGTTGAAACAGAATGTATTGCATTAAGTTGTTGAGTATCAGTTCGAGTTGTATGATAATAGGTCTTATGAATAATACTGGATGAAAATATTCAAAGTGTGTCGTAGTAGTTGAAAGCCAAAATATGTTCGTAAATAGTTTAATCCTAGAATCATGTTTATTCCTTAAAAAGTGTATCAAATTTTAGTTTTCTAAAATCTCATCAAATCGGATGCCTCATATTACATTATCCATAAAATGGGAAAACAAAATAGTTTTCGTTTCAATGATAATGTGAAACTAGCGATCGCAATACCGCAGATTATCAGATATCATTACTTTGTTTCAACAAAACCGCGTTATTTTGATAATTTTATTAAAATCAATAAACAACTTCTGTGCTGCGTTTTTGTTAAAGACAGTATATATAGAATCCAAGCTGTTATGGAATTTTTAATCAAAGTCTTTATTCATATATGAGTTGCTAGAAAATAAAAGAGTCAAATTTAACCCTTTCAATAGGTAGTATTTGTATTGACTGAACAGATTACCTATATAAACATCTAAATTCGTAATAGCTACTTTTAGCTATTACGAATTTAGATGTTTATATAGATAATATTTTCAGTCAATATAAATCGTAGCTATTGAAAGGGTTAAATTTGACTCTTTTATTTTCTTTTCGTGCAACAAATTCTCATCGCTGACACCATTAGCACAGCATAAATGTTTACAAAACACCGATTTAATTAATTAGGATTTTTCCCCCTTGATATTTTCCAGCCGAGCTAATTACGGACCTGCCATTTATGTAAACCGAGCGCGGTTTCCAATCGCAATATAAACCGTTCTGATTTCGAATAAAATTTACATTTAAAAATCGTATACAAAATATGGACATATTCATGAGATTTATGGTTTTATATGCAATCTTTTAAGATAAATATAGCTCCACAAAATAGATGACAGTTATATTGAAATGCTCTAAAAAAAAAGTTGATTTGATCAATAACCTTCGGCAGATTTCATGGATACTTAGATGTAGTTTAACAAATCCGAAATTGCCGTATGATTCTATCGAGTTATGCGGCTCTTACGACCGGTTTCTCCAACTAGTTTAAGACCGTCTTAATAATAAGACGGTCTTCAAGGGTTGCACCAAACAAAAATCGGATCTTAAAACGATAAGACGGTCTTACATTGCAAAACTAAGTAAGATATACATATGTTTGATGCAACAGAAAATCTCGTTCGAGGATTCGACCTGAAAATCTATTCGAAAAACGCGTTGTTAGACTAACGGAACTGCTGCTACTTCTTTTGCGGAGTGTATAAACCGTGGCCCCACGAAAAACTGGAGGGGTGCGCACCGAGAAATAAATTTATTTCGAAATAATTAAGCATTTTGTGCTAATTGCGCGGATGTCTATAAACTATACTACTGTAATTAAGCATTATCAGATTGTATTTATCAAAACTTGAAATATGAAACTGCAATCTCTTAGAGGAATTTCTGTTGAATTTTGATTACAAATCGGAGTAAATATATACTTTTCTGATGCAAATATTGACTACTTTTGCATATTTTTTACAATTATTTCGAGACAAAAAATTAACTTTTTCGTCTTAACAAAGTATCAAATCATTTTTAGATTGGAGAAATATCCAAACACATTTTTAGAAAATTATAAAATGTTGACTAGAAAAGACCGCGCGATTAGGTCAACATTGAACCGTATTTCATTTTCCGAGATTCGCCTAAGACGTGGTTATATATAAGAGGAGTTTATATAATACGAACCTATATAAGACGAGTTTTAAGATTCGTTGAAGAAGCCGGGCTTAATGGTTAGTGCTCTCGAAAATTTCAGCTAAGATGTTCGTTATTTTTTTATGTCGCTGCCTAAATTGTAAGAAGATTAGTGGAAACGGGAATTAATGTATTAAATATATGGATTTTTTAACAAATATAGTAGTTTTAAAGCAATTTTCAACACGAATCTCTATGTTAATATTCTTATTGTTATTAATATTATTTTATCTATATAGACTCATGTAGGTATATACACGCATGTAGGTATGTAAAATAATCGAAATTAATTTACGTCTGCCACTATAAACTTCGCAACAGCTCAACCAAGATTCACCAATATGATTCAGACTGCGACCTGAAATAGTACACTGGTACTAACTATAAAAATCCGTCGGATTTAACTACCCAAAAGAAGTGATAAAACTTAGTCAGTTAGTTACCATCTTAATCTCAGATGGAGTTGTTACCTGAGATGAGCATGATTACAGTCGCGCGACCGAACCGACAAAACCACCCTAAATAATAAGTTACACAACATAACAGACAAATACCGAAATAAGATGAAGAGTCAACCACGAAAGACACTAACAGCCCATCACAAAACCGACGATAACCTATAGAAAGCGACACGGAAAAGCAATTTTGCAATCGTACATGCCCCTCCCATTCAGGGAAAATATGCAAAAATCTTCTGTAAACCAACTTGAAGAAATCTTCACACGCGATGAGGGACGAAGAATCGAAATTCCAATGGAAAAACATAGACAATGATTAAATTGACTTGATAGCCAGAAGTCAAAACAGAAATACTCAACTTAAATACATACGACTGTTATACAATTGAATCCAGACGCTTTGTTTGGGCGTCTGGATTCAATCTTATAACAAATGAAGTACTAAAACAATTCTCGCTGAAGGCATCCCCTAAGACAGGTGCCAGAAATATCTGCTGGAAATCATCAGAAGTGATCATGCTGCCAAAAACTATCAAAACAAATATATTGTTATAAAGTTTCCAATATTACAATAATTGTTTCTTGTTTTATCAATTGCCTTTTACCTTTCGGTGTAGACTATTACATTAACATTATTAACATTATTATAGTTTACAATTACTGTTGTTTATACATTTGTAAATTCTTTCCACTCATTTCTGTTCTTCGCCAGTTCTCTTGCTTGCTTGACTGTTTTTTCTTTCTTAATTATTATGTCCTCTATTATGTTGTCCCACACTTTTCTTGGTCTACCTCTTCTTCTTTTATTTTCAGTTCTTGCTTCCCATACCTGTTTTGTTTGATTCTTTTTGTCCATCCTAATTAAATGACCCCACCAGTTTAGTTGTTTCTTTTCTATATACTTATCTACAGCTTCATTCCCAGTTCTTCTCTGATGTCATCATTTCTTATTCTGTCTCTTCTCGTAACTTGTTTTACTCCTCTGAGATATTTCATTTCCATTGCCTGTATTCTACTTTTGTCCCTCTTCGTTAGCTTCCACGTCTCGCTTCCATATGTCAGTATAGGTCTATATATGCTTTTATATATATTTATTTTTGTCCTTCTGCTGATCTCTTTCTTGTTAATCAGTTCGCCTTCCATTTTTCCGTCTTCTGTCAGTGCTACTCCCAGGTATTTGAATTCTTCTACTTGTTCTATTGTGTGTTGTTCTATCTTTATATTTATTTGTTCTTTCCGGTTTCCTATTACCATCACTTTTGTTTTGTTATAGTTCATTTTCATGTTATACTTTTCTAGGTGTCTGTTCCATACACTAAGGTTGTGCTGCAGATTACCTTCATTTTCTGCTATCACTACGACATCATCAGCGAATGCTCCTACCGATATTTTTACAACTTGCATGTTTTTGTACCCTATGTTTGCTTTTTTGGTTTCTGGTTTCATGATCTTCATTATTTCATCCATGTATATGTTAAATAATGTAGGACTGAGCCCGCCTCCTTGTCTTAGTCCAGTGGTTGTCTGAAATGTTCTTGATGTTTGTCCCTTGTGTATTATTGCATTGGTGTTGTTGTTGTATATGTTTTGTATTAATTCGACTGTCTTTCTTTCTACACCTCTCTCTTCCAGGATTTTCCATAATTTATTTCTTGGTATCATGTCGAATGCTTTTTCCAGGCCGATGAATCCAAGGTATGTGTTTTTATTATTTGCAATTCTTTTTTCTGTGATTTGTTTTATCGTGAAAATGTTGTCCTGTGTGGATCTTTCTTTCCTAATTCCACATTGCGATTCTTCTAGCGTCTGCTCTATTTTTGCTAGTATTCTTTTGTTAATTGTTTTTTCTAAGATCTTCATACCTATGCTTATGAGTGTTATACCCCTATAGTTTGAACATTTTTTCTTATCGCCTTTCTTGTGTATCGGTACGATTAACGATACTTGCCAATCTTTGGGTATTTTATTCGTCCTCCATATTTCGTTTATTTATTTTAGTAGTATTTCGTTACCTGCAGGTCCCATATGTTTAATCATTTCCGTTGTGATCTGGTCTTGTCCTGGTGCTTTGCCTATTTTCATTTCCCTTATTATCTCTAGTATTTCTTTTGCATTGATCATCTCTATATCTGCTTCCGAGTCGTCCTGGTCTCTTGTCTTCTGTTCATTTCCACCATTTTGTGATAGTAAGTCTTCAAAATATTCTTTCCATCTTTCCAGTATTTTTTCGTTGTCCTTCAGCAATATTCCTTGATTGTCTTGTATATAATTTACTTCTTCGCCTTTTTCTTTTCTGTTTAGTTTTAGTGTTTTATAGAATAATTTTTGGTTTTCCTTTGCATTTTTCTCCATTGTCTCTCCGAACTTTTCCCATTCCCTGCTCTTTGCTATTCTGACCTTATCTTTTACTATTTTCCTCTTTAAACTGTATTCTTCGTAGTTTTTGCTATTTCTCTTCTCTTTACTCTTGTGTCTCTTATTTTGCTCCTTTTCCCTTGTTCTGCTAGTACATAGTCTATTATAGATTTTTCGTTCCTGCTTATCACTTCCCTGGTGTATTTGTGTATGTCCTTGTGTTTGAATAGTGTATTCGTTATTACTAGATTATTCATTCTACAGTAATCTAGCATTTTCTTACCATTTTCGTTGAGTACGCCTTCTCCATATCTTCCTCTCATCGCGTCATTATCTTTTACTTCGTTGCCAATTCTGCTGTTGAAGTCTCCCGCCACGTACACTTCTCCTTTGGCTTTTTCTGTTGTTTCGTTGAGCTGCTCCCAGAATGTTTCTTTGTTGCACGCAGTATCATCTTCGTTTGGTCCATACACTGCTATGATAGTTTTATGGTAGCCGTTTCTTTGATCTCGATAGACAAAATCCTCTCCGTAATTGCATCCCATTTATATATATTCGATTTCAGTTTTTTATGCACTATACATCCTACCCCTGCTGCGGGTCTCCGATTGTTATCTACACCGCTATATATGAATATATGTTCCTTGTCCATTTTGTACTCTCCCTTCCCCTTCTTTTTTTGTTTCTGTTACCACTAAGAAGTCTAGTTCATATATATATATATATATATATATATATATATATATATATATATATATATATATATAAAACTTGTTCGATGTGTTTGCTATTTCTTGCTTTTCAGTGATACCTTTATTTTGTGAGTAAAATAATCCTTATATTTACTAATTTCTACTATCCTATTTCTAATTTTATGCAAGTAAAAACCTATCTTAAGTCAACCCGAGTTCATAAAATTCGTCTTGTCACAATGACCAAAAATTTTAATGTTTAAAGCAACCAAACATGTTATTTAAACGTACTTTTGATTATGTTCTTTATTTCTTGAGAAATCTGTTGTTTTTCCTCCTAGATTCAAATAGAATAATTATTTGTTCTATACTTGACAAGAAGTATGTGTTGTAATATCTTTGAAAATAGATAAGACAATAAGACAATATACTTTCTAACAAAGTTAATCTAATACATATCGATCCTATACACATTAAACCAGGAACTCTGAAACATTCGTCAGTATACCAATGTGCAGATGTTTGCGTAAATAGTGAGCAGTTCAATTGTTCAGCGAAGCTGTCCACACGAAATTTAACGTATTTGGCGTATACGTTAAATTACATGTTAAATTACTATCTGGCGCTCCTACTTGTGTTAGCTATTACTGTAACAAATAACAATCCACCCAATGTTCATAATACGGGAACCCGCATGTTATAAATTAACCTAAATCCGCGCTCATATAGCAGCGAATTCCGCCAGAAAATAATAAGTAAATCAGGAATCGAACAGAACTGTACGGATTTAGATTTTAAGGACGATTGGTGAGAATACAATGGAAAACAATTACATCAGCTATTTCATTATATTGTGTTTCTTCTTTTAAAGATATTATGCAGCCAAATATGGATTATTTTAGATAGTTTATGTTCACATAATAATGGGCCAATAAGCGCGGTAGCGGTAACGTAAGCGAAATTTCATAAAAATGCGGACATTTAAAGGAGCGCAGTAAAACTATGATAGAACATGGGTAAATATATCTACCATAATTATCGCATAGCATTACTGCCCAATTCAGAACGTCTGAATTTTTATAGCCATGCAAAATATTGCTTACCGCTACCTTATCACTACCGCGCTTATTGTGAATGGCCAATAAGAATACCCACCATCTAGTTTTTAATACTTATTTAGACCAAAATATTAAATTTAGGGGCCAATTGATGAATGCGAGTACTTTTTCTAATGTCGGCTCACGGATACATGCGTTGAGATAAAAGTACCATCACATGAAAAAGAAATTAGTAAATGAGGGCTATTAAGAGCTCTAAAAAATATTAAAATTTATTTTATAAAATATTCAAAAATAGCCATATTTTGTTAAACTATAACTGCAAAAATAACAATATATTTAAAAAATAGGCCTTAGCGGCTCTCCCTTTGCTTTTCATAAATAAATCCTAAAAAAAATGTCCCATAATTATTGCCTTGTTTTGGTATTTTCTTCAGTATTTTCTTTGTCTGGGACTAGATCTTTTATTTATCTTCGTCATTTACCTCCGTTATCGGTGCATATACTTGTATACGTGTACTTATAATATTTTATCTGTAAAGCCCGTATGACATCTAGTTTCTTATATCGTTTCGTTGCAGACACAAACTACATAATGTCATACACACATGTAGAAAATGATATAGAGGCGGAATAATAATAAATTCACTTAACAATAACAACACCGTAATACACAATGTTAATTTTCCATTTAGAAATAGTTATACAGTTTAATATATCAATTCTTATATATAAAACGATATAGGAAACTAGATAATGTCATACGGGCTTAAGAATACATTGAATAGAATAGAATTTCTTCTACTTATTCTAACTATGCAGTTGCAACTTCTAAGATAACAATAGATGCAACTATCCTACTATCGCGATGCTATTATCCATATTTGACGTTAAAAAACTGTCAGTAATAAATTAATTTGTCACGACTGCACTAACAGTACACATTACAAGTCGGTCGGCTTCCAAACATTGACTTGGTTTTTATATTAATGGAATATATCATGCACAATGTATATTACGATATAATATTTACGGGAATGGACATGAAATATACACTAGTTATTATTCATGCATTCGAATTTTTAATAAACTATCAGGATATATACATATACTCAAAATTATGCAGTCATGAAGTCTAAATTATTTTATTTTTGTGTGCATTAGAACCATACAACCTGAAGGACTACTATGTCGTTAACTATGTTATAATTATACTTATATAACTGAATGTAATATGTAACTTTATTATATATATATATATATATATATATATATATATATATATATATATATACGTGTGTGTGTGTATGTGTGTTTGTCGGACATTATTTCATTTACTATTATTCTCTGTATGGCTTTGTAAATGAAATTAATAAATTATTATTATTATTATTATAATGATTTAATATTTAATCTTCTCACTTAAATGATTTACATTCACTAATCTAATATGATTCAATTAAAAAGTTTCTAACAAAAAAGTCATGGTATCGATTTGTGTGCGCAATTTAATATAGTGAATTTCAATACAATGTACGGTGCCACCCCTTTACACATATATTAGAACCGCACTTGCTTCCCGAATTATCATTGCACCCCAATACAAATCGTCGCGACGCATGCTCTGCCGCCGCCACGTGATACCAGCGAGTTATAAACTCTGCCGGTCTGTCAGTCATAATTTTATTCTCCCTGTGTGCGGACCTCGTATTGGGCTACTGCCTATAGGGCTATACCTATCTCATATTGCAATGTTTTACCCTCCGTTTTTGTATGATATTACTGAATAGACTGGGATTTGTTACTTGGAAGTCTTCAATACGTGCACTCGAAAATGTTGATTTCTGTAAGTTTTATGTCTCGATATTGTGATTGTGATTTTAGAGTAGTTATAATTATTTATTATTGTTTATATATTATTTCTTATTGTTTATATATTATTTCTTATTGTCTATAAATTATTTATTATAATTTATTGGTTGTAAATAAATTTAAATTTGATTCATCTATTTTTTTTTATTCTGTATAATATTTGTTGGCTATCATTTCATTCAATTTTATTCATCCATTTTAGTCTGTATAATATAACTTGGCTATCGGCTTTTGACAAAAAGACAGCCTGTAATTTTTATTTATGGTATTCCTCTTTTAATACATAGATTTATAGGATAAATAAAACGATTTTTTACTTTGTTTTTTTATCACACTTCAGTTACACTTTGCTTTCGAGCTCCTCCGATGACTCGAAAATGGCTAGAGCTTAGCCGAAACTAGTTGCAAAGTGTAACTGAAGTGTGATAAAAAACAAAGTAAAAATCGTTTTATTTATCCTTTAAAATGAATTATCACAAACGCCTTAACAATCCAATATTTCATAGATTTATAGTATTATTACTATAGATTTACTATATCTCCAAAGAAGTATTTGTATATTTATCGTAAAGTTACTCTGAGCATATTTTTTGTTTTGGGAATTAAAGGACATTCGAAGGATATCGAAGAAAATAAAAAATAATAAAATAAAAAATCATAAGTTTATATCATTTATTACGAAAATAGAAGTATAAAACAATGCATACATTCAAATTTGAAATAATCTTTATTATTACAAATACACATGCACTGTAAAAATTTCAATAACATTAATTTTGATAGTTTTTAGTAGGCTGTTAACTGGAAATAAAGGACTGTCCTCTATAATAAATGACCTATGGACACCGTACATATAGTAATAAATAAAATTATCTTTTTTTATATTATATTATTATTATATATAATTTATAAATGATTTACCTTAAGTTTATCAGTTACGTTTTATAAATAACGTTCTATAATCAGGGGTGATTGTGAAAATGTATTGCTTGGACGTAAGTCAGTTTATTTTAATATTTATTTTCTATAGCAATTTTTAAAAATAACACAAATATTTATTTTAGGGTTCGGTTTAAAAAAGTCTATTTTAACAGTCAATGTTTTACCGGATCGCGCTTTCAGAGTTTGTTTTCACATACTTTTAGGTGTAAACTACTATTTAACTATAATCATATTTTTTGAGCCTATATAGCAATATAGATTATTGGATCAATTGATGATTATATTAAAACTAGATGAATTGCAGTCCGTTCTACGATGATGATTTTTAATTATAAAAATTGACATTTTTAATTGTAAAAAGCAATTCTTTACTTTAAACATTGCTATTACTTCAAACCACTTACGCCTGTATCCACCAACATCCCATCAACGTTATAGGTCCCATAATCTATTCAGAGGATAAATTGAAA
This sequence comes from Lordithon lunulatus, assembly GCA_963942505.1. Taxonomy (NCBI): domain Eukaryota; kingdom Metazoa; phylum Arthropoda; class Insecta; order Coleoptera; family Staphylinidae; genus Lordithon; species Lordithon lunulatus. Next base: position 42,347,186 of record OZ012671.1, read on the forward strand.
CGTTATTGTAACAGAAATTGCCAAAACAAATGTCAAATACCTTGAATAGCGCTTGTGATTGGAGCTTTGATGGCACCTTTTGTTTAAATTAGTCAGTGCTTCCAATAGAGATAATCTAAAATAACTACATTCCTTAGATAATGTATTTATTGTTGCTATAACAACGAATATTTATGGGTTTAATAGCTTTTGATACATTTATGGAACGTTGGTGAATACTTCAATTATATAATAAATGAAAAATATATAAAAAATACATCTCGCAATTCTAATTGACAGCACTGACATCACAAAAAGACATAAATGACAGGTCGGTCGGCTTCAAAAGATTGTCTACGTTTTTATATTATAGGAATAATATTGATAGTGATATTCTCCTCACTTCACTAATGAAAAGTGAAAACCTTTTTTTAATAATTTGATTATAAAATTGAATATTTCTAGAGTCATACAAAAGAGAAAATATAGTTAAAGTATTTAATACTCCAAATAATCATTATTCTATTGTTAATATTTGTTGAAAATTATGTAAACACTAATAACAATATTGTTAGAACTTATTGTAGATTGTTAGATCAGTTAATGATCATATCAACAATATTATTATTGTGATATTACCTATTATTAATAATATATATCATATGATTATCAATGTTATTCTCTGCAATAATATTATTTCAGAAAATTATAGTGTTGATATGATTGTCAACTGACCTTATAAAATACATTAGTTTGTAGGTTCGTACAATATTATTAAAGTTAAATACTAGGTTACATAATTGTCAACAAACATTAAAATTAATGATCATCAGATAATTCGAAATATTTAAATGATTTTGTTGAATTTTTCTTCACAAGCATTATATTCTGTCTCATATCTCATCATATGCCAAAGGATACTCTTGTGTATCCCTCGTGGGGATCCGAGCCAGAAAAAAATATTACATACGATAGGATAAGAAGAATAGAACTACATAATTACGATTAATTGTCAGTTTGTTTTTTAATAGCTTCTACATATTCTTTTAGTGCCAGCTCCTTTAATGCCTTATATAGTTCTATTCTTCTTATCCTATCGTATGTTTTGTTTTTTTCTAGCCGGGGCCTTGTATACTGGATTCAATCGGAATATTCCTAGGTACTTATTACGGGCTTGCATTTTTTATGGTTATTGCTTCGTTCCAACTTTGAGACACATTTTCTTGTCTCCATATTTCTCTTAATAATCTTGTGCAAAACACATAGAAAGTAAAATTAGTAAAATAGTAAATTATTCTTATTTATATGTTTTCTATTTTCTTTCTGTTATTTATGTTGTTTATTGGGTGATTTTTGTAGGAGGAAGATTTTGTGTAGTTATGCCAAATAGTAACTTATATCTTTTTCAATATAAAAGTGAAAACAATGTATCTTCCTTCCAAATTCATCTATAATTGTATCATAAATATGTTCGTAATTGTGTAAACAGTGGCATTCTGTCGCAGGCATAAATAAAAACTTCTGCAATTACCTTAATTTCAAAATTGCAGACGTGCGCAGACACGTGTAACGGCACTTACATTATTTATTCAAATACACAAAGCGTATTTCCACTCGCCGCGGGAAAAGCTGTTAGAATTATTAATTGCGATATAAATACAATGTTTTATGCGAATGCGTTTAATTTCTGAGATTTCCATGGCAATGGCAAAAAGGGGGAGGAAAGCGCCTCGCCGCGGCCGGCAATAATTATCTTAATGCGAGGCCGGCGGATGCATATTTTATTTGCGAAATGCGAGAGCGCGAAATGCACAGCGTTTTCGGTCGTTCGTATTGTTCTCATGTTTGACCTGAATTCGTTCCATTAATTTATTCTCTCATATTGCATAATTACTTGAATTGTAAAGGATTTTAATACTAATTATATGCATAGTTGCCGCATGAGATTATAATTTATTTCGGAAAACGCGTACTTTTAGAGCTGAAGTGTAATTTAACGTTTTAGATTAATGGGCATACATTTTTGGCATGCACCCCACGTAGACTTAATGATTAACTACTGCTGATTTAATGCATCGATTTTATAAAACAAAAATATATGCAAATTGTTCATATTTTTTCTTCTGTAGATTTATATAGGCGTACAGTTTTATTTATTTATTTTATATGTAGCGCAATTTTATTTGGATATTATATGTATACATTATTATTACTAATGACAATTTTATACCATGAGAGTAAAAATGTAAAGGTCAACACAGATTTTATATTATATATTCAAAGTATATCATATATTTTGTATTTGTATAGACTATTATTATACTATAATTTGTTACAGCACATTTTCCTCAATATATATATATATATATATATATATATATATATATATATATATATATATATATATATTGTCTATTTAATTTTGTTTTTCATTTTGAGTATGTATTTAATTTGTGATTGTATCATATTATTTATTTTTGTCTGTACACGTTGGTAAACCACCCTCTAAATTTGTTAGCGATAACAGCGCCCCTAAGTTTACTTGGGGACCGTTGTATGGTCATCTCGCGATTTTTATTATCAACCACCATAGCATCACAACGCATCGACAACATTGACATGTTAAATCTTATCGTAGAAAATAAATAGTTTATTTTATAAACATCAAAATCACAACAAATCAATTTTATTTTCTACAATAAATTTTACATAACAACACAACATAAATATTAATTTATCTATTAGTTAATAATATATTATTTAGACGTAGCATATGCAAAAAATGCTTATATGTAAAATAAATATAATTTTATATTCGGTAGTTGATGTGGGGTGAACTGAATCAATAAAAAAAAAAAGGAAAACGAGTAAGGGTTGTACAATGCAAATGAATTGAAGAAATGATTAATTAGTGATTAGATGGAACAAACGGGGTGACGAATTAAAAGGGGTGTTGAAATTTAAAAAAATAAAAGCGAGCGATCGAAAAAAGCGTGCATGAATAATAAGTGCGAGGGGTCGGCAAATTCGCGTCCGCATTATAATATATTCGAGTGCAAGGGGCATAATCTATTCCCAGGCATAATGATAATGCGGGGGAGAAATAAGAGGGGCGGCGGCGGCAACGGCGGGTTATAATAAGGGCGGGCGCGCGGGAGGACGAGACGGGGGACAGGCGGTGGCGGCCAGCGGCCAGGCGAGAGCTCTTTGTGTAGTTAGTGTAATTAGTGCCCCTCTGCCGCGCCCGTCCCCTCCCGACTACCTTATTTAAATGCAAATGAGCTTCATTTCGCAATATTAATGTGCCTCACCCCATCCGCCGCCCACCGCTGGCACCCTCTCAAAGGGTTGATTCGGGAGAGCGAGTACATTCGGCCGCGTTCAATCATACAATGCGGGGGTGGTTTACGCCGAAGTCCGAATCCGGCGCGCAAATTCTCTGCTATTCCACCATAGCCAAACTAATTATGATTATTATTAATAACCGCATTACTGCGTCTAAGTTCATTCAACTTCTGCGAACACGGGGGGTCTAGTTACGGATATCGATATGCGAAATGTTCCTGGATTATTTATACCCAAAATATGTTCTATTATTATATATTAACATAATAAGACTGAAACAGAAATATTTTCTATTTTCTCAGTTTCCACCTATTTTTATTTTGAAATTAGAGATATGAAGAAGGAGGTGAAACTGGGAAAAAAATACGTAATAAGATTAAAATATGAAAATTATTTTTCTTTGCCACTGCTTATATAGATTTATTTGATGTCTGTTTCTGTGCAGACCAGAAACAGCAACAGCAATACATAAAGAGAAAAAATATAAAAAATAAAATAAAATAAACACATTAAAATTACCGCACATATATCTGGGAATTAACATAAAACTAAAATACATTTAATACATTAAAATTGATGCATATATATATATATATATATATATATATATATATATATATATATATATATATATATATGTTTATTGGTTTCTTTCTATTTATTCATAACTACATAACTACTAGGAATAAAATCGAGGGGTGGTCAAAACACATCAAATATAGAGGTGGAACGCTGCTGGATTCGATTCATGTCTTTTATAACAAAATACTACACAGAAAAAATAACCGATTCCTCTATAGTTCGATAGGTCAGATTTTACTCCGTTTTTGAATATTGTTATTGTTTCTCGACTCATACAGTATAGCAATAACAATATTCAAAAACGGAGTAAATCTGACCTATCGAACTATAGAGGAATCTGCCTCCTAAGTACGGTCAGAGCTTTCAAAAAGTACTCGAGTACCGAATACAAGTACTAGTACACGTTATTGTGTACAGGACTGACTATCCCAAAATATCTGGTGTGGGCACCACATGAATTTCCGAATTACATGGCCTATTTAATTTTATATAACATGTCATTTTGATATTTTTGGCTTATTGCCATTTTGACATCCTAACATTGTAACAATTTGACATTCTCATATTTTTACATTTTGACTTTTGACATATTCTCACATTTTCTTCCATTTGCTAACATTTCCCAAAAAAAAATCAGCATTTTCACACAATTTCCCACATTTTGCTACGTTTTCCCACATTTTCTTTCATTATCCCATATTTTCGTGATTCCTTCCCTGTTACTGCACTGATTATGCTCTAATTTTCACTGGAACGTGCCAGATAGTGTCAGCAGATAATTTCAAAATTTAGTCGCAATCTGTTGCGCCGTTTACCCTGAATTTTGTTCACAGACAGACAGACATACATGCATACACACAAACATGGCATAAATCGTGTTTATTTCGACTATTTTAGACACAAAACGTAACAAAATTTAATTTTTTTTTTCTAAATTGTTCACGGCAATATATCTTCCTTCTAGTGTAGTTTTTTTTCCCCGGAAAGTTATCGCATGTTTTCGGAATCTTGGTTAGAAAACGTGGTTTTTTTCGGTAAAACAATACAATACAATAAAGTAATAATATAATAATAATAATAATTACTGTGGTAACTTCACTTCCAAATATCCTAAAAATTTTATAAAAGTTGCAGTAATTTTTATTCCGAATATTATGGTGCAATTTTCAGTTTATTTTTTTTTACTGAATTGTATTTATTTATGTATTTATTACTTTCCGAATACATCACTGATGTAAAGGAAGGTATTGTTATTTATTTATTATTCGCAAAAAATTGTATGGATATGAATAAAATATTGTTCTATATTTTCGCACCGTTCTGCATTAACTAATTCGCGTGCGATAGATATTAAATTAGACTCAAATAATACAGAAATAGAGCATTATTTTTTTTAAGTTATAATAATTAACCTTCACCGATCAAACTGAATACTGACATACCCCAGAGGGGGATCGAACTAAGGCTCCCCAATGCTCAGTACGAGATGCCTTTAATCACTCGGCCACTGAGCTGGATTTTTTTAGTGTTTATATTTAAATTATAAAATTACTATAAACTAGAGATGTTAAAAAACAGTAAAAATTAACAATTATTTCACGTATATTTTAACAAAAATGGTTAATTTGTATGGTTTTTTAACATCTCTAGTTTATAGTAATTTTATAATTTAAATATAAACACTCAAACAATCGATGTTTTACCCCTTTTACACTTTTGGGATTTTTGATACCGCACGGGCACAGTGTGGTCTTAGAAACCCCTCTCCGACGAAGAAGTGGAGTGCAGAATTAAAAATTTGAGATGAGTTGTAATGACATTATGGTAATGATGATTACTTATTATCTTCAGTAATCAATCAAAATCAATCTCTATTCGTAATGGAAATGGCGTTATTCAGTGATATACCCATCTTTCTGTAAAGCAGAGACGCGACGGAAAAAATACCTGCTTCCCAGCGATGTGAATCCCCGACCCGTTGTTGGAGGCTAATTTAATTTATAGTGACTACAGAATGTAAATGTAATTGTTTTTATAGAAACGTATTTTATTACGACAAAATGTACTCGAGTATTGTTATGTATTTTTGTTTGTTTCTTGCTCTAGATGTATGAGCATGTGTATTGGGGGAGGAGTGTATTTTTTGAGCGGTATGCCAAATAAAGGTCTTTTTTTGTACTCGAGTACACAGAAACTACAGCAAAAGTACAGCAAAAGTACTGCAAACGTACAGCAAAAGTACGGCCAAATTACTGGAGTACACAGAAAGTACAGCAAAAGTACTCGAGTACATTTTTCTTGAATAAAAGGCAATAAGTACAAGTACATTTAGATAAAAGTACTCGTAGACTGAATAGATAGATATTAAATTAGACTAAAATAATACAGAAATAAAGCAATATATTTGAGTACCGATCACAGGACAGACTGAAATTCGCGAGTACTGTATACTAGTACAAGTACTGAATACCGCCCAGCTCTGAGTACAGTAAGTAAAACTCCTCACAAAGATCTTTGAGGAGGAAGTTGCTACCGTCTGAAATATGCGAAGAACAACAGAGCCTTAGGATACATAGGTCTAGTATTGGCAATATTCACTATTCGTCATATAACTGAGAAACCTATAAAATTCCTTGAAATAGCTTTAATGTGCTTAATCGATCTCACTCACGTCATCCCTAGAATGTGAAAATCAGACGCTGCTTTTGCAAAACAGAAATATTCAACCATTAGCATAGCAGTTATCACAAAACTGAACACCGATAACTGCACTTTTATGAAAACAGCAGACAAACTATCCAATAAAGTACCCGTACCAACTGGAAAAAGGACAGGGAGGCAGCTTTAGATCTGCCTTATTTAATCCTTAATTAGGCCCGCCGTGTTTCATACCATCGGTGGTCGCACGGGGTATTTTGTATCCCACCCACTTTTAATAGTTTGAAAAGCAAATAAAATGAATAATTTTCAATGAATTATAAGAATAATAATAGCTTGTAATATAAAGTATAGAAAAAAAGATAGATAGATAGATATTATATACAATCATTTATAAATCAATAAAAAATATCAGAGAAATCAGACTTAGGTTTGGTTTAATTCTAAAATGATCTCAGGCTTCCCTAATTCAGCAGAAATCTCCTCCTGACCAACAACATGGTTGTTAAAAGCTCAACTGCTTTTTTGGAGCACATTGCTGCTCACGCGGGGGTGTTATCCCGGTACCTCAAATTGCACAAGTTTTCGCAAAACTGTTCACAATGGTTGAGAATGACCAAAGTAGATAAATTCTACAAGTAAACATGTCAATAAATGGTTAGAAGAGCGTACCCCATCATGATATTTTTCGTACCCCATCGGGATATTTTTTGGCATCAATTCGTCACCCTACTGTGTTGGCAGGTAGCACCCTGCCAGCCCAGCAGGGTGACGAATTGATGCCAACAAATATCCCGATGGGGTACCTTATACCCCAGTGCGCCTAATTAAGGGTTAATTATCACTCACAGTCAAGTCACAGTCAAGTCAAGTCAACAAGGGAAGGGGAAGGGGGTACCGGATGGTGCCAAAGATATACAAGTTGTATAGTATACTGAGAACGCTGTATTAATTTCAAGACAACTTGCAAAGGCTTGTCTATAAGTTCGAACAAACTGTGGAAAGGTTCAACATGTAGATATCTGCGACCAAAAGGCAGTCCCACGCGATATTTAGGTACACAGATGTAAGCTCACCGTTTACAATAAGAGCGTCGAAAAGGTATGTACTTCAAATACAATGGAGCTAAGATAACAAACTAACAGACCTAAAAGAATAAGTGAAATTCCCAAAAACGAAGTCAGCCTTAATGTATTTGGATATTTTGGATATTTGAGAGATATAATATGAGGTACGTATGTGAGAGATATAGTATGAAGTACTTCAACGACCTGGAGACATCCGGCAGCAACAAAGTTGTCTACATTGTGCATATGGACACAAGCACTCGAATCTAGCGATTTTTTACGAAATTGCTTTACCCTACTCAAGAATCAACAATATTATATTATAAAGGCACCTTACACGGTCAATAATACTGTCAATCCTAGTACTGGCAGTATTTGCTTTAATCCTCGTTTTATATTTGTTAAGTAATCAATTATCCGGATAAACATCAGTATTCTCTTACACGATGAGAAATACTGGCAATATTTTATGAATATTTTAATCATATTATCGTACAGTAATACTGTCATTATTCTAAAATATTGACAGTAATATTGATCGTGTAAGGTGCCTTATATAGTTGATTGATCTCTCCCATATGCCATATGTAGTGAAATATGGGAGCGAGACGTGGACATTAATAAAGAGGGATAAAAGTAGAATACAGGAAATGGAAATGAAATATCTCAGAGGAGTAAAACAAGTAACGAGAAGAGACAGAATAAGAAATGATGACACCAGAGAAGAACTGGAAATTGAAGCTATATAATTAGATATATTATATATATATTAGATATATAATTGAAGATATAGAAAGGAAACAACTAAACATTTAATTAGGATGGACAAAAATAATCGAACAGAACAGGTATGGGAAGCAAGAACTGGAAATAAAAGAAGAAGAGGTAGACCAAGAAAAGGATGGAACAACAGAATAGAGGAAATAATAATCAACAAGGGAAAGACAGTTAAACAAGTAAGAGAACTGGCGAAGAATAGAAAAGAGTGGAAAGAATTTACAAATGCATAAACAACAACCACAAAATGTAAAATATAATGTAAAGTAAGGTAAATGCAATAGCCGACACACCGAAAGGTAAAAGGAAAATTAATAATATTAATATATATAATATTCTGTACAAAAATATCTAAGACATGACAAACAAAATGGCTCGACCAATTGCCTACATAACGAGGAGTCTCGGCTAGTTTCTCAGCCCCGCTCTTAGCTATTGAGACCCGCGCCTGCCAATAAACGGGTTTATCAAAATTTGATGCAACAAGTCTCCCATGCTATGGATTATATGAGCTCTCAGCCATTCTCACGTGCCTTTCTTGCCACTCAATATTCCTCAATTTCACCCTTACCTCAGTTGCTACGCTTACCCTTTCTCTCAGCTTCTCCTCTACCCACAGCTCAGACATACCGACTCTTGCATACATCCTTCCTCTATCCTTTCTCAAATTTACTATCTGTTCTACTCTTACAACTCATCCATACATCCCACACCTGTCTTTCCTCGCCCAAATCCTGCAATCTTTCCTCATATTTCACAACCCTCGTTACGTAATATTAAAAGATTGAATTCATTGTGAACGAACAAGACCTATTACATTACTCCAACACTACTCCAACCGTTGCAATACCACAGCGTTACCACTGCCTGTTTCATTATGAACGCCCCTTAAGCATTTTGTGAATATTGTAGTAAAATAGATTAATAACTTCTGTGTGTTGAATTTTATAAGTCAGTAAATATAACCGTCTTCAAAGAGACCATAGAAAAGAATAATACAATATTGGTATTCCCTATTAAACAAAAAGCAGCACGTACTAAATCCATGCACTGAAGACATATTCATTATAACGAATATTTTATAATGAATATGTTTCAGTACCTGGAAAAACAACTCAATTATAACTGTCATTCCGTACATAGAGTAGTATTTCTGATTGTGAAAACATAATCTAGAATTCATAGAAATCTCAATCCAATAAATCCTAGCTAATTAGTAAACCTGCAAACAAAAAATGTACATAAGTACCCAGCATTTAGGTCCACAGAACAAATGGCAGTAATAATTTATGTGTGTGTTCTCGCAAAAGTTGCTACTCCATTGAGATTAATCTGAATTCTCAACGGCCATTTGGCTAATTATACAGTTCCCTCAAGTATTTATTGGCCGCCAATCAATCAAAGCGCCCGCGCCCGGGTGAAACGAACGAAATTATTGCATTCAATTAAATGTTACCTGATTAAGAGCCTAAGACACGGCCCAACCAGTGGCAGCCGACGAATTTACGGGCGCGGGTGCGCAAGGATTGATAAATTAATGGGTTATTGTTTTGTAAATATAAATTAATTAAACCGGATAGGCAGCTATAAATTTGAAGCTAATGTTATTATTCTAATAACAAATCATTCATTGGTGCAGGTTATATTAGTTTAAATGTGTTTGTTCTAATTTGATTGAGATGAATAAGAAAAATATTATTTGATGAGTGTAACTTACTATAAGTCGTAAATAGCAAATATATATTTAGACGTTTATCTCAAATATAAAGGATGATTAGATATGATTAGATCATCGATTTGGGAAGAATATAGGCATAATTCGAAAAGTACAAATGTTGGTAAAATCGCTTTGAAAACATTGTAGTAATTCAATTAGCCAGGAACTAAATTAAAAATGGTTTCAATTAACTTTTATTTTCCCAATTGATAATTTTAATAGTATAGATGCTAAGTAAAATGAACATTTTTCTATCTACCTAGTATTGGGGATGCTTTTTAATCCCCTATTTTGAATTGTGACTTTTTTTCCAGAAATTAAAATTAGAAAGTTTGTATTAGGTTTATGCTAAAAAGTGAATTTTATAATAAGAAAGGTCAGGAGTTTTAAAGATCACATTAAATTAGTTGTAAAATACTGTTATAAAGTATTCAACTTTTTTAATTAAAAAAATATATTATAAATTATACGTTTAATAATTTAATGTTATATATTTTTTAATTAAAAAAGGTGAATACTTTATAACATTATTTAACAAATAATTTATAATTTCCATAATAATCTTTATAATATTGAGGCATTATAGAAATACCATTATTATTATTTTTCTTCGAAAAAGTGACCATAAGCCTTCAAATCTTAAAAAATTAACATTTTCCTATCTACCCTATACCATCCCAGCATGCCTTTTTCATCTCTCATCTAATTTGAATTGTGACTTTATTTTCCGAAATTAAAATATTAGAATGTTTGTATCAAGTTTATGCAACAAACTTATTTCAAAATAAGAAAGGTCAGGAGTTTACTCTCACTTTATTCACTCAACCTCCATAATTTTCAATAAAAATTCTGTGTGCCAGCTCAGCAATTTCATTTGGTGTTAATTATTTTAATTACATTTTTCAATTGCCTTAATTAGTCATCCTGAACACGCATCGCTCGTACCTGTCCAGTGCGTGGGTCGGATGATATTTTTAGTCAAATATTTATTCTTAAAAAAAGGATTTCCGCTCGATAAGGGAGAGAGGAGTGTAATCACCCGGTATTTAACTTCACAGAAAACCTCTAAAAAACTATGAAAGGCTAAAATTCGCCTATAATGGGGTTTGAAGTCACGCTCCCTAATGCGAGATGGTCGGCACCTCTGGCCTCTAGACGATTAGCTGAGTATTTTGTCTTAAGGTCGTTTTAGACAAGACAATTTCTTAGCTCAAAAGATGTTCAAGAAATAAATTCATATATCCTCCTCCCATACAATTTGTTCTTGACAAATAGAACGCGTTATATTTTTCCATTCGATCTACCTTTCAATTCAATATTTCAAATAACTTGCTGTATGATACGACACAATTTAGATTGTCTCGCATCTTGACTAACTTTTGATTCAAGAAATTGTCTTGTCTAAAACGACCTTTAGCATAAACCCACCTAAATTCTAAACAGTGTTACGTAATATGTTGGTATGATAGTACATATATATATACTCGCCGCCACCAAGTAACCGCTATATTTTATTTCTATTAAGAAACGTTGAAAACGTACTGCTACTGCTCGATTTACATAAATACCAAACTCAAAATCTTCTCCTTTTCAAAACAATTCAAATATAACTTACACCACTTTCATTCTCAGAGGCTCATATTATAAAAACCAAGGATAATAAACTAGTTTAGACTAATCGGACTTGTTGAAAGTACATAATAATTGTCACTAGTACTTAGTTTAGCCATGTTTCAATGTACCTTCTATTCATGCAGGCCATCAATTTCTCCTGTATGATAAACACATTACTAAAAATATATTTACTGTTCCTCCATGAAATCCGCGCGGGTAAATTGTAGCGGAATATTTCTTTTGTTTCCGTCGTTCTTTTCAAGGAGTACGAAATGTGGTTAGTCGGGCGGCGGTTCGTTCAATTGATAAACACGTGCTCAAAGACACAGCAGCCACAAACGATTTGTTTATAGTGTTAAATTGCGAGCACGCTCAGCTCCTGTTCAACATTGTTGTGGGAATCGTCGATAAGCACCATTAAACATTTTACTGCTGCTTTTTGACGCGTTGCGTGACTGCTCCTTGAATTTTTGTTAGCTCGTGTTTTAAATAATTGCGTTAATTATAATCCTTAGCAGCATATGAATTATGTTGCTTGCTTGCTTGCTTGCTACGTTTATTTTAATAATACCATTACTGGCTAATTATAAATTAAATTAATTATACTATTTATTAAATTGAAACCAAATTATAATGATATAATGTATGTTAAATACGGACAAGAAATACTACATTAAATTTCTCACGAATATTTTATAATTGACTACATATTACAATCTATGAAGATTGGTGATTGACATTTAATTAATTATATAAAAGAATTTTTTATCATCATAATACATTCGATTATGAGAAGTCAATAATGTTGTTGGAAAACCTCAGGAGCACGAAGTAAAGAAGTCCTGCTCCTATTTTTCGCCATTTCCTTGAAATGAACATTAAGAAGTAGAGGATTTGCTGTATTTCGAAAAGTGTATGTTTTTGGAACTTCTATAGTAGGTATCATTATAGAATATACATATTTTTCATTTTATTTATTTTTTATTTTAAACTTTTAGACTCCTATCTCGAAATGCCGATTTTAGAGGCTGGGTCGATAAAAAAAATATGCATTATAATTTGTTTTTTTTTTTACTGATCTTGGTGCAGAACATATCAGTGCACCAGATGCCGGAAGTAATTTGGAAATTTGATTAGAAGTTTTTTTTTTTCAAAATAATAAAAAAAAATTATCGGCCCAGCCTCTAAAATAGGTATTTCGAGATAGGATCGTAAAAGTTTAAAATAAAAAATAAATAGAAGGAAAATCATGTCAAGATAGAGACTTTCCATTTTCCATTATCATTTTGTTATTAATATTGTGTAATTATTTCAAATCAATTGTATGACAAATCCATGGTAAAAAATAATAATTATGAAATTTGTTCGTTTTGGTCGCCGAAAAAAAAAACTTATAATACAAATTTTCCAATTTCCTTCGGGCATCTGGTGCACTGATATGTTCTGCACCAGGATCAGAAAAAAAATTAAACAAAATATAATGCATAATTTTTTTATCGACCCAGTTTAAAATAAAAAATAAATAGAATCATTTTGTTAATAATATTGTGTAATTATTTCAAATCAATTGTATGACGAATCCATGGTTAAAAATAATAATTATGAAATTTGTTCGTTTTGGTCGCCGAAAAAAAAATACTTATAATCCAAATTTTCCAATTTCCTTCGGGCATCTGATGCACTGATATGTTCTGCGCCATGATCAGAAAAAAAATTAAACAAAATATAATGCATAATTTTTTTATCGACCCAGCTTCAAAAATCGGCATATCGAGATGGGAGCGTAAAAGTTTAAAATAAAAAATAAATAGAAGGAACAATACGCTAAGATAGAGACTTTCTATTTTCCATTATCATTTTGTTATTAATATTGTGTAATTATTTCAAATGAATTGTATGATGAATCCATGGTCAAAAATAATAATAATGAAATTTGTTCGACTTGATCGCCGAAATAAAAAACTTATAATTAAAATTTTCTAATTTTCTTCGGGCATCTGGTGCACTGATATATTCTGCACTAATATTAGTAAAAAAATTAAACAAAATATGTTAAATAATTTTGTTATCGACCCAGAAATCGACCCAAAAATCGGCATATCGAGATAGGTGCGTAAAAGTTAAAAATAAAAAATAAATAGAAGGAAAAATACTTCAAGATAGAGACTTCCCATTTTCCTTTGTCATTTTGTTATAAATATTGTGTAATTTTTTCAAATCAATCGTATGACGGATTCATGATCAAAAATAATAATTTACGTTACAACATATATTATACAAGAACACCTATAAAAATTATTAATAAAAATATATAACAATATATTATGGTCGGCAAGACATAAACAAAGGATTGCTCTAAATTTGGATTTTATTGGTCACCCCAATTGGTCAGTACAGACCCGCAAACAATCCGCGGTGCGCGCGGTATAGAAGCTAGGATCTTAGAGGATAACTTAACACCGGTCATAAATCCCAAAATTGTTCAAAAAACGAAGCTAATACTACAAAAAACAACATTTTTGTCACCAGAATTTCAAGATTGATCCAAAGATTGGTGAAATCACTGCGGAGGAGATTCCTTTTTAATTTGTTAAATGTGATTGTAAAATGGTAAAAAAAGTCGCACATATAATTATATCTAATAAAAATATTAATTGATTAGACACACAAGTGTGAGTGAAGTCGATACTTTAACAATATATGGCTTGTAACAGTTGATCCTGAATAAGTTTTAAATTTGAAATTAAATATTTGGCAAAATAAATAAATTCTATAAAATAACGCATTGCGGTTTGGAAAGTTATACTAGTAATCCGCATGAAGAATGAAAACTAGCCACCTATATCTGCTTCAATAGACACAGCATGTGTCACTATGTGTATAAAAAAATTACGTGTAATATACATTGCTTTCGTCACCTTGCTGCGAAAATGATTTACATATCTAGAGTTAATTGATTTTCAATAAACTAGATACGCATTATTTATATAAATAAAATTTCATTACAAAACGTATGAATTATTACTGCGTTAAATTCATTCCAGGCAAATTAATAAAACTCGATTAATTATATTTCATTATCAGTTATAATTTATATAACAACAATTTACATAACCAAGAAGTTTTTTTATAATTAACGCGAGTATTTGTAAAAAATCTATATTACTATGAATTATGTAATTAATTTACATAACTTTAAATAGCAACATTCTGGCTTGTTGTATGCATGATCTAAACGTATCTGTAGGGCGCTTTTGATTTCTTCTGACTTTGTGTTTGATTTTATGTTTGTTTTCCAAAACGTCTCGCAATTTAATTCTTCAGGACTGATAGTTGTATAGCCATTTGTGTCGCATATATATATATATATATATATATATATATCACATACATACGTTATTATTACTAGTAATGGACAGCATCGCGGAAAATCTATCAATCAATCGATATACATTTAATTGCTACGATAATTACAAGAAATGCCAAAATAAAAGCAAAACTATGAGACAGCAGTAAATTAAGTAAGACAGTTGAGGAATAAGTAATAGTTACAGAAACATTTTAGCGCAAGTCACAAAATTTCTTTCCATATGATTTTCCGAAAAAGATATGGCTTGTAAAATTTGAAATTTGTATTATCACACATTCATGTAAAAATACCTATTCATCATAAAGCAATTTTAATATCTGTTATGTTATTCTTATTTAAATATTTACGAAAAACTCGATTATAAAGACCGCAATGAGATATCTTCATTATTTTCAAAGAAATGGCTTGTGAAAGTTTAAATTTTTTTTGTCACACATTCCTGTAAAAAAACCTATCCATCATGATGCAATTTTAAGACTTTTTGTGTCATTCTTATCTAAAAATGTATGAAAACCTCAATTATAAAGACTCCAATGAGTTATCATCATTATCTGCAAGGATTGGGTTTGTAAAAGTTGAATTTATTTGATCACACATTCCTGCAAAAATACCTATTCATCATGATGCAATTTTAAGATTTTTAGTGTTATTTTTGTCTAAAAATGTATAGAAAAGCTCAATTATAAAGACTGCAATGAGGTATCTTCAAAGGTATGGCTTGTAAATTTGTATTATCACATATTCCTGCAAAAGCACCTATTCATCATAACGCAATTTTAAGATTTTTTGTGTTATTCTTATCCAAAAATGTATGACAAACTCAATTATAAAGACTCCAATTAGTTATCTTCATTATCTTCAAAAATATGGCTTGTAAAATTTGAAATTTGTATTATCACACATTCCTGCAAAGATACCTATTCTGTATTAGCAATTTTAAGATTTCCTGCAAAAATACCTATACATCAACAATTTTAAGATTTTTTGTGTTATTCTTGTCTAAAAATGTATAAAAAGCTCAATTATAAAAAATGCAATGAGGTATCTTCAAAGGTATGGCTTGTAAATTTGAAATTTGTATTATCACACATTCCTGCAAAAGCATCTATTCATCATAACGCAATTTTAAGATTTTTTGTGTTATTCTTATCTACAAATGTATGACAAACTCAATTATAAAGACTTCAATTAGTTATTGTCATTATCTTCAAAAATATGGCTTGTACAATTAGAAATTCGTATTATCACACATTCCTGCAAAGATACCTATTCAGTATAATGCAATTTTAAGATTTCCTGCAAAAATACCTATACATCATCAATTTTAAGATTTTTTGTGTTATTCTTGTCTAAAAATGTATAAAAAGCTCAATTATAAAAAATGCAATGAGGTATTTTCAAAGGTATGGCTTGTAAATTTTAAATTTGTATTATAACACATTCCTGCAAAAGCACCTATTCATCATAACGCAAATTTAACATTTTTTGTGTTATTCTTATCCAAAAATGTATGACAAACTCAATTATAAAGACTCCAATTAGTTATTTTCATTATCTTCAAAAATATGGCTTGTAAAATTAGAAATTTGTATTATCACACATTCCTGCAAAGATACCTATTCATTATAATGCAATTTTAAGATTTTTGATGTTATTCTTGTTTGAATATGTATGAAAAACACAATTATAAAGACCCCAATGAGATATCTTTATTATCTTGAAAGATATGGCTTATTTAATTTGAAATTGGCATTATCAATGTTTTCTGCTAATAAAAATGTGTTTCGCAGTTTTTATTTATTACACTAATAAAAAATGTATTAAGAACTCAATTTTAAAAACTCTAAAGACCTTATTGATATATCTTCATGGTCTTCAAAGATATGGCTTATTAAACTTCATATTTATATTATTAGTCTTTTCTGCGAAGGAAAACGGTTTCTCATTACGCATTATGTAAATTTAGGATTTTTTTGGTACACTGGTCCAAAGATATATTAGGAACACAATTTTAAAAACTCAAATGAGATATCTTCATTATCTTCAATGATATAGCTTGCAAAAGTTGAAGTTTGTATTATCACACATTCCTCCTGAAAATAGGATTCATCATGATGCAATATTAGAATTTTTTGTTATATACTTGTCCAGAAATGTATGAAGATCTAAATTACAAAGACCCTAATGATATATCTTCATTATCTTCAAAGAAATGGCTTATTAAATTTGAAATTTGTATTATCAGTCTTTTCTGGCAAGGAAAACGGTTCCTCATTATCTAATTTAAAAAAAAAATTTGTTACAGTTGTCAAAAATGTATTATGAACTCAATTTCAAAATCGTTAATGAGATATCTTCATTGCCTTCAAAGATATGGCTTCTATAAGTTGAAATTAGTATTGTCACATATTCCTGCATAAATACTTATTCATCATGATGCATGTTAATTTTTTTTATGCAATTCATGTCCAAAAATGTATGAAGAACTCAATTATAATCCTCTTTTATAGATCCTACTGAGTATTTTCACAGATTAGCATTTATAAATGATTTATTAATTTCTCCACATATGTCCCTATATGTGGAGAAATTAATAAATCATTTATAAACGCTAATCTGTGAAAATTATTAAATAATTTATATCCTAATATCCTATATAATGGTAATTATAAATTTTTAAGCTACCAAAATATATTAAAGACATCAAGGACATCAAAAAATTTAAAAGTGAGTGCAAAGAACATATAAAAAGTGACAGGTCGTAACAATTGACCATCTAACCAAACATCGGACAATGGAAGCAGTTTTCTAAACCAAGTAGACGGACGAGCCCTTCGCCGAGGAAGCTATGGTCTATTTGCTTGCAGGAAACATGATTTCTTTAACAATCTGTATTACTTTTGTATATATTATTATAGTTTAGTCTTATTAAATAAATAACAACAAAAAAAAAGTACGGCATGTGGGCGGCCAAATTAAGTTCGCACGCGGGCGGCCGACTACCTAGTACCGGACCTGCTAATACATATTCAATATCAAATTATTAAGAGAAAATTATGATTTTTTCTCACAAAATAATTTATTATTTAATAAATAATAATAATAATATGTGCATATATCAAACAGGCGGGTGACCAGGTATAGTTGGGCTCCCTGGTTGGGCGACGCAGTGGTCACCATTGGTATCTAACATATTTATGGTATAGTAGTCTACGATCATATAAACTAAAAAGTCATGTAACGAACACATAATGAACTTCTGAATATTTAGCCTTGAAAACTTTTCCCCTTCAAGTAAACATCCCCGGGCAAGGCCGTATAAATTCAACCAGACTGTCAGCTCTCGGTACACGTACTGTGACAAACAGTTCTATAATATTTTTGCAAGTAGAAAATCGTATAAAGTTGGAATAATTAATTAAGTTACAAGCTCGACTCCCGAAAGGATTATATATATATATATATATATATATATATATATATATATATATATATGTATATATATATAATCAAAATTATCTCTAGACATCACAACAATGGGGTTCTATGAAGACATCACAACCACCTATGGTCCGCAGCTGAGCCCTGATGAAGTAGTTGTCTGAACTACAAAATATTGGCAAAGTAGTAAAGTGTAAAGTGTTAAGAAAACAAAAAACAATTTTATATTTAATTATTAAAATTGTTTATAATGTATTGTAATTAAATGTATTACAATTATTTAAACAAAAATTGTTTATCAATAAGTGTTTTCCCTAACCCCGATATAAATAGATTTTACGGGGTGTTCTAGAGCAAGGGGATAAAAATAAAAATTAAAGTAAACACTACTAATATGCTTCAAAATTTATTAACCCGAACCAGTACGCATTCCAACAAAAAACGAGCCCATCAGCGGCAGTAACAGACCTCATACAACACATAGAGGAAAAAAGCAATCAGAAAAATATGCAGAGACAGTTTTTATAGACACAAACATTTGATACCATATCAACAACAGTTCTATTAGACAAACTAAATAAAAATGGAATATTAGGCACATGTTTTAACTTATCATACCTAAGTACAAGAAAACAAACTACAAAGATAAATAAAACCTACAGTGAAATATTAACACCAAAATACGGAATTCCACAGGTAGGAACATTACCACCTTTGTTATATATCTTATATATAAACGCCATAACAACTTTAGACTTACTAGGAAAATTATTCATCTATGCAGACGATACATGCGTGGTATATACCGGCAAGAAACAAACAGAACTCGAAGAGAGAATCAATGCCGACATGAAGAATTTGCAAGCATATCACTCAAAAAACTACTTAACAATAAACGAAGACAAAACCGAATTCATAGTAGTAAACGCACGGAAAAAGGAGAAGTTAAGTATCAACATAAAAATAAACGAAACCCAAATTAAACAAGTGCACAACGTAAAATACCTAGGAATACAAATAAACGAACACCTAAGCTGGGACAATCATAAAAAAAACATGGTAAAAAGAAACTCATAAATAAATGGAACATTTTATAGAACGAGGGAGTTAATACCACCAAACGACAAAAAAACATTTTTAATGCTCTCTATGCGTCCAAAATAGCATATTTAATAAATCTTTGGGGAAACACAAGCAAAAAAAAAAATGTTTAAAAACTACAGAGACAACAAACTAAAATTCTGAAAACATGACACAAACTACCAAAATACACTCCCACAAAAGAGGTACACAAGATACACAACGAGTTATACATAGAAAATAAAATAATCATGAGTAATGTTATAATGATACACAAACCTAAGTAAAAATAAATAAAAAATAACATTTTAAATTAAAAAAAGACTTCGCCACTACGGGACGCGAAATAAAAATTACATAAGAACAACACTAAAGAAAACATTCAACGGCTTCAACTAAAACATCTATAACTCCTTAAATGACCACACAAAGGAAATAACTGTGAAACGATTCAAGAAAACCTTACGAAAGCAGTTACTAGTGAATTAAAATAACGATACATAGTTCTAAAACCTTAAAAGGGATACAAACAGCACTAGAACAACATACACCCTCAACACCAGGGACCAGGGACCACACCCAAGTGAGGGAATGGCCACCAATCGAGGGAGACACCACTTTTTTATATTTTTATCTGATATAACATGTTAACATTGTATCTGTGCAAAAATAAATAAAACATTAAAAAATAATAATAATAATTTACTCTCAACTTGCGTTAAAGAAATCTTCCGCTAGCAGAAACCCAATCGCGGCAACGTAAAATTACAGAGTTATAAATTTCATCTAAATCTTGCTGATAGTATTTGATTAGCAGTATTCAAAATAACTCAACACTATGTGGTTACAATATGATGGTGTGTCTCCACATTCCGTAAGAGTTTTTTTTGAATGGCTTAACAATAACTTTATTGGACGGTGGATATGAAGACAGTCCAGTTCATTGGCCTGCTATATCGCCAGCTTTAAATACACAGGGTTTTAACTTCAGGGACCGCATAACGCAACTCGTTTTGGCAAAGAAAATGATTCATACAGAAGAGAAATGACGAGAATCAGTTATGAATGCTACTATTTAAATCCAACATCAAGATTTATAACTTACTGATTTTAAAATAGCAAAAATTTCACAACAAAAAATGATTTACGCCGCGTGTTTAAAAAGTGGTTGTAAAAAAATAACATACATCCCTTTTAAGCTAAAAATCAAAATCATACTAATAAACGACAACATAAAGTAAAATAGCTTAAACAAATGGACAAACAACATACATCCTTCGATACCGATAGCCCGGGATGGAACAAGACCCACAAATCCCGAAGTGAAGACAGGGGGAAGGATACCATCTTTTTTAAAAAATTTATTTTTTCCCTTTTAGACTTAAGTACATGTTTGTATGTATGTGTATATGTATATATGTATTGTGCATGTAAGGGTGTAAAAGTGTAAAAAGAGTAAATAAATAAAACGAATTTTCTTTGAAAAAAAAAAATTTATTGCCCAATTTTTGCTATTATTAAATAACATTTTTCTACTGCCCGCTATTGTTTGTCTATACATCATCACACGTATATGATACCAGAAAGAAAATAAACTTCTATCTTCATAGGGCTATCAGCCGTAAGGCTTTTCCGCCGAACAAGGGAGAAGCTCCGAGGAGTTTAATCACCCGGTATTTACCTTAACTTCACAGAAAACCTCTGAGAAACTGTGAAAGGTGAATCGCGAAAATTCGCTCCCCGCTGGGGATTGAACTCAGGCTCCCCAATGCTCAGTAGAAGGACGACGCCTCTAAACACTCGGCCACAGAGCTGAGTAATACCAGAGAAAGTTATTATTATCTATTATTTATTTTATTCTATTTTTACACATTGCTTATTACTCAGATATTATTATATATAATATGTTAAAAGAGGAAAACTTAATTTTGTTTGTGTCGATTTATTTCGTTTCATGTCAAAGAATAATCTATTCATCTCCCATAAAACCATAGCACGTTCTCGACACAGTATACGTTATTATTATTGCAGTATGTTAACTAACCACTCGGGTCTTTTTTAAAATTCTGTTTAATCCGATACTTCGTGTTTGCAGGTTTGATTATCTCGGCTAATGCGTAATTCGTGAAGTATTTGAACGATGTTGCTTCTTCCACTGGTACATTATTGATGTAAATACATTCCGTTAGTATAAAAATTGTCATTATTCGGTTTTTGGAGGTATTTTTATTCCTATTTCTTCTAAGATGACTTTATGTTCCCTTTTGTATGTAATGTAATTTACTAGGGTTTCTATAGACATAAATGAATTGTTTTGCCTAAAATAAATTCGTGCCCGGCTTTATAAGTCGCAAAAAAATCTTTAGATTATTTCTAGCAGCCTTGCTAACATAACAAATCACCGCCATAGTACATTAAATATTTTCTACAAATAAAACCTGGTTTTACAAAATACAGAAGCGTGCACAATAAGAATCCGTTCAGAAGGTGTATTTATACATACATATAACGCTAGTGGTGTAATTAAATTCTTGTGTTTTTATTTGCGTTAATAAATTGCTAATTAGCGCTGTAAAAACACAAGTAGCTCAGCTGTAATTTTATGCATTGGATTATTATTTATGTACACCGGTGTTTTATTACGGCGAGTTCTCTCTCTTTCTCTCCGCTCTTTTTTCTGATATTAAATATAATAATGGACCGACGGAAATTGGGTTCTCTAATCGGCCGGCGGTGGTTTCAGGGGACAAGTTAATATTATGCAAATTTTTAAATAAAAGTGATTGCAATTAAGATTAATCCTTTTTGGGGTAATTCCCTTTTGCATGTAATATAGACACCTTACATGGAAAATAACATACAAAAAAGTTTATAAAACTAATATAGTTTAATTGCGTATTCTGTACAATAAGAAAATGGAAACTAATATTATGAATGCAATATGCCGTGGTGGTATATCCCGTTACACTTGGGGCCACCCCTATTTGATTATGTATGAATATATTTCTGGCCGAGTCTGAGTCATGCATTACTATTATTTACGCGTCTATTGAACTAGCGAGTGGAGATTATGCATATGCTGATGGATAAGGATGATTGAAATCACGTGACTGCAAATTGCACGAGAACAAATAGCATCTAATTCCGTTCTAATTTAGTTGTAGGGACAGCATAATCAATAGCCACTTCTATTGTATTACATGTAGCGAATGCATTTCTGCTTTCTGCTAATTTAACCGTATTAAATTGCCCGGCGCATTGTTTGAATTATACGCAATTACCCGAATCTTTGGAATCATGTAACTGTTATCATAATCGGACTTAATCAAAATATTGTACTAATTTGTTTATTGTTTATTTAGGAGAGTGACCGGGAGAGCAGTGTGGGATCCCCGGAGCCGGCATCGACGATGGGAGTGGATGGCAGCACGGATTTACACATCGGAGGTCAAAAGATGACACACGGGAGCAGGGCGGAAGAGCCGACGGATCCCAAGTTCACGCCCCCGGTGTCCTCCGCCGCCGCGCACCTTAATGGCACGAGTACGTCGATTACTACTAATCACGACCCTTTTTCTATTAACAATTTGTTTGCAGTGGCCGGATTAGTCACTCTTCAAAACTTACAAAACCTGGCCTCGCTGCAACAGAGCCTTCCGCAGGTAGCCTCGCTGGCAGCGGGACTGCAGAGCATGGCTAACTTGTCTGGCAATTCGGCGATTAATGCACCCTTAAATCTTAGCGTCGGAGCGTCGGGTAAATATTTTAATTGCTATCTTTACAAAAGTTTCCAGTAAATAGATTTGCAGAAACTTAATTATCAGCACGCTTACAGATACTAACTAATTGCATAATTTTCATCATATTATTACCGGGGCCGGTATAATGGCTATAGAAATAGGATCATTATCAGAGCTAAAAGATTTAGATTAGATTCCCGGAAAACTGTTGTGAGAAATGAGAATGCGTAATACTTACTGGTCTATAAATAATTATAACCATTATTTGACTGGAACTGCGACTTATTTCCCATAAATATGTATTTTCTATTTTCTATTATTCTATTATTTTCGTTGTTACTGTAAACATGTATTGATATAGTTTTTATATGTATAGAATTATAAGGGAAATAAAAGCTATTATTATTTTCTGTGTAAACGTCGCAGGGTAAAATCAATATTTTTGATTTTTATAACTTATTTCTTATTAAATTGCAGCATTAACAACCTTAATGCATGATTTTTGTATGTATGTATGTATGTATGTATGTATGTATGTATGTATGTTGAGCGATGCAATGTATAAAATATAATTTCAGTTTCATGCAACTCTTGTTTGTAATAATTAACAATTTGTTGCAGTATTAAATTTAATATTACAGCAGACTTTAGACAAAGGCTTTTGTGTTGTTGCAGGGGTGACTCCGAGGAGTTCCCAGAATACGGTCGGCACAGATTCTGGCTCCTTAAACATGTCCGGTAATGTAAATAGCCAGCAGCAGCATTCAGCATCTTCCATCCCACAATCGCCCCTACTTACTTCACAACAGCCGGCCCCCATGCCGCAATTTATCCTAGCCTCTGGACAACTCGTTCAGGGTATCCAGGGTGCACAGCTCCTCATACCGACATCACAAGGTAAACGATTTAAGCCAAACTATGTTATGTGAAAGTTCTTAAATTTTAAAGCTCCTTAGTAAACTTTGGTAAACTATTTGTTACGACTTCCAGGCTTAGCGACACAGACAATCCTGACCATTCCGGTAAACCATGTAAATAGTAGCGATCAAATGGTGAATTTAGCACTGAACAACGGGCAAGTCGTGCAAACCTCGTTAGCTAATCTTCAGGCTATGGCACAGGGTCAAACTAATATGATTAACAATACAACTAGTCCGAGTAAGTTTAATTAATTCGACTGGAAAATTAGTGTTAATTTAACGATACTTTTTAGTACCGAGTTCAAATGGAAACGGAAGCATACCCCAGTCCCTTCTTAATCCAGCCACACTGGGCCATTTGTTATCGAACGGATCGGCCCAGCAACTCCTACAGACGCTACCTCAGATGCTCAATAACGCGCATACAAATCCCCAACCACTGTTAAATCCATTAACACAACCATTGCTGACCCCGCCATCGACACTACTAACTACCGCGATGGCCCCATCGCCGGTAACGCAGTCTCACAATCCTAGAAATCAGCATACAATTCAAAGCCAACTGAATCCTAATCATTATCCCGAGAGCAAGCTACATCAATCGCCACTCAATAGAAACGCATCGCCCCCAAACACTTCCAGTATGAACCCCATAAATAGGCTCAGCTCCACCAATGGCGAGCTTACAATTACCACATCCTTGGGGCCAAACTCTAGTCACAACCTTAAACGATCTCCATCTCTTTCACCTAGTTGCAACGACAGCTCGACCGCAGACCTCCTAATTGATTCGCCAAGTAAGTAATGCACGACAAGTTCTAATAATACCGCCCGATGATTCTTTTATTATGGTAATAAACCTTCTCTCTATGCGGCTCTATTGGCTTAATTAATCTGACTGCAGATGATAAAATGATTAATCGCGGAATATTGTTATATCGCAAACATTACAGTACAAATTGCTATTTAATTATTATTAATGCCCTTTATGTAATTTAATTAATTGTCAATTAAATAAATTACGTATAATTTTTATTGCGCGTAATGACCCTTCTTTCAATGCGGCCATAGAAAAGTTACAGCAGAAATATCAATTAAGGTTTATTCGACATTTTTATTTGTAAAGATCAACCGACGATTAACCAGACGAGCAGCAACGTAGTGGATGGGATAAATCTGGATGAAATTAAGGACTTTGCCAAAGCGTTTAAACTGCGAAGACTGTCGCTGGGGTTAACGCAAACGCAGGTCGGGCAAGCACTGAGCGTCACGGAGGGCCCGGCTTATAGTCAAAGCGCGATTTGCAGGTAAATTTGCCGAGGGTGCACTACCGTTTTTAATTCCTTTAGTGTGTTTTGAAATGGAACAATTTTTTTATTGAGTTCATATGATGGTGTGCAAGTAAGTAACTGCTTGGTTTGTTCCCAGTGCCCTGGCCTCTCAGATGTTTGCCGCCGCGCAGATTTCCTCTCAGCAGCAAGCAATGTATGTCTAGTTCTTAAGTCACTTCCCAACTGTTCGGCACTTAATTGGTTTACCTGTTTGTTTTATTGGAGCCAGGGCACTGGCATCTAAATCTCTCGTAATTAGCAACAAAGCAGTTTTTGAAATTAAAACTTACGGACGAAAATGTCAGTGTCCTGTGCCTCCACAAAATTAATCTTAAAGTGAATCGTACTCTAGTTTATAAATAAATTTAAACAAATACCAACTGTCGGTGTAAATTCTTGCATAAATACAGCTTCATAAAAATAATATTTACATATATATATATATATATATATATATATATATATATATATATATATATATAGTAATAATTACAAAATATGTTGTGATAATTGGTTGGTTTATTTATTTATTTAATTAAGTACGTATGTATTTAATAAACTAATTAATATCAAAGTCGAATTAATGGAATCGCCTTGTTTTATAGTAATTATTTGTGTAACAGGTTCGAGAAACTGGATATTACGCCGAAAAGTGCTCAGAAGATTAAACCCGTTTTGGAAAGATGGATGAAGGAAGCTGAAGATAGGTTAGTATTTAAGTTTTTATTATTTTAACTAAAATCATAAACAAAAACACTAAAGTGTTTCGAACAAATTAAAAGATTTTTGAACTTATTATCTTTTCGGCGGAAATATATAAAATACATTTCTCTTGACAACCATCAACAAAATATATGTCGTTGCAAAAAAATATAAATAAATATTGGGCGTATTAATATTAAACAATTAACATTAGGAATATAGAGGCATATTCCAATCATATCATGTATAGAAAATTAAACCAGACCATATACATTTTATTTTTTTATCCATAAAAGATTCATGCCCGTATTCACCAACATCCCATAAACTTTATAGAACCCATAAGCTATTGATTGGATAAATTATTGTGACAGAATATGCCAAAACAAATGTCAAACAACTTGGATATTTCTTGCGACTTGAGATTTGATCTCACCTTTTGTTAAATTATTCAGTGTTTCCAATAGAGAATCTAAAGTAACTACATTCCCTAGATAATGTATTTATTTTGCTATAACAACGAATACTTATGGATTCAATAGCTATTGATAGACTTATGGAACGTCGGTGAATACGGGGGTCATATTTGTAACAATCTTAAAAATGTATTCTGACATAGATTAGTTTATAGTAGATTAAAGGAGTATAGAGGAGTGGCCTTCCAGATATACGATCCTTGTTTAACAACTTTTATTAAAATAAAATATTTTGGTAACAAGAATGACGGGGGCCCAAAATATATCTCCAAATTTAATATTTGACTTCAGAATTTATAATTATAAATATAGTAATTTATATATATATATATATATATATATATATATATATATATATATGTTAATTAAGGAATAAAATATTATGATTACCTGATAATTAATTTAACAATATATATATATATATATATATATATATATATATATATATATAGTTAACTTAATTATGATGTAATCATAATATTTTATTCCTTAATTAACATTTCTTCTTATTTCATCATAAGTTATAAACATATTTTATATTTTATTCTTATTTTTTAACTAGTATTATGCTAATGAATAGATTCCTATATAAAATAAGTTCTTATTTTGTTGATTTAACGCTATTATATTTTATAATTATTTATTTATGTATTTAAAATAAGTTACTAGACAAACTTATTTAAATAGGTGTTTACTTTTGCTTTCAATTAATTCGCAAAATAATGAGTTTAATTTAAAACGATTTTAATTAAAGCACGTTATAAGTTTATGGAATATATAAAATAATAATGCGTTGAAGTGTGTATTCCAGATACAAAAGTGGGCAGAACCACCTGACGGATTTCATCGGGATCGAGCCGTCCAAAAAGCGCAAACGGAGGACTTCCTTCACGCCGCAAGCTTTGGAGCTATTGAATGCGCACTTCGAAAGGAACACTCATCCTTCCGGTAAATACAATGTTTTTAATTTACTTCTATTGTCAATAATAGTCATTTTAACTGCATGCTTGGTTTATGATTTACACGGTAGTTTCGGTTTCTTATAGATTGAATTTTAGCGATAAATACTGATATTGTGTTTCGTGTTCTACAGCGTCTCCAAAATTAAACTGACGCGTTTCCCAATTAATTATGATATATTATAATTATTTAAATTAAAGCACTAAATCTGACTAGTGTGGGGTTTTTTAACGTCATGTGCTAATAACAGTTCAAGTTTTAATTAAAAACAAAATTCAGATGATAGTAAATAATTATTAACTATTTTTAAAACAATATGTTGAGTAAACGTGGAAATTAAGTTGATATTTGTACCATACTTCTGTTGTTGCCAATTTCATGTAAACAAATTTGGAAGACTTTCTGAATTACATGTACCTATTTAATTTTTTAACATTATCGATATTTGACAATTGTTTGACGAATTCTTCAGAATTATTTGGCCATTTTGTCATTTAGACTCTTTGACATTTTGACTCCTTGACATTTTGACTCTTTGACATTTTGACAATTTCCTCAAATTTTCCACATTATCTCCTTGTCTAACATTTTTCCATATTTCCTCACATTTCCTCATATTTTCCCATATTTTCTCCCATTTGTCAACATTTTCACACATTTTTCAGCATTTTCACACATTTTGCCACGTTTTTCCCAGATTTTCTCAAATTTGGCCATTTTCTCATTTTCACTCTTTGACATTTTGACTTTTCCTCAAATATTCCTCATTATCTCATTTTCTAATAGTTTTCCATATTTCCTTTAATCTTCCCACATTTTCTCAAATGTTCCCATATTTTCTCAAATGTTTCCACATTTTCTCAAATGTTTCCACATTTTCTCACATATTCATTACTGCATTTAACATTTAACCATTTTTCATAATTCCCCGCGCGATTTACGTAGTCCATTAAACATTGTGGTGAACCAATTTTGCTCAAATGTTCACTAGATTGTCCCTGTCAGGGTTCTCAGTTAATTGTCAAATTTGGTCGCAATCCGTTGTGCCGTTATTCCCGGAATTATGTTCACAGTCACACAAACACACGCAGACATCCCAAAATCGGGGTTAATTCGATTATTTTAGGCATAAAACGAAAAGAAAATTATTTTTTTCTTCTTCTAATTTGTTCGCAACAAAAATACTTTCCTTCTAGTGGATCGTCCCTGTGAGAGTTCTCAGCTAATTGCCAAATTTGGTCGCAATTCCTTGTGCCGTTTTTCCCGGAATTATGTTCACAGTCACATAAACACACACAGGCATCCCAGAATCGGGTTTAGTTCGATTATTTTAGACATAAAACGAAAAGAAAATTGTTTTTTTTTTAAATTGTTCGCGACAAAAATATCTTCCTTCTAGTGGATCATTCCTGTGAGGATTCTCAGCTAATTCCCAAATTTGGTCGCAATTCCTTGTGCCGTTTTCACGGAATTATGTTCACAGTGCGATATACACACACAGACATCGCAAAAATCGGGTTTATTTCGAGTATTTTAGGCATAAAACGAAAAGAAAATTGAAATTTTGTTGTAAATTATTCAGTACAAAAATACCTTCCTTCTAGTGTAGTTTTTTCCCCCAGAAAGTTATCGAATATTTCCACAATCTTAGAAAACGTGAAGATGTTTTCGGTTAAACAATATCTTTATTTACATCAGTGATGTATTCGGAAAGTAATAATATTTAATACCTAACTCAGCGGCGCCATCCTTCTCATTGGGGTGCGTAAGTTCCAACCCATCGGGGCGAATTTCCGCGAATATTTTTTCACAGTATTTCAGCGGTTTTCTGTTTTCATCACTCCTTTGAGCTTCTCCCTTTACCGGCGGAAAACCCCTCACGACTGGTCGCCCTATTTATAGTTAATTATCTGAATATCATTTTTACACTTCATTGGTAGTTTTAATACCATCGAAGCCACGCATTATTAACCAAGCAATTATTATTGTACTTGTTACTTTATAATACGAGATAAATATGTATCCGTTAAAATACATTCTCTTGTACTCTGATCATTTTAAGAAGTATTTCACGATAAAAGTTGGCCAAAATAATTTTAATAATTTTATAGGCATAAAATAATACTTTTAAACAGTAAATGATGATTAATTCATAGTTTATTTTATATTGATTCTAATTTCAATACATATTCGTAATAATAAAATTAAGAATTGAACTAATCAAAATGTATTCCTTATTTGCTTTCTTCTTCTTCGTTTAATTAATTATTTGACAGAAAAAATAATTATAATAATATGAACCCTTACGCTGCGGCGTTAGGAAAACACACTCGCGCCTGTGTTTGCGAGTTAGATTTGCCTGGAACGTATATAATCCCTGGTATATATATATATATATATATATATATATATATATATATATATATATATATAATATTTACAAAAATTATAAGTGTGTGTATAATTTTGATTTGAATTTTATGGACAAAGAATTTAAACGTAT
Source organism: Lordithon lunulatus (assembly GCA_963942505.1). Lineage (NCBI taxonomy): Eukaryota > Metazoa > Arthropoda > Insecta > Coleoptera > Staphylinidae > Lordithon > Lordithon lunulatus. The sequence goes on from OZ012671.1 coordinate 42,377,448, forward strand.
GAATTCTCATAAAAATATACTATCATGTAAGAGTGCATATAGTATATTTTATGAGAATACATGCACGTGAACTATTACGAATTACTATTACGAATATGTATTTCAATTAGAATCAATATAAAATCAACTTTGTATTAATAATAATTTACTGTTTAGCAGTTTATTTTATGCCTATACAATTAGTAAAATAATGTTGGCCAACTTTTATCGTGAAATACTCCACTGTGGCGCCGTCTGTAATAACAGGTGCCACGTTTGAGGTAAAAGTTACTGTATATTGTGGCCATCATATTTTGTGACTTAGTCTTCATTCGTGTTTGGTGGAAATATGTCGAGAAAAAGTCCAAATTGTACAAAATGTATATTATTTATTTCTAGTATTCGTTTGAAACCGTTTGTGAGTTAAAAAAATCTGTAATCAACATTGCGGGAAAACGGCTGTATAGATCGGAACCAAATTGGGTTTGTTATCACTATGGGATGAAATAATCTAAACAAAATCTGATAGCTAAAACTGAAAATTGCTTAACATCAGGTGCTTTTGACGTCATTATTACGCTACAAAAATATTCTCTCGTGTACATAGACGAATTTGATTTTCCAAGATATTTAGAATTTTTTTTTAAATCATACTATTTTTATTAAGAATTTTTATCTTGATTAATTGGGCACACTTATATGTAATATTGATTATTTTTTTCAAAGCTGTTTCAAAAATGGTAAATTTAAAGAAATATATATAAATTGCTTATTACATTATACTAATTCATAACAACATGCATACTACATGTAGAATTTTTTTTCATTTTATTTTATACTATTTATACTTAAATCTAAATAATCACCATTGCTGGATGAGCGATTAAAAATGTATGTGATGTAAATTCTTTGTTTTTATAACTCAATATTCGAGCTCGAAAATGGCTAGAGCTTAGCCGAAAATAGTTGCAAAGTGTGATAAAAAACAAAGTAAAAAATCGTTTTATGTATCCTTTAATATAAGTATATTTTCTTTTGGACCAAAGGGCTTTGCAAATTTTTGTAATACCAATATTTGTATCAGCATGTGGTTTCCATGTCACTATGTTTTTATGAATTAGTATATTGTTATAAACATATTTGTTCCCCCCTTTAGAAACTTTTTAATAACTTTATCACTATAAAATCGAATTTTTTTTCTGGATGTGTCATGAATGTCACTATGTTTTTATGAATCAAAATAACAAAAGTACATTTTTTTTTAATGTGTGTTACGTATTTCACTATGTTTTTATGAATCAGTATAATTTTATAAACATCTCATTTTTTTAATGTCTCCTTTTAGTAACGGCTATAAGAAAATTATTATAACTTTATCACTATAAAATCGAAAAAAAATTCAGTGTGTGGTATGCATGCCACTATGTTTCTATGAATTAGTATAATGTTATAAACTTCTTATAATTGTTTAAAAAAAAATTTAACAACTTTTTCACTATAAAATCAAAATCATTTGTCTTAGCTTGTGGTAGGCATGTTAATATTTTTTATGAATTAGTATAATGTTATAAACATCCTTAATATTATTTTTTTAATTCACCCTTTTGCACATGGCTTTAAAAAAATTGCAATAAATTTATTTATCACTATAAAATCGAAAGTAATTTTTTTCAACGTTGCATATGCCACTATGTTTCTATGAATTAGTATAATGTAATAAACTTCTTATAATTGTTTTAAAAAAATGATACAGCTTCAGAAATATTGTAATAACGTTTTCACTATCAAATCAAAATCTTTTTAGCTTGTGGTATGCATGTCAATATGTTTTTATGAATTAGTATAATGTTATAAACATCTTATTATTATTTTTTTAATACACTCTTTTTGAAATGGCGTTAAAAAATATAATAGTTTTATCACTATAAAATCGATAAAAAAATTCAACGTGTGGTATGCATGAAGGTATATTTTATGAATTAGTATAATATTATAATTCTTTTTTTTAATTTTCACATTTTAAAACGGCTTTAAATAAATTTTATTAAATTATACACTATAAAATCGAAATTAATTTTTTTTCGGTGTGTGGTGTGCATGTCACTATGTTTTCATTGGTATAATGTTATAAACATCTAATATATTTTTTTAAATGTCGCCTTTTAAAAATGGCTATACAAAAATTGTAATAACTTTGTCACTATAAAATCGGAAACATTTTTTATTCAGCATGTGGTATGCATAAATATATATATATATATATATATATATATATATATATATATATATATATATATATATATATATATATATATTATAACATTATTCCAATTCATAAAAACATAGTAGCATGCATACCACACACACACACACATATATATATATATATATTTATCCCTTTTTGAAACGGCTTTGAAAATATTGTTACCACTTTCGTTAGTATAAAATCGATAAAAAAAATTGTCATTTCTTTACAAAACTGTAAAAAAAAATAGTTTTCTTTTTGGCCATAGAGAAAATATACTTATATTGTAAATTTTTCAAAATTACTTTTACTTCTATCTATAGTAATTTGTTATAAACAATATTTAGAAAAACACAGAATTTACATCATGTACATTTTTAATCGGTTATACAGCAAATGGTGATTCTTTAGATTTAAGTATGAATAATATAAAATATAAATAATTAATAATAAATATAAAAATATGTTTTTCAACGTGTGGTATGCATGTCACATATTTTTATGAATTAGCGTAATATTATAAACAATTTCTATATATTCTTTTTAATTTCCCTTTTTAAAACGGTCTTGAAAATATTAATTAAATTAAAAAAATCTGCTATGAAAATGTATGTATAAACTGTATGCATTTAAAAAAATAGAAGATAGTAGGTATGTACTGTGCACTTTTAGAGCGTTTGAGTAATTTCAAAATATGCTATTTAAACTTTAAACTCAAATACAAAAATAAATTGTACTTTGGTGCGGCTAATCTTTCTATCATAATATTGTTGTTTATTTTTAAACAAGCTGTGCTAGTTTCAAAATTGTTTGCTTTTTAAAACTAGTTCAAATAATTAATTAGTTTTACACCATATATTATTTATTAACGCCTATATAAATGAAGGAATAATAACACAAATTATTTATTATAATTCCTAATTGATAAACAAACAATTCTGCAAATTTTGGATTTAATATTTTATTCCAATTAGTCACTGCTCAGACACTAAGTTACGCTGCGTCTCGGGCCCGGGCCCGCGCTCGAATTTGGTGGATAAGTTCACTCCGGGCAGGACCAGAGAGTAAGACAGTAGTCCCCGAGGGGAAATGCAAACGTTATATGCAAGAACAATGGACAATGTTTAAAATGTCCACAAGGCTACGTGTGTAATCTTTCACCTTTTTTCGAGAATATTAGTTCAATTTTAATTTTTAGATTAATAATTTATCATTAATACATGTACAGTACTTTAAATGGGTAGTTTAATACTAGATATTTCATCAAATCGTAATTATTAAGCACATGTCTGTATCTTTTGATAACATCTAATATACGTTTTGGCTTAAAAAATGACTGTATAGTTTACAACTATAGAGGTCATTGCCTACGAGCTGCCGGTATGTTCCCCCTGTGGGCAGGAGACGTGGGTGGCCTCATTCGCGGGATGAATGATGTTTTTTTTTTCGACAACCTTTTGTATCCCTTTGCGAGACGTACCCTTTTTATTATTTCGTCCATTACTATATTAACTAACAGCTGACTCAGTGTATCTAATGTCACTATGGACGGGGATGATTGTCTAGGCAATGTTTATGTTATACAGTAGATGGTGGGCTGTCTTCGGGCTTGCGATCGAATGCTTTTGCATATCGCACTATGAGACGAAATATCGTAACTTCCAAAATGAATTTTCCGGTTTTGATGATTCTTATGTATATTTTAACGCTCCTTTAATCCTTTTTACATTTAGAATAAACCAAATAATTATTTTAAAAAATAAATAAAAACATTATACTCAATGCTAAAACTACTATTGCAATCTTTAAAATGCATTTATCTCTGTTTATTTTTGGAAGTTTTGGTACATTTGTCATCTCAGTGTGCGATATGGTTTACTATATTCTATGGCTTTCTCCACTACCTGCCGCAGTATAAAAACTACAGGACCAATCACAATAAGCGTGGTAGGGATAACGTAACGGTAAGCGAAATTGCACACAAGTATAAAAATGAGGGCGTTTACAGCAGCGCAGTAAAACCAGTAAAACTATAACAGAACATGGGTAATTATCTCTACCATAATTATCGCATAGCATTACTACCCAATTCTGAACGTCTTATTTTTTATAGCCATGCAAAATATTGCTTACCGCTACCCTGTCGCTACCTTACACTACTGCGTTTATTATGAATGGCCCATACGTCTACGCATGATCTTCCAGATCTAGACCCTTCTTAAAGTGGTGTAATTAGGTTAATTGATTGGTAATTATTTGTGTGGCGAGCTTTAGCGTCGTGTCTGGTAGTTTTAAGCCCCTCTAGTTGTGTGGTTTCTGTTTGTCGCCTTTCTTGAACACAAGTATGATTGTACCAATTGTACTGGGTTTCCATCGATTTGGTATTTTACATTCTCTTAGAAATTGTTGTAGAAGGTTTTATAATTCTTATGATAGCCGCTTGCCGCCGTATTTTAATAGTGCATTCCGTAGCCCATTATGACCAGGTGATTTTCTTTAATTTACGGGTTTTGGGGTTTTTATACTACTAAGTTACTCAATCTACTCAGCAGAACTGCACTCAGATATACTCTGCCTGTCGTCGTTTAATACCAATAAAATGATAATTTACTTGGATATTAAAATATGTATTATATATATATTTACATAAATAGATTTAGAAATGTATGATATTACTGATATATATTATAGTCAATTTGATTTTTGGCTGTGTTAGTATAGATGAAAACAGAAACCGAGGTTTCTAGCTTCTTGGGGTGGTGCAGCAATAATTTATATTATCCATGCAGATTGAAATAAATTCATAACAAGGCAACAACGTACATAGGGCAGCATGGTGCGTTCTCTAAATCACAACTCCGTATATTAGTTCATTTTTGTTATGTACTATCCGTAGATATAAAATTAAATAGAATAATAACGGCTATTTTCCTATTACAGGTACGGAAATAACAGGTCTAGCTCACCAACTGGGGTACGAACGTGAGGTCATCAGAATATGGTTTTGCAACAAACGACAAGCCCTGAAAAACACTGTGCGAATGATGTCGAAAGGCATGGTGTAAGACAATCACAAACGCGAAAACGGCAACTATAATTAGAGTATACATGCAAAGTTCTGTGATTCTTACGAGTATTTACCATAAACGTTAAGGAATGTATCGAAACGACGGATATCATCTCAGCTAGACGACACATCTACTACACCAAGAGTTGCCGAAATGGATTGGTGCAATTGCAAGTAAGCCACTGTACTTGACCGGCGATAGTGTATGTGCAAACTGAAATATATTGTGACGCAAAACATTTACATAGAAGACAATCTACGCGTAAATATAAAATCGTAAGTTGATCGCAATATTCCTGCCTTAATTTTAGGCATGTATAATTATGTATAAAATGTGATTATAAATTGAAAATAATTTGTGAAAAAGACTATTGTTTTGTACTTTATCGAACAAGTAAATAAAATTATAAATATTATTATTGCGTGGATCACATTTATCAAATAATACATATTTTGAAAGAAATTTCTAGTCATCAAACTTTTTTTATATAAAAATTAAATATATTAATTACAAAAATTATTTATTCAAATAATTACTTAAGGTCGTTTTAGACAAGACAATTTCTTGACTCAAAAGTTAGTCAAGATGCGAGACAATCTAAATTGTTTCGTATCATACAGCAAATTATTTGAAATATTGAATAGGATTGTAGATTGAATGGAAAAATATAACGCGTTCTATTTGTCAAGGACAAATTGTATGGGGGGAGGATATATGAATTCATTTCTTGAACAACTTTTGAGCTAAGAAATTGTCTTGTCTAAACCGACCTTTAGTTTATAATTTAAATTTAAAAGAACTATTAACTTATTGTTGGTATGTTTTCCCATCTAGTCGATTTCTTTAAAATATGTATTTATTAAATTGTCTGTTAAAGACACGTACAATCCGCTCGCATATCTATCTGGTGATCGACTGAAATCCACTCGAAACAAACAAAAATGTATACGTATTTCATAATATACTACCTGTAAATATTACGGAAATAATAAATATAAAATATTAATGATAGTTTTATAACTGACCAAGTGGTGTGTGATGCAATATAATTATTCTATTGTGCTAATAGGATGCATCTACAATCAAATAAATTATCGGATGATACTTTATATTGTATAATTACCTAATTTATATGAATACTATATTTTCTATGACTTTTGTTTATATATTTAACGATATTAATCGTATTTTTGTTCAAAATTGTCAGTAGAGAGCACTCAAGTCAGCTAACTAAACATTTGATTTCAATTACCAATGACACTGGTCGTTTTATTTCAATTTAAATAAAAGCTTATAATAAAATCGTGTTTATTAATAATATACTAATATCATTTAATTAGTCATCTAAAAGCTTCAGCAACTAGCAAAAAAATTTCATTTATTAAATATTTGGATTGTTATGGCGTCTATTTTTAATTTTGAATTGCCAATTTTTATTGAAAGTTCCCTCTTGACATTTATAAGAAAATTGCCGAAAAAAATAATTTCAAATGTCAGAGAAAATTTGGCAATTTAATAGTAAAAAACGACGTGTGCGAGACATTTTTGGGAAAATCATAAATAAAGGTGTTATTGATATTAATATACATCGCAGAAAAATAATCTATTACAGAATCCGCAATAAAAAATAGGGTCGTCATTTAAAAGAAAACGTCAATGACGTGATTCCTTATTTAAAAATGGAAAACTTTCATTAAAAATTGGTAATTTAAAATTAAAAATCGAATTGTTTGAGCAATTTTTGCAAAAATCGCAAATATAAGTTTTATAGAATTTATTCTGTACTAAATTTCTACCTTCTATTATTCTTGCGTTTAAAATAATGAAAAAAAAAACCACTAGCGGAGTATCCTAAGGGTAGGATCATATTTATTATACGACGTAATTGGTGAAATTCTATAGAGCTTTTACTGAAAACTAAGCAATTTAATTGCATATAATTTTGAAAATGAATAGATAGATGCCTTTTATTGTCTTATGTGACCTGCACTGTTAACTAACAATTGTAATTGTAGAACACCGACGTAGTTTACGTTGGTATTACTGCTATATAGTCGTATTTTCTAAAGTCTATTACTAAAAAAATATGGCCATACATTCTTACAATATAAGTGTCACAGCCAACCACAAAGTGTTTTTATAAATTTACATAAATTATATGCCATTCCATTGCCTAGATTTTACTAAATATCAACACAATGTGTGAGCGCCATACCAACAATTGGATCACGACTTTTTTTTTATGACAAGAAATGTACGCTGTACTGAGTTTTTACAACTTTTATGGGTTAATTAAACTATTTTTATGTAATAGTCACTAGATTTGAGTTTAGGGTGAGCCATATACTCACCCTAACTCAAATCTAGTGACTATTAGATACAAATATTTTAATTAATCAATAAAAGTTGTAAAAACTCAGTACAGTGTCCATTTCTTGTCATAAAAAAGTAGTGATCCAATTCTTAGTATAGCGCTCACACATTGTGTTGATATTTAGTAAAATCTAGGCATATATATATGTATATATTTTATATAAATTTCTTGTCATAAAAAAATAGTGATCCAATTCTTAATACAGTGGTAAACTACAATTTTATTGTCAGCTTTAAAAAATATAATCGGAATATATTTACCAAATCATTCTGTTTTTGAAAAACACCTCACCTCGTACAACTCACTAAAAACAAAAATCTATCAACTTCTTATTAAATATCTATATTTTGCTGTTATATTGTACCTTGAAAAACATACATTCATATATTTGAAGAGATTTCGGGAGGTTTTGAATAACTAAATATCTTGCAATCATATTGTTTGTGTAATGATTGGCGAAAAACAGGAGTTGTTTTACTTAAAATTTAATTTATTTTTTATTTATTCATAAACCTTCTACTGTAAGGTGTAATTTTAATCCAGAAATATGAATTGTGTATAGTTGGCTGCCTATGTGGCGACCCCGTATTGGAATAAAATAGGATGTGCGCTGTATTTCCACTGACAATTTACATTTATCAAAAATCTCTTTGGACGTTTCAAAATTAACGCCTTAGTTTGCCAAACAAATGTGATAAAACTATTCGGCTTTAAAAAAAAGAATCAATTTAGTCACATTTTATTTTTAAATATTTATATAGAGTAAGTTTGTATGTGTGTGTGCGTTTAATTTAATGTTATTGTGCATATTTTTATTTTGTTTGTACAAAAGTTAATGTATATTATATGGTAGTCATAAAACTAATTGACCATTGAAAAAAATAAGTTATAAAATAACTAATTACGTTAATTTCACACTGAAAGTGTATATCATACGTTATAGTTTATTTTTGTATATTTTATCATCACATTACAAATTGACTAAATGAAGGTTTTATTTTATAGTAATATAAACAAATTTAATTTATGATACAATAAACATATCTATTCGTACGTGTTACGAATCACGGTATTAAATATTGGAATACGTATACGGTATTTCAATGGTGAATTAGTTTTAAATAAAATATTTTTAGTAAGGGATACAAAATACACTATGGCGGTATCCCCGAATGAAACCAAAGTTCCTATTAGGACATAAGGACAGTGAATGTTGTTTTTTCGTTTTGTATATAGCCTAGCCGTTTAAGGAACAAAAACAGTTGTTTAGCGACAAAAGAAAGTCTTTACAAAAAAGTCTGTGTCAGATTTAGGTATATTATGTGAATTTACTGATTTAGTGATATAAAATTAGTAATGTGAATGACAATTGTAAATGTTCGTGATGTAGATGTATACCGAATAAATAAAAAATAAAAACATGGTTATGTTATATTTACTATTCTTAGTAATTCTTAGTAAAATTATTGTTTAAGGGCCCATTCTACAATTGATGTTTAACTGGAGAATAAGGCTATTCGTTTGAGATATTGGCGTTAAAATCTCCACGAATAGCCTTATTTTCCGGATAAATGTCAATTGTAAAACCGGTCATAATTCATCAGAATTATAACTAATGCAGTACAATAATCAAGATTGGTGATTAGCATTATGAAATCAATCACTACATCTAATTGATTTATTTAATAAATCCTGATACATTTGATTAGTTGAGTACTAAGGTTATGTATAAAAAGAATTGTGATTACACGCATATATTGTATTCATCAAGCTGTGTGATAATAATATCAATAAATAATCGCCAAATCAACTGTATAAATACGGTAATCACTTACATAATATCCATGGTAGCTGCAGTTTATCCAAAACACTCACTTAAGAAAACACAGGCACGTTTTTAACACGAACACGACAAGTACGAAACGCAGAAACCACCGCCATTTTTAAACTGCGCACACTGCAGAGGTCGGTCGCTCGGTCAAGCGGCTGCAACGTTAACGAGCAAAAAATAGTAAGATAAGCCAGATTGAAATAGATCGCTATAAAGCGTATGAGTCATGTATTGTACTCGTAAATAAAATTCTTTCCATAAATTATAAGAATGCAATTCAATTGCTGTTAATCGTTAAACAGTAATAAGCATATTTAGATCGAATGTAAAAAATAAAGACAATTGATTTATATAAACAGATGAAATATTTGTTGAAATCTATGACAACAGTTGAAAAACATTATCGGCCACCCAACCCCACTTGATCGCATAGTTTTCATTTTGTTATAAAAAGAGTGATAATTATATATGAGTGTGAAAAGTGCTAATATCTCAAGCACTCAGTTGGAATATTATTCTCTAGAGGGCACTACCCGGTGATCCTGAAGACATGAGCATGTTGACGGTTATTACCATATGGGTGTGCATTGCTAATTGATGTGGTGCCGCCAAATGGTGTTTAACTTCCCTCTTCGAGGGTAAGTTGTTCTATTTTTTTAGAGTGATAATTGTTTAAATAAATTATTATTGTATTTAAAAATTATTATATTATATTATAGAAAGATAATTGTAGACAATGAAATATACATATAGGATAAAAAGGAGAAAGGAGTCGTAGCCAAAGATAATGGGGTGAAAGTAACCAATCCAAAAAACTACTAGCAAAAAAGAAAACAGACGGAAGCAAAAATACAAAGAATACAGCGAGGAAGGGGACAACGAACATAAGAAATAAGAACAAACACATAATAAATGGAAACAAAGAAAAGAGTACAGTAAAAAAAAGAAAAATATGGAAAATTGGGACTTGGAATATCAGGAGTATAAATGGAAAGGAAAAAGTGCTGGAAGAAGAATTTGAGAAAGCTGAACTAGACTTCTTAGTGGTAACAGAAACAAAAAAGAAGGGGAAGGGAGAGTACAAAATGGACAAGGAATATATATTCATATATAGCGGTGTAGATAACTATCGGAGAGTCGCAGCAGGCGTAGGATGTATAGTGCATACAAAACTGAAATCGAATATATATATATATATATATATATATATATATATAAATGGGATGCAATTACGGAGAGGATTTTGTCTATCGAAGTTAGAGATCAAAGAAACGGCTACCATAAAACTATCATAGCAGTGTATGGACCAAACGAAGATGATACTGCGTGCAACAAAGAAACATTCTGGGAGCAGCTCAACGAAACAACAGAAAAAGCCAAAGGAGAAGTGTACGTGGCAGGAGACTTCAACAGCAGAATTGGCAACGAAGTAAAAGATAATGACGCGATGAGAGGAAGATATGGAGAAGGCGTACTCAACGAAAATGGTAAGAAAATGCTAGATTATTGTAGAATGAATAATCTAGTAATAACGAATAAACTATTCAAACACAAGGACATACACAAATACACCAGCGAAGTGATAAGCAGGAACGAAAAATCTATAATAGACTATGTACTAGCAGAACAAGGGAAAAGAAGCAAAATAATAGACACAAGAGTAAAAAGAAGTTACGAAATCGGAAGTGATCACTATCTAGTAGAGACGAAAATAAAGGAAGACTACCAAGATAGCGATAAAAAAAAGCCAAAGACCAAATATAGCAAGAAACTACAACAAGATAAGAACATACAAACTAAGGGAAAAGGAAATAGCAAAAATCTAAAAAGAGAAAATAGAGGAGAAATTGGTAAAGGGCAACTATAGACAGGAAGTAGAGGAAATGTGGAATAAATTAAAGAAAAATATACTGGAGACAAGAGACATGTGGGACAAAGCAAAACACAAACAAGAAGCAGCAGACAGCATGGTAGTCGCAGGACATAAGAGAGAAAATAAAGGAAAAGAAAAAAGCATGACAAAGATACCTAAATGACAAAAATAGTAAAAACTACGAAGAATACAGTTTAAAGAGGAAGATACTAAAAGATAAGGTCAGAATAGCAAAGAGCAGGGAATGGGAAAAGTTCGGAGATACAATGGAGAAAAATGCTAATGAAAACCAAAAATTATTCTATAAAACACTAAAACTAAACAGAAAAGAAAAAGGACAAGAAGTAAATTATATACAAGACAATCAAGGAATATTGCTGAAGGACAACGAAAAAATACTGAAAAGATGGAAAGAATATTTTGAAGACTTACTATCACAAAATGGTGGAAATGAACAGAAGACAAGAGACCAGAACAACTCAGAAGCAGATATAGAGATGATCAATGGAAAAGAAATACTAGAGATAATAAGGGAAATGAAAATAGGGAAATCACCAGGACAAGACCAGATCACAACGGAAATGATTAAACATATGGGACCTGCAAGTAACGAAATACTACTAAAATTAATAAACGAAATATGGAGGACGAATAAAATACCCAAAGATTGGCAAGTATCGTTAATCGTACCGATTCACAAGAAAGGCGATAAGACAAAATGTTCAAACTATAGGGGTATAACACTCATAAGCATAGGTATGAAGATCTTAGAAAAAACAATTAACAAAAGAATACTAGCAAAAATAGAGCTGACGCTAGAAGAATCGCAATGTGCATTTAGGAAAGGAAGATCCACACAGGACAACATTTTCACGATAAAACAAATCACAGAAAAAATAATTGCAAATAATATAAACACATACCTAGGATTCATCGACCTGGAAGAAGCATTCGACATGATACCAAGAAATAAATTATGGAAAATCCTGGAAGAGAGAGGTGTAGAAAGAAAGACAGTCGAATTAATACAAAACATATACAACAACAACACCAATGCAATAATACACAAGGGACAAACATCAAGGACATTTCAGACAACCACTGGACTAAGACAAGGAGGCGGGCTTAGTCCTACATTATTTAACATATACATGGATGAAATAATGAAGAGCATGAAACCAGAAACCAAAAACATAGCAAAAATAGGGTACAAAAACATGCAAGTTGTAAAAATATCGGAAGGAGCATTCGCTGATGATGTCGTAGTGATAGCAGAAAATGAAGGTAATCTGCAGTACAACCTTAGTGTATGGAACAGACACCTAGAAAAGTATAACATGAAAATGAACTATAACAAAACAAAAGTGATGGTAATAGGAAACCGGAAAGAACAATAAATATAAAGATAGAACAACACACAATAGAACAAGTAGAAGAATTCAAATACCTGGGAGTAGCACTGACAGAAGACGGAAAAATGGAATTCGAACTTAGTAACAGAATAAACAATACAGCTAAAACATACCACGCATTGAGCAATATACTGATTAACAAGAAAGAGATCAGCAGAAGGACAAAAATAAATATATATAAAAGCATATATAGACCTATACTGACATATGGAAGCGAGACGTGGAAGCTAACGAAGAGGGACAAAAGTAGAATACAGGCAATGGATATGAAATATCTCAGAGGAGTAAAACAAGTTACGAGAAGAGACAGAATAAGAAATGATGATATCAGAGAAGAACTGGGTATTGAAGCTGTAGATAACTATATAGAAAAGAAACAACTAAACTGGTGGGGTCATTTAATTAGGATGGACAAAAAGAATCAAACAAAACAGGTATGGGAAGCAAGAACTGAAAATAAAAGAAGAAGAGGTAGACCAAGAAAAGAGTGGGACAACATAATAGAGGACATAATAATCAAGAAAGGAAAAACAGTTAAGCAAGAAAGAGAACTGGCGAAGAACAGAAAGGAGTGGAAAGAATTTACAAATGTATAAACAACAGTAATTGTAAACTATAATAATGTTAATAATGTTAATGTAATAGCCTACACCGAAAGGTAAAAGGCAATTGATAATATATATATATATATATATATATATATATATATATATATATATTATTGTTTATCCCAGAACGAAAACAATGTGAACTAGTAGGGGTGGGTGGTCGGATCCCTATGATGAAGACGCTCTTCAACTGACTTCAACAGACACGACTTTCCGAATAAATTAATTAATATTAAATAAAAATTAATTTTCATAATGAATTTATATTTCATTTCGACTCGGTTCGATTAACATTTTCACCTTTTCATGTTTTTCAGTAAGGGATACACAATTGTCTGCATAAAATCGGTTTTCTTCTATGTTTAGTGAACCGACAATGCTCAAATTTTCTATGGATCGTACATATATATATACATACATACACATCTTATAATTATTCCTAAATAATAAATTGGAACAATCATCTCGGATAAAGTACCTGGGAGTATACATAGACCCAAAATTCAACTTTGACGATCATATTTCAAATGTTGCTCAAAAATGTGAAATAACAATAAACTCACTATCAAAAATCATAAGAGTAGGCTAGAGATTGGGTCATCAGCTAAATGAAACAATATACAAAAGTGCAATTTTGCCGTTGCTGGCATATGCACTACCAGTATGGGTTGAAGCTATCAAAAAGAAAACGAATGAAAGGAAATTGGAAAGGTTGCAACGTCTCATAAACATAAGAATGGGGAAAGCTTATAGGACGATCTTCTATGAAGCCTCATGTATAATAAATGGACAGGTCTCCATAACAAAAAAATTTAAAGAAATTACCAGCTTGTATAATAGAATTAAAGGCATGGAGGAAGCAAACTATGAGAAACCAATGCCCACGGAACACTAGCTACATCCAGCTGAAACACCGGACATAAAAACAGAAATATTGCACACAAAGTATACAATTTAACGAATGGGAGCAAAATGGAAGATAAAGTGGGATTGTAGAACCGGCCCTAAGCAATCTACATATCTAGATTTCGATCTTATTAGATATCGTCAGTGTAGCTCAGTTAGTGAGGATGAATTCAGACAATATCTCGAGTGGTTATATACAAAAAAAGTTACAACTAACCCCCTAGGGCATTAGTTGTAACTTATATATATATATATATATATATATATATATATATATATATATATATAAAACCGGCCCTAAATGATATATGTCAATAAATATAAGGTATCAATCTTCTGGATAGTTCTGGATAGTTGGCTGGAGGGTAGCATAGCTACAGATACTTAGGCCTCAAAATGGGCCCATTGTGAAACCTCCCTTTAAGGCTGCTCACTAGTCCCACCAGTCAATTTTGCGTGCAAGCTGCAAAATTCTGGCGGGTGAGGAGCTGCCAATGCTGACCATACTAGGCCAGCACTCCCCTAGTATTAGATGCCTGGTGTTTACTAGAGCTGGGCAGAGGCATATTACATGCTCTGCTATTTCTAGTTCTTCATTGCACCCTCTACATAACGGGCTGTTCACCAGACCCATCGTGTGTAGATGTTTGTTTAGCCGGCAGTGGCCGGTTAGGATGTTAGTCAATAATTTCAGATTAGTTCTAGATAAGTTGAGGCGGGCCGTGGCTGCAATTTTACAAGGTTGAATAATTGCTACCTTTGATTGTTTCCAGCCCGGCGTTTCTCGCCATCGTACCTTGTGTAGAGCATGTGCCCTATGCTTTATTGCAGAAAGTATTTCATCCTCTAGGGTTGTTAGAGGATGTGAGGATCCCTTCCTGGCAAGTTCATCTGCTATTTCGTTCCCCTTGATGCCACTATGTCCTTTTATCCAGTTCTAGTTTGTTATATTTAGCTAGCTCCTCCAGGCTGTGTAGACATGAATATAACTCTTTCGACACAAATGTGTTGGCACTTAGTGCATTTAGAGCTGCTTTGCTGTCGGTGAGTATTTGGATATGTTTATCCTTAATATTCCGTTCAGCTAAAATTTGAACACATTTTAGTATTCCTGTTAATTCCGCTTGGAAGACTGTCGTCAGTCTTCCAAGTGGTGCACTTATCTTGAGATCGAGTTCTGGTGAGAATATTCCATAGCCAGCTCTCGTCTTAGTTTTGGATCCATCAGTATACATGGTTATGTTGGCGCCTTGTGGGATACCATCCATTGTGATTATGGTCTGAAAGTGTTTGACAAAACTGTATTTGGGTAGAATTCTGTCGCACTTACCTCTATGAGGGGGTCTAGTTTGATAGCTTCACTCAGTATGCTCCTGTGTCCAATGATTCTACCTTTATCATGCCATAGGTTGAGTGAAGATAGCCTTAATGCTGTTTTTACTGCAGTCTCCCTTATAAGATGGGCGAGTGGTTGTAGACATAACAGTGCTTCAAGAGCTGCTATGGGCGTTGTTCTCATAGGGCCGGTGATGGCCAGATACGCCATCCGCTGGATGTGTTATAGCTTTGAGATTGTTGTAACTTGTTTGGTTTTCGACCACCAGACTATTGCACCATATGCGATAGTTGGTCTTATGATCGCGGTATATATCCATTGGGTGATCTTGGGAGACAGGCCCCATGTTTTACCAACCGCCCTGCAGCATTGCCAGAATGAGATGCAAGCTTTTTGCAGCTTGGATGTTATATGCTCATTCCAGTTCAGCTTTGTATCCATGATTAATCCTAGATATTTTACTTTATCTGTGAGAGTCAGAGGGACCTTAAAAACAGTTGGCATGTTCATGAGCTCGAGTTTCCTCTTCCTCGTAAACAATATAAGCTCTGTCTTTTTTGGGTTAACTGTTCGCGAATGGCTATCGCACCAGTTCTCAATAATCTGTAGGGCACTCTGCATGAGATTACAGAGTACACCTTCAAAACTGCCATTTATCATGATCACTATGTCGTCGGCATAGCCAACGGCATAGTATCCTAAGTTGTTTAATTCCAGGAGGAGGCTATCAACTACAAGGTCCCATAAAAGGGGTGAGAGGACTCCACCTTGAGGACAGCCTCTTCCTGCAACTTTTTTTGATTTTACGTCATCTAGTGTTACTTAGATTGTTCTTCGACCAAGCATATTTTTTATCCAGCCCCTAATAGAGGGGTGAATCCCGTGAGATGTTAGAGCATTATCAATACTCTTAAATGTTGTTTTGTCAAAAGCACCTTCAATATCAATGAAGGTGGCAAGCAACGAACTTTTATGCTCTAGTGTTTCCTCTATCTTAGAGGTCACCAGATGTAGGGCTGATTCCGTTGAGCGTCCTGGTTGGTAGACATGCTGTTTCGGATGTATGGGGTACGTTCTCAGCGGCCCGTCCCTGATTTCACGATCACAGAGCCTTTCCAACGTCTTCAATAGAAATGAGGTTAGGCTGATGGGCCTGAATGACTTGGCAAGTGTGTAATCTACTTTGCCTGGCTTGGGTATAAAGGTCACTTTGACCTCTCTCCATGTATTGGGTATGTACCTAAAAGCAATGCAACCTTTAAATATATACACCAATGTGTTTATAATGTAGGTTAACCCTCATTGTAGTAGTGCTGGGAATATTCCATCTAGTCCTGGGGATTTAAAAGATGAAGACATTGATATTGCCCATTCTATTTTAGTTATACTTATCATTTGGTCAGCTAGCAGCCAATCTGCCTCATCAGGTAGATGAGGATCAGTTGCCAAGTTGAGACCTCCAGGTTGTTTGCCAGGAAAGTGGGTGTCTAGGAGTACCTCGATATTTTGGGAGGGTGTTACCGTGAAGGTGCCATCCTCCCGTTTTAGCGAGTTAAGTTGTTGTACAGGGTCTTTAGAGATTACTCTCTTCAGACGAGCAGCTGCTGCGGTGGATTCAATGCCATTGCAGTAGGCTCTCCATGTATTTCTTTGTCGCTTCCTGACTTTTGAATTGTCTACGGGCTTCCCTAAAAGCTTCCCATAGAACTATATCATTTCTATTTTTGGCCTTGTTGAAAGTTTTTCTGGCCTTGGATCGGAGACAGTTGATCTCTGCACTCCACCAGGGAGGTGCAGAGGCTCTCAAGCCCGCCTTTCTTATGGGACAGGAGTGTTTCACACAGGCCTCCAAGTCGTCCACTGATTCTGGAATTTCGTCTACTGCTTGATACTCCATCCTATCCGATAGGTATCTGCAAAATAGTTGTTTATTAGTTTTTTGTGGATTTCTGTAGGATGGTAGTTCTCGTGGTACGAAATCTAGGTCGTAGCGTATCAGTCGGTGATCAGACATGGATACCTGACTTGATACGTGCCAGTTTTTTATTTTGCTTGAGATATTGCCCAGTGTCAGACTGATGTCTATCACCTCGGCTCGTTTTTGTGTTACGACCGTTGGTTCGCACCCTCTGTTTAATATCTCTATTTTCTATTTCTAGGTATCAATCTTACAATTGAATATATTCTAAATCAAATAAATATGGAAGAAGTCCAACACACAGTTGATGAGGACATATGCCTGTGCGCAATGATATTATATACATAATCAATCTTTATTTGGCTATCGACCCATACATAGATCAATCCGCCTGCATGATAATAAATATAAGTAACATATAAATTTCCACAAAACAGCCAAATAAACCTCCAGGTTTATGACGTCTGTGCTCGACTCTCCCGGTGCCGCTCCCTAAACAAGGAGGAGCCGAAGTTCAGATTCTCATAACTGGGGTAGTTCGACTCCAACAGAGCCGAAAAACACCTATTTTTTTTCTCAGTGTACACAAAGTATAAGAAAGTATAATTAGATAAAGATTTACTTGTGTTGGACAACATGATAATGGAATGCAAAGTGAACACAAAAATATTTTTATATACAATTAATTATCCGATGTTCTATTTAGATGGTCTTAAATTATTCTGCAACTTCTCCTGATTTCGTTTTGGTAATCTTATCGTTGTTATGGACCAGCTCGAATTGTCGCTTCGGGCCGTCCAAGTTTTTCCGTTTAGTCCTTATCTCCATCACTTCAATAACGGCATATCCTGCGACCCCGATGCAGAGTAACCCGAGCAGAAGATAGATTTTTAAACTTGTACTCAAATAGGGACTGTAGGCGTACGTGATTACAGAACCTGTTGCTTCCCAAAGTCGGAAATTGCTGTAGGAGGCTTCCTCTTTACCAGGAAATAGAATTCCGCACAGTGCTGTAAATGACAACGTAAAGTTTTTTAAACTTGTACCAGTCTATTTATTAAAAATTATATGGCCATCGCACATTACTTTGTCATACGTATAATTCTTAATTATATTGAAAACTATAAAGGAGTTAAAATTAATTTTTTATATGTACTTATTCATACATTTTATAAGAACTGTGTAGAAAAATAATTGAATATAAGTAACTCTAACATGAAACTAGGTGACGTGTGTAATCTTATTCATCGTCAAGAAATTCTTATTTTTAATGTAATGCCACAATATAATAATGTACATAATGTAATTGAATATATATATATATATATATATATATATATATATATATATATATATATACCCCCCCTAGGAGGAAAAATAAACGCCATCTGGCGGCACCACATCAATTAGCAATGCATACCCATATGGTAATAACCGTTAACATCCTCATCAGGATCACCGGGTAGTGGCCTCTATGAAATAATATTCCAACAGAGTGCTTGAGATATTAGCACAAGGCTAAGTAATGTGGTGCCGCCAGATGGCGTTTAACTTTCCTCCTAGGGGGTTAGTTGTTTATTTTTTGCATATAACCACTCGAGATATTGTGTGAATTCACCCTCACTAGCTGAGTTACACTGATGATATCTAATTAGATCGTAATATAGATATGTGGGGTGGATTCACACTTATATATGTTTTATAAAATTGGCCTTGTGCTGATAACTCAAGCACTCTAATGTAATATTATTCTATAGAGGACACTGACGGTTATTACCATGTAGGTGTGCATTGCTAATTGATGTGGTGCCGCCAGATGGCGTTTAACTTTCCTGCTAGGGGGATAGTTGTATATTTTTTAATAATCTATAAGTTATATCAGCTAATAGTAAAGTTTAAAAGTCAATATTTGAAGTTAGTGTTAAAATGATCAAGGTTCATTCTTGGACGAACATAATACATGTTTCTACATCGTATGGCAATGTAATAATAAATCAAAATTTGTGCGTATAATTTGGTTTATTTATATTATTATTATTGATTATTATATGTTGACTAAATCGTTCTTGATACATATCAATGTAGATTACAATAATACTATACAATATAATTAAGTCAAGAACCATAATTATAATGCAATAAATTGATATTAAATTACTTACAGTTTATTTGTACAAGCCAGACAGCATCGGCCATGCCCCATAATCCTGCTACAATGAAGTACATATGCTTATTATCTAGAGTTGGTTCCCAGTTGAGTAATACTACAATTAAGCCGACATGCAGTGTCAATGCAAATGCTATTACAGGAGGCCTTCCGGTAATCTTAACGATGCTTCCGGTACATAGTGCAGACACTGCGTTGCACACTCCGAAACATATCATCACGTAGCCTATATTACTGATACCCCAACCGCACGATACATATGCCTGGAAGACAATATTTTAATTTAATTCATTGTAGAATCGATGCAAGAAAGCTGTGAATAAATAATTATTTTTTATTAAATTAACTACAATTGCGATGGTACTAAATTTCACTTGTCCATCTATTATACTTCGGAAATAGCGCTTGACCAATATCGATTTTTTTTAAAATATACATAATTAAGATATATATTCCTATAAAGGTGTGAAATAATGTAAATGACATATTGACAATAAAATTGGATGATAACGTATAATAGAAGAATCATTTCTGGGATAAGTATTAGTAATTAGAGAAACGCCGGGCTGCAAAGCCAACCATGTAAAATTGCAGCTGTGGCCCACCGTAACTTATCTAGAAGTAATCTATAATCTATTGATCAACATCCTACCAGGCCACTGTCGGCAACACAAACATTTATACAAGGGTCTGATACACAGCCCATTTTGTAGAGAGTGTAATAAATAACTAGAAACAGCAGAGCATGTGATATGCCTCTGCCCAGCTCTAGTAAACACTAAGCAGCTAGTATTAGGGGAGTGCTGGCCTAGTATGGCCTGCATTGGCATCTCCTCACCAGCCAGGGTTCTGCAGTTTGTACGCAGAATTGACTGAGATGACATACAAGAACAGCAGGGAGATACAAACTGCCCAGAATAAGTACACAAATCATTAGTCTCATAATACGCTATTAGTGGGAACTGGTATACTGAATACTGGTTATACTTGGAGGAGGAGGCAATGAAAGTTTTTATACGCAGATAATTTGCCTACAATGAAATCAGTAGCTAGCATACCGGTATCACAAACTAGTTAGAGCAAAAGTATCTAAGTAATAGGCAAATTATCGGTTGACAAATACTTGAAGCCAGTCACCATCCTCACAGACACACAGCTGGGCTTTCTTGCTATTGTATTTAGGTACTACGTTATTTCATGTATGGAGTATTAAGAGAAATACGAAGATTAATATACAGCTAATTTACTAAAAAGTTTAAATTATAGTATCGATCGTTATGCTGATCATTCCGTATATAACTAATATATAATAAAACACTCAATAACTTAATATAATAATTGTGTGCTACGCCCCACACGGCAATTATCTTACAAATCTGTGGTTAAAACATACACCAGCAATATTATTAACACCACTATAATTTTATGCTTACTCACCGCGTTAAAGTCTGCCGCAATAAACGCCTGTTCAGCCCCAATAAACATGGTGATGGGGAGAATCAGAAGTTGATAGGGATTAGCTAGTTGCTTCAACGTAACCGCGAGCAGTCTTAAACCGGACAAACCGTTACCGCTTCCGGTGCGTCCTTTGTTGTATCTGAAATTCAATTCATATTAAATCGATTTACAAAGAATTTTACTATAGATATTACATTTCAAACGACTATCACAAAATAAAAATAATCCAGTAATGGATTGCGGACAGATGAAGGAGACATTTGAAATTGTTTTAGTAGTACCAATATTGTCCTATTCAAATTCCCTACAAAAAATGCATGTTATATGATATCCATTACCAAGGACTGTATACAAGAGGACCTCGCATGTGCTGTCGATCAATGCGGCGAAGGAAAAATAATAATTAAATATAATAATGTTAATAGATTTGTCGACTTCGCGCTTCGGCCAGACTCATATTTCCAGAGATAATCAAGCTAACTATTCTTATTTTTATTCTAGAATAATCTACTAAATAAATTTAACACAGCAGTAAATGAAGATAATTTAATATAATAATTTTAATAGATTTGTCGACTTCACGCTTCGGCCAGACTCGTATTTCCAGAGATAATCAAACTAACTATTCTTATGTTTATTCTAGAATAATCTACTAAAAAAATGTAACACATCAGAAAATGAAGATGATTTATAAATGTGAACTACATCTTAAATGTAAATTTATCATTCTATATTATTCAGAATGATAAATTTACAAGATGTAGTTCACATTTGTAAATCTTCTTCATCTTTTGCTGTGTTAAATTTATATATTAGATTGTTCTACAATAAAAATAAGAATACTACAACTTACCCCCGACGAGGAAAATCTATCTATCTAGATAGTAGATTGCTAAGACGTAGGTTCGCACTTATATATGTCAAAATAAAAATAGTTAGTTTGATTATCACGGGAAATAAGAGTCTGGCCTAAGCGCGTAATCGACCAATCTGTTAAAATACTAGAATATCTCCGGAAATACGATATAACATTTATTTTTCATGGAAGGGTAAAATTAATGTGAAATACATTACAATTAACGACTTCCACGACCCCAATAGTTATCGTATAAAATCAAAATATCGTGAAAGAGACAAAAATAAATAAAATGTTAATAAACATACAATATAAAAGAGTAGATTCATGAAAGTTAAAATAACTAAAATAACGTCATCCCGTTTTCAATGGCAATCACTGTACATGTCACAAATATTATGCCCAAATCCGAATACACATATAAATGAGATTCATGACATATAAGTAATTAAAAAACTCTCTTTGACAGTAATACACTTTGATGTTTGTTTGAAAGGAATAAATCATTCTTTGCTTCATATTTGTTCAAATTTCCAGCAAATTTATTTTCACGCTTGATAATTTGATAAAGTGTTCAGTAATCAAGCCTGGCTACACAGCGGACGACACATAAAAATATACAAATTCAGGCCGGAATTTCATTTTCTATATGGACATAATTAAGTTGGGCTGGCGAAAAGGACGGGAGCGCATTCGAGGAAAATGAAGCGTGTGGAAATTGTATAAGGGTCGGAATTAATATCGTGTTGTTTGGGTGGAAAATCATTTGTTATTGAGAGGGCGACTGTATTTATTTGCATGGAAACGTATATTGTTTAATTATGTAAGCATTTGATGAAACACTGACGGTAATTAAACTCAGTTTCAATTAAAAGACAGCGAACATGGTAATTGTATTAAGGAGGATATTAAATTTAGAATCAATTTATTTTATGTTATTAATGGACTATTCGGCATGATACGCGGATAATTAATATTTATTAAAACGTTTATTAAATTAACAGGTAACGTAACAAGAAAGTTTATAAAAAATAGGTGAAATGATCTAATTAATTATCGGTTTGGGTACAGATATATGTATTTAATTAAAAACTTTTGCTTGGGTACTACCACAAATAAATATACTGTTAATAGTTTGGGTAGGTTTGAGATTATTTTCATTTATTTTTACTGTATCTAGCTAAAATTTTCATCGTTTCTTAATAGGAATAAAATTCACGAAATGTTCATCAAAATATAGCCACGTTTCATTTATTTATGGCGGCGGGTATATATTATCAATAATTACTGTACAAACAACTACAACTTATATAAGCAAATTATAAAAGCAAAGTTAAAATATCTCTTGTGGGCACCATGCTGCTTCTGATTATGATTTTCTAGTGTTTTAAATTAAATTACGTTTATTATTATTTTTTTCTAAAAAATATATATCCCACCCAGCTCAGTGGCCGAGAGGCATCGTCTGTCTCGTACTAGCATTCTTAGCCTGAGTTCGATTCCCATCGGGGCGAATTTTCGCGAATCACCTTTCACAGTTTATCAGAGGTTTCCTATGAAGTTAAGGTAAATACTGGGTGATTAAAAACTTCTAATATATATATATATGTATATATATATATATATATATATATATATATATATATATATATATATATATATATAGACATAAACAAGAGAGGAGCTGTCCTGTGGAAAATAAAGGAATATAATAAAGTTGTAAATACCTGGATAAAGAATCCACTCCAAAGGCCACCACTAGAGATGCTGCTACCATACATGCTAAATAGATACCGGCGATTAAATGGATCTTTGACTGCGGAGGCGGTTCCAGATTGGGGTTAGTGGATTCAGTCACACGTCCTGGCTCAAAGTGCGCCCCACAGAAATTTTCCGCATCATTTAACAGAAAGGTGTTATTTAAAATAGACATTTCGGTCGTAGAAACGATTGCACTTATATTAGACACAATTTCTGCTGGTTGTGAAGCACCCGTTGACAATACTAAAATTGTAAATAATTATATATATATATATATATATATATATATATTTATCTTGGAATTATAAGTAATAATAATAATTAACATTTTCAACTTTTTATAATATATGCCTAATTAAAAATAAACCTACACTATCAAGTATGCACATAAGTATAAGGATGATGTATAAACAGTTTGAATTCAGGATAACTTAATATAAGGGTGATGGTTTTTAATAACGAGGAATGTAATGTCCGGAACGGATATATGGGAATATATTAAATGGATACTCTAGATTACATGATAAGGGAAGAAGAACAGGTACATAATATGGCAGTAACGGCTTAAAAACGAAATGTCAGGGTATTTCAGAAAGAATCTGAGCACACCCAATGTCTTAGAAATAAAAATCTTACCTGCCGAACTGATGAGGTTTCCCCACACTTGAGAGAACTGGTAGAACATGAAAAATACACCGAAAAATCGCGTTACGATAATATCCGAACCAATGCCAGTGATTTGGGAATAGGCTTCGGATACAACTGTAAGATATGTGCATTTAGCACACCATAGCGGTCCTCCTCCAAGACCCACAGCTAGGCCCGCAGGTATCATTGTATAGAACCTTGGATAAAACTGGGCTAATATAAAGGGAATATATGCTACAAATGTTATAGATGCCGTCCATTTACATCCAAACCACCTAAAAGAAAAATATAATTGGTTACCATGAGTTTGATCAAACAATATAAGCTATCAAAATATACTGAATTATTAATGATGAACGTGGTAGGCCCACTATATTCTTCACAATATTGAGTATTTGGAATTATTTATATTTGTATCAAATAAATTATTAGATTAGATATGTTTATAACGTCTTAAAACCAAATTTTAAAATTATGTTACATGGGGTACGATTCTGTTGTGATGAACTCTGTGATGGGAAATTATGCAAATGCATTTCTACACCTTTAGTTGACTATTGTGGTTTCCAGAGGAATTATAGATAAGACTTACGTAACCATGCATAGAGGGTTATAGATCTCCTACCAACAAATATAAACGTTGACACAGGCATCAAGACAGTAACCAAGAACAAGGAGCAGTACAGGGTAGATAAGTTACTCTATCCTGTACAGCTTTTACCGGCCCGGAACACCAAAAACACACAGTGATAACAACCGAGAAGGGGGGGATCTCCGATGCCCAAGTAAGAGGAAGTTTCGGGACTAGGCGAAAAACAAGACCAGAGGGGTCAGCGGACGGGGACAATTCAACGCACAATGACCGATAGAACGACTGTATAGGTGTAGGTCGACCTGGACAGAACGACACCCGCCATCCATGACCCAACCGGCCTGTCATAAATTTCATACTCACACCATTTGTCCACTATATTCAGGGCTCTTCATAATTCCCAATTTTCCTTTCACGTCATGGTACGTGGCTGTGCCTAAGTCTTCATCATCCAGTGTCTTTGGCTTTTTAGGTCATTCAGCGCCAAGTCCGCTGACTTTGCCGGCTGGTAAGCTAATTGTCGACCCCCGAAGCAACCGACAATAGGCTTACCAGCCGGGAAAGTCAACCGACTTATCGCTGAATGACCTAAACAGGCAAAGACTCTGGTTGACTTCTCTTCTATTGAGCCATATAGTAACCGCAATAAAGGTAGGTAGGTTATTAGTGGTTGGGCGGGGACAGAAAGGAAAAGTGTGAAAACCCCAACACCCAATTCCTGAGGCGTGGAAAAGTACGGCCGGCTCACCAGGGATGGTGGCTTCACGGAGACGGCCGCGTACCCGACCTGGTCCTACACCACCAGGCGACTGCGAGGAGACGCCGATTCCGTGAGTGAACTACTGACTAGCGCCCATAAGAAGCCGAGAATTAAGACAAGTGATCAATAGCCCAAACTTGTAAAAAGAAAGGAGAGTGGAGGGAACCAATGAGAGCAATAACCATGATGGCGACCACTGTATACGACCTAGAAAGGGCACTATGTTTACCCTGAAATAACAGGAACTAATGGACAAGATAAAAATAATAAATGTTTACTATGCAGAGGACGAATATCTTAGCACCGATCGGTGGGAGCACCCGACTACCACCTAGTAGAAGAAACACACAGGAAACTAGAGGCTGTAGAAGACACCAATCCATTTAGAGAAATCGGCGTAACGCCTAGGACCCCGACGAACACAAGACAAACGGAGGTAAAAATGCAGGGACTCGCTAGTCGAATGCATAATAGCGAAGGCTAGGAATTCGGACACAAGGAAAAAACTACTGAACTCAGTCAGTCAAAAGTAAAGCCACCTCGCCTCCAGAAAAAGCAGACGGAAAACGGAATCAACAGATATAAAGAAGTATCTACTGAAACACCACAAAAGCACTCACGGATAGACACTGAGAACGCCTACATGATAGCAGGTAGAAGGTACACAGCTAAGAGTAACCAACATAGCTGTAGCGACAAGGAACATACAAATGGAATTTAATCTAGACGCAGCGGTCGTTCGTCGTCCCAAATGCCAGTTGGAGGGCCTGGAGGCAGAAAAGACGCAGTGGGGAAAATAGATGGAGGCAATGAGACTACAGATAAGGGACATGCTGGACCTACTAGCCAGCCAAACTTGCCCCACGGCATGAACCTCTACACCAGAGACAACAGAAGAGAACATAGTTAGAATTCGAGGCCCGTTTGGAAAGTATGCAAGACTACGACCAGTTAGGACAAGATGATGGAAAACCTATACAAGGGCATTTGACGCCTCAGGCCTGAGGCAAACGGGACAGAGGGAATACTAGTTGAGATGCTAAGGGATATATTGAAAACCATAGAATACCATTTCGCAGGTTCGCCTATCTAAGTAATGATCAGGAACCACACCACCGAAAATTCCCAGAGAACCATACACCACCAACATGGACCAGGAAGAAATGTCTATATTGGTCAAACCAACCAAGGCTCACTAATAAGCGGACCTAGTCCGGGGTATCCGTGAAATATATAGTGGTGACGGCAAAATCGCCCGGTTTGAGAGAACGGAGAATGGCCACCTTCAGATTAGGGGCAGTAGCGAGAAGGAACTGGGAATAGAGGTCAGAGTCAGTAGGCCTGGCGTAATCATCCATAAAGGGACATAGACCCGCTAATAAAAAAATACAGAGGTTGAGACAGTAACCAAGAACAAGGAGCAGTATAGATAGTTTACTCTATCCTGTACTGCTCCTACCGGCCCGGAACACCAAAACCATTACAGTGATAACCGAGAAAGGTGCCGACGAACTCACCACAGTGAGTAGGTATGGTAAAGTGCAGAGCAACACTGAGGGAGGAACTGCAGCCGATACTCGCTGAATGGTCACCGGGTTCACGAATGCAGTGGGGACGACCGAAGAACCCTATGGCTGAGGTGTGGCGAGGAAGTGCACCAGACAAGTTACTGCAAAAGGCAGACAGCCTCTTACCATCTGTGCAAGATAAAAGACAACGCCGCGGGAGGCGTCCGATGTGCAAGTATGAGGAAGGCTCGGCACGAGGCGAATAACAAGACTAGCAGACGGGGGCAACTCAATGCACAATGATGGAGACAACAACAGGCCCACCGGGGCATAACAACACTTAAACTGCTACCAGCCATTCACGACCCATTCGGCAGGTCATAGACGAAACATGAAGAAAGAAAATGACACATACCAGCAACCTCAACTAGAATAATAGGCAGGCGACAAACAATACACAGTTTTGATATTTATATTATTAGAACCTTTATTAGGAACATAATAGATACTATGCCTATTATCTATTATATACGCATAGTATGTATTATCAGTATTATGTTCCTAATAAAGGTTCTAATAATAATAAATCATTGATTCAATTCAGACAGTTTTATATATATATATATATATATATATATATATATATATATATATATATATATATATATATATCGGTGTGATATAACTATATTATCCGCATACATAGATCTTCCGGGGTATACTTTCAAATTTACACAAGAAATAATTCATTTGTTGCGCAATATAATTCATGTAAGAATAATAAATTCAACCACTAGATTATAGCAGTATCTCATTTTTGAGTCTAATTTACGATAGAAAATAAACATTATTATATTTTCAGAGTTTATAAAGAACAAAGTCTCGTTATATTTGTATTGTTCTGTTCATTGGGCATAAACCAGAAAATTGATATAATTTCACGCACGAATTAGTGACCGATCTTTTCTAGTGTAAAAAAAAGTGTTTAGATATTACTCATTTATGGTGGTTATTGCTGGTTCAGATAAACAATTATATTTAATATAATGAACCAACATTGACCATGGGTATGTAATATTATTCAAGAACGTAGAATTAATTCAATCATACACCTTACAAGCTTTGTCATTGCATAGCAACCCTGAGTTTACGAGATAAATGTATAATATGCTAAAATGTAAATATAAATATTATTTTATAGACATACTGTATTATATTAATTTATTATTTAAAGCATACTATTTTGGATCTGTGAAATATGACCATGCAAATAGTTTTAATTTAGTTTAGACACGACTGCCGCGATTATTATATATATATATATATATATATATATATATATATATATATATATATATATATATATATATATATATATAGGAATAGTTATTAGGTAGGTAAGCTTGGATAATATTCCACACAAAACAATAACAATAAGATTTACATTTAACATAAAATATCCTTTTTTAATTTGTCACTAGAAAGTATATTCAACGAAATTTAAGGAAAATTTAGATGTGAATAATCTGATTTTTATGAAATAAAAATAAAATAATTCTAATTAATTAGTTAAAAATAGTATGATATACATTGTAAATGCTTGTGTAATAAACAATTTTAAGGTGTACCTGTTTAATAATATCAACACTTACATGTATCATTCAGGAAATTAAGCCTTAATTGCGGCTTTTCTATCTTAATTTATGTATCGTTACAATACGGTTAAATTATTGAATGGGTAATTGCATTCGAGATATATTGCATGCTGGAATTACGTTTATTTAACCAACATTGACGGCGCATCATACGAACTAATGACGGGATTTATTCAGATTACTATTACCGCGATATGACTAATAATTGCTCGTAATGTTAACGAGTAAATGGATTCATATCGGATTAATTAATCATTATATTACAGGCTGGAATTTATTTTAATATGAGCTAATTTCACGAGAACCCTTATAGTACTATATGCTATACATATATATATATATATATATATATATATATATATATATATATATATATAATCTTGTATTTATCTTATAAAAATAAGGCGGTGCTTAGTTTTATCATATTTTTAGTTAATTATCGATTTATTTCCAGTAAAGAAGTTAACGCCTGGTTTCTAAAACGAATCTTAACTAGTTTAAGACGGTCTTAAAGCGTTGCACCAAACAAAAATCGGATCTTAAAACGATAAGACGGTCTTACATTATAAGACTAAGTAAGATCTACATATTTTTGGTACAACAGAATAAAAATTTAAGACGTGGTTAATATAAAACGAGTTTTAATAAGACGAGCTTATATAAGACGAGTGTTATTCGTTGGAGAAACCGGGCTTAAGTGTGGTCTCCATACAATAATAAATATTTAATTTGGTAGCGTCCGACGGTTTTGCCCACGCCACGGGAATGTCCCCCGTTGAAGTACATTCATGGGAAAACCATATTTACAGTATTCCTTGCTTGAATTAAATTTGTCTCCAAAGTTGTGTTTAGTTCACATTAGTTGTTCGTTGTCCTTTATGACTAACGATAGAAAAATGGTGGGGCAGATAAATAAGTTAGTTATTTATAAAATCAAAAACAGAGTAAAAGTGCGCGAGTTGGATAGTACAGTAGCATATTTATTTTAAATTCGACATAAGCTTGAGGCATCACTGGATGAACCCAAGCACGTTCATGATAGCATTTATGATTAGAATAAAATTGATGGTTGGTCTGTTAGACCAGTTTTAATAAAAATACAAAAACATATATATAAAACATATAAGTGTGAATCCACCATATGGGTGTGCATTGTAACATTTGTAACTGTTTTTTAACTTTTAATTATATGCATAACCATAATCATGGTAATATTATTTTAAAAGCAGTAATTTTATTAATCATAATCTAAACTTGTGGAAATTATATATAATACTAAATGTGTGGTATTTGTTTATCAATTTAATACTTACTTTATCACAACGACCGGCAAAAATATGTTGGATAATATGAGAGATGCATAAATCGAGGCTAGTGTGAACGTTCCGAGCGATTCGTCCGCATTTATCGAGCTCTGCAGATTGGAAGCACCCCAGAATGCGGTGAAATGTATCATAAAAGCAAAACCTAGCGCAAGGACGTTTTTCCAAATACGCCACTGCTCATTTGGCGGATATTCGCTCTCATCTTCATCGTTTTTCACCCTCGTAAAACGGGAGTCCATATCCTCTCTGCAATAAAGTATTTCAAACATAAATATTTTATATACGTATTTTATGTATCATATTGTTCCATAATCTTGTAACTGATCTGAATATTTTAAATTATAAAAGCAAATATCACAGCGAAATGTTACACTGTTTTATATCCATATTTTAATATGCTCTTATATCTTAAAACTGTATTAAAATTTATTATTAAGGTCACTCTAGTTTGTATGCGGTTATGTTATAATATATAATATACATAATCTGATTATGTTATAAATATTATAAAAATTATAAATTTTTTAAAAATAGCACTATAAAGATAGATGTTTTCTTAGCAGTATATTTTACTTATGACGCATAGTAGAATTATCCTGAAGATGCTAAATATATTGACAAAATATTGATAAAGTAGAAAAGGAGTTTCTATGCCCGCCCAACATTTGTAACCCCTATGAAGTTAAACAATTCCGATAAATCCGGCCGCTGCGTTGTTTCCGCGGCAGGGTCATATTTCTCGGTGCATTGTGACTAAACAGGGTGTGCAATAAAATCGATTTTGTTCTACAATTGTTTACTCATGTCTTGGTAACCATAAAATAAGATAAAAACAAATTTAAGTTAATTTTATTAGCTGTTATTGAATAATATTTACAATAAAACAAATGCCAATTTTTAATAAAGTGCCGCACACGATTTTTCTTTGAAACTTTCATATTATAGTTAGAATTTAACAATAATTATCAGACATCTTTTCTTATATTTTTATGGACATTACTTTTCCGATAATTTCGGTTGCTGTGTGGTACGCGTGGTCCGCGCGATCCTTGTGTCCTTTTTCTCGATGTATTGTGACTAAACGGAGTGTGCAGTAAAATTTATTTTTTTCTACAATTGTCTACTCATGTCTTGGTAATCATAAAATAAGAAAAAAAAACAAATTCAAATTAATTTTGTTAGCTGTTATTGAATAATATTTACAATATATACATTTATTTTACTAATTGGGTTAGTTTGTTATTTTCGTTGTTAATTATTGTAAAAGCCGAACGACCCGCAGTCTTTCTGCCTTATTGCAAATATTATTCAATAACAGCTAACAAAATTAACTTTGGAAATTAAATTTGTTTCTTTTTTCTTATTTTATGGTTACCAAGACATGAATAAACATAAACAAGACATTAATAAAATTATACAAGTTTTTTTTCCACACTCCATTTAGGTATAATGCACCGAGAACGTGTCTTCCCGTCGGAATTATTGGAATTGTTTTAACAATACAGTTAAAGAAAAAAACAGTTATAGAAAAACTAAGATGGTATCTCCTAAATTTCAAGTTTTTTTATTATATCATTTTTAATGAATTATAAAAAAATATTGTGGGATAAAAGGGTCGAAAATGAAATAAAATCTTTCACGCCGGTACATGTGTTGTTATTTTTTTGTAACTAAAAAATGACCTCTATATATTATAATTATATTATATAATATAATTATATTAAATTGCTATTCGTTTCGTTTGTGAGATCAAAGTGAGA
Source organism: Lordithon lunulatus (assembly GCA_963942505.1). Taxonomy (NCBI): domain Eukaryota; kingdom Metazoa; phylum Arthropoda; class Insecta; order Coleoptera; family Staphylinidae; genus Lordithon; species Lordithon lunulatus. The sequence continues at coordinate 42,409,488 of OZ012671.1, forward strand.
ATATGCCGTCCTTATTTGGTATCCCGGCTTTGATCAACAAATACTCAACATTGATAATGTGCAACGAAAATATGCAAAATTCTTATATTTTAAGTCTACAGGGATCTATCCTGCACAGGGGTTTGACAATACCCTATTACTAAGGGAAATAGGTCTTACTTCCCTCCAGGAGAGAAGGTGTCAAATAAGTATAAATTTTTTGTATGGTATAGTGCACAACAAAATCAGTTGCTCATATTTGTTGGGTAAACTTAATTTTCTGGTGCCGAGAATAAACTCGAGGTCTAAGCTCACATTCTACTGTTCCAATTCAAGAACTAAACTAGGTACCATGAGTCCAATAAATGTGATGTGCAGGAACTTTAATAACCTTCCAATAGATAGTGATTTGTTTCATGCGTAATTTTCTAATTTCTAATTTTATTTTATATTATATTTCATTTTTATTTTTCTTATTATGTTATTTATTTATGTGATTATATAGTTTGCTGTGGTTTATATTACCTAATTTGAGTTAATTTCTGTTCGAATAATGCTTTGTTTATTTAAGTCTGTAATTAATGTTATTTTTATTATATATTTTTTGTTATTCTTATTTGTATGATATATTGTTGTCCTCTAATTGGAGTCATCTGTTGGGCAATAAACGTTATTATTATTATTATAATAAGAAGAAGCAGAAGATATATTTATTTAACATACATACATACATACATATATATATATATATATATATATATATATATATATATATATATATATATATATATATGTATTACAGTATTTTTAATAATAATGTCCTCCGGGCCTCACACGGCAGAAATAACAAAAGTTCTACTATTTCATGTTTTATTACAGGTACAGGTATATATATATATATATATATATATATATATATATATATATATATATATAGTGAAAGTATTTTGCAACTATATAGATGAATAGCAAATATAATTTAATTGCTGAATAATTTGATGACAATAAATAGTAGCGTGTGTGAACGTTGCGTATACAAGCGAAACATTAATTAATGATTTACATAAATTTTTGAATATGCTCCCAAAATTCACATGTTATGAACGAATATTTATTCACCCGGATTGCATTAATTACACAATATAACAAAATAATTTGAATACATTAATTATGCATTATATTTCACACTGTGAATATTCCAACTCAATAATCAACCACTCATTAAATTGTTTGTAATACAACATGTACAAGAAAACAATACACTTACGAAATTTTAATGCCACACGCGACATTGAAATACGGTTTTTTGGAATTTCCAAATTTCCGCCGTACTTGTAACTTTTACGCATATATTATAATTAAATTGCAATTCGCGTCGCTAAAATAAATCAAATTGTATTGCACATGTGTTACATACACCGCGTGTTATATTTCTTTGTCGCCAGTAACATTTCAATACTTCTCTGCAAACTGGCGCACATTCTAAAATCTTCTGGTTCAAGGATAGCGGAATTGAATTAATTATCATTTAAAATATCTTAGAATGACTTTATGTATATAAGCACAGTTAATTTATTTAAAAAATAACTCAAATGTACAGTTCTGGGAACAATAAGTAATATTTCGTACTATTTTTGTGTTCTCATTCTTCGCTGTAATGATTCAATTTACTTAAATATAATATTTCGTTATTTTTCTTGCTAGATATCTTTGTAGACTCCAAAATTATTATATTTTTTACACACGACACAAAAGCTATTGGTCATAGCCTAGCCTAATTATCAATATGATTATAATATTGTTTTCAAATATAGGGAGAATTATCATTAGTTGGTAACGAATTAATATTATTCATCAATGATGATTTCCTCTTTTACAGAATTGTGTTCTGTTGTATCAATTATATTGTATATATTGTATAGTAATTATAAGTACAACCTTTATATCAACATGCACTTACGCATGTTTGTACCGTGGATTATTATTATATATATATATATATATATATATATATATATATAGTGAAGCAAACATTTGTTTAATGTCTTAAATGAAGTAAGTAATTAAAGTCATAATTAAATTAGTTCTGGAAATAACTTTTCACCCGTATTTAATTTATGTACATGGTAAACGTTTCGAATAACACTATATTTTTGGAAAGATTCACATCATGCATATTTTATAGCAATATGTATTATTTATATTTAGATTTCATTATTTGACAAATAACCGAAAGAAAACGTGCTTATATATATATATATATATATATAGATATAGATATAGATATAGATATAGATATAGATATAGATATAGATATAGATATAGATATAGATATAGATATAGATATAGATATAGATATAGATATAGATATAGATATAGATATAGATATAGATATAGATATAGATATAGATATAGATATAGATATAGATATAGATATAAATATATATATATATATATATCTATATATATGTGTGTGTGTGTGTATATAAAGAATCTTTATTGGATTATTGCCTCTTCCCGGGGTTTTCCGCCTGTTATTCTTAATAATTAATACAAATATTATTATATACATTAAAATAGAAAGAATGAATTTTGCATTTTTTTATAGGTATTAATAAAAATAATAGATTAATAATTTGCCCAAACTGTCCAACAGGCTACATATTTTGAATATCCTCTTACATATTACTTTTTAAAACAGGCAGTTATTTCACTAAATATGGAATAGAATATGTTTGTTATGTGAAAAAAATACATCGCTATAATATAAAAATGAAGACAATTTTTTCAAACAGACCAACCTGTCAGTATGTTATGCTGTCAGTTCAAAAATGGGGTGCCGAATTCGAATCCCATCGAGGGTATATTTTTAATTCAATATTGAATTGAAGTTTTAAGTGATTTAAATGAATAGCATTTTTTTATTTAAGGATTTTTTTTTTTTAGAAATTAAACATTAATTTATTCATTATCCGTTGTACAATGACCTTTTCTGAAGGAGACTGTAACTATATCAATATCACGTTTGAAATAATATTCAGAGGGAAAGTATTGTTTTTCTTAAATAGTTTTCATTAGAAAATTGATTCATCGAACGACGAGAATTTCACCTAATAATAATAATAATAATAATACTATACAATGAGCTGTTTATAACGGACAAAATACTAAAAGTTACATTAGTAAAAAAGCTTCAGAAATTGAATATTTAATTCTAGTTTCATATAACTGTATGTATGAGTAAAATAAGTAATAAATATAAAATAAGTTTTTTTTCGCACGTGGTAATTGTTTATATGTATACATTTTAGAATATTTGTTTCACAAAACAAAGTTTGTTATTATTGTATTAATAATATCTTTACTTACATTTATTATATATCCGTTATTAAACTAGAACTATTAACACATTTGTTGTCGTGGTTTGGCTCTGGTAATGCGCGGAATACAATAAAAGAGAGTTAGAACATTCACTGTAACGAGTTCCAATGTTAAACGTGTAATACTATAACTTTAGCAGATAGGTGTGTAGGGGGTCCGAGATATGATCAGGACCGTCCAGAAAATAAACGGGCCAATGAAGGCTTTAGAATATCAGCCAGCACGAATTACGTCTGTTAATAATATATGCTAATCTGGATGGTTGTTGCGATACAGTTATTTATGTCGAAAATATATTTCTGCGTGATTTTAATATACAACATATATATGATACGATTTGTATACATTCATTAAAAGTATACATTATAAATGCTATATAGAAACGACACATGTTGGTTGTTACATTTTCCAACAAAATTACTTAAAACAATGCTTTAATTAATATATACGCATATGAGAATGAATGTAGTGTAAGTCTCATTTGAATAATTTTGAAAAGGAGAAGATTTTGGGTTTGGTATTTATGTAAATCAACGTGCGTAGTAGTTACAGACTTGAAATCAATTTATTTATAAATAAAAATGTAACTGCGTATAGTGATTACATAAATACCAAACGCAAAATCTTCTTCTTTTCAAAACAAATCATACGCCACTTTCATTGTCACATGCTCATATATTGAATTAGATTACAATACTTGTAATAATAGATGTTTGATTTGCCCTCAGCGATTAGTTGGAATACAATTCACCTAGACAAACAAATGTAGAAATATAACGCCCGGTTTTTTCAACGGATTCTAACTAGTGTAAGTCTTAAAGCGTTGCACCAAACAAACATCGGAACTTAAAACGATAAGTCGGTCTTACATTGTAAGACTAAGTAAGATCTACATATGTTTGGTGCAACAGAATAAAAGCGTGGTTATATATAAGACGAGAATTTTTCAAGACTATTATTAAACAAATGAATATTTAATTTAAAAATTGGATACTTCTATGAGAGTGTGTTCCCCTGCAATTTATTTAAAGTGACTAAAAACTACAGACAAACAATAGACAATAGACAATTTGATCTGATATAAAAATGTCTATTGTTTGTCTGTTGTCACTTTAAGGGGTTATATACCTTTATTTCCTTCAAAAAATCGATTTTTTTTATTGCATTATCTGAAAGTAAAACTCTTTGAGAATATTTTACGAAATTTTCATGGAGATCCGAGCTATAGATCGAAAGTTACAGCGTTTCGAAGCGGGGTGCGATGTTTGCTGGAACTCCATTCTCGACCATTCAAATCGGGTATGTTTTGTGACAAATCCCTTATAATCAGTTGTATACGAGCTTCCGAAGCGTTAGCATCGATTATCGAATTTTTCTCTCTGCTGTTTGTTTTGCCGTCTTTTCACAAAATCAGTATGGATTCCCGAAACAAAATTACACGTTAAACTCGATTATCCCGAAATGCTGTTTTCCCAAAGTGCGTTTGCCGTGATCACGATTCCCGAAAAACTATTTGACCGATCTTCTTCATTTTTTTTTGAATTATTTGTAATTAATGTTGTCAGTACGTGAACGATTCCTTTTTTATGTATAAATTTTTATTTTGCAAATACGAATTTTTTAATAAAATTTTTAGAGCTCAAAACATTGAGTTTTTGGGATAAACGTTCCCGTATGCTGAAAAAACAAAATATTTATTTAAATAATCGTTCAAGGACTAGGAAGGTCCCTATACTAGTGAATTTTTTTGGGTTTTATGATTTCAATTGAGCTGCTTGACTTTCATGATGATCACCGCAAGCCTCATCAAAAAAGGAGGGTTTCGGGGAAAGGGCCATAACTCCGCCAATTATGATTTTTTTTTTATAAACTAATACTTATTTTTTTCACTGAAACGTATTATTAATAATATAATAATCTTAATGAAATCCGGACCGGGGTAAATGACGGAATGACACATTACATAGTAATACAAGTAAAAAATATGTATAGTTTGTTTTAATATTTACATTGGACATGCGTGGTTTTAAATTGCACTTAATGCCGTGTGTTCGTAAAACAAGGTCAAGGAGCATGACTCGGAAGCTTCTTTAATTTTGCCCACTCCACGAGATATACACCATTAAATATTAAGTATGCAAGTTACCCTATTTTAATTCCGTACTTGCTCCCTAATCCTCGTGCATGTTTAAACGGGAGTTTAGATTTATAGCGTATAATTTTAGAATACCCCTAGCAACAACACAGATTTGCATATATTGTTTCTATTTGTTCTTTTGTAGTAAAATGGTGGTTTCCGTAATCGTATAAAAATATATTCATTCTAAGCCTCTGAATTCATTAAATATTTATGGGACTATAGACAAAAGATCTGGTGTGGGCACACCTCAGGACTTTCCAGATTAGATTGACATTATCCAATTTACTTTACTAGTTTTTAACATTTTCTACATTTTAACACACACACACTCACAGGTTTACAACGAATCTCCTCCCAAAACTTCAAACTAAGAAATAATAATAAATACCATTATTTCCTGAAAGATATAGCCTTAATATATAATAATAAGAAGGACATAAAAAGAAACAAAACAAGTAAGTAAACATAACATCCACCAGAAAACACATGGCAAGGTTCAACAAATACAACCGTTATGTATTTGCTCGTCCGCCACCTGACCATGAAAAGTAATAATATAAAGTAATGTATACAAAGTAAAGAAAACATCAGAAATTCCTTTTTAAATTTATAAATTTAAAACCATATTAAAAGCTAAAAAGAAAACATAAGACTAGGGGAGTGCTGGCCTAGTATGGTCAGCATTGGCAGCTCCTCATCCGCCAGAGTTTTGCAGCTTGCACGCAAAATTGACTGGTGGGACGAGTGAGCAGCCTTAAGGCGAATCTTCGAAAATCTCGTTCGAGGATTCGAGCTGAAAATCTATTCGAAAAACGCGTTGTGAGACTAACGGAATTGCTGCTACTTCTTTTGCGGAGTGTATAAACCGTGGCCCTAGGAAAAACTGGAGGGGTGCGCACCGAGAAATAAATTTATTTCGAAATAATGAAGCATTTTGTGATAATTGCGCGGATGTATATAAACTATACTACTGTACTTAAGCATTATCAGATTGTATTTATAAAAACTTGAAATATGAAACTGCCATCTCTTAGAGGAATTTCTGTTGAATTTTGATTACAAATCGGAGTAAATATATACTTTTCTGATGCAAATATTGACTACTTTTGCATATTTTTTACAACTATTTCGAGACAAAAAATTAACTTTTTTGTCTTAACAAAGTATCAATTCATTCTTAGATTGGAGAAATATCCAAACATATTTTCAGAAAATTATAAAATGTTGACTAGAAAAGACCGCGTGATTAGGTCAACATTGAACCTTATTTCATTTTCCGAGATTCGAATACGTATATGCATTTCTTTTCTTGATTAACTTAGTATTAAGGGCATAATTCGATTTATAAAATATGGGAGCTCTGCATTGCCCCTTTAAAGGGAGGTTTCACAATGGGCCCATTTTGAGGCCTAAGTGTCTGTAGCTATGCTACCCTCCAGCCAACTATCCAGAACTATCCAGAACTATCCAGAACTATCCAGAAGAAGAAAACATAATATTAACTCACAATTTTAAAAATATACAATAAACAAATCATGATTAAAAGTAGTATATTTTTGCGTATCCACATTCAAAGAAATATTTACAACATATCCATTAAAATTCTTATATTGGTTTATATTTGACGACAGCTACCAACAATTTAAGAATTTAATGGGATATATAAAAATTCAATTTGGTAAGTATATGAAGAACGAAAGGCCGCCTTTAATAAAAATTCAAGTATTACTATATGCAACTCCTTTAACATAATTTTATAGAAGCCGGTCTGTATTGAAATTGTTTTATAAACCGAACATTTAATACAATATTTTATTAAATTAATGTTATATTATTTAATAAAATTTAATAAAATTTACATTAATAATTGAAATATATGTAGTATTTATATTATTTGGATTAATATTATTATATTATTTTAACATATATTATGCGATAATTTTATAAAATTTATATTAATAATTGAAATATATGTACTATTTATATTATTTAGATTAATATTATTATATTATTTTAACATATATCATGCGATAATGATGTATACTAATCGCATAAATTATCACCCAATAGATGTAATCAACAAAAACAAACTTATGTTATCATTAGTATCACATTGAATAAAGGAAATAGATTTTAAATAAATTAAATTATTTGTTCCTCTCAATTTTTCAACATATGAATATATTTTTTTGAGTTTAACTTTTATTAATTTACTATGCTAAATACCCGTCTATCGGGGGATGATTAGAGTCATACAATTTTAATTTAAGAATTGCCAAATAATTTAAATTAACAATGGTTATTGGTTACCAACATAATGGCTGTATACATATGCTAAGTATAATAATAATAATAATAATAATAACAATAGTAATGACTTATATTTCCCTTGAAATACATAATTCTATACATATAAAAACTATATCAACACATGTATACAGTAACAACAAAAATAATAGAATAATAGTAAATAGAAGTATAATTATTATATACTATAGGGTCTTAATATTTCTTCTTCAAGTGGTTTAAGTATAACTTTATCCTTTAAATTAACAACCTATACAGGATGTAATCAATAAAATAATTGGGTGGGTTATTTCTCTCTAATTATCTATATTTTAAGAATAAAATGCGCAATTGAAATCTGACCGGTATTGCATCTCCAAGTGCATATCTAAAATTGTTTCTAGTTTCATTAATAATCGTATGCTTGTATGAAAATGTTGACATTTTCTGCCGCGTGATAACAGATTTTAATTAGTACAAGCATAATTAGCGACTTGAATAAGCTTTTAGTTTTCCGGTATTTGTGCATTTTATAGCATATAGCGTTAACGGAATAATAAAGTCTTGAATACCTCGTGAACTGCAAGATTAATTATTCGCTTTGTATTTACGGAAATTGAGATTTTAGATGATGAAATTAATGTAATGTTTTAGTAATGCTACATATTATAAATAATTATAAATGAATGTTGAAAGTACTATGTATTCTCGTTTATACAGCCCTATCAAACAAACAAATGAAGGTGCGATTTCTGGTATTTTTCGAACAAGTAGTTTATTCTTTTATATCGCACCCCAAAATTAGGATAATTTACGATTTGAGTCTTTTGAATGAACAGAATTTGTGTTTACTAGTGTTTTTAATAACGAAAACTATTTGTATTGTTTATGTATTTTTGTTGTTGTTGTTCATGATGAGCATTGTATATTGGAGGGTTTTTGTATTTTTTTGAGTTGTCATGCAAAATTAAGCTCTTTTTATTATATATTTTTTATTTGTATATACATAATTGGCGTGGTCTGGTGAGATTCTGACCGTACCCGATCGGATCTTGTGGTGTCAAGAATCGATCTTCTATATTAGTTCAGTCAAAAAATATATTGTAGAGTGCATGATATATGGGAGAGTTTTTGACTTTAGAGCTTCGTTAGGAGTAGTTAGTAGGTAAACATACTAAAAGTCCCCGCCACTCTGAGGTGAGCATAAAGTGGAAAGGAGGAGATCCTGTTTTTGGGATTTTCTATTATATCTCGGAAACGGTGAGCTCTAGAAACATATGTTGTAATGAAAAATAGAAGATCCTATAAAATTGATTCTATACATATTTGTTGAACTTCCAAAGGATCCACCGTTTCCGAGATATAATCGAAAAACCTATGAATGGGATCTTCTTCTCCCTCTCAAAAACTCTCGCATATTTCATGCACGGGTTGTAGAGTGCATGAAATATTTTTGAGCACTCAATAACTGGACTATATTTCATCTTTATTCAAGTTAGATTTTATAGTTCATAGTATTTTCAATACGCTCTTAAACAATAGTCACTCATATTATTATAATTCATAAAATGAGGGGCAATTGTATAATACATTATACAATGATGCGTGTATAAAATCTAACTTGAATCGCGAAGAGCGTATCGAAATTATTAAAAAAATACTATGTATTATATTATCTAACTGAATAAAGTATGAAACCTGAAAACAGAATAATATTTTAAAAATAGTAGTACTGTACTTATTACAATTCTGTACCAGGCATCGACATTCGGTTCCTTCCGCCGTGTGTATGTATGTAATGTATGTATGTGTGTTCGAACTACTTACTTAGATATCTCAGAAAATCGTCTCCTAGCTTTCAAATGTAAAGAAAGTAAAACACAATTTAGCTACTATTTCAAAACAAATATACCCACCGACACGGAAATAGCAAGACCAAGAAAAGAATTAGATGTTTTTAAACAAATTTTCATAGAAACCTTTGATGATTGAAACGTAATATTTAATTATAATTCGAAAGAAAAAGGTGGAAGGTTCTATTTTTTCTCTTGAACTGTTTCTGCAATATGCGGACGAACATTATCTTGTAAAGAAAGAGGATTTTCCAGCCCGCGTATGTACAATATATCGCCGAGTGTTGATATTGCCTTCAATTAAGACTTAGCACGCCATACCATAAAAACCACAGCTCGATACACGGGCCTTGCAACTGAGAGTGCAACATTTCGTTATTCTTCTGGTCTTCTAGGAACTTGATCTTGAACCTTGATCCACCGCTGAATACTACTCAGCGGTATTTGAGGTACCAATTTAGTCTTAACATAATCTACTACAAGCGGTGCTGGCAATCTAGAGCGGCTAAGACATTTCTCTGGTCCGAAGTAGATGATATTCACATCTAAATATACTCCACGTTAAATTGTGTAAATGTCCACCTGTAGTGTTAGTTACCAACACCATAGGCAGAGAAGAGACCAATACGCCTGCAGTGGTGTGATATAGGTTGATACAAACACAAACACACACCCACACAATATTAGAGAAGGACCATGAGTGATCTTTAGTAGTAAATTTCTACTATGATCAGACAGTAAGTGGCATTGAGCTCGCAGGAAATGACCTTGAGCAGAAATAATACGTTGCAGGCTATTTCTGGAAGCTTCCGAAATTTAAAACTAAAAATTAAGTTTTTGAGCCCTGTTGCCCACTACCTAAGGACTAAATTGAACATAGTCAGCAAAATAACATATAGAAAATTACTTTGATTTTTCTAAAAGGCAGTGTGCTTTTTAGAAAATAGTACTATGCGCAAAATCATTGGCTTACTGGCAAAGTAGAGCCGACAGTGCTTCCGGACAACAACCAGCAATAAGTCCAAAATGTAACTTATTGCTGGTTGTTGTCCGGAAGCACTGCCGGCTCTACTTTACCAGTAAGCCGCAGTATACTAATAAATACACAATTTTAAAACAAATCTCTTTAAGCACATTATGTGCAATTTACCAACCGTGTGAGAAATATACAGCAAACCTTTTCATTCACTTCTTTTTTTGATACATGGTCATTTTTCAAAAGTTCAAATGTTCTTTATTATATTCTATTCAATCGTGCCCGCTAAGCCCCCTCCTGTTCAATCTATACACAAGCGAGTTGGAGGCGGTGCTGAGGAGAGGACAGGCTGGAGGGGTCGTCGTGGGGAGAACCAAGGTGTGGATGCTGGCATATGCGGATGACATAGTATTAGTAGCCAAGAGAGTGGAAGAGATACAAGAGATGTTGGAAAGAATGGGAAGGTACATGGATAGGAGAGGGCTAGTAGTGAATGTGGAGAAGACTAAATGGATGATGTTTAGGAATAGGGGTAGAAGGGGTAGAGTGGAAGAGCTGAAATGGAAGGGAAGGATGATTGAGAGAGTGAATGTCTTTAAATATTTGGGTTTCTGGTTTGACAGTGGAGGAGGATTTAGGGTGCATGTGGAAAGTCTGCAAGCGAAAGCGAGAATGGCTTGGGGAATAGCGAGAAGGAAATGGGAGAGGTTGTGGGGCGGTAACCTCGTAATGGCGTGCAAGATCTGGGATGCGTGTGTAAAACCTATTCTGTTGTATGGAGTGGAAGTGGGGATTGTGTGAGTGGGATGTGATAGAGAGAGAGCAAGGTGTGCTCCTGAAGAGTCTGCTGGGTCTCGAAAGGTCGACACCGAGAGCAGTGCTGTTGCAGGAGACGAATCGTATGTGGTGGGAGTCGTGTGTAAGGGTTGTGAAGTTTGAAGAAAGATTGCAGGAATTGGGTGAGGAAAGACTGGTGCGGGAGGTATGGATGAGGTGTAAGAGTAGGACGGAGAGTGGTTGGAGAAAGGATAGAGGAAGGATGTATGAAAGAGTGGCTATGTCTGAGGTGTGGGTAGAGGAGAAGCTGAGAGAAATGGGAAGCATAGGAACTGAGGTAAGAGAGAGATTGAGAGATATTGAGTGGCAAGAACGGCAGACTAGAACGAATGAGAGCTCTTACAACCCTGGCTACGTAGAGTGGCAAGTGAGTGGGAGACTCCCGAGTTACTTAGCCAGGGGTGAGTGGAGCAGGGAGGACAAGGTATGCATGGCAAGAGCGAGGTGTGGGCCAGACGAGAGAGGGAGGAAAGTGTGGATGGGTCTAGTGTACACCGCGTGTGCGCTGTGTAGTAAGGGAAGCGACACGTGGTGGCACCTTAGCGAAGAATGTGAGGGTGTGAAAGCAGAGTGGGTTGGAGACTGCAGAAAGCTGAATGAATGGTTATGCGAGGATGGGGAAGGCGTGAAAGTCTGCAGGAGGCTGACGTGGGAGAGGAAAGTGGCAAGGGCAAAGGGAGCGGCGATAGATGGGGGTAATTTGTAATTTTTGGCGGAGTAGTACTTTTATTTATATTGTATTTTTATTTTTGTATATTTTTGTAGAGGTTTGTGATGTGGAGGGGCAGTGAGGGAAATGCCAATAAAGGTCTTTTTTTTATTCTATTCAATCATAGACCTTCACCATTCATACCTTACAGATTTCACATTTTCAAATTACCCTGCGAGGCATTTAATACTGATTTTAATAAAATCTCTCTATTCAGTTCTAACCCCTTCTAGGTGTGGCAAAATATTCGTAAGATGATTATTATCTTCTAGGTTTCTCTTTTTTTTTTATAGTTTTTGCTCACGCATTTCCTGAATGATTAAGGGTGTTTTAGGGTCGGCCCAGCGAGGCCACGATCCTTCCGAGTTGTCTACCATCAACATCTATTTTTTTCAGATTCAACTGTATGAGTCTCTAATTCAAATGCTAGAGAGATGGTTTAAATGTAAAAATGTAGAGTATTTCTAGCCCTACATATTGATGCTAGACGCTTTTCTCTAGAACTAAACCGTTTACGTGATGTAGCAGTGAGAAAATATGATTACGATGAAATGTTATTCCGCAATATAAACTCTGTAACGTCTCTATTTAAAATGGGCGAGATGTTTTTTTTTGAAAATGTAGAGTATTTCTAGCGCACACATTGGCTTACCGTTTTCGCACTGTAGCAGTGACAACATATGAATATGAGAATATGATGAAATTTCATGTTTTCCCCCCGGTTTAAACTCTGTTGCAAATGCTAATGTATATGTGAAAATGTAGAGTATTTCTATCCATGCAGATTAAAAATAGACATTTTTCTGTAGCTGTTCCGTATTCGCTCTATAGCGGTGAAAAAATGTGTATATGATGAAATTTCATGTTTTCCGGTTTAAACTCTATAGCGTTTATATGCTAGAAAGATGATTTATATGTGGAAATGTAGAGTATTTCCAGCCCTACAGATTGACGATAGACGCTTTTCTCCAGGTCTTACCGTTTTCGCGTTGTAGCGATGGGAACATGTGAATATGATGAAATTCATGTTTTCCCCAGTTTAACCTCTATAGCGTCTCTATTTCAAATGCTAGAGAGATGGATTATATGTGAAAACGTATAGTTTTTCTAGCCCTACGTATTGAGGCTAGACAACCGGTTTCACGCTGTAGCGGTTGGAAAATGTGAATATGATGAAATTCTTGTTTTCCCCAGTCGTAGTAGCGTCTCTATTACAAATGCTAGAGAGATGGTTTATATTTGAAAATGTACAGTATTATTAGCCCTACGGATTTAGCCTATACGCTTTTCTCTAATTCTTACCGTTTTCGCGCTGTAGCGCTGTGAAAATGTGAATATGATGAAATTTCGTGTTTTCTCCAGCTTAAACTCTGTAGCGTCTCTATCTAAAATGCTAGACACATGGTGTATATGCCAAATTGTAGAGTATTTCTAGCCCTACAGATTGAGACTAGAATGATTATTTGTCATGTTTTGAGCCATGTGTCCAAGGTATGTTCATAATCTCTAACTAATTGGCTATAAAAGTCTATTTTGAATTTTATTTCCATAATGAATGTATACGTGTGCAGTCCACGCTATACCGAGAATTTGTAACACCACATCTCGAACACGTCTATTTTCCGCCGTCGTAAGGCCGTCTTCCTCGTTTTCCACTTGTTTCCCACAGTTTCACGACCTGACATGTCTGCACTCTAATAATGAATTAGAAGGATGTCATATAGAACTAGAACTAGAACCTAGAACACCATTTCAAGTGGACGTAGCATTACCCCTGTTATGCGAAGCCTATAACGATGGCTATTTATTGCAGGATGTGGCTACTCACCCTGAGATTTTTTAATATATTAAAAATGTTAAATAGGCCCAACAGTTGTTTCATTATAATAGAATAAATTTTTTACTGAACGATTAAAATTATGCAAAGATACTTCTACATATATACTTATTCATACAAGTCGATGATCTATACTAAATCTACAGATCAGGAACATAAATATAATGTGTGCGCCCTTGGCATATAAACTATTATAGTGATACCGACAAGAACTTTTTATGGTTATAGATTTTTAAAATATATTCTGTTACTAATGAGCAATAAATAGTATATAAACTCTACTCTAATACACATTATTAATAATTTATTTATTATTTATTTAATTTAATTATTTTTATTATTTATTTTCTGCCTTAAAATATCTTATATTTATAACGTTCATGAAGTGAAAGTATATTTGATTGTTGTAAATTTTAAACATATTACTTAATTACATTAAAAATGTATGTAGGAAAAAAACTATATTTATTCCTATAAAATTATTATTAATTAATTAAGTTACTCACTTTTCGATTGTTTTAACATCTCCACCACCATTAGCAACCGCCACAATTTTGTCAGAAATTGTATAAACCATTATGTCGCACTAATTACACTATTACCACTGCAAAGCACTAATTTCTAATGCATTTATTCGATAATTATGTTGCAATTTAATGGTGCAGCGCACAGGTGAAGTTAACGAGACGCGGTTACGAAATGGTAAATAAACAACTGCGGCGTTTGCACAGATCCCTCGAATCGAGACCTGGATTACGACGTCCTTGTCAAAACCGGGCTATCTTTATAATTATAGAGAGATTAGTAAGCAAACGTATATTGTGGCCAATTCCCTCAATGGCCAATTATCAACGACGTGTTTTATAATAATAGTTTTGATTGGGTTGTTTAGAGCTAATAACATATGAACATATAATTGTGTTATTTTAAAATTAACTAGCTTTTTAAATTACTATTTTTAGCAAAGCACTACTTACCTACTAACATAACAAATTAAAATAAACAATAATAATAATGGACTTTATTCTCCAATTTAAATTGAAATTGAAATTGTTGATAATATTTGATCATAATATTGAGCATTGTATTAGCAATAATACTGTGTGATAGTTGTATGCTAATCTAACCAACGTATTTTAAATTTATATCCATGTTTATAAGTTTTCGTGTAACAACAAATCCCCAGACTTATATTAAACACCACATTATAGGATTATAGTACAAATACAAATGTAGTTCCTGAGTGCAAACTGCACTAGCTATATTGTAATATTAGTAAACTTTCATAATAACCAATTTCTATAGTAATTAGTATCTTTTTTATAGCGAAATTCAGGATTACGTGATCCATTACGACTGAATGTATTCTATGAATTAGTTCCTCGGGAGAAATTTAGGTCGCAATGAGTTCTACTGTAGTAAATTAAGTTAACACAAATAATCAAGGCGATAACATATTTAAATCACGTCGAAATGTCTCAATGTGCAAACATTCATTACTAACATGACTTTGGAATTTATAATTATATTGCTAGGTATATCAGTATATCTATCTATCTATCTATATATATATATATATATATATATATATATATATATATATATATTTTATCACACTTCAGTTACACTTAAAAAGTAAAAAATAGTTTTATTCGTCCTTTAAAATTAATTATCATAAAGTAGACGCTTTGATAATCCAATATTTGATAAATTTTTTTTTTCAATAGCTTAGAACCACTCTCAAAAAAACTATTTATCAATAATATAAATGGGTTGTTGTGAAAATTATAAAAAGAATCAAAGTTAGCAATGTGTTAAGACTTAATTCTAATTTTTGGCAATAACTAAAGTAACTGGATTTGACGCAACTGGTCGTATTAAATCTATATATCTTTCATAATATGCTTTACTATAAGTTATGATTATATTAAAGCATATTTTGAAAGATTTTAAATACGACCAGTTGCGTCAAATCCAGTTACCTTAGTTATATTTTCGGATGAAATTTCATAGTTATAAGTTTATATATAATCTATTTGCTACATTATTTCATCATTTTTATCCATTGTCTCTCCGAACTTTTCCCATTCCCTGGTTTTTGCTATTCTAACCTCGTTTTTTACTATTTTTCTCTTGTCTGTATGTTTTGTAGTTTTCGCTATTTTTATCGTTTAGGTATCTTTGTCGTGCTTTTTTCTTTTCTTTTGTTTTCTCTCGTATGTGCTCCGACCACCAGACTGTCTGTTGTTTTTTGTTTGTGCTTTTCTTCATACCACATGTCTCTTTTGCTGTCGTAAGCATATTTTTATTTAGGTTATTTCACACTTCCTGTACTTCTTCTCTATCGTTGGTCACTTCTATCTTCATCTCCATTTTCTCCATATATTGTATTGCTGTTTATTTTTCCCTAAGTTTGTATGATCTTATCTTGTTGTAGTTTATTGCTATATTTGGATCCTTCTGTCACTGTCTTTGTAGTCTTCCTTAATTGTCGTCACAACTAGATAGTGGTCACTTCCAATTTCGTAGCTTCTCTCCTTTTTTCTTTTTCTATTAAAACGTAATCTATGATAGATTTTTCGTTCCTGCTTACCATTTCCCTTGTGTATTTGTGTATCTCCTTGTGTGAATAGTTTGTTCGTTTTTACTAGGTTGTTCATTCTACAGTAATCTAGCATTTTCTTCCCATTTTGGTTTAGTAAGTCTTCACCATATCTTCCTCTCGTCAAGTCGTTATCTTTTATGACCTTACCAATTCTACTGTTGAATATGAATATATACGATAAAATAAACAAATATTATTCAAATCGATCACCTACTAGTGTGTTGTTCATATGTTACTATTATATTTAATTTCGAACATAAAAATAAAATATTACAAGGTTGAGATCCAATGATGAACTGTATATTGGTTCTATATTAAATATTCGAGGTAAACAGCTGCTTATTGTCATAAATTATAATAGTAAAATGTTTATTTTTCAGATAAATAACGATAATTTCTTCAAGTATATTGAAGGTAATTACTGCAATTTGATATCCGCGTTATATGTTTATAAACCACATGTTTATTCATATAGTACGCTTCACGTGTTTTCAGCAAGGTAGATATGTAGCTAATTAAAAGTAATTTATTGATTAATGACTTGTTACAAATTGGCAGCTGACCTATTGAATCATTATAGTTTTAAAAACGCATTAGATAATGATTATCTTACTTGAGTGCTATCAAGGTGAAACGAATATTTCTAATTATTACCGCTAATTTTTGCACAAATCAATTTACCCACTTTTAGATTGTATATAACTGACCTACTTGAATTTTTTTTGATGTAATACAAGATTATTATATTATAATAACGTGGTCAGGGGCTGGATTTTTGAGCGATCGCTATGAATATAGCGATCGAGACACGTTCACTATTATTGAAAATGTTGTCGATTTTTGACCCTTCGCTTCGTGAAAGATAATGCTCATATTTGACAGAACTGAAAGCTTGACAGTAGTTAAATTTTAATTTTAATTATTGAGTTAATTCTATCGATTCAGCGCTATGAAACTTGTACGCTTATAGCGCATGATAATAGCGATCGGTCAAAAATCGCACCCCTGGACTTGAAGAATAACATTAATATCGCCTTACGAATTCACTATCACTATATTCATAGCGATCGCTCAAAAATCATAAAATAATCGGCCAAAATTGCTAATAATATAGTTTTATTTTTAATTTGATATATTATTTACCATTTTTAATAATAATAATAACTTTATTAGCATATAATTTACAGATTACAGTAATTAGAGAAAAGATATATAAAAATGCATATATTGTTTGTTTATTTTAATAAATTTCTTACATAAAGTAATTATTATTAAAATATTTAAATGCGTCCGTGAAATTATTGGTCTTCTTTAGTCAACAATACATATCTGTAATAAATTTAAAATAGATGTAGCTGTAGACAGTCTGGCTTAAAATATACCATAGTCAGCCTCGGTAGGCATATAGGAGTAAACGGCAGCACCAATAACCCTCCAGAGTGCTTCATTTTGAAAAATAAAAAGGTTGAAAAGAAAAACGTGGATAGCAATCATCTCTTCCACTGAATAAGCTGAATTAAATTCAGTAAACAAAAATCTAAAACACATACTCTTCAAATAAAATTATCTGGTGTTCCACAGGGAAGTGTTCTTGATACAGTTTTGTACCTACAATTTACTGCAGTTATACCAGAGTGCTTCAAAATTGTCAAGGAGGCTATTTTTGTAAAGAAATAAAGTTGAAAAAAGCGTGTATGACAACTAGATCTGTCGCGGATTAAACTAAATTAAATAGAGCAATCAGAAATCTAAAACTCCTACTCTTGAAGGAAAATTATCTGATGTCCCATAGGGAAGTGTTCTTGGTCCAGTTTTGTACCTACTATATACTGCAGTCATACCAGTGTGATTAAAATTTGAAAGAAAATCTATATACCACGCACTATTTACCTTCCTGAATAACAACCTTATAAATGTATGGGGAAATACAAGTAAAAAGAACATAAGCCACATACAAATTCAACAGAATAAAGTTCTGAAAATATTACAACCTGGGCAAGAGAACCTATACAAATGAGGTGTATAATAATAATAATAATAATATTTTGTATTAAACGAGACTGACCCTTGAAAATACAATAAAATACAATAAAATACAATAAAATACAATAAAATACAATAAAATACAATAAAATACAATAAAATACAATAAAATACAATAAAGTACAATAAAATACAATAAAATACAATAAAATACAATAAAATACAATAAAATACAATAAAATACAATAAAATACAATAAAATACAATAAAATACAATAAAATACAATAAAATACAATAAAATACAATAAAATACAATAAAATACAATAAAATACAATAAAATACAATAAAATACAATAAAATACAATAAAATACAATAAAATACAATAAAATACAATAAAATACAATAAAATACAATAAAATACAATAAAATACAATAAAATACAATAAAATACAATAAAATACAATAAAATACAATAAAATACAATAAAATACAATAAAATACAATAAAATATAATAAAATACAATCAAATACAATCAAATACAATCAAATACAATCAAATACAATCAAATACAATCAAATACAATCAAATACAATCAAATACAATCAAATACAATCAAATACAATCAAATACAATCAAATACAATCAAATACAATCAAATACAATCAAATACAATCAAATACAATCAAATACAATCAAATACAATCAAATACAATCAAATACAATCAAATACAATAAAATACAACATATATACCTTATAACATTAAACAACTTACTTATTTAGCACAAAATTAAAAACAAACAAATAAAACTAAGTACGTGGCTAGACTATAAACGGGGAGGTCCATCAAAGGACAACCGCAATACTAACATGGCACGGGTGTTTCTAACAATACCTGGCTATCCGGGCCAACGGAGTGGTGCTGAGGTGGTCAAGCTAGAGAGACCTGCAGCGCTGTCACAGGGAGAGGCAGGATCTGGAGGAAACGAGTCGGAAGAAGCCCACGGCAGTAGGGTAGTAGAACAAACAATCATTAAAATAATATTAAATTACAATTAAATAACATTTCCCCAAACTGTTTCTGTTAATATCATCTGGAGTTTTTTAAAGTTTGAACACCGTTTCAAAAAAAGCCATTGACAATAAAATAATATTCTTTGTATTATATAAAACTACAACTACCTACAAGGCTGACAAAAAATAATAATGTTGTAAACTAAACAGTATATAATATGTGCAAAACAGGTTAAAAAAATAAAAATAAAAAAACCGACACTAAAACACCATATATATATATATATATATATATATATATATATATATATATATATATATATATATATATGAAAAAAGTTAATAGTCATGCACTTCTTTTGCAATGCTTTTACGACTAATGGATTATTAGTCATTTGTTTTATAAAAACGTTGCTCATGTTAAATTAAAAAATGTAATATTTTAAATTGGAACATGGACACTCACATATGTATTACATTATAGTGTAATAATATTGATTGAATATGTAATGCATTTCAAGTGATATTATGAAGACCTTGCAAATATAGTGATTGGCTTAAATTCAATAGACTAATGATAAATGTGGAACAAAACAAAATACTTAATATTTAGAAATAAGAATTGTGATATTCGAGAACTGAATCTCAATATTAGCAATTAGATAATAACAAAAGCATATATATATATATATATATTAGTCTATTGCATTTACACCAATCACTATATTTGCAAGGTCTTCATTAATATCACTTGAAATACTATCTCTACTGTTTTTCATGAGATAAAATGACAGTGCCATCTAAATAGATTCTGTATTTACCTTTGGCTTCCTGTATTGTATATATATATGCCGGAAAACCTAACCTCTGATAGCACTATTAAGATAGAATAATTAATATATAATATTCCTCAAGGGTCTGTATTGGGTTCCGTGCTCTACCTGTGTATACAGGTATTGTTTAATTTCAATATAAAAGTAACTAACAGTTCCTGTTAATCTGTGTAACGGGGATGAAAAGTTCATTTATTAAGGTAATAACTTTATAAATTAATAATATTTTATATTGGCTACAACATATATTTGACATAACAATAACTGGTTTTGTATAATTGGTTATTAATTAGAACCGGATTTCAGTCGTATTTCGTTTGACAACATTAGATGTTTCACCAAAATGTTAGATTATATGACACAATAATAATGTCATATTTGCACATTAATTAAAAGTATAATAACCGGTTAATTTCGGCCAATGCAACTATTGATTACAATGGTAGCTGCAATTATGGAAATTTATCACGTATGAGCAATGCATTATAATTTGTGAAATAAATAATCAGTGATATAATAGACAATAACACGTTTGTCTGGGTTCTACCTATCTATTACTTAATCATACGAATATATGGATACAGTATTTTAATGGTATAGTCGTTTTTATTTTTGCGGAAATCCTTTTTATTATGTCGACTGATATTTTTAAGGCCATTTCTGGAAAATGTGTGTCTATCAATGCGACAATTGCTTCTTCGTAAATATATATATATATATATATATATATATATATATATATTTTCAAATCAAATTTTGTAGGTCAAGTGCTCTCCACTATAAACTAATAAAAGAATTATATTATCTTTGCTATACGTGGTGGCACCTTTGCAAGGAATGTGAGGGAGTGAAAGCAAAGTGGGTTGTAGAGTGCAGAAAGCCGAATGAATGAAGAAGATTTGAAAATCTGCAGGAGGCTGACGTGGGAGAGGAAATTAGCAACGGCAGAGGGGGTTTAGTGTGTATCGTACAATATGTATTTTATGTTAATTTATATATATTTTTTTTTGTGTATGAAAGTATTGTTTATTGGGAGGCATTTTGTAAAAGGGAAGGTGGTGCCAATATGCCAATAAATGTTTTTTTTAATCTTTGCTATAAATTGAAATTTTATGATTTAGAAAAAAAATATGTATAACACGATGCATATGAAATTTTGTCCACAATTATTTTTAAAAACCCTTAATTTAGCATTATATATATATATATATATATATATATATATATATATATATATATATATATATATATCACCAAATATCACCAATAATCAACTCAACATTATATGAAATAGAACAACAAGAAATATTTAAATATAATCCTCCTCACTTGCATTATTCTCTTCATTCAAAATTCTTAAAAAAAGAATTTCGAATACGAATTAAATACAAACAAATGTTTCTTCAGATAATAAATTGCAATCTTGAAGTTTAACGTAAAAGTGCAGTGTCAATTCTTTCTTTATTTATATTATATATTATATATTGTATATTCAAGTTCAAGATTGCAATTTATTTACTGTTTACAAATAATCCTTGAATTTATAGGTAACTTCACGTGTAACACACTACATTAACACACTAATTAGTCGAATCACCTTGCTTTAAAACTCCGACTTCAGGAACCGGTGATAGAATTTTATTTGTTCTATGTTTAGCTCACCTGTTTTTCATTTATGTTGTCACATCATTTCATCCAAATAAATCGCAGTTATACAATAAGTACATTGATAATCGAATTTTAAATCTAAAATATAAATATGGAAAATAATAGGAGGACAAACTAAAACTTTAAATTATTTGTACCAATTATCTAATTATACAAAACTTTTAGATTATCACATTAATATTTTTAATATTGTACTTGCAAAAGATTGTTACTTCTATAATCCTGTAATATAAAGTTTAACTTCCCTAGCACCTGGTAATTGTGTACCTATAAAGGCTAATAGATATTATCAACGGCAATTAAATTATCAATTAAATCAATGTATCACATTGTATGGCTTTCATTTGAAAATCGGAATGGTATTACAATTATACCGTGCTAAAATATACACTTTTAGCTTATTTTTATAGATTGATAGATCTTAGTTGCAATTAAAAAAGTTTCTCTGTTTATGACTTTGTTGTTAGTATAGTTATTTACAGAATTTTTTAATTGTATCTAATATAGTAGCCTTGAAACATGTATTTAATTGTATTGTTTTCTGATAATATGTTGAAATGTTAAATCTTATTGGGGAAAATATAAACGAGTTGTTATGATTTTGATGTTTATTGTGTCTTGTTGATACGATATGATGCGAATGGTGGCTGATTATAAAAAGTATTTAGGGGCGCTGTTATAAGTAATAAATTCAGGGGGTGGTTTACCAACGTAAAGGATATAAATATTTTTTTATTAATATAAAATAGACGTATCTAGAATAACGGTTAACGTTAAATAATTTCATTGATATTTTTATTACAATAAAATCAACATAATTATATACCAATATGTTCAAGTTATGGTATTATTATTGATAAAATTCTATACACATTAAAATCGTTTTTCCTTATAGCCTCTCATTAAACACATGCGGTGTATCCAGGCTCTAGGGTATGATCAATTAATTCATTGCATAATCGGATACAAATGCATTTACAGAGTTTATTGGTCAATTATAGATTTACATTCAGAAGATTATATATGTGTAACCGCTATAATTGGTACAGCTCTTCACATGTAAATATCAAGTTAATACATAACGTGATCTTTAGATTAGAATTTGATACAAACGCTATGAATAAAATTTATAGTAGCGCATGCATTACAACACTTTGTTCATTCATGTAAACTCATGTGATTAATACGACTCTTGCGGTTTTCAATGGACGTAAAATCTTTGATAAGCATTATTTATTTTCTGTCAACTGTAAATAGCAAATAATAATCAAACAATTTAAGTTATTATCATAATTATGTTCATTTATATAAAAGGACGAATAATTTTAAAATAACTGTATATTTGTAATAAATGCATAATATTTATTTCAAAGTTGAGTATAACTAATACTTGTAATTGGACGCCTTTCTGCAGAAAGAAACCAATCCACTTAATTTGTTGAATTGAGAAAACAGATTTATTAAAAGATTTATAAAAAGATTTATACAAAGATTTATATAAATTAAAAATTATTTATTCAGGTTCATTTTGTACTGCAGAATAATACAGTATCTCAAATATTTTTTACGTGTTAATTTATGTGGTGTCAGTAGATGGCGTTTATCTTTACCTAGAGGTAAAGTTGTATTATAAAACCCAATGTTTTTTCTCTATTCAAATTTATAGCAACACCTATATTTACTGTATTATTTACGTTGTATACAATTTGAATTAATATATAGAATCTTATTTGAATTAATGTATGCAATCTAATTTAACCCGAAGGACATTTCTTTTTAGTTTCTTGCAAGCATTTTGATTTTATAATGCAGCCCATGCAGGGCCGTTCTAAGACATTCTGGGTTATTATAAACATTGCTGCCCTCCTATATTCACGGGATGGCTAGTGGGAGCGGAGTGACACCAATAAAAATTGCGCCCCCAGGACTATAGCGTCAGGGCAAATCTAACCCCGAGGGTAGGGAAATTCATTTTATACTGACGATAAACAGTTAAACTTTGAGTTCATCAGCTATTGAAATGGGTTTCCACACATCGTCCTGCCTGAAGTCCATTCGAAAATCCAAAGGACGCTCGTCGATAACACTTGCAATTTGTGGAGCATCCTCTTGTTGTCCCAATAAGTCCTCTCCGACAGCATCATTGAATGTTTGTATTTATGTATCATCGTCAATTATTTTTACTGTGCTAGGAATTGCTTTAAGTTTTTTTCCATTTCTTCCTCTTTTGTCTTTGTCGGTGTTGCTTGATAAATATATATATATATATATATATATATATATATATATATATATATAGTGAAGTACTTCTTGCCATTGTCAGCTATCTGAATGAAGAATCACAAGATGTATCATCATGTTAATTAATAATTTCTCAAAAATTTTCACTCTCCTTGAACACACGTCTCAAGTCCCACCGGAGAGTGAAAGTACTCTTTATTATCAATTGCATTCATAATAAAGAAGAAAACATAAGAAATAATACGTTAAAAATTGAATTAATTAACAATTAATCAAATATGGATACTGCAATTGAATCGGTGAATGGAAAAGCCATATAACTCGAAAATCGTAGTTACAGAATTTATCTAGTTTTGTGGGAAAAGTATATACATGTCACAACAAATAGATGTACAAGAGAGTTGTAGAGGATGAACATCCTTTACAACTCCCTTGTATATTTTTTCACTCACCCATTCAATTGAATTATGTAATATATTATTATGGCTATTTTAAATTCACATTAAACAATAGTATTCAATAAAACAATGTTTTATGCATATATTTATTTTATATATTTTAATTACGCTGTAAAAAAATTAATTAAAGTTTGTAATTATAGATTTAATCTGTAAATAATGTACGTAACATTACTTTGGTGAAATAAGCACGTTGCTGCGCTGCTTGGATTTTGCGAGATTACGTGGAAGGTTATGAAACCACTTGCGCGGAAATGGCCTTAACATTGACCTAGAGTCTTGGTCCTAGACAGTGGCGAGGATAATCTTCTTTCTCCTTGAAAGTTCACGTCGCGACCTACCTCGCAAATAAAAAGTAAATAGAACTACTTGAACCGTAAACACTTAATCTGATATTTATGTTTTTATATCAATCAGGTAATTTATATATGTTTTGAATTTAACACCTACTGTTATGGCCCGTTGTGAAGTTAAACAATTCTCATAATTCCGGGCGGCCCGTGAGTTGGCCCGACTTTTTCTCGGTGCATTGTTACTAAATGGAGTGTATATTTAAATTATTTTTTTTCTACAATTGTTTACTTATGGCTTGGTAACCGTAAAATAAGAAAAAAGAAATGTAAGTTAATTTTGTCAGCTATTATTGAATAATATTTGCAACATAACAAATTACAATTTTTATTAATGTACCCCCCAGGATTTATTTTAACTTTCAAAATATTGTTTAGACTTTAACAACAATCATCAGACATATTTTCGAATAGTTTGCTGGGCCTTGTGATGTCTTATAAACATAATTGTTAAATAAAAACATTAGTGTATAGACACATACATTTGTTATAAATAAAAAATGGTTTTACAAATATTTTACTTACATGCATGTTTTCGTTTAAAAATATTTAAAAAAAAACTAAGGCCTAGCACCCTATTCGAAAATATGTCTGATAATTGTTGTTAAAGTCTAATCAATATTTTGAAAGTTTCAAAAAAAACGTGGGGGGTACATTAATAAAAATTGCAATTTGTTTTGTTGCAAATATTATTCAAGAACAGCTGACAAAATTAACTTAAATTTGTTTTTTTCTTATTTTATGGTTACCAAGACATCAGTAAACAATTGTAGAAATTTTTTTTTTAACACTCCATTTAGAAACAATGCACCGCGAAAAAGTCCACGCCGCGTCAACTTACGGGCCGTCCAAAATTAAGGGAATTGTTTATCTTGACACCGGTCTTTTATGGTTTATTGTACTTTGTTGGATAAAAGAAACTCAAGATTGCATTGTATTGTCTACACATTTTGATAATAAAAGAATAGAATGTCAATATAATGTCTTTAAATTTTTTTATACCACTCATATTTAATTGATCAATATAATAAAACTTGAGAATGGTTTGCAAGCAGAGTTGCTACCTCAGACCTAAGTCGCACCCGGAGACAATGACTAAAAAAACCAAAGAAACACACATGCATATATATATATATATATATATATATATATATATATATTATTTTTTATTTCTATAAATTAATAAATTAACAAACTTACGTATAATAGAATAAGTATATTAAATAATTTATTTCTGTAGATTCGCATATAATTTTGTACATATTAATTTTTACTTACACAACTCACAGAAAAAAAAAATTAAACCCGGAGCCCGGAGATAAGTAACCGTGACTCTCTGGGTCAAACCCGGAGAGGTGGCAAGTCTATCTGCATAGTTGCGAGACACATATTGGTGAGAGACAAATTAACAATCTGTTTTTTTTACTTTCTCATTCATAATACAATACAAATTATTTCTCTGCGTTTTTTAAACCCCTCGGAATTTATTTCCTAGATAAGACACTGATGTAACGTACAATAAAATAAATTAGACAGGTGTAGGTTCTAATTAACAATCTGTTTTTTTTTACTTTCTCATTCATAATACAATACAAATTATTTCTCTGCGTTTTTTTTAAACCCCTCGGAAATTATTTCCTAGATAAGGCACTGATGTAACGTACAATAAAATAAATTATTTATCATAGTCAATAATCCTGTTCTAATCAAACCATTTCAACAAACATATATCAAACATTACAATCTCTAAATATTAAAGACTTTATAAGTTATGCATTGTCTTTTGCAGCGTTATATTCTGCCCTGTTGTTAAGCGGGTAATTAATTATGCCTCTTATTTTTAATTAATTTAAATTACACAAGAAATTAGCTACCCTTAATCATTCGTGTGCAATACATTAATTCTGACGCGACATGATAAACGAATATTGGGGCATTCTATTATATACAGTTTGCAATCAATATACACTTTGTTGAAAAACAATTTGAAAACAAAATTATATAATGGAACGTCACCATTACAGATAAACCGTTTTTGTAGCTATTTGATTTTGCTAAAAATCAATTGTGCTCATCTAACGTGTTTCCAACCTCAATTTACAAAATTTAATACAGATATCGTACTTACAGAGCAGCACCACGTATCACAATTTTTCATCTACAATTAATATTACATACTGTTGTACGCGTAATCTCAGGACCGAAACAAACTTGTTTTGAATTGTGTTCATAGTGTCGTGAGCCTTTTCAGTGATCACTACCAGGCAGTACGCTAACCTTAATTTATAAACGGTTTTGGTTGTGGTTAGACTTTGAAGGTTCAAAAAGAGATTCTTTGTGATTCCATGAACTTCAAAACCTATCTCTATTTAGACATACATAGACATTGAAGTTGAAGTCCATTTGATCAATATAATTTTCACTAAATCAGATTGGTAACGGAAAATATGAAATGCGGAAAATGTATATTGGGGCACAACGCCCTTTTACCACAATATAAAGAATTTCGATGATTGTGCTAGCTTTTAAATTATAACTCTTTGAAGTATATCGTTGGAAAGATGTGTCTCTATAATAAACATTTTGAAGATAAATAACAATTTTCTAACCGGCAGACTGAAATTTATTTCATTAAAATTTCCAGTATTAAATTATAAAGTAAATAGTCATATCCATATTTCTGTATAAGTTATATTAATTATCTAATGTAGGCTCTTTTTTTCCCCGTCTGTACTTTATAGAGCTTTGCCGCAGTTTTTAATTATGCAGAACAATGAGTAATTCCATCCCTGTCATTCCGTTTGTAATTACTCAACATGTTCCGAAACTGTAACATTCGTTTTAGAAATTTATTTTTAATAATAAGTAATAGTAATTACAAATGAAATGAAACGTGTGGTAACAAACATGTTTGGTGTGTAGTTTCAATGAACATATCAAACAAATGTCGACTTCAAATGCGCCGCCTCGACGCACAATTCCGGGCACATCTCGAACTCAATTTTATACGAAATGCAAATGGTACGCCTGTAACATTTATTTAATATTCCCTGGCTCATTTCTTAGCAAACATAAAGCCAAATCAGCTCTCCCCACAAAACATTATTTCGCTTAATCGCCTGAATTTCCATATACCATTCGATTTAGATGCAACGTGCAGCAATAAAAGACTAATTTAATAAACTGTTATAGCCGATTCATAGTAATAAAACTGAGATGACTAAAATATATGGACATCGTAAACTTTAGCTTGTGAAATGAAAATCTGGTAGAACTCGTGAGCTATTTTACTATATTTTGTTGCTTCAATTTCTCTAATTTGTATCATGGTAATAGTTTCATCATTTATTATTTTTGAATACATACTTAGGTTTCATATAAATAACATATTAATTTCGGAAAATTGTGCTCCCTCTCAGTGCTGTCACCAATCCACTAAGCTGGACAGCCTGGTGTGAAGGAGTTCTTGTTTTTGTTGTTGTTGTTATTGGTGTTGTTGGGTATCTATTTTAAATTATAGTTAGTTAATAGCCAATGTTCGTCGCTGGATCTGACAGTTGAGAGATATTTCTACAGTCCGCCCAATACGTATAGTTGCTTATAATTTTGAACTACCTATTTCTACCTCTTTTAAAGCGGTATTCGCGGTATTAATAATAATAAATAATAATACATTTATTATCCAACAGACATAGTCTAATTTCTGGACAACAATAGCATTATTTAATTTTAATAATAATATTTTATATTATTCTTATTCCTGGATTATCTTAAGGTCGTTTTAGACAAGAAAATTTCTTAGCTCAAAAGTTGTTTAAGAAATGAATTCATATATCCTCTTCCCAAACAATTTGTCCTTGACAAATAGAACGCGTTATATTTTTCCATTCAATCTACCATCCAATTCAATATTTTAAATAATTTGCTGTATAATACGAGATAATTTAGATTGCGTCGCATCTTGACTAACTTCTGAGTCAAGAAATTGTCTTGTCTAAAACGACCTTTAGTAAATCTTTTGCTAATATAATTCAGGAATAAGAATAATATCTTTATATTTCGTTTTCAGATTTATATTTATATATTTTTTATTATCCATTCAGCCCTGGATTTTTAAATTTCAAAATATGTTTTTCGTTATTTATTATTATCACGCTTATTCACACACATCAACTTCAAAAGTTTCTAAAACTGCACATGCATTTACATTAAAATACTTTGTTAGAATGAAATCTAGTGATTAAAAGCAAACATATGTATAGGCATAGTAAGTAGAAGCCTGTAAATCTTATACTGGCAAATGCCACCGGCAGGGCTGAAATGGTTAATTTGATTCTTGTATCCGCCAGAAGACTGTTGGCATTTGATGTGTACTGGAAAAATAATTAAAAAACATATATTGCAGCTGTTAATTGGGACTATGTACCATTGCCCCAATCTTTCCAAATACAGCGTAATATGTTATTATATTATTAATACTAATATAATTTAATTGTTAACCTTCTATATTCAACAAAATATCATATTTGTACACAACCTTTAACTTGGCACTATAAAATTAACTAGTGTTTGTTATAGTAACTATTCACACGGTTTCAAGATAGAAATTATTAAATCTGCAATTTGGCGGTGCATACTTTATAATCTGGCCGTCTGCGGCAAGAAATTAGTGTTGTTTCCCGGAGCATGGCAAAAGTTCTTCCGTAATTTAATTAAAATGAATTCTCGTCCATAAGTTTGAGGAAGAAACTTTTATGCTAAGGTATTATTTTGTTCATATAATGTGGGATGCATGAATGGTGGTGAATACATAATATGAGACGATAATTTATTAATAAAAGTACTGCTGTCTCTGTAGTTTTCCATATAAATTTCCGTCGTAATTATATTAGGAACTTGGTGATTAAGACTACAGCTCAGACATGAATACTAGATTCGCAACAGACATGTTGAAGATTGATTTTATATTGATTATTATTATAATTATATTGATTAAAGAGATTAATTAATCTCTTTAATCAACTGTTGACTGAAAAGTGTAATTACACTTTTCAATCAACAGTTGTACGCAATTATATAATTTACAAATAATTTCATATTGGGAGCATAAGTTAAACATTTCTGTCCTTATAGTAAGTTGTCTCAAGTGTATAGTCACTTAAAAATTTGTAGATTTTAATAATAGGCGATATTTAATATGCAAGTCGTGGTCGTTGTAGAATTAAACATTATATGTTTCACATAAATGTTGAAATATAATCTTACTTCAGTTACATGTTGATTATCGTGAGATATCCAGACACACGGAAATGGTTATTCTTGTAGATGACATATATTAAATTATCCCAAGTTTCTTGCTGATACAAATCTTATATTTCATGTATCATTTACGTCTGGACAGAAACATCCCGGAAACTGCATATTCGTTAAACTTAGTATAAAACTTTCCCCATTATATTAGTTTAGTATATATATATATATATATATATATATATATATATATATATATATATATATATATATATATATATATATATATATTTGTAACAAATAAAATTATAGTTTTATCTCAATTTAACTATATTAGTATTTAAATAATATTTATATAAATTAAAGTTAAGTTTTGTAGTATTATTAAATAAATATTCGTTTAAAATTTCTTTTTTTCTATAGAGAAAGTTTAACGTCATCTGGCGATACCATAATAATTAAAAATGCACACCCATATGGCATTGATATGGTGTCGCCAGATGGCGAGTTGTAATAAAAAAAAACACCTTTAATAGGCATTAACATTATAGAAAATAAACTCGAACCCTTGCACAATTCCCACTCTCCCCTCACCAATATCCTTTCCCAGGCTAAACTCTTGCAGATTTCTACGCCTATCCTATTCTCTCTTAACCATTCACCCACATTTTCCTTCCTGCCCTTCTAAACCATACCACGCTCTTGCCATGCACACTTCATCCTCCCTGCTCCACCCACTCCTGGTTAAGTAGCTCGGGCGATGCCACCGCACTTGCCACTTAACTTAGTCATGGCTGTACGAGCTCACAGCTATTCCCACCTGCCTTTTTGGACCGGAGTGAACTTATCCACCCATACAACTTTTGGCCGCGGCAGGTCCGCGCGCCGTTGCGCTGCATTTTCCGGGCATTGTGGCTCAATGAAAGAAGCAAAAAAAAATCTTGTTCGTAAATTTGATCACTCATGTGTTGTGAACAATAATGTATAAATTTTTTTTTTTTACTTAATAATTGTCGTTGAACAGAACACCCATTTCTTATACTACTAATTGTGGTTTTTCAAAATGTTCCCCAGACCTTTCAAAATTGAGATTACACGAATTATATTTAGATTTTAACAATAATCAATTTACACTAACTCCGGTATTTCAGAGATTTATACTTTTTTTTTAATGAATTTTAAAGTTGGAGTTGTTTTATGACTTTTATTAAAGCGGCAAAAAAAATGAGTAGAAGATAAGTAGGCGAGTTATATTATTTATAAATGATTACATTAGTAGTTAGTAGAAAAAAACACTTGAAAATATTGAAGGCAAGATTAAAAAACATAATAAAAAACATAAAAAATACTAGCCACGACGGGATTCGAACCTGCGACCAGGGGGTGTTTTCTGTATATAATTTGAGTATAAAGTTGGGTGTGTGGTCGCAGGTTCGAATCCCGTCGTGGCTAGTATTTTTTATGTTTTTTATTATGTTTTTTAATCTTGCCTTCAATATTTTCATGTGGTTTTTTCTTAAACTACTAATGTAATCATTACTACTACTTATCTTCTACTCATTTTTCTTGCCGCTTTAATAAAAGTCATAAAACAACTCCAACTTTAAAATTCATTAAAAAAAAAAGTATAAATTTCTGAAATACCGGAGTTAGTGTAAATTGATTATTGTTAAAATCTAAATATAATTCGTGTAATCTCAATTTTGAAAGGTCTGGGGAACATTTTGAAAAACCACAATAAGTAGTATAAGAAATGGGTGTTCTGTTCAGCGACAATTATTAACTGAAAAAAAAACAATTTATATATTATTGTTCACAACACATGAGTGAACAAATTTACGAACAAGATATATTTTTTTTGCTTATTTCCTTGAGCCACAATGCCCGGAGAAATGCAGCGCATCGGCGCGCGGACCCGCCGCGACCAAAAGTTGTATGGGTGGATTAAAAATCAAAATAAAAAAAGTTCCAATTTCTGATACACCACAATATAAGATTATGAATTGTTGTTATATTAGCTATAAAAGGAATAATAGCTGAACTGTTGAAAGTGTGGGCTACAGGTAAATAAAAATTAATTACCGTTACCCCTTATTGCGGACTCGCTAATTAAGATAATTATTTTTTTTTTCGTTTTGTAATTACTCTTGTTAATATTGATGATTTCTGAAAATTGCAACTCGCCTACTTATTTTCTACTCATTTTTTATGGCGCTTTAATAAAAGTCATAAATACAATTCCAACTTTAAAATTCACTAAAAAAAAAGTATAAATCTCTGAAATACCGGAGTTACTGTAAATTGATTGTTGTTAAAGTATAAATATAATTCGTGTAATCTCAATTTTGAAAGGTCTGGGGAACATTTTGAAAAACCACAATTAGTAGTATAAGAAATGGGTGTTCTGTTCAGCGACAATTATTAAGTAAAAAAAAATAATTATACATTATTGTTCACAACACATGAGTGAACAAATTTACGAACAAGATTTTTTTTTTGCATCTTTCATTGAGCCACAATGCCCGGAGAAATGCAGCGCAACGGCGCGCGGAACTGCCGCGGCCAAAAGTTGTATGGGTGGATAAGTTCACTCCGGTCCTTTTTGGCCACTCAATATCCTTCAGTTTATCCTCTACCTTAGTTTCAAGACTTCCCGCCTTCTCAATTTTTCATCTACGTACACCTCAGACATACCCACTCTTTCTTACAGCCTTCCTCTATCCTTTCTCCGTTCACCGTCTGTCCTATTCCTATTCATATTCCTTAAACACACCTCCCGCAGACTAACTATTCAACCACTCCTCACTAAATTCCTGCAATATTTCTTTGGACTTGACTACGCTCACATACGAATCTCACCACATGTTTATCTGGTTCGTATCCTGTAAAACCGACCTAGGTGTCGGTCTCGCCGGGTCGCAACACCTCCAGGCGACTGCAAGGAGACGCCGATTCCGTGAGTAGACTACTGACTACCGACTCACCAATGAATATCCGAGAACTGAGATAAGTGACCAAAGGCCCAAACTTCTAAAAAGAGAAGGAGGCTGAAGGCAGCACTACATACGACCTAGAAAGGGCACTACTTTTACCCTGGAATATAAGGAACTAATGGATAGGGACACAAATAATGAATCCTTTACTATACATAGGCGTTGATAAAAGCAGCTCGGTGGGTGTACCCCGACTGTCCACCGACTAACACCTAGTAAACGAAGCAAGCACATAAACGTAGCAACTAGAAGACATTTACACATTTAGAGGAAGCGGCGTAACACACAAGACCACAACGAATAGAAGACAAACAGATGTAGAACTAAGTAGAAACCCCTGGAAAAGAGCAGGAAACCGCTAGTTGAGTGGATAATGGCGAAGGCTGGCTATTCGGATACAGACGAAAGCCACTGAATTCAATCAGCCAAGAGGAAAGCCAGTAGTAGTGCTAGGTGAATTATGGACCACTTTTTGAACTCGGATTTCAACCTGTTGAATAGATTTCGAATTGGTTGAACAAATTTTGGACTAGGTTCTCGACCAGGTTGAACAGGTTGTGGAATAGGTACAACAGGTTTCGGAATAGGTCGAACGGGCTCTGGAACATGATAAACAGGTTTGGAATAGGTGGTACATGTTTTGGAATAGTTTCAACTGGATCTGGCACAGGTTTAATAGGTTTTGGAACAGGTTGAACAGGTTCCACTTAATTAATATGGATTAAATTTTAACAATTCCTTTTAGCAGCTAGGACTTAATAATTCGAAAACGGTTCTGAACTCTGTTCACCTTAGATACATATTTTAGTTATAAAGTGGTGCAGAACCGACCTCTTGTCTAGTAGTGTTTTTGTAGTGATTCAGCAACATATTGAAGATGTTGCCCAATCACCACAAAAAACACCGCGGACTACCAGACAAGAAACTGTAAGAGACAAATAGTCTTCTACGTCCTGTATAAGGCAGAAGAGTACGCCGCGGGAGGCCTCCAATGCTCTAAACTATTTGTCTCTTACAGTTTCTTGTCTGGTAGTCCTCGGTGTCTGTCCGTGTTTTTTGTAGTGATTCGGCAACATCTTCTTTGTCTTGTTGTAGTGATAACTACTAAAGCCACCTTGTTTCCAGGAAGAGAAGACGGTAAGGCGGAATCAACAAGACAAAGAAGATGTCGCCTAATCACTACAAAAAACACGGACAGACACCGAGGACTACCGGACAAGAAACTGTAAGAGACAAATAGTCTTCTACGTCCTGTATAAGGCAGAAGGGTATGCCGCGGGAGGCCTCCAATGCTCAAATAAGAGGAAGGCTCGAGACGAGGTGAAGGCCAGAGGGGACAGCGGACGGGGCCAACCCAACAATGATCGAAAAAAGGACTGTACATGTGAATGCCGACCTGGACAGAACGATGCCCAAACTGCTACCCGCCATCCAAAACCCAAACGGACAGGCCATAGATGAGACGTGATGTAAAGACATGATACATACCATCAAGCACAGGCGACAAACAACCCTAACAACACGGAATGCCAACCCTAGGCCAAGGCGCTGGAGTTTAGTGTGCCTGGAAGGCGTTGAAATTCCCATACAAATAGGATCGGCTGTATAAAGGTGAGGTAACTATAACCCGTGATTAAATTATTAGATGTTGCATAAGTTGTTTTTAATTTTCCTTTTCATAACCTCGTGTATCTCTGTTTATATATGGCAACGTCGCATTACCTGTCAAAATTGTCAAAAGTGAGGTTAAAAGCACAGATTGGAATTTAACTCGAGAGTTATTTGCTTTATACAGGCTTAAATAGTTCAAATATGAAATAAATAATAATAAATGAGAAAATAAAAAAAAATTAACCAGAAAGAGGATGGGAGGACATTATAACTAAAAGAAGGATGGGTGGACATTATAACTAAAAGAAAAATTGTTCTCCCAAAAAGAGGATGGTTGGCAACTGTACCACGGCACCTCCCACCTGTCCTCTCCTTAGCACCTCATTTAACTTGCTCGTGTATAGATTGAACAGAAGTGGGCGTAGCGCGCATCCCTGCCTTGCTCCCACATTCATGCTAAATTTATATCTCCGAGACTCCTCCATTCATTGTTGCTTTTGCCCACGATTCTTTATACAACATTTGACCTATTCTACCTCTTCCACTTCCCCAACCTATCGATACACTCCACAAATTTCCCCCAGGAAAGTCATATGTTACTTTCAGATCCACAAACACCTCATACATTCACCCTTTGCACTCCAGCACTTCTACCACCATTCTCTCTAGTATGAATATATATATATATATATATATATATATATATATATATATATATATATATATATATATTTATATAAACCCTAACTTCCGCCAGCAACCCAACTTGTAAACCGTACTCATTAGAGAGATGTAAAACATTTGTATAACTATAGATGAATTATTTTCTTTATTACGGGCAACCTCAGAGGTGATATGGGGCATCACCTCTGAGGTTACTCGTAAAAATGAAAATAATTCATCTATAAAAATGATATAACTAACCCCATAGGAGGAAAGTTAAACTCCATCTGGGGGCACCACATCAATTAGTTATACACACACATATGGTAATAATCGTCAACATGGTCATGCCATCAGGATCACCGGGTAGTGCCCTCTATGTAATAATATTCCAACAGAGTGCTTGAGATATCACCACAAGGCCAATCTTATAAAACATACATAAGTCCACCTATTAGCAATCTACATATCTAGATTTCGATTTTATTAGATCTCATCAGTGTAGCTCCGTTAGTGAGGATGAATTCAGATCTAATAAGATCGAAATCTAGATTTGTAGATTGCTAAGAGTGGGGTTCACACTTATATAAATTCATCTATAGTAATACAAATATTTTACAGTTTTATTCTTTCTTAAACTGTATGCTGCTCTTGGCTTATTGTCTCTTATTTTATTTGTCGCTCCCGATGCGCACAATTCTACCTCGTCCAGCCGCACCTTCGCAAAGTTTGGAGCGATAAACGCCACGGTGCGACTAGTAATGTTACGAAATCACCTTTAATAATAAATTTATAATAATTTTAATCATTTTAATGCAAAGTAATTAGTTTCAATATTAAATTTCAATACATCCAATACCTAATTCAAACAAATTTTATTATGTGCACAAGCACTACAAATATTAATCTACAGACAATCGATTCCCCTCCAAGATTTTAAGTCCCAATGTATATTGGAATCAACACGTGTATTTCCCAAAATTGGGCCGCGAGCGAAGTTTAATTATAACGTTAAAGGAGTATTAACGGTCCGTAAATTAAGCAGGCTAAATTGAACGAGCGCCGTCTTGAAAAGAACATCAATCACAATCGCAGCCTCGGTTAGATATCTTAATAAAATCCGCATGAATTATTTTGCGAAATGAGAAAAGCGAATTTATCTACATCTAAGACTTTCATATTTCTGCGTTCGCTCTGAATTAATTTTATATTGGAAATTTTGTGGCATTGTATAATTCTTATTGTATATCTTACAGGAAAATTGTTTGGAATATTTATGAATAAAATCACGCCGGTTCAGTTTATTGATAAGCAACCCGGCAAATATTCACTCACAAAAGTAATAACACATAAAAACCTTAAGGTTAAGCCAGTTACATATTTTGTTGCAATAGGCCGATAGAATAATATAGATTGATTTCTCTCTCTTGAATAAATAACTCAGTAAATTGTCAATTTTTATTTCTGTACTTTTTGAAATAAACTTTTTTTTGTTGGCCTATCTAAAGTTTTTACTTTAGCCCTTGTTAGCCTTTAAGTTAAACATGGATGCTTTACAGGAATAGTATAGCTTTCGGACCCTTTGCATTTCGTTTCTTCCAAAATAAAATGCATGGTAATTTTTATGAAACCAAAAATGGGATCATATTTATTATTGATAAATAGCACGCGTGGCAATGATTCTTATGCAATTTCTTGACTGATGTGTAAGCTACTAAGAAATATCTGAATGAATAGTGTTAGGCATGAATTACATTGCAATAGGCTAGTTTTGTGAAGTAAATCAAAACAGAAGTATAAGTCATATTACTAAGTGCATTGGTCATAGTACAGCTCGTACTATGACCAATAACGTACTAGTCCAGTCGGCAAGTCAATTAAACGGGGGTTACCTGGAAAAAATTCCGAAATTAATTGTGCACTTTGGCATATTCTTCAGGGTTTTCGATCTCGAGAGACCTGTGGAAACTTGGGAAGGAGCAAGAAACCTAGAAATATTCGATTTTTTTCAATTTTTTGCTTGTATCTTCTAAACTGGGGGGTTTCAAGTAAAATGTTTATATACAAAGTTGTATAGCATTAAATTTCCAGTTTTTATAATTACATTGAATAATAAAAATTGAAGGAAATTTCATGTTTTATAACTTTATAGCATTAAATTTCCTTCAATTTTCATCAATTACATTGAATAATAAAAATTGAAGGAAATTTCATGCTTTATAACTTTATAGCATTAAATTTCCTTCAATGTTCATCAATTACATTGAATAATAAAAATTGAAGGAAATTTCATGCTTTATAACTTTATATAGACGTTTTCCTCGAAACCCACATTGTTTAGAAGATATTATAAATCAAATCGAGATTTTTTGACCACCCTAAGTTTCCACAGGTCCCTCGAGGCCGAAAACTGAGATTCCACACCCAACTCCAACACCGAGCAATATCCTAAAATTTCATTAACTTCGACATTTTGTCCAGATAGAATGTACTTGCCGACTGCACTAACAACCCATTATTAATCTATATTCATATTAATTATAAACATACTAATTATCTTTATGTAATACCAGTGCAATGTAATATATTTGCAAACTTTTTACCCCTTAGACAATAAAGCTACGAGCAAGTTTATATTTTCTTTTTAATTAAAATAAAATGTTTTATGGCCCATGTTAAGTTTCGGCCAACCGTACACTTCCCTAGAGGATGCGCTTGCTTTTCCCCCCCTAAAGTTACTGTAATAATTACAATGGTTTACCATTTTTTATCGTTTAATGCATTTAATTGTAATGATACACTTTATAGTATATATGCTAAAATAAAAATATTATAAAATCTTAATACAACCGTTGATTGAAATATTTAAATTTTTCAATCAACCATACTACACAATTTGCGCCATAAGAAAAGTATAGCATTAACCCGACCCTTAAAAGCTATTTTCTAAAACGTAGCATATATGTTTTAATTTTAATAAATATTATTAGAATAACAATGCCTGCCATATAATTAACTTTATTATACAGAAATTAGTCTTTATTAAAGCAATATTACTGTACGTTGACTAGAATGGTAAACTATGCGGTTCGTGAAGTCCGCAACGTTTGTAATTAATCTTCCACTGCGAAAATTACATTAAATGCTTTAAACCGACCGTCTGTTGCAAGTAAATAATCAAATGCAAGAGGATTAATATGCATTTTTAAGCACACAATGCTAGAACTGCAATGCCCATAGATTTCATTATGAAGAAAAAATATGGTAAACACAAGAATGCAAAACTTGCGAGCAATGTGATTTACTGTGTTTGCACAATTCGCGAACAGCGCGAGTAGAGAATGGAATTAATTAATCGCCAGTAATGTTTTTGTTGCGCTATTTTTTTTTGCAAGCAGCTATTATTTTTACATTGGATACAACGGGTGTGAATATAAATACATATTAAGTGCATTTTTATATTCACTCTTAATATAAACTCTGACTATGTCCAAGATTCATATAGTGTCACATGCAGTCATATAAGAGGGTGCTTTGAAAGAAAATGAAATGAAAGAGAAAATGAGAAATATTTTTTTGAAATATGTTTTATTTTTCAATATAATCATACAACAACGTTTAAAATTATCGAAGACAAAGTTGAAAAGCATTAAATTTACTTTAATATTATATATACTTTTGCTACTTATATAACTAGATAATTTTTTTTTATAATTATAACTTTTTTTTTTAATTTTATTAAATAACTACAATTCATACATAATAATAAAAGTATTTACATGAACTAATAATAATTTAATAAAAGTTATAGTTATAAAAAAAAATTATTCTTTGATCCAGTTGAAAATAAAATATCAAATATATATATATATATATATATATATATATATATATATATATATATATAAAATTGAAGTAAATTTAATACTCTATAACTTTGTCTTTGACAATTTTTCTGAGAAACTGTCATGGGAGGCAATAGGAGCAAATGTTTGACAAAAAGTAGAGTAAATTTATTTTTTCGAAAATGATCGAGTTTCGTATATAACGTATATCTCGAAAACCATTGGACATATACGTATACAAGAAATTTTCTAGAAAATTTAATTAGCTTTCATTTTTATTTCGAACATATTTTTCTAGAGTGTGCCGTGTCCGAGATATAATCGAAAAACCCAAAATTAGGATCTTTTCCTCCACCACCCACCACGGGTTGTATCATGACTTGTGTAAATATGAATAATAGCACCGATAAAATTATGATTATGATTATGATTATGATTATGATTATAATTATGTTCACCTCCCAGTAGCGGGGACTTAGTATATTTACATAATAACTACCCCTAACGAAGCCCTGAAGTAAAAAACTCTTGCATAGTTCATGCACTCTACGGTATATTTATTGTTTGGACTAAAAATGATTTAGAGTGGATATAATGAGAGATTAAACCAATTTCCTTTTGGCATCAGTCAACTCTTTAGCACCAATAAAATTATGATTATGATTATGCTGAGCTCTCAGGAGGGAATTTTTAGTATATTTACATACTAACTACTCCTAACGAAGTGCTGACGTAAAAAACTCTTGCATATTTCATGCACTCTACAATATATTTATTGACAGGACTAAAAAGGATTTAGACTGCATATAATGAGAGATTAAACCAATTTCCTTTTGACATCAGTCAACTCTTTAGCAGGACATACCTGGCTTTCATATAAACTATTATGTATTGTGTATATATTATGTTTATTGTATATTTGTGTATTTATGAAATATACACAAACACGTATTAATTTAAATACAGCTAATAGACCAATATTATTCTTAATATACAAATACATATACATTCATTGTAAATAATTAGTACTGTAAATATAAATACTTATAAATTTCAGAAATGCTGACATTTCAATTTTCACAATAATTGTAGTTTGAAACGAACAAAAGCACACAATGCCGACAGCAGTATAACACCACGCACTCCCACATGTTCTGCGAGATTGATTTATTAATGTGCAGAAGTGCTCGTGACTTTTTATTTCGTGTTTTTGTGCTGGTTCCAGTTTAAAATGTGAGTTTATCCAGTAATTTATTGCTATATTCTTTTTTTGTGTGTTTTATTTAAGGTGTGCTTTCTGGCGTAGCATTATGAAAGAATATACGCAGAGAAAATTTTGTATATAACTTTTTTTTTTAAATCTACACATTTGTCAATATGTTGTTATAGTCCTGGTATTATGGGATAACGTTGTATTCAGCCGTGACGAGAATATCATTTTCCAACATCGGCACAATTACCACCCGCCAATAGGCGTCTTCAGAGATGTTCATGACAGTTAAATAAAACGAGTCTAGATTCGTTCTATGTTATATTTTATGTATAAACAAGATGCCAAGAAAATATTCATCGCCACGATATTGACCCTGTTTAGATGGTTATAATCGACATTTTATACATGGATTCGCAATCATTTATAATTTATTTACTAGTTTAAGATTATTTTAGTGAATCTATTTTCCAAAATATACTCAGCGACTTGGATATTGCAATACCCAAAAGAAATATTATATTTTTATATAAATTTTCTAAATACCATTTTTTATTGAAACGTAACATTGGATTATATTTCGACAGAAAAATAACGAAGGGAGTTTATAATTATATTAATAATTTGTTTGTCCACTCCTTTTGTAGGTCCACTCCTATATTATACACTCCCTCACCCTTAGTGACATTGATTTCAGCAGTTGTTCAAAGTTAATTTGATGTGTTGTGTCCCAAGCAATTAAATTCATGGCGGAGAGCCAGTAATGTGTGACGAGGATTTTATAAGTTGCTTGGTTTTCTACCTATCATCTCCAACACATGTTCAATGGGTGAAAGGTCAGGTCAGGGAATTTAGGTCGCTAAAACATTCGATTAATGTTTAATGATTAAAGGAGAGGTCCCTTCCTTTTCACCTTCAGCAAGATAATGTGCATCTGTATATTGCTAGGATTCTTTGAAGATGCTCATCTTCAAAGAATTCTATAGAGGTCCTAGCAATATACAGATGCACATTGTCTTGCTGAAGGTGAAAAGGAAGGGACCTCTCCTTTTCGCTTGTTTTATGGATTTGTAGCTATTACATTCTCGTTTTTATGTTCGGATTAAAAAAAAGTATCAACGTTTACACATTTATTTTTTTCTTTTTCTCGATCTTGTTTTTTAGCACCACTTTTATATTTTGTAGCAGGCATATTAAATGTAAAATAGGTTTTCGATAATTTTCTGCAAATAAACATAACTTTTGCTGAAAGCTGCAATTAACAAATTTTCATTAAAAAAATTATTAAATACTCTAGAGTTTGTTTCCTAATATTGAAAATAATTCAATTATACAAATTAAGTTTATTCAGGTGTATGCGCCAACATTCATACATACAGAAGAATAAGTCGACATGTTCTATGAAGACATTATCACTGCGATATCCAAAGTTCTAACATGCTATACAATACTAATCGGAGATGTAAACACTAAATTAAGGAACAAACAAGACGTCTGCGAACTGTATCTGGGAAAATGCGGGATAGGAGAAAGAAATGGCTCGTAACAAATATAGAATTAATATGAAATAATTCTGTATAAGTCATTGAATAGTGCCGATTGTTTGATTTCTTATTTTAGCTCACCTCAACTATCTTTTTTTGGCTTGAGGTGGGGAATCTTCAAGACGCCCGAGAGGTCAATAAAACATTCTCCCCCGGGAAGTGATGAATTCCGACCCATCCCGGGCCGACCTACCAGCTAAACCCCACCTCGATTCTCAAACCAATATATTCCTACATATAAAATCCACATTTCTGTATTACCTCATATATAGGTGGCCGTAAATTTTATTTTTAATTCACAATTCAAAATATTTTAATTTATTTTTTTATATCCATACCATTTTTATAACTTATTTATATATATATATATATATATATATATATATATATATATATTTAATTTTTTTTTTCATAATTGCCTCATTACACTTCAAGTTATATATTCAAATGTTGTCTATCTCTTTTCTCAGAAGTTTGTTGTCTCATTATGTTTTCTATTATTTTTTGTATACCAAAAATATAATATAATACCTCACCTACCTAATCGACCTTGGTTACAAATTAAAATTATCAATTGTTAAACCAATATCAACCAAATAAACTCAATATAAATTTAATATAGTAATAAATTATTTTATAAAATAAAAAGTCATCACAACATCATTCTTTCGATTCTCCTCTATATCCTTAATTTTTCATCAGTTGCAGGCATGGGAGTAGAATCTTGTTTATCGGCAATTTTATTTCCTAAAACGTAATAAATTAAAATTGATTTATATATTTAATCATATGACTTCTACCGCAAAGAAATAAAAATTGAAATATG
The DNA here is from genome assembly GCA_963942505.1 of Lordithon lunulatus. Taxonomy (NCBI): domain Eukaryota; kingdom Metazoa; phylum Arthropoda; class Insecta; order Coleoptera; family Staphylinidae; genus Lordithon; species Lordithon lunulatus. The sequence continues at coordinate 42,452,582 of OZ012671.1, forward strand.
TATTAGACAGTAAATGAATACTCACGTGGTTTTGTTAGATATTTTTCAATTATTATAATTGGCGATTCAAATGTTAATGTCCAGATAATAGATAATCCCATGGTTACCATAAAGTTAGACCAAAAAACAAACAGCTAAACAGAAAAATAACAAATTAAATTAGATATAATGTGCAATTACAAATATAAAATATTATAAATTAGTTCTACTATTCCAAAAAATTATTTTATATCATTGATTAATCATTACCAAGATGTTCAACAGCAGTTGACTTTTGCAGATATTGAATATTATATGGATATTATCATCGATTAACCATTACTAAGATGTTCAACTTCAGTCAACGTCATGGCGTTTGCGGTGCCACCTACCGATAGAGCCATCGGTAAGTGCCACTGCAAACGCCATGATGTTGACAGATGTTGAACATCTTGGTAATGATTAATCAATGATTATATTTATATAATGTTCAAAATCTGCAAAAGTCAACTGTTGTTGAACATCTTGGTAATGATTAATCAATGATTATATCCATATTTACAGAAGTTGATTCAAGTTTGCGTTTGTTTTAAAAACATTAATAGTTGATCAATATGTTTTTATCTAATAATTTTTCAATCAAGTACTGTAAATGGAGCGACGAAGCTGTGAAACTTGTAATCGTAGGAACTAATTCAAGATATATACCGAAATTTTTCCAATCAAGTACTGTAAATGTAGCGACGAAGCTGTGAAATTTGTAATCGTCGGAACTAATTCAAGATATATACCGAAATAGAATGTGGAAAAATGCACAAATGAATCGAACGGACAAATTGTAGTACTTGAGAATTTGAGACTTGGAGAATGATGAGTTGCCTGTTGTACGTACTATAGCTAATAATAAATACTTACCTCAGATTGGTCCGAAAACCTTGCTGTATCTCTTACTGAGAATACAATCACAGATAGAATTGTAAAATGTAGTAGGTACATCGAATACGTCAGTCTTGCCATTATTTGGAAAATTGGTAGAGATAAGAATGCATTAACTGGCCCTGAAATGCAAATAGAAATTAAATTCTTTAAAATACTTTTATTTTGTAACGCTACTTTTGATAATTTCGCCCCTAAAAGGAATAAAATCGTTTGATTTATTGAATGGTGGTGACGTTTACTTTGTGATAATGTCTAGAAACTAAAAAAAAAGAATCCTTATTGGCATTTCCCTCACTGCCCTTCCACATCACAAACCACAATAAAAATATACAAAAATAAAAATACAAATATAAATATAAATAGAAGTAATACTCCGCAAAAAAATTACAAATTACCCTCATCTATTACCTCTCCCTGTGCCCTCGCCATTTTCCTCTCCCACGTCAGCCTCCTGCAGATTTTCACCCCTTCCCCATCCTCGCTTAACCGTTCATTCAGCTTTCTGCAGTCTCCCACCCACTCTGATTTCACACCCTCCCATTCTTCGCTAAGGTGCCACCACGTGTCGCTTCCCTTACTACACAGCGCACACGCGGTGTACCCCAGACCCATCCACACTTTCCTCCCTCTCTCGTCTGATCCACACCTCGCTCTTGCCATGCATACCCTGTCTTCCCTGCTCTACTCACCCCTGGCTAAGTAACTCGGGAGTTTCCCACGCACTTGCCACTCTATGTAGCCAGGGTTGTAAGAGCTCTCATTCATTCTACTCTGCCGTTCTTGCCACTCAATATCTCTCAATCACTCTCTTACCTCAGTTCCTAGGCTTCCCATTTCTCTAAGCTTCTCCTCTACCCACACCTCAGACATACCCACTCTTTCATACATCGTTCCTCTATCCTTTGTCCAACCACTCTCCGTCCTTACACCTCATCCATACCTCCCGGACCAGTCTTTCCTCGCCCAATTCCTGCAATCTTTCTTCAAACTTCACAACCTTTACACACGACTCCCACCACATACTCATACGATTCGTCTCCTGCAACAGCACTGCTCTCGGTGTCGACCTTTCGAGACCTAGCAGACTCTTCAGGAGCAAACCTTACTCTCTCTCTCTATCACATCCCATTCACGCAATTCCGACACTTCCACTCGATAAAACAGAATAGGTTTTACACACGCATCCCAGATCTTGCACGCCATTACGTGATTACCGCCCCACAACCTCTCCCATTTCCTTCTAGCTATCCCCCAAGCCATTCACGCTTTCGCTTGCATATATTCCACATGCACCCTAACTCCTCCTCCACTGTCAAACCAAAAGTCCAAATATTTAAAGACATTCACTCTCTCAATCATCCTTCCCTTCCATTTCAGCTGTTCCACTCTACCCCTTCTACCCGTATTCCTAAACATCATCCATTTAGTCTTCTCCACATTCACCACTAGCCCTCTCCTATCCAGATACCTTCCCATTCTTTCCAACATCTCTTGCATCTCTTCCACTCTCTTGGCTACTAATACTATGTCATCCGCATATGCCAACATCCACACCTTGGTTCTCCCCACCACGACCCCTCCAGCCTGTCCTCTCCTCAGTACCGCCTCCAACTCGCTTGTGTATAGATTGAACAGGAGGGGGCTTAGCGGGCACCCTTGCCTTACACCCACATTCACCCTAAACTTCTCAGACACTTTTTGACCACGTCTCTTTATATATACCCTTTACCCACTCCACACTTTCATCTTCCATGCCCAATCTATCCATACACTCCACGAGCTTTCCTCTAGGAACTGAATCATACGCCGCTTTTAAATCCACAAACACCGCATACACTCTCTCTTTGCACTCCAACGCTTCCTCCACCATTCTCGCAAGCGTGAAAATCTGCTCCCTCGTCCCTCTTCCCTTTATGAAACCCCCCTGGCATTCCGGCAGCAGCCCTTTTCTATCCACTTCCCTCTATAGTCTATTTTTCACAATTGTCATCATAGCTTTATACCCCGCACTCATAACGGTAATACCTTGTTTACGACTGATAATGTCTAGAAACTAGTTTCTTTCAAACAATAAAATAAGTGGTAAATTTTTTTAAATAAGTAAAAAAATAAAATAAGTAATAAATAAGTGGTAAAGATTTATATTGCCTGCTTTAAAACTAATGTACAATAATTGTAAAACCGCCCCAGACTATTTTTAATTTAAATACCTTGAAAAGAAAAAAAAACGTTCCCGTTTCCTGCAAAATATATATGAAATATGTCAATTATGACTAACGGTTTTCCTGCAAATTCTGTACGAAAATATAATAATTATAATAATAATATATCCAGAATTTAGTAGTATAATACACCGATTTATAGTTATTAATAAACTGCACGAAGAAAAGGCGAAATTACAGTAAAGAGGTGTTATGGGACATTCACAATAAGCGTGGTAGTGGTAAGCGAAATTGCACACACGTATAAAAATGCGGACGTTTACAGCAGCGTATTCAAACCATCACAGAATATGGGTAATTATCTCTACCATAATAATCGCATGGCATTACAGCCCAATTCTAAACGTCTGAATTTTTATAGCCATGCAAAATATTGCTTACAGCTACCTTACTACTACCGCGCTTATTGTCAATGGCCCATTAACTTCACCGATCTTCCACCTAAAATGTAACATTTCAATTTAGTCTTCAGTAAATTCGGTAATGTTATTTTAAATCTTACAAAGATGCTTCATAGAGGCATCAGAGGAATTTTTTTTGAATAGTTATAATTTATTTTATTTTTGATATTTACTATTATATTTTGAAATATTTTTCAATTATAAATCTTTTTTATTACATTTTTCTCTAAAATCAAAATAAAAGCTAGTTCCCTCTGAAGCAGTTTGCATAGTTTCATAATTTATATAAATAATTTGTATGCGGTTTATATAAGAAACCAAACTAAAAATGAAAACTAAAAAATGTTTGCCCTCCTGGCAGCAAACCAGAGACCACGATATATTGGGAAGTAAACATACATATTTTAATAATATTACCTCCATATCCTGTTACGCATGCGAAAATTACCCAACATAATGCGAATGCCCAAGCATGTCTAGCAAATCCAATATACATTGAATTTAGTATTCTGTTATTTGCATCTTCTATTACTAAATTATGGGCGGAAAATACAACTGTTGCTAGTATACCAAGTGATACTATCCATAGTACCCACGATACAATCTAAAAAATAACAATCAATGCATTATTTTATGTGTACATATCACTGGTGCTTGGGCAAAAGGTGTAAAGTTTACAAGCCGTTTGTACCAATGGAAAGAGCAGACTTTTATGGTTAAAAGACATAAAAACCTTATTTTCGTACAAATTCAGACTTAAGCCCTTTTACCCAAACACCAGTGATATGAAAGTGATATAAGAGAGTATTTTAACCCTTAATTAGGCGCACTGGGATATAGCGTACCCCATCAGGATATTTTGTAGTATCAGTTCGTAATCCTTCTAGGCTGACACATGGCATCTCTTCTAACCTTTCATTGACATGTTTACTTCAAGAATTTTTCTACTTCGGACTTTTTCCATCATCCATACAAACAGTTTAGCTCAAACTTAACCTTAACTCTCCCATGCGAGCAGTAATGTAAAATCAGTTGTGCTTTTATCAACCATGCATGACCAGAAGAAGATGTATGTTGAATTAATGAAGCCTTAGATAATTTTAGAATTTAACCAAAATTAAACTTGATTTTTTTTTATTGATTTATAAAAATGATTGTAGATAATATCTCAATGTTTTAAAAAAACGTTATCATTATACTATGCCCGTCCACTAATTCAAACTATGCATTACATTATTTTTCACATATATTTTTTAAAAGTTTTAAATTAATAAATGACATTAATTTAATCAATGAAAATAACGGATAATAGTGTAGTACATAGTTCAAGTCGTTTGAAATAGTGGACGGGTAAGTTTGGTTGGTGGGGGACGCCCGCCCACCCCACCTTCGCTCGCATAGTTTTTTCAATATAGTTACTTTAGATTCTCTCTATTGGAAACAATGCAGAGTTAAAGAAAAGGTGTCATCAAGGCTCCAATCGAAAGTGCTATTCAGGCTGACATTTGTTTTGGCAATTTCTGTTACAATGACGTTTTCAATTTGTCCATTCTTATGCTTATGGGACCCTTAATGACATTAATTTAATCATAGAAAATAACGGATAATAGTGTAGTGCATAGTTCAAGTCATTTGAAATAGTGAATGGGCATAGTTTGGTTGGTAGGGGACACCAAAATTGATTGAAAAATATTCATTTATTTGCCTTACTATTAAACTGTTAAAAGTGGGTGGGGAACAAAATACCCTGTGCGATCATCAATGGTATGAAACACGGCGCGCCTAATGAAGGGTTAAGCAAGAGTTATAATGACACCTCATTATAAAATAAATACTGCCGTATGATTTTACTATGGTCATAGTAACACACATTCTCCATAGTTATATATTTTTCTATTCGCCTTCATATGTCATTAATTATTATTCAAACTGCTACTAATTTCAAATGGATTCATTATTTTATATCTACTTTCGCTAATTTTTACATGAGGTTAAGTGGGCAAACTATGGTGGGTTTAGAATCGGAAGAGGGACGAGGAAACAGATTTTCACGTTAGCGATAATGGTGTAGGGAGTGCTGGTGTACAAATGGAGTATGTATGCAGCATCTGACTCAGTTTTTAGGAGTAAGCCAGTGAAGTGTTTGGAAAGCAAAGCATAGAACTCAGTTCCTAGGACTAAGCTAGTGGAGTGTTTGGAAAGGTTAGTGATGGAAGCACTGGAATGGGCGAGAAGGATGTACAAAGTGCCAGGTATGGATGTCAATATACCTATGTCATACTACTTGTGGTCGAGAAAGTGGAAGAGATGCAAGATTCGATTTTGAAAAAAAAAAGGAAGGTAAAATTATGATTGAGAGAGAGAGGATTGTATAGTATTTAGGCTTTTGATTTGATGGCAGGAGACGCTTTAGGAAGCATTTGGAGCGAGTGCTAGCAAACACGAGAAAGACTTGGGGGATAGCGAAAAGAAAATGTGAAATGTGGTGTGATGTTAATCTAGTAATATGGTGTACGATATGGAATATGCAGCCAAAATTATTGCATGGAGCAAAAGTGTAGACATTGCGAGCAAGGCTGATTTCGGAGGAATCTGCTAGGACTTGAAAGGTCGATGCCTATGCCGGTGCTCCTGCAGGAAACTAATCATGCGCAATATTATTGGGCACCACTAATTACGGCTATACCAATAATTTTTTCACAAATATTTATATTTTTGAACTATTCTACAACATCATAATACGCCATTGCTGAACATGGATTACAAAAAAATGCATGTTTCAAGCAAATCGAACCTAGACAGCATACTAAATGCGCACTATGTCTGAGAGATCAAATGCGTCCGATAGAAGGTTAATACTGCAATTAAATAATTTTATAATATATATATATATATATATATATATATATAATTTAATTAACAAATATATATATATATATATATATATATATATATATATAAATTCGTTTCAATGAGAATTCGAAGACTAGTTAGTTCACTTTAGAACTAACAACACAGACAGCACCAAATACATAAATGACAGGTCAGCCAGCTTCAAAACATTGTCTTCGTTTTTTTATTATAGAGATTTAAATTATGTTTGATATATGTTTAATTTTAAGAAAAACTGTAAATATGGTTTTGAAATTACATGCTTTTTTATAATATGTTATGAAAATATGTATAATATATAAAATCAAATTTACCGTATTCATTCTGAAGTCCTTTTTTGCATTCTTCACTTGATAAATATAGTAGCCTAGTATAATTCCTATTAACCATGGACCTGCCCGTGCGTGCGTTACCGTATAATATTCGGAGGTGTAATCAAGTGCCCTTGTAATGGTGATGAAAAACTTGTTAAAACATAATTATAGAGATATTATTAATTTCTTACCCCGTTGTAAAAGCATTGAATTTATAGTACCAGCCAATATAAAAACACCCTGCCATTGTGCAACATGTCAGAAGGGCGACCATTATTAACACTTGTTTCGGAAACTTCTTCATTGGAATTAATATTAATGGCGACAGTAAGAACAACTGCATATCCACAGATAAGTACCATGTTTGACCAATGCACTAAAATATTAAATAATATAATATATAGTAGTAAAAAATCAAACCAGTTTACCGTTTAAATTACATAACTTAAATGTATCTAATGCCGTTGAATGCATAATATATATAATACATATAATACATATAATACATATAATACATATAATACATATAATACATATAATACATATAATACATATAATACATATAATACATATAATACATATAATACATATAATACATATAATACATATAATACATATAATACATATAATACATATAATACATATAATACATATAATACATATAATACATATTAATAAAATTAAGGTAGTAACGTTAATTGAACTAATGAACTAATGATACAATATTTCAATCAATAGTAATAATTAGGCATTAATGATATTATCATATCATAAATAGTTCCATTAACAGAACGCCATACAAATGTGTTATATTAAAAAATAAACATTCCATTACCATAGCATTCTTTAGAGTGTTTTAACTAATTATTTTACTTTTACATATAATGCTGTCCGTATCTTTTAATCTTTATATCTCTAACATTTCACGCATGTTCCCTCTTTACGCTTCCATATAATAACCTTGCAATTCCTCTAATGTATCTCCCAGCTTTTAACGCCTTAAAAAGATAGTAGTAGAGTATAACATACACTAGCACCATGTTCTTGCTCTTATTCTTGTAACTATTATCTATAACGATTTGATAGTGTTCTTATGCATCTACCTCTCTTTGCTTCATGGTTTATTTATGATTCTTATAACATGCCTACGATTTCATACATCTTCTATCATTCGTTTATTCAGAGTTTATTATATACGCATTATTTCTTACCTTATTACTACAATAAACAATATTTACACATCATATTCCATTCTTTAAATATGTATTATTCATTCTCAATAGTTAAATAGCAACTCTCATCAAGTCTACGTTTAAAAAAATTGATTTATATTTTACTTTTATTAGATTTATGCAATAAAAACATTATTATTATTTATATTTAACTTTTATTAGATTTGTAGTTAACTAAATGAAGACTAAATAATTTCACGTATGAGAGAAATCGCACAGATGGGTTATTGCTATTATGTTATTATTTAATAAAAAAAAAATTATAGGGCTATCAGCCGTGAGGCTTTTCCGCTGGTCAAGGAGAAGCTGAGAGGAGTTTAAACACCCGGTATTTACCTCAACTTCACAGAAAACCTCTGAAAAACTGTGAAAGGTGATTCATGAAAATTCGCTCCCCTCTGGGGACCGCTCCTCAATGCTCAGTACGAGACGGACGATGCCTCTAACCACTCGGCCAATGAGCTGGGTTGTTATTATTTATATTATTAAGAATATTAAATATTATAATATATAATATCACATTTATTTGCCCTAATAGCAACATAAAAGAAACAGATTTATAAGAGAAATTAAATTTAAAAAAATATTTACCTCGTTTATTCCATTCACATAATTCTGAACATACAAGAGTGTGGACCACCAATATTCTTTACAATTGTCGACTAAAAGCAAATCGGAGGATGGCCACAGTGGTCCGCTTCCAAAGAATTTCACTATGGTCACATGAATGGCGAGAAGAGCAGCTAGAGCTGGTGTTAACCTATGTAATAATAGTATCAATATATAAATATGATACAACTAACGCCCTATGAGGAAAGTTAAACGCCATATGGTGGAACCACATCAATGCATACCCATATGGTAATTGATGTGGTGCCGTCAGATGGCGTTTAACTTTCCTCCTAGGGAGTTAGTTGTATCATATTTGTATATAACCACTCGAGATATTGTATGAATTCATCCTCACTAGCTGAGCTACACTAATGAATGAAATTTAATAAGATCGAAATCTAGATATGTAGATTGCTAAGAGGTGGGTTCACACATATATGTTTTATACCAATATATGATTTGGTAACATTAAATAAAATAATGTTATACACATACCTTAAATATCTATGCAGGTAATACATTGGAACATTAAAGAAACCACTACGATGTACCTTTGTTCCCAAAAATACATAAACCATTACGACTCCACTTAATAAAAAGAAGGTGTCAACAGAAACAGTTGCTCCAATAATGTACATACTAGATGTTGAAGCATACCACTGAAATCAGATTAATTTTCTAGGATTGAATTTATAAAACCAGTTTTTTAATTTTAAGTTATTATTCATGTAAACCACATTCATCATTTTTATTTGTATATAATATTATATCATGCTCTCCTTATGATTGACAATGTAAAAACTAGATGGAATAAGATCAGAAAATAGAGTTAATATTCTCTGCAGAATAGGAACCCAAAAATTACCATACATAGCATATAACGACATAAATAAGGAAGTTAGATTTTGCTAGATTTCGTCTTGAATGGCAAGTATTTTACAAGTTAAAGAAGATTAGTGCTGCAATTAAGAGTGTGTAAATATAAAAGCTTATGAGGAGGTGATTATATATTATCTGTTTTTACTAGTTTAATCTAATATAATATAATTATAGTGAAAAATACATACTGTGCCTACGTCCAACATATTACTAATCGGTGTAAATAGACGCATTACAAATCCATGTCCAAGTATAACCCATGCCATACTAATAGTTCTAATACCAGCAATGCATTTTAGTTGATTCGGACTATCCACATACGTGAACAGCTTTCTACCATTTGTTAGTAAAGAGAATGATAGCAATAGAACATGTCTAGATTCTGTAAATACAGAGCCTTGAGTGTGATTGTGAGTGCTTTAAATTTAAATATCGTTTGCAACTTTTTGATAAATCTATATTTTGCTATATTCTAGATGACAATTAGTAAAATACTTACTTGAGTTGTTATAATGTAAATAGGTATCGTATGCCGTTGACATTATTAATAATAACAAAAATAATGATAGTCCTAATCTGGAATGGATTAGATAATTAGATATTTTCTCAAAAACAAGTATTAAGTTGAAATGATGAATTAATATTTCGTACAGTATGAAGCGTAATATTCTACAAGCAATAATAGAACCAACCTCACGGGTGCAAGAAGATAAAGACCAAGAAGAAGTCTGAAATAGTGATACTGCATCACTATTATTTTCGTTTTATAATTGTCGGTTGACTCACATAATTTACACAGATGCATTAACATAAAATTATAAACCTTATCTCGTCATAAAAAAGTAGGTAAAACAATATGGTGAGTGTCAAGAGTCAGTATTATTACTATTACTACTACCATGTTTATTCTCAAATCGAATCGTTAAGGGCACCTTACACGGCCAATAATACTGTCAATCCAAGTACTGTCAGTATTTGCTTCAACCAATCAATTATCTGGATTAAAGATCGTTTTAGACAAGACAATTTCTTGACTCAAAAGTTAGTCAAGATGCGAGACAATCTACGTTGTCTCGTATCATACAGCAATTGAATTGGATGGTAGATCGAATGGAAAAATATAACGCGTTCTATTTGTCAACGACAAATTGTATGGGAGGAGGATATATGAATTCATTTCTTGAACAACTTTTAAACTAAGAAATTGTCTTGTCTAAAACGACCTTAACGTCAGTATTATGTTCAATCCATCAATAATAATAATAATTACACGATCAATATTAGAATACTGTCATTATTATTGACCGTGTAAGGTGCCTTTTATAGACTGGAATTTGGGTCTATTAAGGGCTGGTTCTACAATTGACATTTAACCAGAAAATAAGGCTATTCGTGGAAAAAGTTTGAGATATTAATGTCAATATGTCAAAGTTATTCCACGAATAGCCTTATTTCCCAGTTAAATGTCATTTGTAGAACCGGCCCTTAGTCAATAATTTAGTGTGGTTTCGTGTAATAGTGATATACATATACAGTTTCTAAAAAAAAACATAATAATACATAGTTAATGGCTAGTGTGATCGATAGATCAAGACCAACAAACCAAAAATAAATAAAAATCGTTATAAACATATAAAATATTATTGTTCTTGTCAAAGAATAATCTAAATATTAAATCACAGTATTTAGTATCTCTCTAACTACAGATGTTTTGAATTACCGTGTAACAGAACACAATAGTAACATTGAAAACTACTTAGGATAAGATTAAGTTATAGAATATCGATACCGCGATTTATAGGCACTTACATTGTCAAAATATCTCCGGTAGTAATTGTTGGTTGTGTATCCTTTGACTGGCATAATTTTTCATCAATGTTCATATTAATTATATCTAACAAATCAATAAGTAATGTTAACTCCGCTGCAGTGCAAACGTCAGGTATGCAGATTCCCCATCTTATATTTATGGGATTTTCGCCTATATCTCGTAGCTATAAAATCAAAAACATTATTATTAAATTATTGTATGTCCGCCCAACTTTGTTTTGTAGTTAGTTATAATTATATAGTATATTATGCATCATACGTACATATATATTTCTATAGAATATTGGACAGTAATGTTTACCACATTTTTTTACATAAAATTTGAAAACACAAATGTTAAATGTCGATGTATTTATTATTATTATTAACAATGTAGCGAGTCTCATTCAAAAGACATTTTGTATTAATATTTTCTAAGCTTCTCCTTGTTCACCATAAATTAAACAAACCTTAACATGTTGTAAAATGTATAAAAACTAATAATACGAGGATGAATCTATAAATAGCGCTATTTATTGATTCATCCTGACATTCAATGATTCGATATTTGATCGAATATTGAGTTTCATCATGTTCGATATCAATATTTACGCAAAAAAAGTGTGACTTACCAGATGGATTGTATTTTATCAATAATTAATTTTATGTTATGCCACCCTATTGGATTAGTTAAGATTTTTAATTTTTAATTTTTTTTTATTGTTCACCATAAATTAAACAAGGAGAAGCTTAGAAAATATTAGTACAAAATGTCTTTTGAATTATTATATAATTATAGTTAGGGATGAAGAGGCAAGTTTTTCACATTATTTTCTATTTCTCAACGTAAGCTCCTTTTAGTGCAATACACTCTTCTCCACGTTTCTCCTATTTCTTTAACCTACACCTCCCCCATCCCCAAAAAAATACGATTTGCCAAACTCTCAAAATACGCTTCTGTTAATAACGTCCTTGTTTGAACTGAATTTTTCCCCAACCCACGTTTTCATGTTGGGGCAAAGAAAGAAGCCACAGAGAGCTAAGTCGGCCGAATACGGTGGGTGCGGCAGTAATTAGTGTAGTTCATGCAATTTGGCTACGACAATTATGGATGAATATGCTGGTGCGTTATCGTAGTAGAACAGCACTTATTTTTTTGGTCAAATGAGGCCGTTATGGTTCTTCCTTTCTGCAAAAAGTTCATGAGGATTATGCTCTTGGAATTGGAATTCCAAGAATCGTGGCCATTTCCAGTCGTAGGGTGTATGTTTTTCCATTCAAAAATTAACGAATTACTGATCGATATTGTTCTTCTTCTATTTTATCGAGAAATACGAAAGACGTGTGATACAACTGGCTGCCAAATAAAAAGTAACCTATGAATCCGTCTTAAATTTGGTATGTTGTTGTGTGACAGATGACAGTACACGATGGTAATGCCCTCAACAATGGCACCTGTCTTTAAACACAGGTATTTATTGATCGACCCTCGTAATATAAAATCCATATCAATAGTCAATTATTGCTGACATTGCGTACAAACCGAGATGAACCCTTGAAAAATGTGTCACCGATAACAGGCCACTCGAATAGTCAAATCTCAGAATTCCTCCAATTTTTAACCAGTCTAATTTATGAACGTATTTATTGTGAAATTTTACTACATTCAACAATTAGACACTACTTAAGTAAAAGAAAAACATAATAAATTTAGTAACTCAAATCAATACTTACGTGCGGGTCTAACGTATGCTCTAAAATTAAACTTTTTAATGCTATCAGATTTGGTAATTGTATTGTTGTTAGACAATATTTTCCATTGACAGTTTTGGTTTCGTTTACTCCCTTATGTTTAAGGGATATTTCTTCGGAAATACCAAGACATTCATCAAAACTTCCGAAAAAATTGAAATTGCCTTCTACAATTCCAGATTGTGGTTTTCCAGTGGCATCGAACACTAAAAATATATTTCTTTAAACCACAACATTTACTGCAAAAAAGTACTACAGCTAGTAAAGAATCAGTAAATATGAATAATATCAGGTATACGTTATTATTGAAAAACATCAATCGAAATATTGATATTTAAAAAAGGAAGTAGAACTCCTTTTTTAAATATCAATATAAGGTAACACCTTATACTTAACTGATTTTCAAAAAAAAAATACAATAATAAATATTAATATTATTTATCATAAATATAAAATTAAATTAAAGTTAACAAATGACTGTAGAACCCTTGGATGTGGTAGAATACTATTACAGACTTACACTTTTTGATGATGAATTTGGAAGCAATTTAATCCTCTAAATTCAGAATAGCATGTATACTGTATAAATTATTCAAATGTTGTTAAGTGAAATAAATCAGTTTGCTTCAAACTTAATATTGTTTAGTTATCATTAGTTAAAATAATTTTTGCTAAATAAATATTACCGACTGCAACAAATCATGTTAACGTTCAGTTATTTCCTGATTGCTGGAGATATTTTTACAGATGTAAGGAAACAGTAGTTGGTTAAAAAATAAATTTCTTGGTCAATCTAATTAGCGTAATGAATTGTCAGAAAAACCGGCGAATATATATATATATAAAATGGTTTTTCTATATAAATATATATATATATATATATATATATATATATATATATATATATATATAATTTGTCTTTGAAGAATAGACGAATATTACTTACTTTTTGTAGCCCAATCCTCTTTAAAAATATTCAACACATATGACACAAATAGTTTCCCACATTCTGTTGTTCCATCAATTTTCTCACTAATAGTTTCATATAACTTGGTGTTAATTTGGCACTCACATTTTAAAATCAGTGCAAAATAAATAATAAATTTAATCCACCTGATTGTATCCATTGTGATGTCTGCAGCATTTGGCAAATAATACTGGTTGATTGTTAGTTTTATATAATTGTTTTATAACATTTTTATATGATAAGAACGATTACTATAGTAGATATATGTTTTACAGCTTTATCTAAACGTAAAGTACTTTAAATCAAGAGGCTTAGATTTTGTGGAAATTGAATCACTGCGATAAAAAGAGTTATCTTAAATGACTAGTTTTAAGAAACGTTAATTATGTTGTGACAGTGCAGGTCCTTTAAGAACAATTGTAAATGCACTTTTCAATGAAAAATATTTATATATAAATCACTTGATGTTGATTGATAACGTAGGTTCATTATCCGATTATGAAAATATATAATGCACTCAGCTATACGTAATTCGTAATTGTCTCACCTTTGATTTTTTTGATGTATCAGGTGCCCCCCAGATCAAGGTATAGGAGGTTTTATTTTACTTATTCATGATTATGTTTTGTAAGAATCAATTACTGCTGAATCATTGTTGATTAATGATTTTCTATAGAGTATTCTATATACTGATTATATATCACAATTTTTAGAAATGGAATTTATTATCATACTTATTTCTTGAAATTTGCAAAGACAATATAATAATCTTTCTAACTGCGGAATATTGTCTAAACCAACGGAATAATTGCGTATTACGTATTGGTACCTACTGATCTAATTGATTGTGTATATTTTCTAAACATATGAGTCTGTGAGAATGAAAGTGGTGTAAGTCACTTTTGAATTGGGAGAAGATTTTGGGTTTGGTATTTATGTAAAGCTACAGTTACAGATTTGAAATCAATTTATTCATAAAGAAATGTAACTACGTATGTGGATTAACATAAATACCAAACGCAAAATCTTTTCAAAACAATTCAAAAGTAACTTACACCACTTTCATTTTCACAGGCTTATATGTAGTATTGTTCAAATTTTAAATATTGAGTTTATTGCAGAATTAATATATGTATTAAAGGTAATTCAGATTCAGATAATCAATGTTGGTTTATTGGCTACATTTAACCCGTTTTTATTTTACTAATTGGAGGCCTACTGGTAAGAACTAAGTGTACATATAAATAGTCTGCTCTTACATACTACCAACACTATAGCACATTTAAATTTGCCCCTAATTCCCCACCCAAATATACAAATCCGATCTGGCCCGATCGCAATGATATTTAAATTTACCGCTAAATATCCCTACAATTGGCGATTAACATGGAATTTTTAATATTGTTTACGACAGTTCGTTTGTTGGGTTGAATTGAGGCCAAACCACATTCGCAGGTTTTTCATCCAAGAGTGGCCTAGGTCTCTTTTCGCCTCGAGCTTTCCTTGGAGTATTTGTTGTAGTAGTTTCTATTTGTGTAGTTTCTTATTATATATAAATATATATATATATATATATATATATATATATATATATATATATATCATATATCAGGTATTGAAGTTTGCGTGTTGCAGAGTGCGGGTATCTTCCAAGTCTTTGTCCATTCTGTTATATTCTATTTGTATTATAAATTTAATAAACGGATAAATATAAATAAATAAATAACACTGATATACGGTTCAAGCTGATAGCAGTACGTACGTATGTAATATTGTTGCGATGGATAAGTTAGTATTTCGGGGAAATCTGTAAACTTTACTACCATGTTCGCAATTCTGCTATCTTCCATATGGTTTACATAAATATAACTAAACGGAGACATACTATATTTATGACGATATGTTCCCGTCCCGACTCAAAGCATAAATCCTGCAACGATGCAGTAACTATCAATCTGGTCGCAGCACAAAGAAACTAATTTTATGCCCGAATTAGAGTTAGAGGTAAGGTAGGTAAATTAACAATATGTTTTATTGAAGAGAACATAATAGTTTGTTAATAAAAATTCATAAAAAAATATTTACATATTAGTTTATCACTTCTTTCAAACTTGCATCGTCTGTGTCCTTTTTCAAGTCCAATTTCGCACCTAAAATTTTACAATTATGATTTATGTTTACATTTTTCCATTAAATAAAGAATACGTACTTTTCTTAAATATGCATTTCTCGAGGACTACCATAGGAGTTTCAAATGTTAGCATCCAAAGTATTCCCAAAGATATTGTAAGCACGTATACGGACCAAAACTGATACAACTGAAAAAGTGAATTTAGAAAATATTCAGAACTACCTAGTTCACTGCTCTGATTCTCAAAGAGACGGTCGCGACAACAAGGGGAGCGTGACAAATATTTGGGCGGTCGCAGAAAAAATGAACTACAGAACATTCACGATATTTTTCTACACATAATCTACAAGTGCAAAAAGGGGTCGCGGACCAAAACGTTTAAGAAACACTGGGTTAAAGGATTCATTCTCTTGAGTATTCACATTGGCAGATCAATTTATTCGTGGTTCATGTTTTCAAGGCCAAGATATTAGTGTGCAATGAAACATGCAGAGTTATAAAAAATACGTTGAGCTCATGGCTGTATGACAATGAATGTTTTTTTTTATGTAGAACTGCACTCCATTCTCATCGGACTACGCTTTCGCATGAATTATTTGTCATTTTACAATAATCCACTTATAAATATTTATTTTTTTAAAGGATAAATAAAACGATTTTTTACTTTGTTTTTTATCACACTTCAGTTACACTTTGCAACTAGTTTCGGCTAAGCTCTATCCATTTTCGAGCTCCTCCGATGACTTTCGTTATATTTATACTTTAAAATGAATGATCACAAAGTAGACGCCTTGACAATCCAACATTTATTTTTTTATTTACTAAGATATTGACGCCAATATCTCAAACTTATTCCACGAATAGTCTTATTCTCCGGTTAAATGTCAATTGTGGAACCGGCCCCTAGTGACATACTAAGCGTGTAACACCCGTCTTACTCTCTCGAATATTGGTAATACTCTAAGTGTACCATTAATAAGACATCGGTAGCAATACACACTTAGTGTACAAGGATATTTCATGCGATACCTATATCACGATTTAATTTCGTATGCCACACACGTCACACATGGACACGGTTATGCTGAGATATATTGTTTTTCTGTTTGCTATACAAAAGACAAACTCGTAATATTACAGAAATGAAGTATAAATTAGTACCTCTCTTGCAGTGCTTTCCTGTATACTAGCCCGGGAGCTTAAACCAATCACGTCCAATATTGTTGTATGTATTAGATACATAGAATATCCTAATTTGGCCAAGAACTGGAACATGGGAAGCGATAAAAACGTGTCCACTGGTCCTGAAAATCAAAACGCTAGATAATTAGATGCAAAACGTTAGATAATTACATGTTTCGCTATAAAATTAATACGAATATTTATATATTTAAAGATATGTATAGTTCTATAGATCACCAATTTAATATAACATGAAACCCAATAAACACGACGTATGTATCACGGCAAAACATATCATATTCATCGAAGATCAAGGAACTAGGTTCATAATTTTTTTTATCTAAGAATCACATCAGCTATCACCTGTCAGAGATTGTCACCGAACTAATAGATGATTCTGTATAGATTGAAGGACATATTATGTAATGGGAAAAATTATTAATATTTTTATTATAAATTTAAATTAGGTGTGTAGATTCTAAATTAAGTGCAATTTTCAATACTTTTCTATCAGAGGTGACTTTATATATATATATATATATATATATATATATATATATATATATATAAACTGAAATCTGCGAACATTATATTATAATCAGTTTTTTTTTTACTGAATAGTATTTATGTATTTATGTATGTAAATATATTATATATATATATATATATATATATATATATATATATATATATGATTAATAAAAATAAATAAAAATAATGTTCGCAGATTTTAGTTTATTTGTAGTAGTACATATGGAGTCACTTAGGTATAGAAAAAACATTTTAATAGAAATAAGATACCTGAATATCCAGTAGAACATGCAAAAATAACCCAAGAAACCATTATGACCCAGGTAGGCCGAACAAAGGTGACATGTAATAGATTTCGTATCCTATGATCTGGAGAGTCTACTACTAGATCATTTCCGCCATATATACAAGTTCCCATAATAACTAATGATATTATCCAAAGTGTCACTACAACAACCTATAATTTTTCGCAAGAATAAGATTAACATATTTATGTAAGTACTGATATTGCGTACGTGTCTCATTCTAAATTTCTCTGTATTATTCTGTACGTGATAGATAAGATAACCTAGTAATACTCCAATGAACCATGGTGCTGCTCTAGTATCTGTTGCTTCGTAATATTTTGGCATGAAGTCGTGAGATCTGAAACACAAAAAATGGTTTGATCAGGATTTTTTATCATTTAACCTGATGCTAATTAATTAATTCATATATTTGTTTATAGTATTTATAATTAACATCATTTAAATCAAACAACCAAATTAATAATACCAGGGTAGTCTGCAAAATGTTCCGACTTCACAAAGATATATTATATTTTCTTTCAAAATTTATTTTTATGTTCCAACATAATCTGCATGCGAAGCCACACACTTCTCTCAGCGATCCTCTCACATCTACTTCGATGGGTTGTTGAGTAGTTTAGCAGTCTTTGTCAGTAAAATAGTTGCTTACGAAATGTATAACCTGTTGGTTTGAGAAATTCTATTTGAAAATTAGACAATGTTTATAACAAAATTACAATGTACAATGGAATTGTCATATTTTTCCTTCTATTTGTTTCTAATTTTTAACTTTACGCTCCTATCACGTTATGCCGATTTTAGAGGCCGAGCCGATAAAAAATTATGCAACATATTTTGTTTAATTTTGTTACTGATGTTAGTTCAAAAAATATCAGTGCACCAGATGCCCGAAGGAAATTGTAAAATTTTGTTTATAAGTATTTTTTTTTCGGCGACCAAGTCGAAAAAATTTCATTATTATGGTTTTTGATCATGGATCCGTTATACAATTGATTTGAAAAAAAAAATACTTATAATAAAATATTTCCAATTTTCTTCAGGCATCTGGTGCACTGATATGTTTTGCACTAAGATCAGTAAAAGAAAGTAACAAAATATATTTTTCATCGGCCCAGCCTCTAAAAAAGAAATATCCAGATAGGAGCGTAACAAGCGAACAATATGTCTTGATAGAGACTTTCCATTTTATATTGTCATTTTAATATAAATATTGTGTCAAATTAATAGTATAATTTGTCAAATTTGTTTGACCACGTGGCCGAAAAAAGAAATGAAAATTTTCAATTTTCTTGAGGCATCTGGTGCACTAATACATTCTGCACTAAGATCAGTAAAAAAAATTAAACATAATATGTTGCATAATATTCTTATCGACCCTGCCTCTAAAATCGGCATATCGAGATAGGAGCGTAAAAGTTAAAAATAAAAAATAAATAGAAGGAAGAATATGTCCATATAGAGACTTTCCATTTTCCATTGTCATTTTGTTATTAACATTGTGTAATTTTTTCAAATCAATTGTATGACGGATCCATGGTCAAATATAATAATAGTGATATTTGTTCGACTTGGTCGTCAAAAAAAATAAAATAATCAATTTCCTTTGGGCATCTGGTGCACTGATATGTTTTGCACTAAGATCAGTAAAAAAAATTAAACATAATATGTTGCATAATATTTTTATCGACCCAGCCTCTAAAATCGGCATATCGAGATAGGAGCGTAAAAGTTAAAAATAAAAAATAAATAGAAGGAAAAATATGCCAAGATAGAGATTTTCCATTTTCCATTGTCATTTTGTTATTAACATTGTGTAATTTTTTCAAATCAATTGTATGACGGATCCATGGTCAAATATAATAATAGTGAAATTTGTTCGACTTGGTCGCCAAAATAAAAATTAAAAAAATTCAATTTCCTTTGGGCATCTGATTGTGCACTGATATGTTTTGCACTAAGATCAGTAAAAAAATTAAACAAAACATGTTGCATAATTATTTTATCGACCCAGCCTCTAAAATCGGCATATCGAGATAGGAGCATAAAAGTTTAAAATATTAAATAATTAGAAGTAAAAATATGTCAATATAGAGACTTTCCATTTTCCATTGTCATTTTGTTATAAACATTTCGTGATCAAAAATAATAATTTACGTTGCAACATATATTATACAAGAACACCTATAAAAATTATTAATAGAAATATATAACTATATATTATGGTCGGCAAGACAATTTGGATTTTAGTGGTCACCCCAATTGGTCAGTTCAGACTCCCCAAACAATCCGCCGTGCGCGCGGTAGAGGCTGCAATCTTAGAGGATAACTTCACGCCGGTAATAAAGATTTACTACTAATAATAAATTAATCGTATTTCATAATATAACTTTATAAATCTATTTTATATATTAAAAGTTTTCTTATAGAATCATGTGTTTACTTACGCGATTGTAAATGGTCCAAAATCATAATACCAAGCAGTCCAAAATGAGCACGACATTGAAGCAATAGTAGCTAATCCAACTGCCAACAGAGTCTGCCTAGGATATTTTTTTATTGGCAATAATATCAACGGCGCCAGAAAATAGAGTTGCATATCAACCGTTAAATACCATGAAATATTAGTGCACTAAAATATTAGGCGTTATATATATATATATATATATATATATATATATATATATATATATATATCTTACATAAACTGGGTCTCCGATATTTGTAGTAAAAGTTAAAACTTTCCACCAACTTGATTCACAATTGGAGTAGACAATAGGCGCGAACGGCCACAAAGGTCCTGAACCAAGATGCTTGAAGAATGTTATATGAAATACCACTAGAGCAGCTAAGGCGGGCACTATTCTAAAACATAAACCAGGTTAAGCTGTAGAGCAGATCCATAAATCTAAACGCATGTTCTTTACATTTATTTTTTTTCTTAAAAAATAAAGAGAGTTTAGTCTAATATATGGATGTAGATAGGCAAAATATTCAAACATGTTAGTTGTTCTTAACAATTAAGATTATCAAATAACGAATTAGGTTAATCTACAGGAAATTTATGATACATGCGTATCAAATTGAATATCCAGATATTTGAATTAATTAAACCGACTAGTGATATTTCTGATGTATGTTAATAGCAGCCTTGTTGTCACCGTTAACGCATATCATTTA
Source organism: Lordithon lunulatus (assembly GCA_963942505.1). Lineage (NCBI taxonomy): Eukaryota > Metazoa > Arthropoda > Insecta > Coleoptera > Staphylinidae > Lordithon > Lordithon lunulatus. The sequence continues at coordinate 42,473,909 of OZ012671.1, forward strand.
CGTATTTTATATCTGATAGTTCGATACAACTTTCTTTGCTGTTAATGTGAACCGCACTATACTGTCATATGAAGTATGTATCAAATGATATTTCAAATAATTTTGATACGTATGATAAAGTAATGTCTACTGACCGCATCAGATCTTTTTAAATTTGATTGTAACAAATTACTTTTGTTCAGTGTGGTTTAAGAGTTTAGACTAAATCAAGAAATCCCTATATTATAGAAACGAAGACAATATTTTGGCGCCGACCGATCTGTTAGTTATGACTTTTGCTAGTACAAAAGTGGGGACGACCCCATTGAGGGTAGTTTTTTTTCATTTTTTTATTCATTCAATATGTAATTGAAGTAATTGTGTTTTGTGTTAATATCAATCTTTTACGCAGGGTTTTTTTATATATAAAAAATAATTTTTTCATTATCTTATACAATCAGCATTTCACCCGATGGCAACTGATTCATCATATCCCGTCAACTGGCGGGAATATCACCTAGTAATTATTGTCGCAAATAAGTATATTTGCCGTATGTGGCAACTGCGCTCCCGTTCACCCCGCCAGGCGTACCATGCTCGAGTTATGCATAAATACTTTCTCTCTCTCTCTTGTTTCTTCGTCTGCCTGGCCGAGTATAGTTACTCGACCATGGCGATGCCCGGGTAAGTCTAGTTTACGTTATTGTAATAGTGATTAAGGCACATGTTGCGGGTAGATACCCTTTTACATTAATAAATACACCGATACCTCCAAGCTCTTAGAGTCTACACCCCCTATCCGCGACATATTGGTGGAGGCGCCGGGTAACGATCCTGGTACCTCTCGCATGCCAAGCGAGATAAAAACAGTGACCAAATGTACAAATAACTCTAAATGGCCTGTAATTTCAATTGAGATAAAAATGCGTGTTATAAAAATCTCTGTGTACGAATTTGTTCTTGTTAATGATTCATTGTATACAACAGGGATGTCCAACAAGTCTATCGAGATCGCCTGGTGAAAAGCTAATTTTGATCGATCGCTTGTGATATTTTAACTTAGAAACCGATTAGACTATATACTTGATAAATAGAGCATAAATGACAACATGTCGATCGCAGCATAGTTAAGATAAAAAGTAGATCTTATGTACATACAAGTTGGCTACCTCTGGTATATATAGTAATAAAATAATATAGTATATAGTAACTAACTATTGTTTATGCACCTACCTTATTAACCTGTGCAAATAGAACATAGGAATCATATGCACAGTAAAGTTGGTTTTAGAATTAAGGTACACGTATACTAAAAGTGTTCCACTCAGCAAGAAAAATGAATCAACCGCTAAAGTAGCCTGTACTGCGTACATACTCCAAGGAGTTTCAATCCACTAAAATAATAAAACTTGTACATTACATTATCATCAACATTATGATCATAAACTTACCGCAAAATACTCGGCATAGTTTGAATATGGCCGATAAGTAGCCATGGTAAATTGGTGGCCAATAATAATCCATATCAAACTCATAGTTCGAACCCCTGCTAAACATGTTATTTGGTTACGACCCTCTTTATATATAAACAAACTTCTGGCATTGGTTAGCAATGAAAACGAAAGCAGTATTGGCACTTTATTGTCTTGAAATAAAATGGATTATTATTATATATATTATATATTAAATATGCGAATTGAAATAAAATGAATTATTATTATATATATTATATATTAAATATGCGAAGGTGGAAAATGTTCAGAAAACTTTTGAATTGTCAATAAAATTGGCACCACTCTGGTGTGGAGTCAGATCATCCGTATAATGACCTATAATCTGGTGACATGAAGATACAGATGAGGTAAGTAGGAACATATTCTGAAAAATATAAATGACGTTCGTGGGAAGGGCATGGGGCATTAGTAACAGCCCCCATTACCGCAAAGGACTCTTGGTGGGCTGAGGGGTCATGAGAATGGCGACTTTACACACGTGGGGAGGTGCACTTTTAATCGACTATCATGTCGTGAATGAGAGACTTGCGCCCGGTTTCTCCAACGAATCTTATAACTCGTCTTATATAAGCTCGTCTTATATAAACTCGTCTTATATAAGTTCGTCTTATATAAACTCATCTTATATAAGCTCGTCTTATATAAACTCGTCTTATATAAGCTCGTCTTATATAAACTCGTCTTATATAAACTCGTCTTATATATAACAATGTCTCAAATTTTTATTCTATATCATCAAACATATGTAGATCTTATTTAGTCTTACAATGTAAGAATGTCTTATCGTTTTAAGATGCGATTTTTGTTTGGTGCAACGATTTAATGCCGTCTTATTATTAAGACGGTCTTAAACTAGTTAAGATTCGTTGGAGAAACCGGGCGTAAAAGTGAGTGTGAATAGAAGGCAGTGAAAAAGAGAGTAGAACAAGAAACATTTCCCAGTATGCTTGGAAGTAGGTAAAAATACAGAGGACAGAGAAATAATACATGAAGGAACTAGTCTGCTGTTGGGGGAAGGAAGATATAATCTTAGTCGATAGCGCACTGAACTAGGTGTATTTTTTAATTATGTCTAAATTGAATATTTCTATATAATTTATTATTCTATAATAAGCAACTAAAACTTATACTTACTTGTCTTGGTATAATATAGATATGTATCGTATATTGTGCTTATAATTAGCAGCCCTACAAATATTGCGAATACGATCCTAAAATTCAAATAGTAGTTATACTACATGACCACAATTTTAGGATTACTTACATAATAATAATATCGCCGATTGTTGTATCAGGACCGGTTTCAGCTGTTTGACAAAAATCATTTTGTAGTGTAAGCCTACGACTCAAATAACTTTCTCGCAAAAATGTATTAATATCTTCTGCTTTGCAGGACGATGGAACACAAATTCCAATTTGCGCCTCAGCTGTGCTCGTATTTTTATTGGTCTGTATTAACATTAAAAGCTGTAAATATAAAAAATACTATCATTATATGTAGTTTTCATTTAAAACAAGATTTAAAATAAATGTATATTTTTGAACATCGCTTGTTCCTTTAATGCCCTAACTTGCCATTTGTAAAACCAACCGAGGACAAAGCGCTGCAAAACCCTAGACTTTCCAACTTAAAACCCGGAAGTTTTGTTCTACTGTTATGACAACTTTTATATATTAGATGACAGAAAACAAGTTTTAGTTTTAATCTTTAATCACAATACAGTATAGTACAAACGCAATAAACGCATAACAACGAATTATAGTACAGTATAATAATAATAACTTACCAAATAGGCATTTTTTTTGTTTTTGAATAATCTATGAAAATTAAAATAAGTCACATTTGTCTAATCTAATGTTGAAAAACCCGGACAACTTCTAAAAACATGCTCGGACGTCCCCGGGCGCCTCTAAAGCTCGTTTAGACAAGAACATTTCTTGAACCAAAAGTTAGTCAAGATATGAGTTCATCTAAATTGTCTAGTATTATACAGTAAATTGTTTGAAAAATTGGATTGGATTGTAGACTGAATGGAAAATAAAATGCGTTCTATTCTTCTAGGACACATTTTATGTATGATCACGGACCCACTGTTAAGCCCGTAAGACATTATCTAGTTTCCTATATCGTTTTATATATAAGAATTGATATATTAAACTGTATAACTATTTTTAAATGGAAAATGAACATTGTGTATTACGGTGTTGTTATTGTTAAGTGAATTTATCATTATTCTGCCGCTATATCATTTTCTACATGTGTGTATGATACTATGTAAGTTTGTGTCTGCATCGAAAACGATATAAGAAACTAGATAATGTCATACGGACTTTATTCCAGAAATTGTTTCGTTTCCTACAGAATCATCAAGTAAACAAGACAACATCTTGGTGAATATATTAATTCATTTCTTGGACAATTTTTTATGCAAGAAATTTTCTTGACTAAAACGACATAACAATAATTCCAACGTGACTTGGATTTGACAAACACGTCACTATTGGCAATTAAAAATCCGTCCATCGAAGATCTTATTATAAATGATCAAGATATGTTTACAGAATAACTAAAGAACGCTACAAGAAAAACACTGTTATAAGGTAATTTATGTTTAAGTTGCAGCTTTTCTAAAATAAATGGTGGTGGGCTCATATTATAAATGTTAACAGACAACCAGCAACTGCCATGCCCCCTCTTTTTGTGTACATTTAGCATATAGTCATATCATACACGATTTATTATAACTTACTCCTTTAAGTTTAACCAACAGTCCATCTATATTCTCATCGATGCCATTCAGTGCTAAACTGCCTAAGCAATATTTACCAACTATTTTCCCGTCTGGTGTCTCATCATTTATTGCTACACATTCATCAAAATTGCCAAAATTGTATATATTGCCATCGACAATACCTGTATCCAATTTTGCAGTTGCATCTATCACTAGAATAATATAAATAAACATATTAGACATTCGAATAATTAAAGGGTCAGCAAATAAAACTAATGTTAAGAAATTTCAATATTTATATATATATATATATATATATATATATACATAGATCTTTATTAACAACATTACATATTTTGTATTAACAATATATTTCATTACATAAAACTAATTACAATAGTTGTAAAGGGCTATTGATCTGCGGTCTTTCCGCCCAACAGTACTATTAATTGTACTGTAAATTAAAATACCGAAAAATAGTAATATATTGTACTTATAGATGTACAGTGGCTATCATTAGCGAGTAGTTCAAATTCAAATATCGGCCCGGGTAGTCGGTATCATTCTTCGTTCGAATACAGTTAGTAATGACACTAGAAAAACTCCCAGTATATTTTCTGAAGTAACAAGTCCTACCATTCACATTTAAAGAATACAAAAATACACGGCAAAGGATCCCAAAAATTGAAACCCAGTTACTGACGTAACACATGCAGTAACTTGTACTAATAAATTATTAAATGAAAAAATCTCATATAAAGTTACTAATATCTGACAAGCAAGACGAAATAACATTTTTAGAGTCCATTAAATAAATTGAATGTTATTACATATAAAATTTCAATGACCAACAACTCTTTATAGCACTTTTTTTATCGTTCGGGAGCGGATCCAGGCTGTTCTAAGCAAGCCAAGAAACACCAAACGAAAGCGGCTTATGTAGCGAGGTAGAATCAACTACACTTCACGTTATATAACGCATTAGAATGATGATACGGTATGATGCTTCTAATGCGATATACAAAGACGAGGACCAACATTAATTACACAATTATAGAACGGTTCATCATAAACAGAATAGTTTTAATTAACTACAACTAGACAATTGGTGTATTTTTTTTAGTAATTTGTATTAATAACTTGGAAAATAATACAACTAACCCCATAGGAGAAAAATTAAACGCCCAACGGCGTTTAACTTTCCTCCTAGAGGGTTAGTTGTATCATTTTGGTACATAACCACTCGAGATATTGTTTGAATTCATCCTCACTGAGCTACACTGATGAATGAAATCTAATAAGATCGAAATCTAGATATGTAGATTGCTAAGAGGTGGATTCACACTTATATATGTTTAATAACTTGGATATTCTGATGTTGCCCGGTTCAGATCCGATTAAATAGTGATTTAACTTTAATATTAAATATATTTTCAGATAAATTATTATTTACTTAGATACTTATAAAATTAATTGTTCACTCACTCTGAAACGCCCAATACTGTTTGGTTTTTAATCCATTGTAAAGTGTTTTTAATTCTTGTCCGCATTTGGTATCATTCAACGATTTCAATTCGAATCGCTTTAGGTTGAAAAATTCGTCTGCATAGAAACCTAGACAATGCAGCGCGAGATTCGCAAAAATTACCGCTTTCAACCACATTGTTTTTCGTTATGATAATACTAATGTGCTACAAGAGGACTATAATATATTTATTGTATTTTGGTCTGTTCTATATATTTATTTTAGAATTGCAAAGTAACAAGCAACACATTGCTTATCGCTTATTTTACTACTTAACTCGAAGTTATGTTAATTCTAATGATAACATATCCCGCAAGTTTGAATTGATAAATAAAAATATTCCACACGCGTGGACGATTGTTTAAAACCGGTAAATTATTCAAATCCAATTTTTTTATCGTTATAATTTCAGCGTAAAATTAATTCATATAAATTCAAATAGTTGTGGTGTCGACAGATGGTGTTAACTTTCTATAGAATATATATATATATATATATATATATATATATATATATATATATATATATATTATGATTGTAGTAGATAAACCAATATGATGTTAATGCATTCGCATAGTTTGAAAAATATTCTCCGCGGGATGTTCGAAATATTTACAGATTTGAGTTTAAAACATACAAAATCGTATGTTTTAAGAAATCCTGTTTTTTGGAAATTAATAGCATGAAAATTAGCATACCTGTGAATTTTGTTCATGAGTTTAACAGGTACTCCAATATGTAGCTACACATTGGTGCAGTTTTAAAATAATCCATCGAGGGATTATAAAAATATTTACAAATGTTTGGTTTAAATATGCAAAACTCTATTATTTATTACTACTAAGTTTGAAATCAAAGGGCATGAAAACTAGCAATATTTCATTTTTGATTATAACCGTAACTGATAGACACATGCGTTGCTATTACTTTAACAAAGTTTTAAAAGTATTCTTTGGGACATTCTTGAAATATTTATAAATTTGCGATTAGAACTTACAAAATCATATTTTTATGAAATGCAGAATTTGGTAACTAAACTATATCCGTCCACTATTTCAAACGACTTGAACTATTCACTACACTATTATCCGTTATTTTCTATGATTAAATTAATGTTATTTATTAATTTAAGACTAATTAAAAAAAATATATGTGCAAAATAATGTAATGCAAAGTTCAAGTCATTTGAAATAGTGGACGGGCATAGTTGGGTTGGTAGGGAACGCCCGCCCACCCCACCTTTGTTCGCATAGTGTTTTCACGGGCATAGTCAGGTTGGTAGGAAGCGCCCGCCCACCCCACCTTCGCTCGCATAGTTTTTTCAATGGATATAGATGTTTTATGTTGTTAAAACTATTTCTAGAAGAGTGTTATCCTATGGAAAAACTATGCGAGCAAAGGTGGGGTGGGCGGGCGTATCCTACCAACCCAACTATGCCCGTCCACTATTTCAAACGACTTGAACTTTGCACTATACTGTTATCCATTAAATTATATTCTATTCAATTAATTCCATTTGTTAATTTACGTCTAATTCGTAAAAGTATGTATGAACCAATGTAGTGCATAGTTGAAGTAGTTTGAAATAGTGGACGGGCATAGTCATGTTGGTAGGGAACGCCCGCCCACCCCACCTTCGCTCGCATAGTTTTTTCAATGGATATAGATGTTTTATGTTGTTAAATCTATTCCAAGAAGAGTGTTATCCTATGGAAAAACTATGCGAGCAAAGGTGGGGTGGGCGGGCGGTCCCTACCAACCCAACTATGCCCGTCCACTATTTCAAACGACTTGAACTTTGCACTATACTGTTATCCATTAACTTATATTCTATTCAATTAATTCCATTTGTTAATTTACGTCTAATTCGTAAAAGTATGTATGAACCAATGTAGTGCATAGTTCAAGTAGTTTGAAATAGTGGACGGGCATAGTCTGGTTGGTAGGGATAGCCCGCCTACCCCACCTTCGGTCGCATAGTTTTTTCAATGGATATAGATGTTTTATGTTGTTAAAACTATTCCAAGAAGAGTGTTATCCTATGGAAAAACTATGCGAGCAAAGGTGGGGTGGGCGGGCGCGCCCTACCAACCTGACTATGCCCGTCCACTATTTCAAACGACTTAAACTTTGCACTATACTGTTATCCATTAACTTATATTCTATTCAATTAATTCCATTTGTTAATTTATGTCTAATTCGTAAAAGTATGTATGAACCAATGTAGTGCATAGTTCAAGTAGTTTGAAATAGTGGACGTGCATAGTCAGGTTGGTAGAAATAGATTGAATCTATGATTCAATTAATGTTATTTATTAATTTAAGACTAATTAAAAAAATATATGTGCAAAATAATGTAATGCATAGTTCAAGTCATTATTTTTTTTTGTCTTGAGGCTTTTTCATTAATGAATTAATTAACGCAAAATTTGAAATAACATAATATATACTCATTTGAGTGTTAAACTGTGGCATATTAAAACTGTATTTTTATTTACTTTTCAAACTGCCAATCAGTTGTCACGTTGACAAATGGCAGCCTGTTACAAAAATTACACAATGCAAAAATTACAAAAATTATAAAATTTTGTTTGCGAGTTTAGTACATTAAGCATAGCCTCAGCGCTATTGAGCCATCTCTATCAAATACATTGAGCCATAGATACTTGCGCGACTATCGAATAAAAATCATCGATTTTATTATCGACAATTTCACTTCGCATCGGTGTTATTTCTGAATTAGTACTTATTGGAAAGTTACCAAAACTTACATAACTAAATTCGTGTATTTTAGTGATAATTTAATAATTAAACTCCAAATAAAAATATAACTGTTTAATTTTATTATTATTTTATTTAACATTTACATATCCTTATTGACGGTGCGATAGTAAGTAATATAATCTGTACAAACCACATCAATACGGTTTATGGAAATATGCGGATGCTATACGCATGTTCTGTTTTATCAAATTTATGTTATCAGCAAAAATTAGCAATTGGACTTCCGCACTACTTTACCTGATGAATACTGTTAATATTATTACAATTAAAACATATTTAGCAATTATCATATATTTCATTAAAATTGGGGGCACATCGCTGAGTAAATTGTAATATTTTAACACAGGTCCACATTTAGAATGAAATACAGATATATTTTATTTTTGTGAAATATTAATAATTACATATTATAATTTTTAAACAAATTTAATCACCATACCACGAAGGAGAAAATGTTAATAGTTCTATAATTATTATTAATCTATTTAATATTTCACAGGGCGCTTTAATTAGATTATTAATGACAGACGGACTGTTCCACTCTACTTGTTATTTTTATCGTTAATAAAAATAAAAATTATACGTTTATATTTATATCTATTTGTATGTGATTAGTCAAATTATCTGTAAATGTGTTGTCCTGTAAATGGAAAATTTCTGTAAGACAATGAAGCGTATTATTATTCTATTAATAATTATTATGTTGTTAACTATTTAGGTTTTTGGTTTGACTGCAGAAGTGGTTGGAGTGAGTTAAGAGACTTGTTTCCAATAGTATACTCATTTGGTTGGTTTCTTGTAGCAATATATGTCGGGGTGTTGATTTTTCTACTCACCAGCAACCGCTTCAGAGACATAATAAAGACTGGAGGGATTGAGAGTTGCCAGGTTTGTGCGAGTGGTGTGGGTAAAGTATCAGAACAGTGTGTGGAAGAAAAAGTGTATGAAAGGCTTAACATGTCCGAAGACTAAGTGGCAATAAAATTAAGACGTACTGAAAGGAAGGCAAGAGGGAGAGAAAAACAAAGAAAACCACAGGATTTCAAGGATTTTTAGTTATAATGTACCTTAATGCATTTATTAGTTAATATGGTGTATTTGACATAATTTTAACCCTTACAAGAATTATAGTATCAAAATTAACTTTTGAGAGTAAATATGTAATTATAATTTCTATTGTCCACTTTAAGTAGAGCATTTCGAGCCCTACAGATTGAGACTAGACGTTTTTCTCTAGCTGTTACCTTTTTCGCGCTGTAGCGGTAAGAAAATATGAATATGATGGAATTTCATGTTTTTTCCGTTGTAGTCCTCTGTAGCGTTTCTATTTTAAAATCTAGATACATGATTTATATGTTAGAATGTAGAGTATTTCTAGCCCTACAGATAGAAACCAAGACGCATTGTTAGTAGCTCTTACCTTTCTCGAGCACTGTAGCGGTGAGAAAATGTGAAATTGATAAAATTTCATGTTTTCCCCCGGTTTAAACTCTGTAGCGTCACTTTTTCAAATGCTAGAGAGATGGTTATATTTGAAAATGTAGAGCATTTGTAGCCGTACATATTGATTACCTATCTGTTAAGCCCTGGTTTCCTAGGAGAACGGTCGCTTTAAAGCTTTTGACGTCATTCACAAATCACAAAATTCGTTTTAAGTATATGTAATAGAAGACCTCACAATTTTTCATCGTAATTCATTGCGTTTTTGCAGTACGTTGAGGTATTACACTTTATAGGAAACTATATTCGTTTATATACACGTAGAATTATTTTTGTGACGTAAAAATGATGTCAAAAGCGGCCGTTTTTAAGCGGCCGCTTTCCTAGGAAACCAGGGCTTTACCGTTCTCGCGATGTAGCGGTGAGAATATTTGAGTATGATGAAATTTTATGTTTTCCTCCGGTTTAAACTTTGTAGCGTATCTATTTCAAATGCTAGATATATGGTATATATATATATATATATATATATATATATATATATATATATATATATATATATATGTGAGAATATTTGAGTATGATGAAATTTTATGTTTTCCTCCGGTTTAAACTTTGTAGCGTCTCTATTTCAAATGCTAGATATATGGTATATATATATATATATATATATATATATATATATATATATATATATATATATAGATAGATAGTTTTTCTTTTCTAGCCCTATAGATTGAGGCTAAACACTTTTCTCTAACTCTTACCGTATTCGAGCAGTAACGGTGAGAAAATGTGAATATAATGAAATTTCATATTTCCCCGGTTTAAACTCTATATCGTCTTTATTTCAAATGCTAGAGATACATGATGGACAAATAGATCTCTCTTGAAACGAGAAATATTTACATTTGTAATCTTAAATATATGTGCTCCAGAGTCTTCTTTCAAATAAACAAATGAGTTTTAGCGTATAACAAATATAAATTGAAATTCTGAAACTTCTACAATATAGTTACCAACGTTTTGATACTTTTAACGCACATGTCGCGGCGCATATTAATTCAAATGTGCGCACCTTTTAAGTTCCCTCTTTTAGCAATGTGGAAACGCGCTCTTGGCGCCTGCATAACCCTCCATGTACTAACAAAGGGGGAAAACACATGGCCCCGCATATAGGCATATACACCACATGCCTTAGCGTATCCAAATGTGCATAACCCAATAGATTGTAATAAGATAACTATAAAATTCGTATACTATCAGCAACAAATTGCGTTGATTTCAAAACCACATCAATTAACGACACTACAGTCTGTGTATAGAGACTGTAGTGTCGTTAATTGATGTGACTTGTAACGTAGTCCCTGTGTGTAGAGCACCTTAGAAGAATCTTAATCATAATAATATAGAAAATGGTGAATCCGTCATTCAATAAAATGTATTTATAATAACTATTTTATATGAAGATTTCTTAATTACGCTAGTTTTATATACAATAACTCTATTTTCAGAGATTTAACTTTAAATTTAACATTAACAGCAAGTCGAAATAGTAGCGAGAAAGCTAAGTTAGTTGTATTAGAAAATATCACGTCTTTTTATGGAACGGGTACGAATTGGTTAAATAAAGTAACGAGTCAAAAATCCGTTCGCAGTTCCAATAATAGATAATATTTATTACTAGTTTTTCACATTATAAAAATTACATATTATATGCTAGTCCTCTAAATCAATGTGCAGAGTTATATTTTGAATGTTTCGTCCGGTTTATCCTTTGCTTTAGCACCTAAAATAAATTATGTTTATGAATATATTAAAAAATATGTGATATGATAGAGAATATTGCGAAAACATCTTCGTACACCTTACCGTATGTATTACGTTCCCGCTATTCTGCACCACAATATCGTTTACAGAGTTAGCGTAATTAATTTCTATTAGTAGAATCTAAGGTAGCAATTTTCCAAGTTCTAGTTCAAATGGGTACTTTGTATTTGGTTGGGTTTATTCGTTTGAAGGTGGAGCCCTAGGATGGTGAACAGGGAAATGATACGTCATGCCTAATATATGGCTTACATTTATCCATAACCGCATTGTGACGTTATTTATGAACCACTTTTTTTATGTTGAATATAAAGGAATTTGGTCACTACTTAATTATTTCACTTATTGAAATCAGTCAGTCCTTTTTATTGTCGCAAATAATTTTTAATTTTATTTATAGAAAAGATTAATGCTGATGCTGATGATATTATTTGCATCTAATGATTTTTTTATACTAAATATATATATATATATATATATATATATATATATATATATATAGAGTAAATATTTATTTTGCTGTATAATTATTATATTTTTCTATTTTATTAGGGTATTTCAGCAATTAAAACGCTATTTTTACTAGAAGTACACTTTCCTTCTTTTGCCAATATTTCGTAGCTTAATTAGCTACTTCGTCAAGGCACGGAGTATGTGAAATAGCTATCAATCTAGATGCAGCATACAAAATGTATTGATAGGAAATTATTAATTAAAAAAAATATATATATATAAAAAATTAAAATAAAAAGTATACATTTTTTTAGTAGACTTATTACACTTACGTTCTCCAAAAACAACTTTTTCTATGGCAATAACAGGCGATTCAAATGTAAGAGTCCAAATGGCAGATATTATTATTATTATAACAAATTTCGGCCAAAAATCATATAACTACAAAAACAAGATATTTTAAGCAGAACATTCCCATAACTTATAAATAATACCTCTGTATAGGCGGATCCATCGACCACGGCTTTTGTGGAGAAACTAATAATTTCAAGTACATAAAAGTGCCATAAATACATGCAATACCCCATTCTGGCAAATACTTGAAATATTTCTAAAGACAAAAACGCATTTATCGGCCCTAGAAATCAAAATGACGAATAGAAATCATATTGTTATTATGAAATAATATTCAGATACCTCCATATCCAAAGACACATGCAAATATAACCCATGCTACTGCCAGGGCCCACGTTGGACGTACTAATCCTATATGAAATATACTTTCTGCTCTATATGTACTGCCTTCGAGTATTAAGTGGTTTCCAGCAAAGACACACGTTCCCATTAAGGCAATGGCTGCTGACCATATAGCACATACCAAATACTATTGACAAAAAATACAGCTATAGAAAATATAATCTACACTAATATAGTTACCTTATTAATGTTTAGCTTTTCATCTGTAGAACGAAAAGTATATATAGTATATCCTAGTACTAACCCGATTAACCATGGTGCTGCTCTTGTGTGAGTGGCGGTGTAATATGACTCGATAAAATTTCTGAAAAATCAAGTAAACATTAATTTCTATTCTGTTACATGTTTTGAAATAACATGATTATGTTATGAATTAGATACTAGTAATAATAATAAATAATAATAATAGTTATTTAAAATATAGACGCATTTATTACTATATTACTTAATCTTCATAATAATCTATTCACTATTTTTCTGAATATACTGTTGCAAATAAATATATTTGCCGTATGTGGCACCCCTGCATACCATGCTCAAGTTACCCGTGCTCGGCAAAGCACGATCTCTCGGTACTTCGTCTGCCTGGCTGAGTATAGTAACTCGGCCATGGATACGCGCAGCTAAGTCTAGTTCTAACCTATGTTAAGTATACATGTTACGGGTAAGTACCCTTTATTATAAATAAATACCAATACCTAAAGGTCTTACAATCTATACCCCCTAACCGCGAAATTTTGGTGGAGGCGCCGGGCAGGGTGGTACTGTATGTATTATTCTTAGAATACATACACATTGCTTCATATGCAATATCTACGAAATTTATATTGTTATTTAAAGCCTATAATAACGTAATGAAATTGAATTAATAATTGGGTGTAACGCAAAACCAGTTATACAAGTGTGAACCCACCTCTTAGCAATCTACATATCTAGATTTCGATCTTATTAGATCTCATAGCTCAGTATTGCTCAGGTAGTGAGGATGCATTCACACGATATATACTAGATATTGTATGAATTCATTCTCACTAGCTACACTGATGAGATCTAATAAGATCGAAATCTAGATATGAGCCTGTGAGAATAAAAGTGGTGTAAGTCACGTTTGAATTGTTTTGAATTAAAGAAGATTTTGTTGTTGGTGTTTATATAAATCGACATACGCTGTTACATTTTTATTTATGAATAAATTGATTTTAGTCTGTAAATGCGCACGTCGATTTACATAAATACCTAACCCAAACTCTTCTCCTTTCTCATTCTAAATATTTCAAATGTGACTTACACCACTTTCATTCTCACATGCTCATATCTAGATTTCTATCTTATTAGATCTCATCAATGTAGCTCACCTAGTGAAAATAAATTTACACAACATCTAGAGTGGTTATATATTGTGTGAATGCATCCTTACTAGCTGAGCTAAACTGTTACCGTTTCGGAGAATATGCCGTTTACCCCTGCTCCACACTCAGTAGGGTAGGAAAATCCCGGGCTGCGTGCGCCTCTTCAGCGGATGCTAAGAGTAGGGGGCCTGTTCGCTCCCTATAAATAACGTGCATGTACCCCTAAACGGCAGTCAGTTCTCCCACACCAAGACTCAGAAGACTGATTCATATTACCCGACTATCGCCTTGAAACCGATACTTGAGTTTCACGATTTACCTTTGGTAAGTCGATCCTCGAGCATCGATGACAATACCGAGCTATGAGATCTAATTAGATCGAAATATAGATATGTAGATTGCTAAGAGGTGGGTTCACACTTATATATTTTATAAGATTGGCTTTGTGCTGATATCTCAAACACTCTGTTGGAATATTATTCCAATAGAGGTACTACTCGGTGATCCTGATGGCATGCATATTGAAGATTAATTCCATATGGATTGAATTTTTAATTAATATGATAAACGAAAGCGTTAATCTTTCCTCCTAGGGGGAAAGTAGTAGCAAAACGAATTATTAACAGAATTCAGTCCATGAAGACGTTTCTATTCCCCAATATTGAATCTGCTTTATAGCCTCTATCAATAAATAAAATATAAAATATACGACAACCGATTTGCTAGGTTCTTTATACACCAGTATAATTTTATTTATTGATATCGCTTTTACATTACAGTATACGTGAACAATGATGATTAACTAATTTCTGTACTTACGTATGTCCATAAATTATATTCAAATTATAGTACCAGGCTGCCCAAAAACAGCTTAAGATTGATGCAAATAATAAAACTGCTATTGCTCCAAATGTTTTACGAGGGTGCCGCTTGAGTGGTATCAGAATTAATGGTGAAATCAGATATAGGTGAGTATCAACGGTGAGATACCAAGATACCGGGATGCACTGAAACGAACAAGAACAACTATGTGACCCTACAAACTACAACATTACCGTGTTGACAAAAATATTCAAGCAACTGTGGTTGTTCAGAGTTGCTAGAGGAACGAGGTTGAAGGCACGGAAGGCATTATTAAGACAAAAAATACCTCCACGGCGATAGAAGGATATTGAGTACTCCAACGGGCTATGGAAACTAAACTTCTCAAGTTAGGCTAAAAAAAGGAGGAGTAGATAGATCTTACCCCACCTACCCACCAAACGATGTCTTTTATAAATATGGCCATTAGGTCTTAGCCTCCCTGTGCATAAAAATATTACTGCACAGTGCAAAAAATCCTGTAATATGATATATATATATATATATATATATATATATATATATATATTTATATATATATGTATATATCATATTACATATTGTATATGTATATTATTTCATTTTACACTTAATAAAAATTATATATATATATATATATATATATATATATATATTGTATTTTAAATCATTAGTATGCGATACAAATTATAATATATAACACAATAATTTTTATTATGAAGTGTAAAATGAAATAGTATGACATTAGCAATTAGATAAGATTATTTATTTGAATGTACAAAGCTTAATTACAAATATGGATGCCCAGAGGGAATATGTTACCCGAGACCCCCAGAAATAATTGATTAGACATGGTAGCTTTGTCAGTAGTTCGCGTAACTGAGTAGATTAATAATTTTGAAATAGATCCATGTAAATTTGATTTAATTAAATGTGACTTGAATTGCGGGCACATCGGAGGGGTTTTATTTTACACAAAAGAAGGTGTGAAATAAGAGATAATTCAGAAATATAGCGTCGAAAACAAAATTTGATGAAGTGAAGTATATATATATATATATATATATATATATATATATATATATATATATATATATATATATATTATTACAAATGATTCTTAAATTTTGGGCATTAATATTATATAGAGCTCGCAATGCTAAAAATCTTCTAGGAAACATAATGACTATAGAATTTTGTGTTTATATTATAAAATAATGCGCACATCCGTTTATATGGCGAACGGAATTCATGAAATTCATGAAATGAATCAATCCTTGAAATTCAAATATCTACGCTTTCTATGGAGACATAATAACGTCGGAGAATTTCATATATAATACCTGTGCAGAAAAGCAACAAAGCAACTACAGTTGAGCGCTTTCTGAATTGTGCATATAAAAGGGGAGGAGCTTACAAGGCTTGAAACTATAATAATAACCCAAACCGTAATTGTCGAGTATTATATAGTGCAAAACTTAGAATGCATTATATATATTTATATAATGTATGTAGAAATGGTTTAGTAATTTTAGAAAACCAAATGTTATAATATTATATTTCGAATTAAACTGGCTTGAGAATATTATCTAGAATCGACACTTTTTTATAAGGCACCTTAAGCGATCAATATTACTGTCAATATTTTAGAATAATGACACTATTACTGTACGATAATATGTTTAAAATGTTCTTTATTCTAAAATGTTGCTAGTATTACTCATCGTGTAAGGTATAGTAATAATGTAATGAAGAGAATACGGATGTTTATCCGGATAATTGATTACTTGATAAATATTGAAGGAGGATTCAAACAAATACTGACAGTACTAGGACTGACATTATTATTGACCGTGCCTTATAAAGTTTCCCAATTTTCCCCTAGATACTGTTTTTAAATTTTGAAATGAGTATCATCATGAAAAGTAATTAAGCCTCATTACGAGTAAAGAATGGTATAAATTCCGACCAAATTTGCCGAAACTAATTTCTTAAGATCATATTAAAGGCACCTTACACGTTCAGTATTATATATTTATTTCAGTATAATTCTGTCAATATTTTAGAATAATAACTGTATTACTGTACAATAATATATTTAAAATTTTCATTATTCTAAGATATTGACAGTATTACTGATCGTGTAAGGTATAGTAATGATGTAATGAAGAGAATACTGATCTTTATCCGGATAATTGATTACTTGATAAATATAAAAGGAGGATTGAAGCAAATATTGACAATACTAGGATTGACAGTATTATTGACCGTGTAAGGTGCCTTTATATAGTTAATTAGTAAATTGGTAATGGTGACATATTTTTGTCTAATATTTTCATGAATTTATATTTATAATTATATCTATAAAATATTATAATTAGTTAACAGTAGGGACTTACGTACTGTGACAGTCGCAATGGTTTATTATCTAGAGCAGTGTGTTGAGAGAAGTGAGTGTACGCACATATATATATATATATATATATATATATATATATATATATATATATATAACTGCTCTGGATTTGCGTTGCTCTGAATAGATTTTATGAAAATGATATTAAAATATTTTGTTTAACTTACCATCATTGTTCCACCATAATTGTTGATAAATAGAAGCACCCTCCACCATTCTGTTTCACAATCTCCAACCATAATTTTTGAGAATGGCCATAGTGGGCCAGATCCAAAATGTTTCATTATAGTTACATTGACTACTAATAATGCAATTAATGCCGGCATAATTCTAGAAAATATATATTATTGCAGTTAGGTATTTAACAACAACTAATTGTTAATAAAATGTATTGATTATTGCTTAATTTCGTAATTGCTTTTGGTCGCTAATATTCGATAATTGTTTGTGCTTGATGCGTATCGATGAAACTTTTATGATTAAACAGGAGTTATCTAGTTAAAAAACTTTTCCGTCACCACGGCATTGACCCTCTGGCCATTTTGTTGGGAAAATGTTAAAGTTTAGAGGAAATTAAAAACTCAGTATTTACCTCCTGACCGCATATGGCGTCTACATCTTAATTTCTACCGCAAACACAAATATTTATGCACCGCGCACCCAAGATCACACCAACACGAGATACAAGTCAGACTTAAAACATATTGCCCATAAGAGAGAGGTATCCGAAAGAAATACAATATGCTGATGTATTCAATTCTATAACAAACTTACTGAAAACATTATAGAGCATAGGACACATGCTCTTCACAAGGTAAGATGGCGAGAAAAGCCGGGCTGCAAGCAATCAAAGGTAGCAATTGGGCAACCTTTTAAAATTGCAGCCACAGCCCGCCCTATCTAGAACTAATCTGAAATTATTGACCAACATCCTAATTGGCCACTGCCGGCTAACTAGAAACAGCAGAGCATGTAATATGCCTCTGCCCAGCTCTAGTAAACACTAGGCATCTAATGCTAGGGGACTGCTGGCCTAGTATGGCCAGCATTGGCAACTCCTCACCCGCCAGAGTTTTGCAACTCGCACGCAGAATTGACTAGCGGGACGAGTGAGTAGCCTTAAAGGGAGGTTTCACAGTGGGCCCATTTTGAGGCCTAAGTGTTTGTAGCTATGCTACCCTCCAGAACTATCCAGAACTATCCAGAGCTACTGAAGACATCCATCCATCCACCAAAGAAAATTTGAATACATTTAAAACGAGTAATTTAGAACTGTGATTTACCTCAATTTCACAAAGAAACGCACAAACTAAATATTATTTTTAATATATTTAGTTAAGGAAGAGCTCACGCGAAAACAATATATAGATAGATAAATAATATCAAATGTTATTCGTCAGAGGCATTCCGATTTGAACACATAATATGAAATTACTACTTCTAAATAACATATCGTTTTTAAATCTCTATTTTACGTTTAATATAAATTAAATTATTACACAACATAATTTAATTTATATAAAACGTTATTATTCATATTCAATGTTTCATTACACGCCTTTAATATTTGACTTAGGCTGAAAAACCACACTCGATGGCCTTTTGTATATGTATGTATATCTTGTATGTATGTATGTATGTATGCATGTATGTATGTATGTATGTATGTATGTATGTATGTATGTATGTATGTATGTATGTATGTATGTTACAATAGATATATTATCTTCTTCTATAAATTAAATTATATATAAAGTTTGTGTTATTATGGCATCAAAAATAATTAACCCGATATAATGACTACTGGTGACTAACTGCAAAGTCTGTAATAATGTATTTCCATTTTAATATGTACCAAGATGTCAATCAGAACGAAATGTAATCATAGACTAATCATTATTTTAATCAATACAATAATAGTGTGTTCGTCATACCTTAACATAATGAATGTAACATCTAATAATCACAAGTGGTACCTTTTATCAATAAAACAGGGAATCAGTTGAAAAT
Organism: Lordithon lunulatus; assembly: GCA_963942505.1. Taxonomy (NCBI): domain Eukaryota; kingdom Metazoa; phylum Arthropoda; class Insecta; order Coleoptera; family Staphylinidae; genus Lordithon; species Lordithon lunulatus. Next base: position 42,493,534 of record OZ012671.1, read on the forward strand.
TAATGTTCAACACATTTACTATGTTCACATTCGGCATAGAAATCGAACTGAATACGATTCAAGTTACACACAAATACAGGCCGCAATGCCGAATTGAAATATAATTAAACTTGAAGGTGGATACCCCTATTTCTGGGATGTATAAAAAAAAAGACATACATGATAATTAAAAGAAGGTGTGATTTAAAACAAGATTGTTATAGTTTTATAGTTTTAGATTAATAGAGCTATCATTGGTAGTAGATTGAAATCGAAATCAGTCCAATACATGTGAAAATATAAAAAATATGCTATAAACTAAGAGAAGATAGAAGTAAATTCTAAGAAATATTAAGAATAAAATAAAGAGAAAAGGAAAGTGGGAAATAAATAGATGACAAGTGGAAAACAATCAAGAATAATATACTAAAGGGAGCCAAAGAAAGCTGGGTAACAACTAAAATATCAAACAACTGGGTGGTCGACCAAAGAAATTGAAACGAAGATTCAGGGGAGAAAGACAAAATGAAAAGGATATATAAAATCAAGAAGAAAGAGGCATTTGAAATGCATACGCTACAGACTTGTAACTGGGGAAAAACATGAAATTTCATCATAATCACATTTTTTCGCCGATACAGCGCGAAAACAGTAACAGTTACAGAAAAGCTTCTATTCTCAATCTATAGGGCTAGGAATACTCTACATTTTCACATATAAACCATCTTTCTAGCATTTGAAATGTAGACGCTACAGACTTGAAACTGGGTAAACATTCAATTTCACCGTATTCACATTTTCTCGCCGCTACAAAGGTGATAACAGCTCGAGAAAACGCGTAGTCTCAATTTGTAGGGCTAGAAATTTTCTACATTTTCACATAAGAACCATCACTCTAGGGTTGGAAATAGAGACGCTACAGAGTATAAACCGGAGGAAAACATGAAATTTCATTATATTCACATATTCTTACCGCTACGGCGCGAAATTGGTAAGAGCTAGAGAAAAGCGGAAAAAGCAAGGAAAGATATGACTATAAACGTGGGATACTGGTACATAAAACAAACGTAGATATTAGAAATGATGTTCGTGGACAACATGGCGATATTTGCAGAATCAGATCATGACCTACAACATAATCCCTATTATATAAAAACGAAGACAAAGTTTTGAAGCCGACCGACCTGTAATTTATGAATTTTGTTCTGCCAGCGCATGTTGTGACAAATATTTGTATTACTGACAGTTTTGTTCGTCAAATAGGAACAAAAACAACGTGATAGTAGGATCGTGGACGATATGGCGATATTTTTCGAATTAGATCAAGACCTACAACATAATCTCTATAATATAAATTACTGACAGTTTTGTTCATCAAATAGGGACAAAAACAAAGTGAGGGATAGTGAGGATAAGTGCGTCTATTGCTATCTTAGAAGTTACAACTGCATAGTTAGAAGACAAAGTAGAAGAAGTAAGGCGCGCAATATTATGTTTGCTAATATTTTGAGAGGAAAAGTATACAAATAGTGACATTATAGAGCTTATATTAATTGAGATAGTTGATTCATCATACAACGTCGGACGGCGGTAATTTCACCTAGTATACAATTAATAAAAAAGATTTAATAAAAATCAACAACCAACAGATGATAATAACAAGGTGAAAGATTTTAACAATTGTATTGTAATACATTACAGAATATTAAAATAAGATAATTCAATTAACAGTACTTTAATGACGAAATATTTACCTGAGGAATCGATGTAAGTAAAACATAGGGATATTGAACATTCCATTTTTATCGTCGTTAATGCTAAACATTACGTAAACCAATAGAGTTCCACTAAGAAGGAAAAATGTATCAACAGATAATGTAGCACTAGTTATGTACATATTCCATGTGGATTGGACCATCTAAAAATAAATAACATATTATTACTATTATTTTATTATTATTATTAACAAGCAAATAAAGAATACAATTACACGAGACCCAAACAGGAAGAACTTAATAACAGAAAAGTACACGAAAACAAAATATTCTGAAATACTAACAACTGATAAAATTAATTAACTGAGCGAAACAATTACAGAAATGATCATATACTCATTTAATTAAAAATTAAAAACTTGCTTATAAACAAATCTAATAAATTTAAATGTAAGAAAGACGCATCCTTAAAAAGCGTTACCCGAGAAATCCCAATATTCATATATATCGAGACGAGGACAGATGTAAGAAAACACATTTATATGTTGGCGTATATTATTACTATTATTACTAATTAAATATTTCTTTAATTTGAATTGTAATCTGTTTGCAGAATATAGTAGTTTATTTAATTATAATTCTTATATAATTCTTAATTTTAAATATAAAAATTACCAAATATAATAATTAATTAATACAAACGAGACCGCATTAATTAACAATGCACATTCATATCGTAATAACTGTATCCGTCTGCATTGTTAATTGATGTGGTTTCTTTCTATCTATAGGTAAAGTTGTATAATTTTGTATATAACTACTCGAGATATTGTATGAATTCCTCCTCACTGAGCTATATATAATGAGATCTAACAAGATCGAAATCTAGATATGTAGATTGCTAAGAGGTGGATTCACACTTAGATATGTAATAAATAACTATTCACCGTATCATCTGTGAATAGTTATTTATTAAATAAGTTATTTAAAAATAGTTATTTATTAATAAGTGTTGGTGTTAACAACTTCTAGCGTAGGATATTTCAATCTTTGTATAACACAGTGAAAGAAAATTATTATTCTGTAGCAGTAAATAAAATCCTATGTTCCACTATTTTATTAACAGTAGAGGTGCAGAATAATTCATAATAATGGATGGTGCCCGTCCAAGTGCATTGCATTTTATTTACTGCTACAGGATAATAATATTGTTTCTATTTTCTTTTCACTGTGTGATAAAATGTTTGAAATATCCTACGCTATAAATACCAAACGAATTATTTGAGAACACATTTATATTTATTTAGCAATTTGAAATTTGAAAATTAAGGATTAGAAACACATTTAGCATTGATATTTGAATTAAATTTTATTATATCCTGTATACAGATTACAATACAAATATATATATATATATATATATATATATATATATAGTAAATATTTATTTTGCTGTATAATTATAATTCAAAATAGAATTTAGAAATTTAGAATTTTAGGAATGTTCCTAGCTTATTAGGATGGAAATATTGGCAAAAAAGAAAGTAAAGTGTACTTTAACTAAATAGCGTTTTATTGCTGCACCTATATACTATATATATATATATATATATATATATATATTATCACACAGATCTCTTGTCTTCATATATTATGTTGTATTGGTTACATAAATGAATTGTAACTTTTAAATAAATTTTTATAAAAATAAAAGTAGGAGAAAATTATAAATGTCCCCTTGCTATTTAAATTAAATTTTATTATCCTGTTAACAGATTACAATACAAATAAAATGATTACTAAGTAGTAACACAACATTTGGGCCATAATTACATCTAAATTTAATTCAATTTTTGTTAATAAAATGTAAAATTATAATGGCGCAATGTAAATAATAGAAAATTATATTGTTATATAGTTGAATATATTACCTCTAAACCATCCGTATAATTGGAATATGGTTTAATTATTGCCATGCAAATACTATGTCCAAATATTACCCACATCATGCTTATTGTTCGTATTCCAGCTATGCACTTCAGTTGCAATGGATTTGCACTCACGGAAAATAATCCTTTTCCATTTTTAACTACCGAGAATGACAACATCAGTGCATGTATTGGTGCTGTAAATTTGAATGATATATTAATGTAGAAACTATTTCAACCAGTATGTTAATTTCAAATGTATTTATGTTTATTATGATGATTATTTAAATAATCAATGAATGCATAATAATAGTAATAATAATTTTTATTCGCGATTTTGCTACTGTATAAAATTTAATATAAATTATGACTATGTCTTCCAAAATACCTGTTAAAATGAAGATGAACTTTCGTTAACTAATAAATTAATGAATTAATGAAAGATCGAATGAATGTATTAATGAAAGATCGAATGAATGAATGAATGAAAGATCGAATTAATGAATGTATGAAAGATCGAATGAATTAATTAATGAAAGATCGAATTAAATAATGAAGGAATGAATTTATTATTAATTTGACACAAATATTAGTCCTAGGACTAGAAACGAATAAAGTATTGATTTAGATCAAAAACAATTTAAAAATCAGAAGTGCTTGATATGACACTTCAAGATAATTAAATTTTCATATCGTACGTATTTCTTGAATTATCATTAATTGTTGTATTTTTTCCTATATCTATATTTTTGAGTTTAAGTTATTTTAATTTTCTATTATTCGAGTATGAAATACCAACAATTATTTGTTAGATTTTAAACATGCCTACGACGGAAGGATTCGAAAAGCTGTTAAGTTATAGCAAGCATATTATAAATAATACTGCAGGACATAGTATGGAAAAAATAAACAACAATGCTACAGAAAAATGCAAAATCAAACAAGGCACAAGGCAATGGGATCCGTTATTTTAAATTATTTATATTATAGTACTGACAAAGCAATAAGGGAGGCTAAAATGAACAAAAGTAGGTTCGTGTATCGAAAAAGCCACCAATATGTAGCATTTGAAGACAATTTAGTGCCACTGGCAAAACGCAAGGAAGAGATAATAACTAAAATTGATAAAAAAAAACGGCAACTAAAATAAATTTCTATATCCAATAATGTAAAAAATTAATAATACAATCAATTGACGACTATTGTATAAAACGATCACAGAGGAACATTTGGGATTGAATTAATTTGCAATTTGCCTCTTTATATTAAATGTTTTTGCTGCATATTAGTAGCTGAGGTATGATTATATATATATATATATATATATATATATATATATATATATATATATATATATATATATATGTATAAACAATAAAATAAATAAATAAATAATAATATGGAAGTAGTAGATTTATGCAATATAAGAAGTGATAGAACCAAATTATACTTACCAGACTTTGAATAGGAAAGATATATGTCATAACTAGTAGAACAGAGGAGAATTAGTCCAATAAGTGCTGCTATGGTACTAAAAATAATTAGTATTATATGTACATTCATATAAAATTCATGAAGAATTTACAATACTATGATATCGCCTGCTGTGACATCTGGCCCTGATGAACGTGTTTGACAATACGTTTCGTCAAATCTTATGTTGGTTGATAAAAAGTCAGGCAGCATATCATTAATATCATTTGCTGTACATGCTGAAGGGATACAAATAGCAGATTGTGCATGGGCGTATGTTGAATTTACCTCCGTTTGTATTGCTCTTACAAGCTACAACAATTAAACAAGATCTATCCAAATATTTTACATCCAATATAATTGTACAGTTTTTATATTTAAAATAAATAAATATCTAATATTAGTATAAATATATTGTACAATATCCTACCAATTTAAAATATTGCAAGAGTATTGCTAGAGTCGTATCGAGTTTATGAATCGCAATACTTCCCAGACAGTATTTTCCATCAATAAATCCATCCGGTGTATTAGCCTCAATTCCCAAACATTCATCATAATTACCGAGGTTGTAAATATTTCCCTTGACCACGCCAGTTTGTAACTTCGAAGACGAATCAATCACTAAAATGCATTAAATAGTTTCAATTTATTAAAGTAATTAATCAAACTTACTTTTAAGTGCCCATAATTCTTTTTCCTTCAGTGCATTAATAAAAGTTTTCATTTGCAGCCCACATTCGTTGTGCGGTAATCGATTTGCATTAAATGGATTCAGATCTTCTATCGAAAATCCAAGGATTTGCAGAGCGATATTTGATATAAGTAAAAACTTTAACCACAGCATGTTTATTATTTAACTATGTACGTATTACTTCCTCACAATTTTGTATGGTCGAGTAACTAAATTTTGAATTTCATAAACCTTTGTGTGTAACAACTCATTCTATATTCAATCAGCATGAAAATATGATAATTTTTAGAGATAACTGTTTAGTTGTTTTCATGATTTTATTTATTTAAATATGTTATATGTTAAACAGTAAGGCTGTCATAAGTAAAAAGGGGTCATTATCTGTACGTATGTGTATATATAATTCTTAATAAGAAAATTAAACGTTAAATATTGCCCATGTTATTATTATTATTATATCCTATTAATAACAGATTCCCTTTCATGGAAGAAACAGAAAACATGTTCTTACTCAAAAGAACATGTTCTTACAAACATTAACATTAGATGGAAAAAAATATTTTGGAATAAAATGTTTGTAAGAATATGAAAGAGAATTTGTTGTTAACAGAATATAATAATAATATCATGGGTAAGATTTAATGTTTAATTTTTGTATTGAGATATTGTATGAATTCGTCCTTACTAGCTGAGCTACACTGATGAGATCTAATAAGATCGAAATCTAGATATTTATATAGTCAAAATAGATTCGTTTTTGGCGATGTCTGTATGTATGTATATATGTCCGTCCGTCTGTATGTGAACAAAATTCCGCCAAAAAGGGCCAAAGGAGAAAATGTAAGAAAATGTAATAAAACGTAAGAAAATGTAAGAAAATGTAAGAAAATGTAAGAAAATGTAAGAAATAATGAGAAACTGTGAGAAAATGTGGGAAAATACGTGAAAATGTGAGAAAATGTGAGAAAACACGGCAAAATATGGGAAAATGTAAGAAAGTGTTGATTATACTGTTCTTCCGGTTTATTTCAATATTATACTCGATAATTTTGTTTTTAGTATATTACTAAATATCAACACATTAAAAAAGACAAAGAAAGAAAATTAAATTGTATAATTATTGTTTATTTCCTGATATATAAAACATCATAATTCTATTTAGCGAGTATTATAAATACCCGATGATATAATAATAAATAAAATTCTCATTCTCTCTATTTTAGTACTAGATTCACAATAGATGTACTTTATAATGCCGAATTATAAAACTCATTTAATTCTAGTTAACTAGAATTTCCGCGGTACAATAAACTATTTACTAACTTTAGTTCGTTATGCTTGAATGTAGTTACCTAAGTGATTTTAGTGCTGATTAGTAAAGTGCAAACTTTGCATAATGAGCTTACTGTACATAATTTTACGTACATATACAATTATTTACAATGCTTATAAATTTTTGATTGCGAATAAACATCAACACAATTTATTTAAATTAATAATGTAAGCGGAAAAGGAATGGGCCGTTAGCCTAATAAAGATTACATTACATTCGTAAACAGTTGCACGCAGCTCTTTTTCATTATTTCACAGAAGTTGTCCAGTTCCTGCAGCGGCTTACCTGGACTTTGGAGTCCAGGCAGTCTGTAATTTAGAAAAAAATCTGAAATCTTTTATGACTAGCGGATTTTGCATATGTTACGTTCCTTCGATATACTAAGCTCTCTCAGGACATGTAATGGCTAATAATATGAAAGTTAATGGAGAGGCTACGGGCCAATGGCCACCTAATAATTGTTGATTTGTCTCTAATATACGAAAAAATATTCTGGATGTTTCATAACTTGTAAGTGAATGTGTGAAAACCAGAATTGTACAAGCCAAAGGCGTTTTTACGAAATGGAAAAATCTTCTCTGTGATAGATAATTAAACTTAGAGATACTATGCCGAACTGTTCAATGCTACATCTAGTCGGCTATACGGAGCAGAAACTTGGACATTAAATATACAAATATTATGAATAAAATAGAAGCCTTCGAAATGTGGACATACCAAAATATATACTTAAAATATCTTGGAAGAAGAAAATGCAAAATGAGGCAGTGCTGACGCGCAATCATGGATTCGAAAAAAATTACTTAATATTTATAACAATATGATAAAGTTAAATGGAAAGTCTGTATACCAACATATTTGTTTTTCTATTTTTTTTTATTCTTAAACTTTTACGCTCATATCTGGATAATCCGATTTTAGAGGCTGTGTCGATAAAAAAAATTATGCAACATATTTAGTTGAATTTTTTTTTGGATATTAGTTCAGAACATATCAGTGCACCAGATCCCCGAAGGAAATTCGAAAATTTTGATTATAAGTATTTTTTATTCGGCGACCAAGTCGAACATGTTTCAATATTATTATACTGTGATACAATTGATTTGAAAAAATTACACAATGTTTATAACAAAATGACAATGGAAAATGAAAAGTCTCAACCTGAACACCTTGTTCCTTCTATTTATTTTCTATTTTTAACTTTTCCGCTCCTATCTGGACATGGCGATTTCAGAGGCTGGGTTGATAAAAAAATTATGCAATATATTTTGTTTAATTTTTTTTAGATCTAGGTTCACAACATATCAGTGCACCAGATACACAAGGAAATTTTGTTAATAAGTTTTTTTTTTCAGGCATTAAAAAAAGTATGCAATATGTTTTGTTTCATGTTCTTACTGATCCTTATTCATAACATATCAGTGTATCAGGTACCAAAAGGAAATTTGGAGAATTTTAATTGTAACATTTTTGGTTTGTGGACAAAATTGAAACTATTGTTTAAAGTGATAGTAGTATAGTATCTTCACACCGGTTTAAAATATTAATAATAATAATAATAATAATAGATTTATTACTCCACAGATTTACATCCATTTACAGAACAACATACAAAATAAGAAAAAAATATAATATGGTACATACAATACATCAGACATACATACATTGTACTTAAATTAACTTAACTCTACATTGCTTACAATCTTTTTATATTGACTAAACTTAACAATTAGCTGATATAACTTAAATCTTTTAAGTTATCTGTGACCAAGTAAAACTATTTATTTTTAAAATAAGACAATTTCTCTCTAGAGAGAAAGTTGCATTACTTTGTATATAAACATATTTAAGTTATATCAGCTAATAGTTGAGTTTATGTGTCAATATTTTAAGATGATCAAGGTTAATTCTTGGTCGAACATAATACATGTTTCTACATCATATGGCAATGTAATAATAAATCAATATGTGTGATAGAAAAATCTATATGTTTTTTTATAGAAAATGAATCAAGGTATATTAATAATTGTTTATTCGTACTAGTAAAATATAATCTAGAAGTATAAATAAAACGATTTTTTACTTTGTTTTTTATCACACTTCAGTTACACTTTGCAACTAGTTTCGGCTAAGCTCTAGCCATTTTCGAGCTCCTCCGATGACTGAGTCATCGGAGGAGCCAATCCAAAATTTAATCTAGAAGTATTTGCATATTTTCTGGTAACACATATAATCAATATGAGGAACTGTAAAATAAAAGTAGTACAGTTATCCGTTATGCATACAAAGAATTTTACTTTGTACCCCAAAAACAGCAATATTTTGCAATGAATATTATTCTGATTTATGTTAAATTATTCCGTCGTATATTACATTTTTCTGTAACACATCACGCTTATACTTAAATCCATAGCTCTGTTACGGCAATAATTTCCAATTTATGGGCTGGTTCGCAATGAAGCCGCATTACTAGACCGTATTTTCATTTATTACCTCCTAAAACTAGAGGCGATATTAAATAATTTATTAATTTCCACCGCTTTTAAAACTTGTGCCGTAAACTGTGGTATTTCAATTTTCTCGAATTAAAACAGCTCATTTCGATGCTGCTCGCCTACAATTTTTGCATGATAATGGAAATAACTGCGTCGTCCATTAATAAATTTCAGTAGTTAAAACGCTAATAATTTCGTTGAAAATATGCGCTGAAATATGAATTACACTCATAATTCCTTATAATGTGTATGTTTTATTTTAAATGTTATGTATTGCTTGTGCAATATGTATTTTTAATGGTTTGTTATTGAATTTATTTAGGCAATAAAATATAATTCAAAGAATATAATATATCCGCAAACTACAATTCTAACATACTATACTATTGGGTTTAATTATAATGAACTAAAACTTTTTTTTGTTTAGCCTTCTTCGGTCAATTTCTAGGCATACAGCATGAGTTAATTTGTACTAGATACCATATATTTTCCATATAAATAGCAAATATTACTGTTGTGAAATTGGTTCAAAATTCTCGAGGGATGTTGGGACGTAGTGATAAGGTAAAAATTAACATACTGCACTGTCCTTAAAATACGTCTGTATATTATAAAATCCAGCAACACACTGGCGATAAATAGACCGTTTTGGGGGTCGTAAAACGGGGCTGCGTAAACACATGGATGTAACCGTACCCAATAATAATTGCGATGGGTTGGAAAGTGCAGCCGAGTAAAATAAAATATGTATACAATTTTAAATAATTACTGTAGTTTAATTTTTTAATTTAAGGCAATTTATTAGTAACAAGATTACAATCTCAAAGATTTTGTTTGCTGAATTTTCTACTTGATTTGACGGATTATCTATGTTTTATTCAGATTTTTTCGCATTCCAACTGTATATTTTTGCATGACTTATGTATGATTCGCCTTCTTATTCGCAGCAAGTCGTATTCATGGGCGATCTAGTATTCACCGTATTTATTTTATAGTTCGTAATGGAGAGAGGTATCAGTTATGCGAACAATCCTATGCGAGGTTACTTTCGCTTAGGGACATAAACTTCCATAACGTGATGTCGATGAGATTTACGTTCAATAGAAAAGTTGCAGTAATAGTAATATAACATTTGCAACAATTGAAAAGTGTCTTAATATTCCCATATTTCTATTTTCTATTGTCTATTATTCTATCATTTCCGTTGTTACTGTAAACATGTGTTGTTATAGTTTTTATATGTATAGAATTATGTATTTCAAGGGGAAAAAGTCATTATTATTATTATTATTATTATTAAATACAAGTTACCAAATAAGAGAACAAGCTGCAATTTTCGGTTTTCCGCGAACTGTACTGTACAAATTGATAAAAATATAACAAGTACGCTAGATTACAGATATCTTTTACTACTACAAACCTAGCATATTTGAAAAAAAATACGTAGATGCACGCTCGTCAATACGACGGCGAATCTTCGAAAATCTCGTCCGAGGATTCGAGCTGAAAATCTATTCGAAAAACGCGTTGTGAGACTAACGGAACTGCTGCTACTTCTTTTGCGGAGTGTATAAACCGTGGCCCCAGGAAAAACTGGAGGGGTACGCACCGAGAAATAAATTTATTTCGAAATAATGAAGCATTTTGTGATAATTGCGCGGATGTCTATAAATACTACTGTACTTAAGCATTATCAGATTGTATTTATCAAAACTTGAAATATGAAACTGCAATCTCTTAGAGGAATTTCTGTTGAATTTTGATTACAAATCGAAGTAAATATATACCTTTCTGATGCAAATATTGACTACTTTTGCATATTTTTTACAACTATTTCAAGACAAAAAATTAACTTTTTCATCTTAACAAAGTATCAGATCATCCTTAGATTGGAGAAATATCCAAACATATTTTCAGAAAATTATAAAATGTTGACTAGAAAAGACCGCGCGATTAGGTCAACATTAAACCGTATTTCATTTTCCGAGATTCGCCTTAACCAAAATAGGACACCCTAAAAATCCTCTACATAACCCATCAAACGATCTCCTCTACTCCCTTATCTGTTTAACTCCCAATGAAGAGAGAATGCAATATTTGCTAGACAATTATCTATAAATTCCGACAATTTTCACATACTTAGCAAATATTGCATTCTTCGTAATACCAATATTCCTCCTCAATACAAATACCTAGATAATACACTACATGAAATAATGACCCAACTTTACAGCAGACAGACAGACACAACAGATTAATTAATTAATAATGTAATCAGATATTTCTAATCACGTGCAGAAAGACCGCGGGTCAATAGCCCTTTACAACTGTAATAATTAATATTAACTATTGTATTTTGTATACCGATAGATATAATGGTTCTGGATAGTTCTGGATAGTTATCTGGAGGGCAGCATAGCTACAGACACTTAGGCCTAAAATGGGCCCATTGTGAAACCTCCCTTTAAGGCTGCTCACTCGTCCCACCAGTCTATTTTGCGTGCGAGCTGCAAAACTCTGGTGGGTGAGGAGTTGCGAATGCTGACCATACTAGGCCAGTACTCCCATAGTATTAGATGCCTAGCGTTTACTTGAGCTGGGCAGAGGCATATTACATGCTCTGCTGTTTCTATTTCTTCATTGCACCCTCTACATAACAGGCTGTCCACCAGACCCATCGTGTGTAGGTGTTTGTTTAGCTGGCAGTGGCCAGTTAGGATCTTGGTCAATAATTTCAGATTAGTTCCAGATAAGTTAAGGCGGGCCGTGGCTACAATTTTACAAGGTTGTCTAATTGCAACCTTTGATTGATTGTAGCCCGGCGTTTCTCGCCATCTTACCTTGTGAAGAGCATGTATTCTATGCTCTATTATTTTCTTCAGAGTACCTGCAGGAAGTATTTCAACCTCTTGGGTTGTTAGAGGATGTAAGGATCCATTCCTGGCAAGTTCATCTGCTATTTTGTTGCCCTTGATGCCACTATGTCCTTTGATCCAGCAGAGTTCTAGCTTGTTATATATATATATATATATATATATATATATATATATATATATATATATATATAGATATAGTGGTAAGTCCTCTCCTGTCCAATCTGTCCTCAAGTAAGTTGAGGACTTGTTAAGGACAGTTGCCCTCTCTAGTGGCTGTGGCTTGGATGAACTAATGTATGGATGTTAGCGTATGTAGGCGATGTAATGCTCGTAGAAAAAAAAAGTGGAAAAGATGCAAGAAATGTTGCTAGAATGGAAAGATAGCTGGATATGAGGGGGTTAGTAGTGAATGTGGGAAACACTAAATGGATGATATTTAGAACTAACGGTAGGATGATTAGAGCGGAAGAGTTGAAATAAAATAGAATAATTATTGATAGAGTAGATTGTTTTAAGTAATTAGGTTTGGTCCAACTGCAGGGGTAGGTGTAGGAAGAATTCGGAGTGGATGCAACCAAAGGCGAGAATGGTTTGTGTGATAGCGAAGAGAAAATGTGAGATATGTGGAGATGGTAATATAGTAATAGCTTGTAACACTTGATAGGCTACGTGCATCACTATTATTGTATGACATAGAAGTGTGGGGATTGGGAGAGTGGAATATAATAGACAGGGAGCAAGGCTGGTTCCTGAAGAGTTTGCTAGGACTCGAAAGCTCAACGCCGATTACGGTGCTCTTGTAAGAAATGAATCGTAATTAACATGTGGTGGGTCTCGTGTGGGAGGATAGTGAAGTTTGAAGAAAGAGCTGTGGGTAACTCATCTCTATTTCAAATGCTAGAGAGATAGTTTATGTGTGAAAATATGAAGTATTTCCATCCCTACGCATTTATGCTAGACCCTAGTCTCTCTAGCTCTTACCGTTTTCGCATTATAGCGGTGAGAATATGTGAATATAATGAAATTTCATATTTTTTCCCGCTATAAACTCTGTATTTTTAAATGATAGATGGCTTATATGTGAAAATATCTAGCGTAGCCGTTGGATATGGTGTACAGCGTGTGTATTATGCCGACGGTACTTTGACTATAACGAAGACCACGGACATATTGCAAAAGTTTTACGTCTGCTTGAGTAAACAACCTAAATAAAAATTAACAAACTTACCTCCAACTAACTACTTTGTGAAGTTTAGTACAAGTGCAACTTGCAACTGAACCACATTTCGTATAATTGCAATTCTTAGTATCATTATTAATTCTGCGTTTTGTCAATTATATTCACACATTTTGAAATAAATATGTTAACGGCGTGTGGAAAACATTAACGAATTTATTATTGAACTATTAATTGAAATAATGAATAATATAAATAATGTAATTGCAGTACATTCGATGCTGATGCGCTTTTGTAATTAATTTAAACAGGTTAATCCTCTGACTGAAAGGATCCCTTATGCCGCCGTCTGGCTGTACCCTGCTGACTGATCGCTTGATATGATAATTCTTGTTAATAGCTATACATTATATCGGAATAGACATTATTATATGACCCGTTAACATTCAATTATTTATCTAGAGTGCTTGTTACAAAAAATTCAGCAATATTGGGGCATGACGTTTTATAATGTCACTCTACAACAAACTAAAAATATATAAAAATTATCCAACTTTACCCCTAATATGAAAGTATAATGCCATCTGACGACACCACATCAATTAACATAGCCCACCCATATGATAATTCTTATTTGATGTGGTGTCGTCAGATGGCGTTATACTTTCCTCTTAGGGGTAAAGTTGGATAATTTTTACATATTTTTAATTTGTTGTAAAGGGGCATTATTAAACTAAATTATACAACTTTACCCATAAAAGGCACCTTACACCGTCAATAATACTGTCAATCCTAGTACTGTCAATATTTGCTTCAATCCTCCTTTTATATTTATCAAGTAATCAATTATCCGGATAAAGATCAGTATTCTCTTCATTACATCATTAATATACATTACATGATAAGTAATATTGGCAATATTTTAGAATAATGAACATTTTAAACATATTATTGTACAGTACTACTGTCATTATTCTAAAATATTGACAGTAATATTGATCGTGTAAGGTGCCTTTATGAGGAAATGGAACCGGATACGGGGGATCCATAGTAATTAGCTCTACCATTTATTATAAAAATCACAGTATTATCGAGTAGAAACACCGATAGCGACAAAAACTACCACATTGAAGTTGGGATCAGTTACAATGGTCGTGTGATGTTTGGCTTTATTCTCTGTAGCTAAAAAGGATCAAACACCATAAAGTAATGAAGTATTTTATAACATGATATGTATTCAATCGAAAGTGTCTTTGAGAACAAATTACCATTGATATATATATATATAGGATGTGAGAGGGCGGATAACCGGTGTGAAGTTTTGCAATTCCGATAATTCCGGTCGCCGCGTTGGGGCTTTTTTCTCGCTGCATTGCGACTAACCGGAGTGTGACAAAAATTGATTTTTTTTCTACAATTGTTTACTCATATATTGGTAATCATAATATAAGATAAAAACAAATTTACTGTAAGTTTGTTAGCTGCTATTGAATAATATATGCAATAAAACAAATTGCAATTGCAAAGTTTGGCCTACGATTTTTTTTAAACTTTCATATTTCATTCAGAATTTAACAACAATCATCAGACATTATATATAAGATTCCTATACTTTTACAGGCCTTAATTTTTTTTAATTAATTTTAAACATAAACATGTATGTATATGGCGTGGTAAAATATCTGTAAAATTGATTAGAAACAAAATAATGAGTTTAAACAAAAGGATATTGAAAAAATAACAAAATGGTGCCTACATAATACACTAACCATAAATGAAGAGAAAACAAACGACATGATTATAAGTAAAAGGAAAACGAATTTAGCACAGCTAGAGCTCAAGATAAATGGACAAAAATTGAAACAAATTAGTGAGATAAAGCATCTAGGTATCTACACCAAAGACAATTTCAAATGGGATCGACATATAGAGGAAATAGTCAAAAATACAACGAGGGCATTAGCAGGCTTACATTAAGAAACTATCTGCCGGCTGAATACAAGATGCAAATTTATAATGCACTCTATGCATCAAACCAACTATTTAAGTAACATACAAAAAACTTAAATAAGATACAAGTACAACAAAGTAAAGCCCTGAAGGTAATTTTAAATAAACCAATGCATTACTCCACAAGAGACTTACATAAGGAAGCAAATGAGTTAACTATACTAAACAAAATCAAGCAAAAAAGTATAACATTAACAATGCAAATAGACAACAAAATTATTAAAAGCAACATCAACTTTAATAAACGAAAAGATATACACACCTATGAAACCAGAAGAAGAAGTGAAATAGTTACAATAAAAGATCGAACTTGCTCTACAAAGGTATGTTCGACTTAAAAACTCTAAATTAAGTTTTATTCTCTTAATAATTTGTAATGAACAACGCAATCCTTAGTCATCATGAATAAATATATATATATATATATATATATATATATATATATATATATATATATATATATATATATATATATAGTAATACAATAACAAAATCAAATTTATAAATCAACGTTTCCACTATTAGTGAGACAGTAAACGTATACTACCTAACCAAGATATATTTACTTGTGTACATTTTGTAACATCTAATTTTGAAACCACAATTTAAAATGTTTAAAAGGCACCTTACATGGTCAATAATACTGCCAATCCTAGTTCTGTCAGTATTTGCTTGAATCCTCCTTCAATATTTATTAAGTTATTAAGTAATCAATTATCCGGATAAACATCAATATTCTCTTCATTCCATCATTACGATACCTTACACGATCAGTAATACTGTCAATATCTTAGAATAATGAAAATTTTAAATATATTTTCATACAGTAATACTGTCATTATTCTAAAATGTTGACAGTATTATTGACCGTGTAAAGTACCTTTAAGATGTCAGGAAGAGTTAATAATATAATAACAATGCCAAATTTATTAATCAACGTTTCCACGATTAGTGAGACAGTAAATATATACTAAGCAAGAATATATTTACTTTTGTACATTTCGTCAGATATAATTTTGTAACCACATTTTAAAATGTTTAAGAAGCAATTACCATTTTTTAATTTTAATATTCTTTCGTGCCAACATGAAAGAATATAATAATATACTAATTACTCATTACCGCCGATAATTTCTTATAAAACTGGTAATTCCCTAGGGGATACCTCTGGCGTCAATGGGCTGGCATCCTTTTATATATTTAACTAAAACGTCTGCTACAACCAATTCATATTCTTTCTTATAAAACATAAATAATTTGATTAATATAAAATACGGAATCTTATATTTTACTCATTATTTTATTTATTTTTTTACCCTACCAACCAAACTATGCCCGTCCACTAATTCAAATGACTTGAACTCTGCACTACACTGTTATCCATTACTTTCTATGTTTCAATTATTTTAATTTATTAATTAACGCCTAATTTGTGAAAAAAAAAGTGAGAAACAATGTAGTGCATACAACATTGTTCTCTAGCTGTAAAAGTTTACCCTTATGTCTGCTATATTAATAAATATAAAAAATATATAATATAAATATATAAAATATAAATAATAATTGGTGTGACTTAAACTATTGATCTAATACGTAAAATATCTCTTCATTCATATTTACAATAAATACAAAACATACATTCTGTTCAGTTTGTCAAAACTTTTATTGTTTGATTGATTTTTCACAAAAGTTTTAGCTCGATTCAATCATTTTCCACTAAGACTTGCGTAAATATATTGTTTGGGAACAAGTGGACAGACTGATCAATACAAGAGGTATAAGAATCCAATAAAAAAAGATTTCTTCAAATCTAAATATTTTCTTATGTCAATATATGACATGTTTTACTGCTGCGTACATTCTATCTGTAATATAAAAATCAATATAATCGTATAATCTTCTAGAACGGTATGTATATTTTAACACATCGTGAAGAATATTTTATATTTTATGATAGTCGTTCCATTTTGACTAAGTCATTTTTCGGGTAATTGTCTGCGCTGTGGGATGCAATAAACATGGAGCCGTTTTCGTTTATCACTCTGGGCTGGTACGGGCTTATTATCTCTTGTTCTATTTGTTTTTGTTCAATATTATCGCGGGTTATAGTTACCTACCCTTTCTAAAACCGAGCCTATACTATGTAGATTTTTGGTTATTAGGGCACATTTTTTTGTAGCATACTTTACATCATTTTTCTATCGCCACCCATTTTATATTTTATTTATACTGATTACGATAATTCTTCATATTCTGAATACAGTTGTATGCAGTCGCATGATAAAACTGTCTACACAGTAGAATCCACATAGTAGAGTCCACACGGTAGAGTCCAGACGGTAGAGTCCACACGGTAGAGTCCACACAGTAGAGTCCACATAGTAGAGTCCACACAGTAGAGTTCACACAGTAGAGTCCACACAGAAGAGTCCACACAGTAGTGTCCACATAGTAGAGTCCACACAGTAGAGTCCACACAGTAGAGTCCACACAATGGAGTCCACATAGTAGAGTGTACACAGCAGAGTCTACAGAGTATCGTCTGCACAGTAGAGTCTACTGTACTGTACTTAAAAACTTATAATTACCATTATATAGGATATTAGGGTAGGGACATATGTGATGAAATTAATAAATCATTTATAATGATATTTTAGTTATTAGGAGCTTTTATAAGCAAGGCGAGTGAAGATTTTTTGTTTAGGACTCTTTCGATAGCTCATGCCTCGGGCTGAATTTGGACGCCTGTGTGCAACGCACACCTAGCACCAGTGCTAGGACTAGGGCCGGCGATGCTAAAAGCATAGGTACATAACTTCAGATATCAGACGAGACAATTACCACGAGGGTTTATTAATTATAAAATTACACATACAAGTCATCGCGTTAAAATTATTACTAAAAGTCAAGTAGTGAAACGTCTAGACGTTTAGTAAGGGGATGGGACCACCATTATATAAATTACAATAAACAAAATTGTCCATAATTTTTGACCGCATGTACGTAGGTACGTACGTTCCAACATTTGTCAAGGTAATATTATGTACCAAGGTCCAAAGGACTATTATTATATGTTTATGTAGACCTATACTGACATATGAGAGCGAGACGTGGAAACTAACGAAGAGGGACAAAAGTAGAATACAGGCAATGGAAATGAAATATCTCAGAGGAGTAAAACAAGTTACGAGAAGAGACAGAATAAGAAGTGATGACTTCAGAGAAGAATTGGGCATTGAAGCAATAGAAAAGTATATAGAAAAAAACAACAACTAAACTGGTGCGGACATTTAATTAGGATGGTCAAAAATAATCAAACAAAACAGGTATGGGAAGCAAGAACTGGAAATAAAAGAAAGAAGAGGTGGACCAATAAAAGAGTGGGACAACAGAATAGAGGAAATAATAAGCAAGAAAGGAAATACAGTTAAACAAACAAGAGAACTGGTAAAGAATAGATATATATATATATATATATATATATATATATATATATATATATGAATTGGTCAAATTTAAAGATTAACTTGTTAGCGATTGTCATCTTAAGATGTTTGCGCCGGTATGATTCAAAATTAAAGAGTGGGGATTCCGCCTAGGCACTCTCAAGGAAAAAGAGCATCGCTAAATTGATGGCATTTACAGTACATCCTACATGTAAACTCAGTATTCAACAATAATCACACACTGAGATGACAAATGTAGTAACTTCCAAAAATAAATAGTGGTAAATGGATTTTAAAGATTGTAATAGTTCCAGTAGTATAATGTTATCAATTTTTTTTGTTACATAATCACTTGGTTTATTCTAAACGCAAAAAAGTATTAAGGGAGCGTTAAAATATACATAATAATCATGAAAACAAAACAAGAAACCCGAAGATTCATTTCGGAAATTAAGACACTTGTCATCTGATAGTGCTGTGGTTGATTCGTCGTAAGGAAAGCATAGATGAAAGTTGGGCTGGTTTTCCAATTGCGATTACTACAAAAATCGTCCTGAGTGGACTATATATCACTGGGGTTTAGGCAAAAGGGCTTAAGTCGGGAAATATAAACTTTACAAGCCGTTTGTACCAGCAGAATATTTTTATTAAAAAGACATAAAAACCTTATTTTCGTAAAAAATATGACTTAAGCCCTTTTGCCCAAACACCAGTGATATGATATCGTATGATTTTTCTTGTTCCGAGTACGTAGTAGTAGTAATTTCAGTATACATCCAGTTTTATACTCAAGAATTATTTAAAGCAAATTAAATTGAAAATAAATTGGTTACTGCTATATTTACGTTACTTTACGGATTGGGATCACTTCAATCTATTCTGTAAAGCGGTCCTGACAGACAAACAAATATTGGAATCCTTTTGCCGCGCGGGGAAATTGGCCCGTAAAATCTGTACCCGCGCATTCCACCCGAACAGGAATATTTATGCCTTGTATCAAACTAGACTGCTGTAAAGGTTTATATGTCTGACAACAGCGGGAGTTTCTTACATAACCAGTAATGTCTCGGTTTCTTAATTATGTTTCTTGTTTTTTTTTAAATAAACATCCGCCCGAAGAAGTTTATCCAAAAAAAAACAAGAAACATAATCAAATTTCACATATATAATATACTTAAAATGGGATCAAAAAATTAAATTAAATTAGTACATAATCACTTATGTTTATTTTCATTAAACCATTCACTGTTTCTTTATCAATCTTACTATTAACTGGCGATACAGCTATGTGCAGTAATTTATTCTTGCCATTTCGCACAATGATATGATATTTTTATGTAAATTTTTTAAGTGAATAGACAAACTAATTAAATTATGTAGATGAAAGTCCATTAAGAAAAATGCTGGCAACTTATTGTATGCAGAACGGCTCTATTCGAAAAGTAAATTTTATAACAATTTACTTTTCGAATAGAGCATTTCTGCATACAATAGTTGCCAGCATTTTTCTTTAAAAAAATATTAAATGAGGGTGATGGTTTAGTACATTTGATCATGAATTATGCGTTTATTTTATATTTACTTTCCGAACACATCGCTGATGTAAAGAAAGATAGTGTTTTATATATATGCGATAACTATCCGGAAAAAAAAAACTATACAAGAAGGAAGGTATTGCATCTACAATCTAGAAAAAAATTAATATTCATTATGTTTTATGCGTAAAATGGTCGAAATAAACCCGATTTTTGTGATGTCTGTGTATGTATGTATGTATGCATGTTAAGCAGAATAAATGTGTCTATTTATTCCACTTCAACCTCCAACTATACGAATACAACACACTACAGAAATAATTTTTCGTATATCTAACACAGCATTCCCAACAAATTAACAAAAAAAAACTTGTATCTGTATAGGTACCGTCAGAAATAATCGAGATACTATTAAGAAAGCAATAAAAGTAACTCACAAGATATTTCACCTAGTTCTAAAGAAGGTGAACGTACTGTCATTGTTATGAATAAATCAGCTAAACCCTAAGGGCAAGAATATTCCACATTTCACTACAATATTTTTTGAAACCCATTGATCCAGGAAAATTTATTCAGCCCCAAAAAAGTAATTTGAAGTGTGTTAGTATAGACCAGGAGCTGCCCCTAATATTCTTATGAATACATTTACAAACCCGCCACAATGGGCTTTGGACATTGATTTTCAGCGGATTCGTAATGTTTTTTTATCTCTAATCGTACAAGTCCAATCTTAATTCAATTTTATGTGTGGATAAAGATGACTTAGGGCTATGAACATATCTATATATTAAGTTATGATTTTGCTTTATACAACTACAATTAATTATTAAAAATCGATATAAAATTACCTCATGTTGAAACTCTTATTTCAGCCCAATCATATATTTAATTGGTATTAAAATTAGACATGCATATGCTCTCTTTTATTCTCAGACTGACTGTAAAAAGCGATTGCAAAAATATAGTATGATTACTTAGTATGTTGGTAATTACTAGAGCTCTGCAAACGCGAAAATTGTGATGATTTCTAGCGCGTATTCTCGGCCGTGTTTTAGGGATACCCCCTCTTTCGATACGTTTTATAGCGCTTATTAATAAATGTATATGACACTACACTACCCAAATCCTTTATTGTTGTTTTCTAAATCTGTATCGTCCTTAAAGTTGTTTCTCATATCAAATATCTCACTGCATGAATTCGGTATCTTTCCGCTATAACGGTTACAATGATTTTAAAGTAAAATTTTTTGAAACTTTATTTTCATCTCAATTGCCTTAAATAAATCTTATGGTTGTCTTCTTCATACCTTTATTACCTTTTTTATTATTATTGTTTTCTTTAAATTTATTTGTTAATTACTTGCACTTCTATATGTTAATTACTTGTTAGTTTAAGGGCTTGAAGAAAGATTAGATTTGTTGTTAATCATAAAACACCCAACAGCGAAAATAATTCAAGTCTATTTGACCTTTGTCTATTATTTTATTGTATTGTCCCCGTGAATGTGTGTGTCAATACATGAATTATGATTTTATTAATATTTTTTATTAATAATAATTATTATTAAAATATATTATATATTTGGGGGTACGAGATTCCAATAAGTAGAAATCACTGCTATAGTATTTAAAGTGGATCAAAAATAATCTTGGAGAATAAAACTTTTAAAAAACTCGCCAATGCATAAGGAAACGTCTTTCGCATGATTTATCAATATTGAAAGAAATTTACTGGTCCCGAAAGAATAACGCACATGTGAACCATACCCTAAAGAATATTAAAAAAGTGCAGGTGTGCACAACCCTTATATATCAATGAGCAGAACGTCACGCGCGGACGCAGAATCTCCATGTCGTCGCGACGCTGTGATCACGTTTCATCTCTAGGTTTAGCTTTAGTTCGCGCGTCGGTTCTGTTGGTTACGGTCCACACGCGGATGCTGCGCGCTACACCAGTTTGCTCACGCAAGCCATAAACTCGAAAACAACAAAAAAAAACAGATTTAAAGTTCATTTCAGTTAGGCCATAAAGTTTGTGAGTTGTATTGGACTATAATTTAGACTTTATGACTATTTGTGAAAGTTTGTTTAGTTCGTCAGGCGAAGAAACGAAACACATCTAAATAACGGTCGCGAAATCGTGTTGTGCGGGAAGCGTGCGACAACCGTGGAGAATTTATGCATGCTTATGATTTATCATCAGAAGGAAAACTTTAGAAGCTATAAGGTACACGTGCTGAATAATTTTGCTGAAAATGAAAACGAGCCACCAACGTAATCATGCAAAATTGTCTTGTGGAAGGTGTTGAAGTAAATGCATTATTCAGAAGAGTTTAATAAATGTCTGACTTTTATATTAATAATACGTAATAAATAATAATTTGGTTTATTACTAGTGAAGTTTATATGTATATATGTCAAGTAAAATGGCGTGAAATTTGATATTTATTATATTTTTATCTTTACTTTGATTATTATATGCTATTTTACTTTTTTTTGTTATTTTGTAACTTTTGGGAGACTATTTGTTTCATTTTATAAATTACATAAACTACGTTCAAACAATTTAAGAGAGACATTATTGCCATGACGGCTATCTGAATGACTAATCACCAAATCTATTACATGTTTGAGCGAGATGGCCGCGAACGCCGGGTTAGAATTTAGAATAGGTAATTCATTACCACTCAAAATTTTCGCTCTCCGGTGGGACTCCAACCCGGCGTTCGCCGCCATCTCGCTATCAACTGCACTATGGAGGAATTACGAACATCTCGTGCTAGCGACTATAACCCTCCATGATGCAGTTGGTAGCGCGAAAGCTACGATAGCCTGAGCCATGGGTTCGAGTCCCACCGAAAAGTGATAATGAGTGAAAATTTTGAGCTTTAACTCAATCAAAAACTATACATTTTGCATGTATATCACATATACAATGTACAGCGAAGATAATTGTGCATTAAAATTAGTCATATTTGATCAATAGTAATAATAATAAAAATCAACAACTGCACAATAGTAATTGGTATATTTATCATATAAATTATAAAATTATTCATATTAGATCAATAGAAATAATAATAATTAACAATTGTACAATAGTAATTGGTATATTTATCATACAAATTATAAAATAATATTAAATTACATGTTACAAGTTGCAATCGTTCTTATTATTCTTCGGTCTTATTTATTTTAGTGTTGGTGGACCAATAAATTTGTTGTTATGAATTTACGAAGCATTAGTTATTATTTTCATACATATGATTCTACCTTGTTTATCCTTAGGCTGTCTTAATGTAGTCTCTTTGATCTTTCTACATTTTTTTTCAGCGTTCTTCTAGTATTGTACCAAACTAGTCTCATGACATCCTCTGTACCCTTTCTATGACTTTTGTTACTTTCCTTTGTATTTGCTATTCTTGATAGTCTTCTTCGTGCTTGGTATTTAGGTATTTTTTCCAATTGAATTTATTTTTCTATATCTCATCTTTAATAGCCTCATTCCACTTAGTTTCTTGGTTTTTTGGTGATTTATATTTTCCTTATTTTGTTCAGTTCCTTTGTAATTATTTTTAATTTTTTTCACTACGAGATAGTGGTCACTTCTTATTTCACTGCCCCTTTTTACTGTTACAGTTTTTACTCCTCTTCATATTCTTTGCTAAAACATACTCTATAATTGGTTTTTTGTCGCTGTTTTCTTGTACTTTTGTATATCCTCTATAATTGATTTTTCGTCTCTGATTTCTTGTACTCTTGTATATTCATGTATGTCCTCTATAATTGATTTTTCGTCTCTGATTTTTTGTATTCTTGTATATTCATGTATGTCCTCTATAATTTATTTTTCGTCTCTGATTTCTTATACTCTTGTATATTCATGTTTGTCCTCTATAATTCATTTTTCGTGTCTGTTTTTTGTCCCTTTTTACTGTTACAGTTTTTACTCCTCTTCGTATTGTTTTCTTTGCTAAAACATACTCTATAATTGTTTTTTTGTCGCTGTTTTCTTGTACTCTTGTATATCCTCTATAATTGATTTTTCGTCTCTGATTTCTTGTAATCTTGTATATCCATGTATGTCCTCTATAATTGATTTTTCGTCTCTGATTTTTTGTATTCTTGTATATTCATGTATGTCCTCTATAATTTATATTTCGTCTCTGATTTCTTATACTCTTGTATATTCAAGTATGTTCTCTATAATTG
Organism: Lordithon lunulatus; assembly: GCA_963942505.1. Lineage (NCBI taxonomy): Eukaryota > Metazoa > Arthropoda > Insecta > Coleoptera > Staphylinidae > Lordithon > Lordithon lunulatus. Next base: position 42,518,407 of record OZ012671.1, read on the forward strand.
ATTTTTCATCTCTGTTTTCTTGTACTCTTGTATATTCATATATGTTCTTGTGAGCGAATAGTGTGTTTAATATTTATACGTTTAGTATACAGATATCTATCATTCTGTTTCCAAAAAAAAATATCTCCCTTCATAAATAGACAAGGAAGGCATTCAAAACAGCAACTGAATTTAAAAAATATATATGTCCTCCCAGGTAAAAACATGTAACACAAATCGTATGTCGTCGGATACGGGTTCAAATTATTAGGACTACTAGTCATCAATGACATTGTTCCTTACGAACATAAAATGTAATTCTGTTCCCCTATTCCATACACAAAATTCCAGGACCTGATTGTCCAATATGGATGAAAGTTTTTCACCACCAGCAGTAATTAATGAAACCGATTTAAGGCTCTAATAAAATTAATTAAATAAAACCTTTTACGGCAACCTTTGTAACATATTTAAACAGACTGATTGGGTAGTATGACAACCATTCATGAGTTAACATTATTTTTCTCTCTAAATATACTTTTAATTATGTTTAGGCGGAAATACTCTTTAATGAACTTCTTGTTTCCTCTCTAATTTTTAATAAAACATCAAAGGATTTACAAACGTTTAGGTACTAATCAGAAATCTCGGATGTCCCTTAAATGAGGATCCGTTCATATTTAGGGCAATTACAATTGTCTTGACATCGGATAATACATAGCAAGGCAATCACGTTTTGAATTAAATTCAGCAAATTAAAATCAAAAGTGTATTGAACAACTTGGGCCCTACAAGTTGTTCAATACACTTTGGGTATACATTGATTCATTTCTTTATAATTAATAATATATAAATAATATAATTAATAATATATATTAAATCTTTGAATTGAAAGAAGAAAAAGTGACATACACCTAACAAAGAATAAAACTAGCACCCTTAATAAAATCCTTATCATAAACAACTCATTGGAATATAACAAGCTACAAAAATATATTAAGAAATCAAGGACATCAAAAATTTGGGTGTAAAGGACAAATACAAAGTGAAAGGACGCAACAATTGACCATCTAACCAACTATTCAAGACAACGGATAATGGAAGCAGTTTTCTAAACCAAGCAGACGGACGAGCCCTTCGCCGAGGATGCTATGGTCCATCTGCTTGCAGGAAACATGATTTTTTTTAACAATGTGTATTACATTTCTATATATTATTATACATATACATATACATATACATATACATATACATATACATATACATATACATATACATATACATATACATATACATATACATATACATATACATATACATATACATATACATATACATATACATATACATATACATATACATATACATATACATATACATATACATATACATATACATATCACGGTACCTAAATATTATAATATAGGGAGACACATTTGGCGAGCAGTTTTCTCTTTCTAGTCTAAAATATATAATAGTATACAGCAGCTATGAACATTTGTATACATTCATAATGTTTATTAAAAAGAAAAAAAGAGTATTTCATGTGTTTAACAATGAAACTCAAAATATGTTTTCACAAATCAAGAAAAATCAAAATATTTTCTTTATATTTCTACAATAATATCATCAAATATGATGTTACCTTTTTTAAAATATGATATTATTTATATACAAGGTGACATGCGCGCCGTTCGACGGGGATGATTTTTAATTACACAAATAAAATAAAATAATCAATAAATAAATTTTTAATAGTAAAAAAACAAAATTTTAATTTACTAGTAACATCTCGGTGGGCATTGGATCCTGAGGCCCATATTTTTGAACTGCTGTCAGTTAAATATTAATCCACGTTTCATGTTTCTCACTCTGACATTTGATATTATTTTTCTCGAACATTTCCTTATGTAACTTATATCATAATATACATCACTGATCGCAATCTGAGAAGAATTAAAATAAACGCAGAAAAATAATCCATTTCAGAATTTGTAATAAAAAAATGTCATTTGAAAAACTTGCCAATGACATTATTGCACATTCAAAAATTGTCGAAAAAAAATAACACTCATCAGAAATTGGCTATTTCAAATTAAAAATCGAGGTTTTTTTTTTGCAAAAATCATTAATAAAGGTGTTTATAATTATTATAATTTATTCCATACTTTAGGGACAGACTGTATATGGCTATTCTATCTGCGAATAAATATAATACTGTATATATTCATAAGATACTGTGAAAATCAGTGAAATTGTATAAGTTTTCTTGCCAGAAGACTTTTATTTAGAACATAACGTATATTAAAATAAATCCAAATGTTGTTTTATTAATTAATTGAAATGGGTGCTCTGCTTTTTTTGTGATTTTAAGTGCTCACTTAAAAAGTTATCAGTATAAATTCGCTGCCATTTAATATTAACCAGTTTAAACATACAGCTCCGGAGACGTTTCCTTCTGCCCGAACTTATACAAAACGGATGTCTCCTTTAACTTTAATTAATTATTATTTTATAAAGGCGTATGGGGTGGTTGCTAAAGATAGCGATTATCAATTAAATGGAAATATACACGGAGGGTGAGAGAAAACATTATTAATGGACTGTGTTTCGTTATTTACCATGGTGATAATCCACCAGTTGGAAACTATTAGAAACCTATTAAGGGCACTTTACACGGTCAATAATACTGACAATATTCTAAAATATTGACAGTATTACTGATCGTGTAAAAGACACCTTATTTTTATATTATCTCAGCTGCACACAGCACCAACAGCACGGTACAATAGCACTGCACTCACACGTCTTTCTCGTTCGGAGGCTAAACGATAGTTAGTTAAATGAACATAGCACATAAATACTTGAAACTAAAAACTTGTTCTAGTTTCTTAACGAATCTAGTACAATGTAATTCATGCTTTACAACCAAGATACAAATTCCTATAGAGAAATAGGTATCTAGTTTACGCTATAACACGCTCAGTTTTGAGAACTTATTTACAATACAAAGATATCTTAAATGGAAAATTATTATAGAATTCGCTGGCCGAGCGCCTTTGTTTTCGGGTTTCTGATGCTGACCATATGTTTTACGTATTTTAAATAAATGTTGTGCAAATTTGACTACGACTGGGGCTTTTTAAGGATGAAAAATATTATAGTTACACATTTAATGCGTTCAAAAATTCCTCAAAAATTACAAAATGTTCGTTACATTTTTTCAGTAATTCTACCTGTAGATGCTTTACGTATTTTGATCAAATTTTATGCAAATCGGACCACGGCGAATAAACTTTTTGGGTTTTTTTAGGGATGAAAAATGTAATAGTTGCACATTTAATGCGTTTAAAAATTCTTCAAAAATTCAATTTACATAATTTTTATTACATCTTCTCAATAGTTCTATCTCCATATGTTTTACGTATTTTTGTAAAATGTTATGCAAATCAGACTACGGCTAATAAACTTTTTGGGGTTTTTTATGGATAAAAAATGTAATAGTTGAACATTTTCATACGTTTAAAAATTCCTCAAAAATTCAATTTACAAAATGTTCGTTACATTTTTTCATTAATTCTACCTGTAGATGTTTTACGTATTTTGGTCAAATTTTGTGCAAATCGGACCACGGCGAATAAACTTTTTCGGGTTTTTTAGGGATGAAAAATGTAATAGTTGCACATTTAATGCGTTTAGAAATTCCTCAAAAATTCAATTTACAAACTTTTTATTACATCTTCTCAATAATTCTACCTGCATATTTTCTAAGTATTTTTGTCAAATTTTATGCAAATCGGACTACAGCTAATAGACTTTTTGAGGCTTTTTATGGATGAAAAATGTAATAGTTAAACATTTTAATGCGTTTAAAAATTCTTCAAAAATTCAATTTACATAATTTTTATTACATCTTCTCAATAGTTCTATCTGTATATGTTTTACGTATTTTTGTAAAATTTTATGCAAATCGGACTACGGCTAATAAACTTTTTGGGGTTTTTTAGGGATGAAAAATGTAATAGTTGCACATTTAATGCGTTTAAAAATTCCTCAAAAATTCAATTTACAAACTATTTATTACATCTTCTCAAAAATTCTACCTGTATATTTTTTAAGTATTTTTGTCAAATTTTATGCAAATTGGACTACGGCTAATAGACTTTTTAGGCTTTTTATGGATGAAAAATGTTAAAGTTGAACATATTAATGCGTTTAAAAATTCTTCAAAAATTCAATTTACATAATTTTTATTACATCTTCTCAATAGTTCTATTCGTATATGTTTTACGTATTTTTGTAAAATTTTATGCAAATCAGACAACGGCTAATAAACTTTTTGGGTTTTTTTAGGGATGAAAAATGTAATAGTTGAACATTTTCATGCGTTTAAAAAATCCTCAAAAATTCAATTTACAAAATATTCATTAAATCTTCTCAACAATTCTGCCTGTATATGTTTTACGTATTTTTGTCAAATTTTGTGCAAATCTGACTACAACTGATAGACTTTTTGTGGCTTTTTATACTTGAAAAATGAAATAGTTGAACATTTTAATGCGTTTATAAATTCCCCAAAAATTCAATTTACAAAATGTAGATTACATCTTCTTAATAATTCTACCTACATATGTTTTACGTATAGTTGTCAAATTTTATGTAAATCGGACAACAGCTAATAGAATTTTGAGGCTTTTTAGAGATGAAAAATGTAATAGATGAACATTTTAATGCGTTTAAAAATTAGCCAAAAATTCAATTTAAATTTTTTTGATTACATCTTCTCAACAAGTCTACCAGCATGTTTTACGTATTTTCGTCAAATTTTATGCAAATCATACAACGGCTAATAAACTTTTTGGGGCTTTTAGGGATGAAAAATGTAATAATTGTACATTTAATGCGTTTAAAAATTCCCCAAAAATTCAATTTATAAAATTTTCATTACATCTTTTAAGTAAGTATACCTGTTTATGTTTTATGTATTTTTGTCAATTTTTATAGAATTTGGACTACGGCTAATAGACTTTGTGGGGCTTTTTAAGGATGAAAAATGTTATAGTTGCACATTTAATGTGTTTAAAAATTCCACAAAAATTCAGTTTACAAAATTTTCATTACATCTTCTCAATAATTCTGTCTGTATATGTTTTACGTATTTTTGTAAAATTTTATACAAATCGGACTACGGTTAATAGACGTTTTAGGGATTTTTAGGGATTAAAAATGTAACAGTTGTACATTTAATGCGTTTAAAAATTCATTAAAAATTCAAATTACAAAATTTTTATTACATCTTCTCAATAATATTATTTGTATATTTTTTAAGTATATTTGTCAAATTTTGTACAAATCGGACTTCAACTAATAGATGTTTTGGGGCATTTTAGGGTTGAAAAATGTAATAGTTGAACATTTAATACGTTTAGAAATTCCCCAAAAATTCAATTTACAAAATTTTGATTACTGCTTTTCAATAATTCTACCTGCATATAATTTCCGTATTTTAAACAAATTTTGTGCAAATCGGACTACGACGAAAGGACTTTTTGGGGCTTTTAAGGATGAAAAATGTAATAGCTGTATATTTAATGCGTTTAAAAATTCCCCAAAAATTCAATTTACAAAATGTTCAATACATCTTCTCAATAATTCTACCTGTATATTTTTAAAGCATTTTTGTCAAATTTTATGCAAATCGGTCTACGGCTAATAGACTTTTTGAGGCTTTTTAGGAATGAAAAATGTAATAGTTGAACATTTTAAAGCGTTTAAAAATTCCCCAAAAATTCAATTTACAAAATTTTTATTACATCTTTTCAATAATTCTACCTGCATATGTTTTACGTATTTTTGTCAAATTTTATGCATATCTGAATATGGCTAATAAACTTTTTGGGGCTTTTTAGGGATGAAAAATTTAATAATTATACATTCCATGCGTTTAAAAATTCTTTAACAATTCAATTTACAACAATTGTATTATATCTTCTGAATCATTCTACCTGTATATTTTTTAAGTCAAGTTTTATGCACATCGGACTACGGCTAATAGACATTTTGAGGCTTTTTCGAAATGAAAAATGTAATAGTTGAACATTTAATGCGTTTAGAAATTCCCCAAAAATTCAATTTACAAAATTTTGATTACTTCTTTTCAATAATTTTACCTGCATATATTTTCCGTATTTTAAACAAATTTTGTGCAAATTGGACTACGAAGAAAAGACTTTTTGGGGCTTTTTAAGGATGAAAAATGTAATAGCTGTATATTTAATGCGTTTAAAAATTCCCCAAAAATTCAATTTACAAAATGTTCATTACATCTTCTCAATAATTCTACCTGTATATTTTTAAAGCATTTTTGTCAAATTTTATGCATATCGTACTACGGCTAATAGACTTTTTGAGGCTGTTTAGGAATGAAAAATGTAATAGTTGAACATTTTAAAGCGTTTAAAATTTCCCCAAAAATTCAATTTACAAAATTTTTATTACATCTTTTCAATAATTCTACCTGCATATGTTTTACGTATTTTTGTCAAATATTATGCATATCTGAATACGGCTAATAAACTTTTTGGGGCTTTTTAGGGATGAAAAATTTAATAATTATACATTCCATGCGTTTAAAAATTCTTTAACAATTCAATTTACAACAATTGTATTATATCTTCTGAATAATTCTACCTGTATATTTTTTAAGTCAAGTTTTATGCACATCGGACTACGGCTAATAGACATTTTGAGGCTTTTTCGAAATGAAAAATGTAATAGTTGAATATTTTCATGCGTTTAAAAATTCCCCAAAAATTCAATTTACAAAATTTGGATTACAACTTTTCAATAATTCTACCTGCATATGTTTTACGTATTTTTGTCAAATTTTATACAAATCGGACTACGGCTAATAAACTTTTTGGGGCTTGCTAAGGATGAAAAATGTAATAATTTTACATTTAATGCGTTTAAAAATTCCTGAAAAATTCAATATACATAATTTTGATTACATCTTTTCAATAATTCTACCTGCATATGTTTTACGTATTTTGCACGAATTTTGAATAAATTTTGTGCAAATCGGACTACGAATAATAAACTTTTTGGGGCATTTTAGGGATTAAAAATGTAATAGTTGTTCATTTAATGCGTTTAAAAATTCCCCAAAAATTCAATTTACAAAATTTTGATTACAACTTTTCAATCATTCTACCTGCATATTTTTTACGTATGTTTGTAAAATTTTATGCAAATCTGACTTTTTGGGGCTTTTTTGGGATCAAAAATGTAATAGTTGAACATTTTAGCGATTAATTTCCCAAAAATTCTATAATAAATAAATAATGTGTAGTGCGCGTGATGGAGAAAGACTTATTTGACTTTATTTGAGGACTTCTGACTATCACATCAGGGGTGTATTTTAGGAATAAACAATATCATCATTATTTGGACAACGCGATATACCCATAGAGAATGATATGCAGTATAATCTCCGTGTTCTTCCAAGCAGAAACCACCAAGTAAGAATTACTAATCTGGGACGGAGACATACTAGAATGCATGAGAGACGAGATCATCGGAGCAGGGAAACACCTAAGAAAGGACAATGCCGGGATTGGAGGAGAAGGTGTCATTCCGATGATTCGAAAGCCTGAACTTAAAGATCTAGGTGAGAAAGGCAGTTGAACTGGTGAAGAGGGGCGCTATAGTCCTACTGGAGTTGAATAGAAGAGAAAATCGATGCAAGCAAAGATACTGTTACAGTTTCGGCGAATATGCCGATTACCCCTGCTCCACGCTCAGTAGGGTAGGAAAAGCCTGAGCTGCATGCGCCTCTTCAGCGGATGCTAAGAATAGGGGGCCTATTTGCCCCTATAAATAACGTGCACGCACCACAAAACGGCAGTCAGTTCTCTATCACGAAGACTCAGAGGACTGGTTCATATGACCCAACTATCGCTTTGTAACCGATACCTTTTTAACTTTGGTAAATCGATCCTCCCTCACCAAGACTCAGAGGATCGATTTATTTCCTTGAAGCTATCAGCTTACACTGATAATTGTGCCCCATATTCCTCTTGTGACGGTTCTCCCTCACCACGACTCAGAGAACCGATTCAAGAACATCATCGACGCCGAGCGTTGATTCTATCTTCCCCGTAAGGCGGCCTGACGGTTTTTAACCCTCCCCATGCCTGTCTTACGAAGAGCTGATCCCGGCGACTGACAGCAGCTTCCTTCAACAACCCCGTCGACGTCGAGCATTGATAGCAATATTTGAATTTGAGGGACACTAATATATACAGGTTGTCCTTAAAGTATGGAATAAATCCAATAAAACATTTATTTATAATTTTCGGCAAAATTGTACGGACACGTCGATATTTAATTATAAATTGTCAACTTCGAATCAAATGTCAATTTTATTAAGCCAATTTTGAACGTGCATTGAAATTTTTTTTAAATGACAACCCTATCTTTTTATTAGGATCTCTCGGTGTATTTTTACTAAACGGAGTGTGCAAAAAACGATTTTGTTCTAAAATTGTTTACTCATGTCTAGGTAATCATAAAATAAGAAAAAGACTAATTAAAGTATATTTTGTTAGCTGTTATTGAATAATATTTGTCATGAAACAAATTGCAATTTTTTAATATTTTTCCGCACATGATTTTTTTTAAACTTCCAATACATTGTTTAGACTTTAACAGCAATTATCAGATTTATATTCGTGTATTGGACTCTGGCAAGACTTGAGCGTTATGCTGTAGCAATTACTTTCCACAAAATCAAGTATTGGCGATTCAAACGTTAACGGTTTTCTCCTGATTCGTAGGTACATTTCAGTCACTTCTAGAACAATTTGTGATTGTTAATGTGCTTTTAAGGTATAAATAGCAAAGCTTCGGGTATATAGTCATGTATATGATGAAAAAACAAAGATTATGCAGACAGATGCCCTACTAAATATAGATCATTTTCTGCCACCAGATAGTATCAGAGTATCAGCCGGCTTGAATCGCCTATACGCACTTTAAATCAAGTTTTATTCGTATGACGAGCTAGACTCGTCAGATGTCACTTCAACAAAACATGTACATGACGAGAGAGTGACGTCTAATGTACCGAACAAGTTAAAAGTCGACTTGAACTTTGATCTTACTATTATAACCTATAAGACAAACAATGATCAAGTTGTACCATTTGAAACAAAAGAATACACGGCAAGCTTAGTTTAATCCAGAACAATGAAAAACAAACAGTGCGATTGTTAATTTTTTTCTCCTAATGTAATTTGCTCGAGGACAATAAACAAATATTAGTATACTCGTACATTGAGCCTGACAGCTAAGTAAGCGTTTGGTTAGTAATCTTACATTAAAGTACATGTAAACGAACCTGCGAAGTCCCGTTTGTAAATTAAAGTACGTTTTGCATTAGTTTGGACTGAACAAGAGACTGAAGTTTATATTTTATGAGATAATAACTCGTGATTACACAAGAAAAATAACCAAAAATACTAACCTCATCATCAACTGCATTACGCTGCTGCTTGGTACGATCCATTGCACATTAACAACACTAATCACTACACATAATTAATTTTGAGTGTGTATTATATTAAAATTATTCGCACTAAACAATCACGCACGCACAGCAACAAATGCCAATACTCGACTGAGTCATGCGTGCTACGTTCCATCAGCTCGCCGTATAACAAAAAAAACATTGTTTATTAGGGTACTTTACAATAATTTTATTTATGTACGAGGTTTTTAAAATTATCTAATTCATATATTGCAAAGTTAAAGTGGAATCCGCTTCAAGAATATGTAATAAATCATGAAATAAAATAATCACGTGATGCTCCGAGCTGAATCACAAAGACGCGAAGCCATGCGCGACAACAATAGCCTCAAGCGGCTATAGTCCATTAATAATAATAATGATAATAATAATAATAATAACTCCTTCCAATCGATTCCTATACTGTAAATCTAAAATTACCGCAATTTATCTGAGATTAAAAACGAACAATTCTTTATCAAAAACAATATTGAACTAATGACCAACATCTTAGCCCGTGTGTTCCTGTGGGTTGTATGTTGGGCTATGTAGTTTTAATGGAGTAATATTATTGTTGTCCTATAATTGGATTTTTCTTTCCGTAGGACAATAAAGCTTATTATTATTATTATTATTATTATTATTATTATCATAAATATTGGTATCTAGTGGTGAGGTCTGAAAGTATTCACGTAGGTTAGATATTTCTATATAGTACATATTTTGTATGTATATTATCCCTCTTCCTTCCATTTTTCGTGGCAGATGAAATCTTTGGACACAACTTCGGGGATGGTGTGCTCTGTAGGCTGTGTATTGTACTCTTATAGTATTTACCAAAAATATATGTTATTGTAATATCTTATTAAAATTAGGAAACACATTTATCTACTGCAGCTGCTTCAAATTCAAACATATACCCATGCCTGTCTGCGAAACCGTATGTGTTCATGTTCCCTTAACTACAAATTCCAATTACATACGATTTCAATATAAATTGTAAATGTAAATGAGTGACGTGCATGATTTACCCAGGTAACAGTTTTAGATGCAGACGCTGAATTTGGGTATAAGTCAATAGCAGAAAGGACTGACTGGCGGTGTGCCTCAATCATGTTCAAATAATTTGTATCTGAAAAATATTCTCATGTAATGAAATACAACATAATTTACAGCGGTTGGTTGGTTTTTATTAACAAAAATTAAACGTTATATTATCTGTATCACGGAAATGTCATCTAGCATAAAAGTGGTTATACAAATATTAAAAATGTTTTTATGATGGTCTCGGCAGTAAATATAAACATGCATACAATTACTTAACCGTCGCGGTGTGCCGGGCCAACGTGAGATAGCTCAGGTAAACGTATCCCCGTTGAGCGAACACATTTTTTTTTGCTACTATATTTTTTTATCGAGGCAAATGTGCTTTTATCAAAATAAACGACGTGGTCATGTATTCGCATGAAGAAAAAATATTCCTGTGTACTGTACTATTTGTCTCACACTCATTTTACTATTATTTTCTTCTGTGCAATAGGTTCTTACCCATAAAAATAATAGTAATTGAAAATAAGTGTGACAAAAATGGTATAGATGCTCTGCTATTATTATCTTATATGTTATTAATCTTGTTACGGTTTCAGGATGTAACGTTGGGATATTTTCACCATTTAGTTATCTTACTGCTAATTTTTATTTTTTAAGAAAATATATAGTTTACCCAGCTCAGTGGCCGAGTGTGTAGAGACGTCGTCCGCCTCATACTGAGCATGGGGAGCCTGAGTTCGATCCCCAGCGGGGAGCGTGATTAAACTCCTCTGAGAATCTCTTGACCGGCGGAAAAGCCTCACGACTGATAGCCCTATAAAGATAGTTTATTGAAGTTTTTGGTAACAATATCCTTACTGAAAACTTGCCTTAAGGCGAATCTTCGAGAATGTCGTTTGAGGATTCCAGCTGAAAATCCAACCCAAAAACGCATAGTGAGATAAACGAAACAGCTTCTACTTTATTTGCGGATTGTACAAGCCGTCGCCCCAGGAAAAACAGGTTGGGTGGGCACCGAGAAATAAATTTATTTCGAAATAATGGAGCATTTTATGATAAATTGCGCGGATGACTATACATTATACTACTGTACTTAAGCATTATCAAATTGTATTTATCAAAACTTGAAATATGAAACTACAATCTCTTGGAGGAATTTCTTTTGAATTTTGGTTACAAATCGGAGTAAATATATACTTTTCTCAAGCAATTATTGACTACTTTCGCATATTTTTTACATCTATTTCGAGACAAAAAATTAACATTTTCGCCCTAACAAAGTATCAAATCATCCTTAGACTTGTGAAATATCCAAAAATATTTTCAGAAAATTATAAACTGTTGACTAGAAAAGTCCGCGCGATTAGGTCAATATTGAACCGACTTAAAAGCACGAATGAGATCTATCTATATAAAGATAATTGTTTTATATGCGTTATGTCCGTAAAAAAACTTTGAATGCCACATCAATTGTGGTAATTGTTCCCTCATTTTGTAAAAACTGTCTGATTCCTCCAAACAAATCTTTGACGTACCATACCAAAATAAACAATTAGATGTATTAGCTACTAGCTTAAATTCGTCTCTACCACAATATTAGCATCCATATTCTATATTGAGGGGGATCACTAACCACATATTATAAACTTGACGGTGAAATATCAACATTCATAGACGTGAACAAATTACTAAGTAAAACTGGTAGTAAACATTCCTTGTTCGAGGACTGGCGATTCTTTGTTTACCTGTAGACGAGCTAACATGACCGCACATTCGATGAAAGCCAATTGGTGAATGTATGTGGTTTCTGCGTGTGACTAGTTGATTGTTCATTTCCTTTGATATGTGTGAAAAACCGACACGGAATGGGTTGGTTAGTGCTCGGCGAACAATCACCTATATTTACTATGCATTTGCTTCAAACTAACTATCCAGACTGCACGGTATTATTCCACAATATATGTTCGATATCTACATATAGTTTTATAATTGATACATGCACAAAGTATAGACCGTATTTATGTGGCTGTAGATGTATAAGATGTAAAAGTAGGAAACAATTAGTTTCTAGGTGTTCATAGGGTGTTGCAGCAAATATATATTCTACATTAACCAATGTAATGTTTATGGGATGCTGGTATATAAATTCTATCTGCCGGAAATGAATGTAAGCACCCCCGGATTTAACTGTACTGCCCAGAGGATGACATTTCTTGACTATATTTTTGCAAGAACTCATTTTATTTAATAAAATATTGAGAAAAGAGTTCTTACGAAAAAACGCTCTTTAACTTAATCGCATGTATAATTTTTCCAATTTAATACAAACAAAGTTACCTTTCGCTGCCTAAGCTGCAATACCACACATCTAAAATTTGATTCCAGGTTAACAGGAGAGCATACATCCTTCGTAGTTCCCGTGTTTTTTATCTTATGAATTTTATAAATAATGCAGATTTAATATTTACTTTACTTACAGTGTCCTTTTCTGTACACCGCTGATTTAGCAATTTATTATAATTTTAAATTAGTAATATCACATAATTATTATTAACGTAGAGTACTAAAACGGGGGAAGGTATATACCGTTACTTATCTGAAACCATCTGTTTTTCATATTTTATTACATATTTTGACAGATAATATCATAAGGGTGGGCTCCGTAGGGACTTAGGGAGCCAGGTCCCTAAGCAAAATATTATATATACTTTTTTAAATGCGCTGACGAAGTGAACAATTAATTCTTGAAGATGATAGGTATTTTAAGTGCATATAATTCAAACCCAATGTTCTTTTTTTTTTCGAGTAACTGAATGTGTTAATTTATTTCTTCTTAAGGTTTCGTTTCACATTATTAATCGCCCCATGGGCAAATTGTATCGCTCTAAGTTTTACGGTCGTTTGCGGGTTGTAAGGCGTACGAGAGACTATAAGTCCGGAGCAGCACACAGTAATGAACGAAAACAGCTTTTCATGAGATGTAGAATCACCTAAAAGCCGCCGGTGTTATATTATAGTATCTATTGTATTGCTCTTAAATTGCATTATGTATTATGTATTTCAAAATAAAACAAATGCAGAATTTATTATCATTATTATTATTTTTTTATATTTTTGTGTGTTGTCATATAACCTAAATGTCATGCAACAACAAATGAAATTATGGCGATTATGTTATAAATGTATCTTGTTACTTTGTATTTTTTTTCAAATGAGATTCGTAATTAACGTACCATAATTTCAATTGGGGAGTCTTATATTTCCTCACTATGTTTGGTGGGGCTGGAATGGCTATATTTATGAGAAAGATCGTGTTTTTTGTCTTAACATGTATAATGTATAGTATACTTAACATGTATAATGTATAGTATAATGTCAAGGCGGTTGTGATTGATAGTGATATATGCCCTACTATAGTGATAACCCAGAAAGCATACTGGTAAATGAAAAATTTATTGGGACAAAGATATACAGACCGACCTGTATAACTCTGTCCCAATATATTTTGAATTGTTTATTTTTGGGTTTTTCTGCTTGCAGTAATATAAGCAGAAAAACTAATTTTGGAGGGAGCAATTTTTTTAGCTAGGTATGTTTCCACTGATTTTCACGAACAATCTTTGAATTTACGTTACAACTAGTTTGTGTAATCATCCTTTCTGCTTCCGATATTAGCATTAAAATCTCCGATTTCGCTCCAAAACTCCTTCGTAGCTATTACATCTGGACAATTGCCTTGGTGTTGGTTTGAATCTGTCTTTGTTACATTCCTGTAGATGCGCTATCTATGGAATAACTCTACAAAGACATAATAATGGCTCCGATAATCTTGAAAAGTAAAATACTCTATTATCATTTTAATGCATCGTTATCGCTAAGGCGTTTAGAACAAATCAACGCGCTGTTGATTTGTTCTAAACGCCTTAGCGATAACGATGTTAGCATTAAAATCACAATGGAATATTCTACTTTTCAAGATTATCGGAGCCATTGTTATGTTTTGGTAGAGTTATTCCACTCAACTCATTGGAGGCACTCAATGATTTGTAATTGATATTTGTTGGATAAACTCATAATAATATAGACGACGGGTCTTATTATTGTTACCGTTTTTGTTACTAGGTGTTTCAGTTTCTTGATCAGAATAGTTACTACGTGATTTTATTAGTGTGTATTTACTTTATTTTGCTACATGGCCTGATTTCAGTATTTTACAATTTTCACCAGGTCACATAAACCTTGATATCCATTCAGATGATGTTTAAACAACCCTGCATTTGGTTAATATTAAAAAATGACAATGGCCATTATTATATCCCATATCATGACTGTATTAACTACTTTTTGTTAGAATTTGAAAATAATTGGACATCCAGTAATATACTTATGGATGATTTTGTATTCATAAACCCTGAGATTCACTTATGTGGAGTTTAAACAACCCTGCATTTGGTTAATATTAAAAAATATCAACGGCTATTATTATATCCCATATCTTGAGTATATTAACTACTTTTTGTGAGAATTTGAAAATAATTGGATATCCAGTAATAGAGTTATGGATGAGTTTATATTCATAAACCTTGAGATCCATTGAGGTGGAGTTAAACAACCCTGTAGTTGGTTAATATTAAAAAATGTCAATGACTATTATTATATTCCATATCTTGAATATATTAACTCCTTTTTGTGAGAATTTGAAAATAATTGGATATCCGGTAATAGAGTTATGAATGAGTTTATATTCATAAACCTTGAGATCCATTCAGGTGGAGTTTAAACAACCCTGCAGTTGGTTAATATTAAAAATGCCAATGACCATTATTATATCCCATATTTTGAATGTATTAACTACTTCTTGTGAGAATTTGAAAATAATTGGATATCCAGTAATAGAGTTATTGATGAGTTTATGTTCATAAACCTTGAGATCCATTCAGGTGGAGTTTAAACAGCCCTGCAGTTGGTTAATATTAAAAATGTCAATGACCATTATTATATCCCGTATTTTGAATGTATTAACTACTTCTTGTGAGAATTTGAAAATAATTGGATATCCAGTAATAGAGTTATTGATGAGTTTATGTTCATAAACCTTGAGATCCACTCAGGTGGAGTTTAAACAACCCTGCAGTTGGTTAATATTAAAAATGTCAATGACTATTATTATATCCCATATCTTGAATGTATTAACTACTTCTTGTGAGAATTTGAAAATAATTGGATATCCAGTAATAGAGTTATTGATTAGTTTATGTTCATAAACCTTGAGATCCACTCAGGTGGAGTTTAAACAACCCTGCAGTTGGTTAATATTAAAAATGTCAATGACTATTATTATATCCCATATCTTGAATATATTAACTACTTTTTGTGAGAATTTGAAAATAATTGGATATCCAGTAATAGAGTTATGGATGAGTTTATGTTCATAAACCTTGAGATCCATTCAGGTGGGGTTTAAACAACCCTGCAGTTGGTTAATATTAAAAAATGTCAATGACTATTGTTATATCCCATATCTTGAATGTATTAACTACTTTTTGTGAGAATTTGAAAATAATTGGATATCCAGTAATAGAGTTATTGATGAGTTTATGTTCATAAACCTTGAGATCCACTCAGGTGGAGTTTAAACAACCCTGCACTTGGTTAATATTAAAAATGTCAATGACTATTATTATATCCCATATCTTGAATGTATTAACTACTTTTTGTGAGAATTTGAAAATAATTGGATATCCAGTAATAGAGTTATGAATGAGTTTATATTCATAAACCTTGAGATCCATTCAGGTGGAGTTTAAACAACCCTGCAGTTGGTTAATATTAAAAATGTCAATGACCATTATTATATCCCATATTTTGAATGTATTAACTACTTCTTGTGAGAATTTGAAAATAATTGGATATCCAGTAATAGAGATATGAATGAGTTTATATTCATAACCTTGAGATCCATTCAGGTGGAGTTTAAACAACCCTGCAGTTGGTTAATATTAAAAATGTCAATGACCATTATTATATACCATATCTTGAATGTATTAACTACTTCTTGTGAGAATTTGAAAATAATTGGATATCCAGTAATAGTGTTATTGATGAGTTTATGTTCATAAACCTTGAGATCCATTCAGGTGGAGTTTAAACAACCCTGCAGTTGGTTAATATTAAAAAATATCAATGACTATTATTATACCCCATATCTTGAATGTATTAACTACTTTTTGTGAGAATTTGAAAATAATTGGATATCCAGTAATAGAGTTATTGATGAGTTTATGTTCATAAACCTTGAGATCCATTCAGGTGGAGTTTAAACAACCTTGCAGTTGGTTAATATTAAAAATGTCAATGACTATTATTATATCCCATATCTTGAATGTATTAACTACTTTTTGTGAGAATTTGAAAATAAGTGGATATCCAGTAATAGAGTTATGAATAAGTTTATATTCATAAACCTTGAGATCCATTCAGGTGGAGTTTAAACAACCCTGCAGTTGGTTAATATTAAAAATGTCAATGACCATTATTATATCCCATATCTTGAATGTATTAACTACTTCTTGTGAGAATTTGAAAATAATTGGATATCCAGTAATAGAGTTATTGATGAGTTTATGTTCATAAACCTTGAGATCCACTCAGGTGGAGTTTAAACAACCCTGCAGTTGGTTAATATTAAAAATGTCAATCACTATTATTATATCCCATATCTTGAATGTATTAACTACTTTTTGTGAGAATTTAAAATAATCGGATATCCAGTAATAGAGTTATGAATGAGTTTATATTCATAAACCTTGAGATCCATTCAGGTGTAGTTTAAACAACCCTGCAGTTGGTTAATATTTAAAAAAATCAACGGCTATTATTATATCCCATATCTTGAATGTATTAACTACTTTTTGTTAGAATTTGAAAATAATTGGACATCCAGTAATATACTTATGGATGATTTTGTATTCATAAACCCTGAGATTCACTTATGTGGAGTTTAAACAACCCTTCATTTGGTTAATATTAAAAAATATCAACGGCTATTATTATATCCCATATCTTGAATATATTAACTACTTTTTGTGAGAATTTGATAATAATTGGATATCCAGTAATAGAGTTATGGATGAGTTTATGTTCATAAACCTTGAGATCTATTCAGGTGGAGTTTAAACAACCCTGCAGTTGGTTAATATTAAAAATGTTAATGACTATTATTATATTCCATATCTTGAAGGTATTAACTACTTTTTGTGAGAATTTGTAGATAATTGGATATCCAGTAATAGAGTTATGGGTGATTTTGTATCTGGCGTATTACACAGAGCGCGCATTTTATTTTTGATATTCCTCTCCTAATTCCAGTAACCTTTCCTCTGCTTTAAGAGTTTTTCCATTATATATAGCAATATGAAGCTTTTTCTGTTAGCAGCCTATAGTCGTTCAGTGATTTTTATCGCCCCTGATTATATTCTTCGACCGCTGCCTTGGAGGGCTAGCTGGGAACTCGGGGCCTTTTGTCTTTTCTGTTTCTATCGATGTAAAATATATAGAGAAGTTTTTTGGAAGTTAATAAACACACTTACCTTGCGGTTTTTTGAGTTTGTGTGGTCCAACTTACTAGGACTGTGTATGCCACGTTGTTTTCTAAGAAAATCATCCGCCAGCATACTGTCGATATAATCCACAACTAATCGTATCCTACATGCTCGTCCGAAGTACTTTAATATTACTACTACTGCCTGCCTGCCTCTTTGCAACCTCCCATTCTTGGTGCAAACGGTGCTATTTCACTAACTATCATCACTTAGTTTAGCCTGTAGGTCAATACAGTTGCCAGGCACTGGGAGCTATAAGTGGGTACTCTGTGAGGACCAGTTGCCGCCAGCCATCTCCCGTCTTTGACGCTCAATGTAACCGCTGTTGGCAAAAGAAGCTACTTCTACAACGTATCCCCATATACCTCAGTAACGGCATACACAAATATATTCAATACTTCAAGTTTATGCTAAATTATATTTATATTATTTTAAAAGGCAGACAGACTACGATCAATAGCTGATTCTGTCGCGTTTGTATAATTTATAATGTTTGTTATTTTATGATTATATATAAGATATTGTATAATATATAAAGTATAGAAAGGATATAGTTTCTATATGTATAGAATTATGTATGTCAAAGGGAAATAAAAGCTATTATTATTATTATTATTATTATTATTATTGATAGTATGGATGAAAATTTCAGAAAATTAATTTGCCAACACGCCTAATAAACGAATAAGCAGAACCAACTAAGACTTAATGATTATGCATTAATATTTAATATAATCTTTGTGTAAACACATTTTCAACCAAACAAATGTTTTTAGAAGTATGTAAATTACGGAATCAAAATTACCGGGTTAATTTAATTCAAGTGGCCGCCTTGCAATACTAATAAGCGCATACAAAGGTCAGTTGTTACGACTGGTAAACAATTAAAATGAAAATTGTATGTAAATATTATTTCTTGACTTACAATTATACCAAAACAGTTATATGATATCATATAATGTCTGTAATATATGGATAAACTAGAATTATCTTTCATGTGTTTCTAATTATATGTATACTGTACATGTATGTATACAGATATAAAAATTTAAGATTACGATAGTAAAATATAAACATTTTATTTGTTTCAGATATATGCAGTTAAACAACAAATCTTGGAAGGAACTGCAGTTTGTATCGCTACAAACTTTTAAGGTGTTGGAAGTTAGACAGTAACGCCGCTTCGGATAGATAAGCAGGTTAGTAAGAGGTACTCTCTACTTGGTTAAATTATCGCAACGAATGTACTTTTAAAACTAGGTATGTTATTTACCTAAGCATCATGGAAAAACATCGCTATATGGTTTGATTTAAAAATATCATTAGTTTTCTTATTGCGTTATTGAGTGTAACTGATATAATAGGAATAGAAAATTATCTATTAGTAGTAGTTACTGTATTTGTTATAATTCTCTAACTGACTACCGAACTTCGTGTTCTTCTTATGTGTATTAGTGTATATGTATATGAATATTAGAACAAATAGACCCCGAGTTTTCTAAAGGTCGTTTTATACAAGGCAATTTATTAGCTCAAAAGTTGTTCAAGAAATGAATTCATACAATTCATACAATTTGTCCTTGACAAATAGAACGCGTTAAATTTTTCCTTTCAATCTACCATCCAATTGAATATTTCAAATAATTTGCTGTATGATACGAGATAATTTAGATTGTCTCGCATCTTGACTAACTTTTGAGTCTAGAAATTGTCTTGTTTAAAACGATCTTAAAGTGTCGTTAATTGTATCCGAACGACAAATGGTACCGATTGCCCTTGCCGGGATTTGAAGTGGGGCCGGTCGGTCGCAATGCGGTGGTGCTGACCACTGTGCTATATGGTCATATTATTAATTATATCATTTATTAGCCTAATTATTATATAAGGCACCTTACACGATCAATATTACAGTCAATATATTAGAATAATAACAGTATTACTGTACGATAATATGTTTAAAATGTTCATTATTCTAAAATATTGCCAGTATTACTCATCGTGTAATGTATATTAATGATGAAATGAAGAGAATACTGATCTTTATCCGGATAATTGATTACTTGATAAATATAAAAGGAGGATTGAAGCAAATATTGACAGCACTAGGATTGACAGTATTATTGACCGTGTAAGGTGCCTTTAATATTAATGTGCATAAGAGATTATTTTTGGAACACATTTGTTTTGCAATTGTTTGCCATTATTAGGAATTTTTATCTCTATAATAATCGCCCTTCTCATGCTTTTCAATAGCTTGTCGTAGAACTTACGGAATGCGATTCATTTACATAGTTTAGAGAAAAAGTATACATATATACATATATATATATATATATATATATATATATATATATATATATATATATATATATGAAAGAGAAATTTTAATCTAAAACATTGTTTATATTATTTTTATTTTGTATATTTATATTAGAAATTTATATTTTAGTTATTTTAAGCAGAATTAAGTTTAATAATATAATATTTTAAGATTGCAAGCGAAAGTTTTTTTTCCGGTATTTTGTATATTTATATTAGAAATTTATATTTTAGTTATTGTAAGCAGAATTAAGTTTAATAATATAATATTTTAAGATTGCAAACGAAAGTTTTCTTTTTCCGGTATTGTGTATATTTATATTAGAAATTTATATTTTAGTTATTTTAAGCAGAATCAAGTTTTATAATTTAATATTTTAAGATTACAAGCGAAAGTTTTTTTTTCAGGTAATGATGAAGAAATTGTCATAATTTATGTTAAATTTTGTACAGTAGGGAAATCGCTATTAAAGAACTATTATTATTATTATTATCGATTTTTAGGGAAGAAGGGAAACATTCACCTATCCCTTAGATCTTTTTGGGATTAGACTCGGCCGATACAGACACATTCGGCTTAATACCTAAAAGCTTAAATAATATATATCTAATAACTTTTCGTAATATGTGTTATCATATCATTATTATCATTATCATATCATTATCATTGAAATTTTTTTGTATTTGTTCTAATCGGCGGTTTCTGTGTATTCGGTTTAGATACCTATCTCTCTCAACTGATATTATTATTATTTTACTCATTAGAAACGACAGGTAGTTAAGAAAATTGAATTTCAGAAAAACATTTCCAAGAGATAATTGTCTTTTCTAGATTATTCTTAAAACAACGTCTTATGCCGGTTCTGACAAATTCATTCCCTTTCAACTTACAATTAAACGATCGATGCAGAGCAGTCCCAAGCAATTCCGCGCCGTTTAATCGGATAGTCTGTTGAAGCCAGATCCCTTCTAATTTGATTCAAAATAATTACTAACACTAACAGTAAAATTTACTGTCCGTAGCACGACTAACATGTGGAAAAAGATTTTAATTTAGAACATTTTAATTGAAAACATATTCATCATTTGCAAAGGGAATAAAAGCTGTATTTTTCGGATTATTTAAGCTATACATTTTAATACATTAATAAATATATGCATAATGTATCAATAATTAACATGCAATAATTATACATATGCAGTGATTGCTTAATAGTTCTAATAATGTTCTATGCTTACATACATACTAAATTGTAATTAATATGCATGGGAATATTATATAGCAACAAGTTTCGTATATATCTTTGTTTTACGTCTAAATATTATTTTTGCGCAAAGAGAATTCCTAGGAGACATTAATAGCACTCGGAAACAACTTTAAGAAATGGGGCCCAATAAATTTGCATTTAAAGTCAACATAATGGAGTGCATTTAATAATTTTAGCTCGCCTTAAGCATTCCTAAGCGGATAATTAAAACTTAATATTCACTTTATCATTCTAATAATGTTTTCATGGTAGACTTGATTAATTACACAGGGCTTTAGACAAATAGTTGCCCGAGTATTTTATTTTATTGACACTATAGAATATATTCAGTAGGGACTGCCTTATGTAATATACGTAAAAATTGGTTTCAAGCAATAAATCAATATTTTTTACTGTTATCGGGTTAGTTCCCATTTAACAGAGTAGTACGTGAGGCAATTTAAGGGGATATGCTGAGGACTTTTTTATACCTATTTCAAAGCAATTATATTGGTTCGAAAATTTATTATTATGGCTTGTATTGAATGTAATAATGTAAAAAAATACCTTTATATGGCATGCTAACTCAAAAAAATACAAAAACCCTCCAATGTACAATGTTCATCAAGAACAACAAACAAAAAATTATATACATAAAAAATAAAAATAAAGTATCCAGAAAAATACACATTAACAGCATAAATAACACTCCCTTTGCCCTCACCGCTTTCCGTTCCCACGTCAGCCTCCTGCAGATTTTCACGGCTTTCCCATCCTCTCCTCTCCATGTAATAATATATATCGTAATAATATTTTATTTATTTCTACTCATTACGATGGGTCTGGTGAACAGCCCGTTACATAGAGGGTGCAATGAAGAACTAGAAATAGCAGAGCATGTAATATGCCTCAAAAAATTGACTTGGCCAGTATAATCCGGCTGTATTAAATTTCACAATTGAAAAACAAATACACAAATACTAAATAGTAGCTCACATTTATCAATGTCACTCACTAGTCCTTTGATTTAGGTGCGATGATAAAATTGTTGGTCATATTCAAACACTGTTGTAGACGTTTGTTGTTGATGTATTTAAAGTGGAAGGCAACCGAGATGTTTATTAATGGACATACAAAATCGTTGTTATTTACTTTCATATAGATATTGGATGGGACCGGCGGCTACTTTGTGATTCTTTGTTTATAATAATAAATAATATAATATTTATTTATTTATGTATTTATTTTATTGTTTATACATTAATCATACCTCAGATACTAATATACAAAACATTTAATATGTTTAAAGAGGCAAATACCAGATAAATTCAATCCCAAATGCTCCTCTGTAATCGTATCATACAATAGTCGTTAATTCAATATTTTCAATTTCTTCATTCCACTTTGCATCAGTTGCTATTTTCTCTTCCCACAAAACTTTCAAACCCAAAATTTACTTATTTATGTAAAAAAAAAACTTCTATCTTTATAAGGCTATCAGCCGTGAGGCTTTTCCGCCGGTCAAGGGAGAAGCTCAGAGGAGTTTAATCACCCGGCATTTACCTTAACTTCACAGAAAACCTCTGAAAAACTGTGAAAGGTGAAAATTCGCTCCCCACTGGGGATCCAACTCAGGCTCCCCAATGCTCAGCACGAGACGGACAACGCCTCTAACCACTCGGCCACTGAGCTGGGTTTATTTATTAAATTTTATCAATTTCTATTAATATAATATAATAAATAAAACGAATTTATCCTTTATTTTAATCACTTGTTTATTGTAATTTTTGCAAATATTTTCGTCCGATTATTTTATAGAATTTTTGGAAGAGAGTAAAGAAGTATGTATAGTGAGATAAAGTTAGCATATAAATTCATATACAAATGAAGAAGCCTATGTGCAAATAAACAGTCTAACAAAGAGGCAAAGCAAATAGATACATGCAAAAGTGGAAAATATCTAAAATGCCACTGGGAAGGGCAACATTTACTAATTTATTTTGCACTTCTTCCAGTCTTTCAATATGACAACGATAATTAATGTATATCATATAAAACAAACCATTAGTTTAGTAGTTTAAATGTAAGTTTAAATTAGACAAAGTAATTTAGTCTAAAATCGCCCTAATTACTTGTATGGCATAGAAATAAACTACGACTTGTTTTTGCAGGTAACAGTCAATACTGTAGCCCCCGCATTTCTTAGCCTGATATAACGACGGCCTATTTCAGCTGTAGGGCGGCTGTGCTATCTACTTCGTTTTTTTGTCTTCTAATTACACCGCTCAATCGTATCCGTCGGAGTATGGTTTGGGGTCCAATATGCAATAGTAGTATGGCTATCCTCAATGAAGCCAACTTGTATGCTGCTCATTACGCAACTAATGATTTGAAGCCAATTACATAGCCGTAGCTTTAGTGTTGACCATTTACTTTTTTTCAACAATTTGTATTTGTGGAAAATTGCTATGATGCCCTGACATTGATAACGATAACCGTAAGCGCATATAGAGAGTACAAAACATTTTTTTGAGATATATTTACGTAACACGTTAAATTCGACAGGATATCACATAAGATAAAAGAATCTGGATGCTAAAAATATGGAAGATCGACGAAAACATCAGTCTGTGTGTTTATATTAAATAATTTTGACTAATAACATTCCCATATCTATATAATAAAATTCTATTTCGTGAGGATATTCATACCTTAAATACTAGATTCAGGAAGATTCTCACCAGTCATGTACAGGACTGCGATATTTTAATAATTTTTTTGTTACAATATCTAAAAGTTCTACAATACTATACCGTCGACTTTAAGGCTTTTATTGTTAGGTTTGTTTCAGAAATCATTTAAATTACTTTTGTTCAGTAATGCAGTACAAATTATTATTGTTAGTGTTTGTATGAGAAAGTAGTGATACTAAAACAAAAACATTTATTGTTTGTTACATGACTACATACAGACAAAAGTCAAAGAAAAACGCATTTCAATTAAATAAAATACTTCTAAATAATCCTCAATTGAGTAGTAGGCTCCTTGAATTAATAGTTGACGTAGTTCAAATTTGAACATCTTCATCTCTTCTATATTTTTAATGTAGTTGGTAGCACATTATAATGTTTACCATGGATTTTGAATCTTTGATTACCTTCAGTCTCACCTTATAAGGTATGTGTAGTTTCTGACAAAATCTGGTGTCATTAGTATGATAGTTTTAATTTTTTGGTAATGATTGCTTATTTTGTTGCAAATATGCTTTATAGATAGAAAACAATTTATAATGAATTACAAATTAAAATGCATTACATTCCGTCCATATAATCACTTTCTTCTTCTTGCAGTGCATCTCCAATCGGAGGTTCGCTATCATCACAGCCATCCGAACCTTATTGGCTGCTGCTCGGAATACTTGAGTGTTACTGCAGCCAAACCAGTCCCTTAGGTTTTTAAGCCAGGACATTCGGCGTCTTCTAATGTTCCTTCTTCCTCTGATCTTTCCTTGTACTATTAATTGTAGCAGCGCGTATTTGGATGATCTAGGTATTGTAACTTTCTCTTCTTTATGGTGTGAATGATTTACATTTTATTTTGCATTTTATTTAAGACTTCACTGTTAGTTACCTTATCTGTCCATGGAATACTCCACATTCTCCAGTAACACCACATTTCGAAGGCATTTAGTTTGTCTAAGTGATTCTTCTTAAGAGTCCAAACTTCAACCCCATACAGTAATGTAGAAAATACATAGCACCGTATCATTATTGTTCTAAGTTCTAGGCTTATAGACCTACTAGTGAAGAGTTTTTTCATTTTCACAAATATTGATCTCGCTATTTCAATCCTTGTTTTAATTTATTTTGTTTGGTTGCCCGATTGATCTATTCAGGTTCCAAGGTATCTATACATCTGCACATTTCCTATGGCGGTGTTCCCTACTCTCAGGTTTAACTGATTTTGATTCGGCGAGAATTTCCGCATATATGATGTTGTTCACAATTTCTCCATCTATAACCACTCCTATTTGTTGGTGCATTTAGAATTTCGGCAAGGGAGACAGTATTGCTAGTTGGCACCCTCATCGAACACCAGACAATGGAGATGAAAAGACTATACTATACAGAGGAAGACAAGAATCGGTAACCAGAAGCAGGACAGACGAGAGAGTTACAACTCGACGGCTGGAGCGGTGGAGCGGAATAACAAAGAAACCAGTTTGGGCCCGGAGGTTATTACCGGATGTCGAGGCCCGGACGTGCAGGAAGCTCTGAGAAATCAACTATTGTCAGCAAGGTCCTCACGGGCATGAGTATTTTTGCGCATACCTGCACCGTATGTGCCAGGCGGTGACGGATAGATGTGGTTATTGCATGGCAGGTCATAGCGAAATTCATCAGGGAAATTATAAGCGAGAAGGAGGAATAGATGTAGAAGAAGACCCGCCCAGATCTGAACTAATGCTAGAACGGTTCACGGCTTCGTATGCGAGGTTTCGTTGCAGAGGATCCAAGTACTGACCCCTGTGGGAGAAGCTCAGAGGAGTTTAATCACCCGGTATTTACCTTAACTTCACAGAAAACCTCTGAAAAACTCTGAAAGGTGATTCGCGAAAATTCGTTCCCCGTTGGGGATTGAACTTAGGCTCCCCATTGCTCAGACGGGCGACGCCTCTAACCACTCGGCCACTGAGCTGGGTTAATAAAAATAATTTTTTATAATTAAATAAATTGCCAAGCCATAAAAAAGTTTCTTATTGTTTATGGCTTGACAATTTATTTATTTATAAAAAATTATTTATATTATTTATTAGCTATTGTTTACAACATATATAATTACAATATAACGTGAATACATTGATGTGTTGCTTTTATACGGTGAATGCGAATGTACCATGAATAGGCTGCGAGGGAGTATTCAGTTCGCTACCCTCGACGCAGAATTCCCAACTGACCAATTTTTGTTCAAGTTCGCAAAGTCTTTGTACAAGTTGCACAAAAATAACTAAATAACATTAAATTTTATTAACTTTACCGGTGTTGTATATACCGCAATTTTTTAATTAATTTTTTGTTTATACAAAAAGCATGCAATTCCTACCTAGCATTGTTGTCCAGTATTGTTCAAATACTATTCCCTGACGAATGCAGAGATCAACTCGACGTATCAGGCCCTAAAGTCCGTGAATTTCAAAGCCGGCTCCCGTAGCAAGGCACCAACAATACATGAGCAATATATCCATATATGCACAGCGTATGAGGCATATTCACGTATTCGTTTATTAGTTTTCATAAACATCAACTGTCACCTTTATATTCTCATTTAGCGGACAGTTTTGTTTTTCTCCTCAATTAAATCCAGTACAGTATGAAACAGCCTTTAATTGGTTTTCTCAATTAACTTTATAGTTAACTTAATATTAAAAGTAAATATTCCAATGGCATAACTACAATGACAAATTTTAAATTAACTTTTTTTCATAATTTAATCTATAATAGTGCCTTTCGTTTATCACTCTGGGCTGGTAACTTTATAGTTAACTTAATATTACAAGTAAATATTCCAATGGCATAACTACAATGACAAATTTTAAATTAACTTTTTTTCATAATTTAATCTATAATAGTGCCTTTCGTTTATCACTCTGGGCTGGTACGGGCTTATTGTTTCTTGTTCTATTTGCCGTTTCCGATGCGCATAATTCTACCTGGGCCCTTACAACCGGCGACGCACGTCCGCAAGACCTGAGCGATACTGCACGCCACGGGGGCGACTAGCAATGATAAATCATGCTAAACGAAAGCGCCTATAGTGAATCCTCGACTTTCTTCCCAGAAGAGCAGTTGGGGCACAAATTTTACAGAGCCTTGAGACCACTCACTCATCTCATTAAACATCATGCGTACAAGTTGCTACAAGTTGCAAAGCATTGATGAGGAGGAGATGCCAAACTAGATCAGCACTTCTCTAGTACTAGCTACCTTTGTAAAGTAGTATAGACATATGAATAAATCAAAGGGAAGAAAAAAAGAGAGAAGCAATAGGAAGGAGCGACTATATATGCGTTTGTTTAATATTACTAGTCGTCCTGTGGTGTACTTGATCGCTCCAAGTTATGCGGTCGTACGCCTGTTGTAAGGGACGACGTAGAATTGTTTAACATTACTAATCGCCCCGCGGCATGCTATATCGCTCTAAGTTTTGCGGTCGTGCATCGGTTCTAAGGGACGAGGTAGAATTGTGCTCATCGGGAGCGACAAATAGAACAAGCTACAAATAGAAAAAGCGACAATAAGCCTGAAGCAGCACACAGTGATAAACGAAAACAGTTTATGAAAACAAATTCATGGTTCAAGTGTACAAATAGTCTTTTAAATTAGTTAATTGTTGATGTGGTCTGAGCCAATAGTACATAGTTCTATGCGTCGAGAAGAACCAGCAATTAGCAAAGAAAAATACACTTGCTCATCTGAGCACCTGCTGCTAATTGCTAAGTATGAAAATGGCAATACAAATTCTAATTAATAGCATTAGTGCAGACAAATCTATTAAGCGTAATTTCTTGATTATTGCTGTCTATATCAGCATTATTTGGGCTTTAAAAAAATATATTGTCGAAAGATTAATATGCAGTACGTACTTACCTCAGCAGTCTAACGTAATGAAATAAAGGAATTAAATCACTATGTTAAAATTTGTGTTTTCAAATATTTTCTTCTTATTATTTATGTAGCTTAATTACTAAAGCCTACACCTTACGGTAGAAGGCATATGATTAAATAAATAAATAAATATTGGATTGTTAAAGCGTTTACTTTGTGCTAATTCATTTTAAAGCATAAATAAAACGATTTTTTACTTTGTTTTTTTATCACACTTCAGTTACACTTTGCAACTAGTTGCGGAGTCATCGGAGGAGCTCGAAAATGGCTAGAGCTTAGCCGAAGTAAAAAATCGTTTTATTTAGCCTTTAAAATAAATAAATTATTAAGGTATATTTAAGGATAATAATATCCTATATTGATGTAATATTTGCACATATGGGTACGTTGTTTTTACTAGTATTACTAATATTTGAAATGTTATATATTTTTTTAAACCGGAATGATCTAATTAAATATAACCACTAATCAATGCTACTCATTAATTCAAGCACAATTCGCAAAATATTGTGGAAAATTGTGCAGTGCAGACTTCAAGTTGATTGAAATAGTGTAGGGGATTCCAAAAGCTGTTCAGCTGTTAATTCGCATATTTTTAATTCAATTTTTTTATAGACTAGTACAATGGATCACGTACACATAACTGAATTAACAATATGCATGGTAATTATATTTTACTACACTCCACAATTCTAAACCCATTCACTAATTCATTCGGAAGTAATTGTTCCGAATTCATAATCATGCATTTATGGCTTAGTCCACGAGCAATTTAAACCTTTTAAGTATATTAAACGTCAAAAGCTCGCCGAACAATACTCGTCGCGGGAATAAAGGCCCGTATGAAATTTTCATAATAAAGACGAGCATTTGGTAATAACTTTAATAATTCGGGCGCGCCGAAAGCACTTTTGCGGAGCCTATAAATGCCGCGCCGTCTCAATATTGTGTTCTGCGACATATTAAAAATCTGATTTTGTATGGCAACCACCTTCCAGAATAATTTTCATCTAAACATAAACAGAAACAAGTATATCCTTGAAAGATACTGAAAGGAACGTGAGAATATATTTATTGTAAAATTTTCTCATTTTTATAAAATCGCACGCCCCACACCACAATCGTATAGATATGTTTCGGGCTTTCTAACTGACACAAACATTTTACTTATTTATATTGCTTTTTGTGAAATTAAGAAAGAAATCTAGCATATATTAGTTTCCTTTTCAATTTAATTTTATTTGCTGATCACTGCACATTCATCAAAAATTCAATTTATATTAATGAAAATGTTTTACTACCACCTATAGAAAACAAAGTTACTACTATAGCTTTGCCACGGCGATTACTAAAAGGAAATGTACGGTAAGATAGATTTAGTGCATGTTATTTCTCAGGTAATCAGTTTAATTCAAAATACGTACATGTTTGAGATATCGAGAGTTAGATCATTAGCTGACCAAATATTGGCACCTCAAAGTACTAGACATAGTACTTTGAGGTGCCAATATTTGGTCACCTAATGGTCTAACTCTCGATATCTCAAATATGTACGTATTTTGAATTAAATGTCCTGAAAGTAAGATTTTTTGCAATTAAAAAACTTTTCCCATATGACGATAAGCATATCACCTAGTATTTAATAATGTCACTTACAATGCTTCTAAGTTTCGATAACTGATAATCAATAGTTGGATTGTCTTAATGGGGATCTCCTGTGAATTGGATATACTTAGGCTGAGGTTTCTACATACATATATATATATATATATATATATATATATATAAATGTGAATGTGAATACTCTAAAGATTCCACCAATTACGTTTTTTTTTCACAATTACAAATTTACAGCCTCACTCACATTGGCAATAATTGTGTCCACGCCAATATTATATATATATATATATATATATATATATATATATATATATATATATATATATATATATATATATATATTGATAATTGATGATTTTATCAATAAATCAGACTTATATAACTAGTAATACTTGCTGTAAACTGTAAATGTGTGAATATTGAATATTACATTATTATGCTTTTATCTTTATAATCTGAATAACATGGAAGCTTTAATGTTTCGCTTATTACTCAAAACATTTAAAGTGTCCCA
Source organism: Lordithon lunulatus (assembly GCA_963942505.1). Classification (NCBI taxonomy): domain Eukaryota; kingdom Metazoa; phylum Arthropoda; class Insecta; order Coleoptera; family Staphylinidae; genus Lordithon; species Lordithon lunulatus. The sequence continues at coordinate 42,548,970 of OZ012671.1, forward strand.
CAAAGCATAATGAAATCACACCAACAATTCAAGCGTGTGTGATAAAACAACGCGACCCGCGGCAAATCTATTCAACCATCAAGATATAATACGCATACAAAGTATAATTCAAAGGGAGAAATCCCTCTTCTCCCGGTGTATAAATCCGGGCGGATTCCCTTTAAGCAATTCAGTTTTGTTTTCGCGCATTCTCTATAGTGGCGACCAGGCTACATAAAAATATTACACATTGTAGAAAGAAGCTTTGGCGTTGCAAATTTAATCTCACCTACTATGCTAGATTTTCTCCGAATATAATTTTGCTCCGGCATTATTTATTAATAAGCCCTTGTTCACATCACCGGCCGGGTTAACCTCTATGCATATGCATATAAACAGTGTTGAAGCGGATTTGAATTAAATGTTACTTAAACTACAATGTATTATACTGAAACGGGGAGTAATCCTTTTAATGCTTGAGATTCAGAACAATTACGAATTTAAGCATTTACATTAATAGTTTCTGTTAATACGTATATTATTTTTTACATATTTTTGGTTTAAACATAACGCACGCATATGGCGCCATTATATATTACAATCACATATGATACGCCTTATCTACCGATGTCAACTTATCCTCTAAAGATCCGCTAAATCATGGGCGGTGCGCCACCGCACGCAAAGCCAATTATACGAAATTTGTCATTATCAGTGTGCGATGTGGTTTATTATATTCTATGGCATTTTTCCACTACCTGCCGCAGTATAAAAACTACGTCTACGCATGATCTTCCAGATCTAGAAATTATGTAACATTTAGAGAGATTCTATAGTATTGTCTAGTCTTCTTAAATTTATATTCTATTCGCTATTCTACTCTACACAGCGGTTTCTCTTTGATCCGCAAATTGAGTGAAATCTGATTGATCCAGACCGACCATTGCGTAACTGTCATCTACACAAAGTAATTATTGAAGTTGAATATTATGTAAATCTGGAAGCTATTAGTTCTAACAGACTTTATGAAAACAATTAGTTGGATTACCGTAGTGAAATCAAATATATCCTAGAATTCAATTTCGGTATCGGATTCCTTCTTGGAAGTTTCTGCTCGGCATTGTTTCTAACGGACACAAACACCGATTTGCTATCTCCCGCTATATATCCGCCGCGTAAATTATTTTGCGTGTAACTTGCGGGTGTAGCAGAACCGTAGTTTTCTAATGGTGGGTTAACCGGAAAATCGGCTGATATTTTATACTTAATGGTGTGTGTGTGTGTGTTGAAAATTTATTGCATAGCCAGGACCTATGAATGATTAAATACCACCGAGGAATTGCAAGGGATTTTCTTTTATGTTCGTATGAACTACAATTCTTGTATTGAAGTGCCGCAGGGCAATATCGAATGAATGGAAATTGTATACGGTTGCTGAAAACTATTTTTCAATTCCTATAGGCTAGGGGTGACTAAACTTTCGATAACTTTGGGCGACCTGTTTTTTAATGATATGATATGGCTAATTGTTCTATAGCAATAGAAACAAACCATAATATCATTAAGAAAGAGGGCAGAAAATGTGTATGTTTTAACACATTTTCTGCCCTCTTCATGATATTATGGTTGGTTTAAAAAAATTACATCTATTGCTATAGGACTGTCTTTATCACGTCAAAAGTATATCTACACCTGATTTAGAACATAAAAGTTCAATTATATTTAAAATTAAATATATTGATTGTGTTATTAAGTCCTAAGTTAAATTTAAAAAATATATCAATTAAATTAAGAATTGTTTGGAAACTGTACGACCGCAACAATATTCATAATAGCCTATTATGTTTAATCAAATATATATTAGTAATATAATCGATATACCAACGAACACAAGGTTTACCCGTTATGTTAATCCTCCTATACGTGAGTTGCATTAAAATGGCATCAAATGAAAATAAAAGGCATTCTCCTGTCTGACGTTTGTGACATACATCCAAATCGTGCGGGAATATTCATATTAATAATAATACTATACTACAGACACGTGCTAAACATTGACCTCTTTTACACACACATACTAAAATGATTGTGACAAATTATATATCTATAATTAGGTGATTTATCGAGTCGTATTATTATCATGAAGCGACTAAAAATAAACACCGCCGTTCTGTTGATTTATACATTTATAATGTAAAGTATATATGTCTACAATGAAGAGTAAATATCTCATAATATTAGATTATAGTAATTAATTCACCGATCTTGTTTTATATAGATTATGTAAATGATCATAGTATTTTCAACAAATATAATAATTACTTAAACACAAATGATTAAATATATACAATTTTCATATTGTGTTCTCTAGCAGGAGAAGCTGTAGGGCTCTAGCTGGCTAATACAAGGTAAGAACGATTGAGCCAATATATCGACAATGAAGAGTAAATATCTCATAATATTAGATTATAGTAATTAATTCACCGATCTTGTTTTATATAGATTCTGTAAATGATCATAGTAATCTCAACAAATATAATAATTACTTAAACAAAAATGATTAAATATATACATTTTTCATATTATATTCTCCAGCAGGAGAAGCTCTAGGGCTCTAGCTGGCTAATGCAAGGTAAGAACGATTGAGACAATATGAATATGGGCTCAATCGTCCTTACAGACATTCCATGAAAATAAACAACCGCAAAATCTCTTAATAGTCTCAAATCCAGAATAAACTTTTATATAAAATTAATCTGATTCTTTTCGGATCGTAAGAAGTCAGTTATCCGCTGTAGTTTACTCATCTGGAAACTAAATTACTGCTTTGTGTTTTTTAAATTACTGTACTGTATTACAGCTTCTCTAATTGTGGATTTGATTGAAGAAAACATTGGCTTTACATTATAATATATTTTATTATATAGCAAGAGAGAGTTATTCGTCTCGCTTACGGTGTAAAACTCTTCGTCTAAGACGATATTATGCACCCTCTCTTCCCACGCATCATACCCATTTAAGGGTGGTATTTATATATACAAACCAGACGGAACAATTACAAAGGCACGTTTATATATTCGTTTAAACATGTCTTCAATTTAATAAAAAATCGAATTGAAACTTTCTTTTGAACAACCTGGTTTAATATCACTGTTTATGTCATAGATGTATGATTTTCACTTTGTCCAATTACATGAGTGTGTTTATGTGGTTTGGCCCTTTTAGGGAATGCTAATTCCTTGACACTATGTATATATGTTTAATTCGTAGCGGGGTTAATTGTCATGTGATAATATTTATTTATGCGGTTGTCTTGTAAACGATCCCTTTACATCCCGTTGTTAGCTGTAAATTACATATTATACATTTATATTATTATATAGTCCATTTTACACATGTGATTTTGATGTGCTGAGCAGTTAAATTAAATATCTGGTATGTGTACCACACGATTTTTTTAATTAATATTAAATCAAAATTTAATGAATTTATTTAATGGCAAGAAAGGTAGGTGAGAATGGCTCAAAGCTCGTACAACCCTGGCTATGTAAAGTGGCAAGTGTGAGGGAAACTCCCGAGATAATTAGCCATGGGAGAGTAGAGCAGGGAGGACAAAGTGTACATATCAAGTCAAAAGGGAGCGGAAGGAAAGTGTGAATGAGACTGGGGTACAGTGCCTTACTACACACGGGGAGCGACACGTGGTGGCAAATAATGTGAGGAAGTCAAAGCAGAGTGGGCTGGAGAGATCTTGACCGCCTCAGAGGTACAATTATGGGCCATTTATAATAAGCGTGGTAGTGGTAAGGTAGCGGGAAGCAACATTTTGCGTTCAGAATTGGTCAGTAACCTATTCTTCTTCTTTAGATGCCTTCTCCATTACTGATGGTTGGCAACAATCATGGCAAATTTCCCACGGTTTTGTGATGCTCTGAACAATGAGTGGGAGTCCAAACCAGTCCCGTCGCTTATGTTCTTTAACCAGGAGCATTTCCTTCGTCCTGGACCACGGCGACCCTCTATCTTGCCCTCTATTATTAATTTTGGAAGGCTATATTTTGTACGTCTGAATATATGTCCTAGGTACGCTGTCTTACGTTTCTTCACAGTAACCAATAGTTCTCTGTCTCTGTCCATGCGTCTAAGAACCTCATTATTTGTGATATGCTCCACCCAAGATATTCTCTGCATTCTTCGAAAGATCCATCACCTTCTGCTATTATTTGGTTCATCAAACGTTGTAGGCCAGCTGCGCTGTCTGCAATTATAGCCGTATCGTTCGCGTACCTGATGTTCAATAATTCACCATTGACCTGTAGAGCTTTCTAAGGCTTTCAGGAATATTTGCTCCGAGTAGATATTAAAGAGCAATGGTGATAGTATACAGCCCTGACGTACTCCACGTTTAATAGAAATATCGCTGATCGTATCGTCCTCGAGTCTTACTGCAGCAGTTTGGTATTCGTACAATTTTTTTATGGAGGAGATATCTTTTTGGTGGAGGCCTTTGGTAATCAGAATGTTAATTAGGACGTCGTGTTTTAAACAATCAAATGCCTTTACATAATCAATAAAACAGGTGTACACGTCCTTCCTTTGGTTTCTACATTATTGCATGAGAACTGACAGCCCAAACAACGCTTCTATTGTTCCCAGTCCATCTCTCAAACCGAAATGTTCCTTGCTGTCTTCTTCACATTGCTTACCTATTCTATTATGTTGGATTTTTAGGAATATTTTTAATACTTGACTCATCAAACTTATCAGTCGGAATTGATCGCACTTATTTGCGTTTGATTTCTTTGGTAGGGAAATATGAATATTGATTTTAGCGGAATGTTTGCGGATTCATATACTTTGTTGAAGAAGTTTACAAGAATGTCGGTATTTTCCTCTTGTATAAGCTTTAGGATTTCTATGTACATCTCGTCCGGTCCTGTAGCTTTACCTGATTTGGTGGATTTTATAGCTTTAATAATTTCTGATTTCATGATGTTCGGGCCAGTATCTCTACCTTGATTTGGATGTAATAAATTAGGTTCGCCATCGAACAAATGTTTGATATACTTTGTCCACTTGTTTCAGTTCTTCTTTATGTGTCCAAAGTTGATTGTCTTTATTTACTATTCTGGATGGTAGATGGCTTCTCGTATTTCCAGATATTTCTTTCACCATTGTGTGGAGGTTGAACACATGGTGTTTGTCTTGTAGCTCTTCAAGTTCTTGGCATCTTTCTTCCATCCATTTTTCTTTAGCTTTTCTAATGTTTCTTCATATGTTTGAGTTCAGTTCATTATATTTCTGCTGATACTCATTATTGTCTTTCTTCGTTTATCCATTAAATTCATGATTTCTTCTGTCATCCACTGCTTTCGTTTATTAGCCTTTGGTGCTTTCAATGTTTCTTGAATATTTTTAAATATTTCCGTAAGTTGATCCCATACTGCTTCAACCTTTTGCTCTTCTGACAAACGGGTCTTTTTTAGTTCAGTGTTGAGCTTCGTCGTTAATTTCTCTTGCAGGTTTGGATATTTGAGTGTCTTCATGTTTGGTCTTCTAATGATTTTACGCTTTATATTTTTAAGGCGGAATCTTACTTGAGCTATTACGGGGTTATGATCTGACCCAATGTCCGCCCCCAAATACGTTCTCACTCTATGTACACCATTGTGATATCTCTTGTCGACTAGTATAAAGTCTATTTGATTTCGTACTATGTGGTGTGGCTGATGTTGTGGAGATGTCCAAGTGTAGAGTCGAGGTAATTGGAACCAAGTATTACTAATCATAATGTGGGGTTATAGTAATTAAATAAATAGTGAAGTATTTCTTGCCATTATCGGCTATCTGAATGAAGAATCACCAGAAATTTTAAAAAATTATTAATTAAATAAATATTTAATATTTATACGAGTTACTTTATTTCCAACCCTGGCTTGCCCGCCAGAGGTTTCAACATACCATCGAGGTTGCCACTATATATTTGGTACCAGTGGTGGAGGCCACAACATAACGTCGCATGACTGCCTTCGGGAATCGTGCCACTGCTTACCACTTCTCCGTTTTCAGCAGTTTCTGGGTCCTCTACCTGGCCCCCCAGTGCTATCTTATCGCCCTCCCAATGAGTGCAGGCCTCTAGAGTGTGCGCCACGTCGTCGGGTCCCCGACGGCAGTAGTAGTCATCTTCCACCTTCCCAATTCTCACCAGGTACCTCTGTAAGGTACCATGCCAGCTGAGGTGTTGGATTGTAAAATGGTCCAGATTGTCGTGCTTCCTCTACACCCCATTTGACGTCTGGGATCGCTCTATAGGTTCATTCTTCTCTCGTACTGACAGACAGCGATCTTGCCATCTGTCCATGCTCTTGCCATCTGTCTTCAGTTTGTGCGCCTCTCTCTGCTCGGCGACCTGCTTGATGGCTTGAAAAGTAGCAGCCTCTTCTGTGAGCAGGTGAGGATAGTGGGATACGTTCTAGCGATGAGTAACGCGCTGGTACGCGATTCTACTCGGTCGCCATCGCCCATGGCCATGCCGAAGCCGTGTCCTGGAGCTTGCTTCTGGAGACTGTTGCGAGTTAAATTTGAGCCGTGATCGAAAGGCTTTTTAAAAATTTAACAAATTTTCCGTAGGTTACAACTAACTAGGTTTACACTACTGATATACTTAACAACAATACAATATAAAATAAAAGCGATTTTAGCCTTTAAGTGAGTAGAATAGTTATAAATAAAGCTTAGAAATAAGCGATTTTGAGTAAAGATTGAGAACTGCCGGCTGCAGTGTTGATGTTCACTTATCGCAAATAAACCGTAATTGTACGCCATTCGTAGTATTTAAACCAATGTTGTCTTCAACTAATTCGTATAAACAAAACAGCATCCAAATCATTCGTTCATAAATGTGAAAAAGCTTAAACCATCAGAATACCACTCAACTAAAAAAATATACATTTAATTGGTTAGTATTATGCTTAAATGCCCAAATAGTTAAATCATTGGATTAAACGCAAATTTTAATTAATAATGCTGTATTTGATCATCATAGTGTGAGCAGTTAACAAAATAGGTCATCATCAACAAAACGGAAATGCTGTTTGACATTTTAATCATCCACGTGTCGGCGGGCTTACAAAAACGAACGCCGGAAAATTTGTGTGCATTTCAATTAAAATTAGTCCGGAGAAAATTACTGGTGGAGTTAACCCCTCTGTATTACATTAAATTCATAACTGGATACATTCTGCTTTAATACGATTATACATTTAATATCATTTAAATTACAAATAAAATCCAATTAAAAATCTTATACATACTAATTCTCATATTTCTTGTTGTGAACAGTTAAATACATTAGTAAAGTAATAAAAGTATGACATAATGCTACAACTAATAATAATTCAAGTTTCCAATTAATTCTTTACGACAAGCTGCCCTTTGTCCCTAAATTCTGCTTTTATGCGAGTCATATATTTGACTTTTATATGCCTATGTTAGTGTAGTTCACACACATAAAATAACAAATAAAATGTAACTGGAATCTTGATGTTAACCATACTACGATTTACTAATACCAAATACCCCAAGGTATTTGGTGTTGTTGCTAAATAAGGCTGAAAATAAAATTATAAATAAAATGTAAATTTAGTTACAGCAATAAATTAATAAATTAGTTTTAATTAATAATAATAAACGCGTTGTTTATATTGATATGTTAGCAATATTTTCACCATGTGGAATAAAAATAAAATTATAAATAAAATGTAACTGAAATTTTGAAGTGGACCAAACTATGATCTACTACTATCAGCCTTATATGGCAACAACACTTAATACGCACATAACTTAATTTAGTTACAGCAATAAATTAATAAATTAGTTTCAATTAATACTAATAAACGCGTTGTTTAAATTGATATGTTAGGAATATTTTCAACATGTGGAATGTGTTGCAGGTATTTAATTTAATTTAAACCTGGTGGGGTTTACTGGGAACAAATATATTTTAAATTGGGACTAAGGGAACTGCAATCTATTATCTATTGTCATTACTGGAACACGTCGAACTCGTTGTAAAATAAAAGTTTTCATAAAAGTAGAAAACGACCATTACACCATCATCGGACTCGATCAATAAACGTCGGAATCGCACCTTTTCCGAGAAACCTATTCAGCATAACTCACCATCAAATAAATTTGTCGCATATAATTCCATGGTTCATAGCGACCTATCAATCTATTTTCCCAGACAGATATTGGCTTGATATTACAAGTATTAAAACCTTTGCCGTGAATCAGGGATTTACCCCAACTCAAATGGACAAAATACTTCATAGAAAACGCAGACAGCTAGCAATGAAGATGATCTACCCCCTTATCCCGGCGAGGCATCAATATTTATCCCGCTAAACTTGTTCCATCCGATTTTTGTCAAAATCGCATATATTCTCGTATTATATCATTTTCTACGAGCCCCCGGTAAAAACTACCCACTTCACACTTTAACAATAATGATAGGGGCAGGCTACACCTGCATAATCGCGCTTGTTGTCAGTTTACAGAAAAATTGTATACTGCTAAAAATTATGTATAGTTGTTTATTATTAAAATTAAATCATTAATACAATTAATAGTTCATTTATATATATATATATATATATATATATATATATATATATATATATATATATATATATATATATATTGTGAGCTGCTACAGTCATTAAGTTATTTAACATTTGATGCGGCAGGATATCTTCCTTATTTGAAATGAGCGCTCTGATGCAGGTGGATGTCCAAGACGGGTGTGCATGGTCTCTTTCAAGAGAGGGCATCCTAAAGTTAGGTTGCGTTATAATCGTCTTTATGCGTTGGAATAACGAGCAGCGTACGTTTGCATTAGAGGCCTATTTTTCCAACGGGCAACCTAACGTGCTTTCCGAAAATCGCTTCAATATTGCGCCATTGGGTGCTGCCCCGAATCGGTAAACAATTATTTTGTGGGTCACAACGTTTAGGGAAATTAGTTCTGCGTAGAAAAGAAGGAATTGGACACGCACGTCCTATTTTTCGAGGAAATTGACCACCACAATCAATTCAGACACGTACGAGGAGTTCCTTTTTTGCCACGACTTCATGAAATGGTTTGACCAGGACGAAGCAATAGCCCATATTTCAAGGGATCGATGGCTGTGTTGCGAGAGCACTTCCCAGGACGCCTCGTCTAATCTCACTGAGGACTGATTTCGTTCACCCTTATTTGACTTCTTTTTGTGGTGGTGTTTGAAATCACGTGTGTATACCAACCATCCACAGACTGTGGACGACTTGAAGTGAAACACTCAGGAAGAAACGGCCAACATACCCATCAATATGCTGAAGAGAGTGATAAGAAACAGCAGAATTCGGTCCAAACAGTTTATTAACAATGGGGGGCGTCACTTACCCATTATTATCTTTTAAACGATGCAACTTTAATGTTACTTTTTAATAAAAGATAAATTGAAAATATATCTTTACTACTTTTTGTTTTATTGCAATATGAAATAAGGAAGTTATCTAGCGGCAAATTGTATTATTTAAATGTTTAATGTATTGATTTATTGTTATTCCCATTAATAATTTATTTACTTTAATTATTTAATTTGTATTATTTTTATTTCAAACTAAAACCATGTTGGTTGGTTTTAGTTAATGAAATAATTATATTTAGTTAATATATTACTTTCGGTGAGAGAAAAACATTCTCCGTGTCATAAAATGATTTAGGCCTTTATTTTTTTGCCGAAGTTACCAAAACAGGAAGATTTATGTCAGTAGGAATATTCAGCGTCCGTTTCTCCCCCTTTATACGATTTTGCTAACTCGGAAAACGATGAAAGTTTTCGACGTTATTGTAAGTTATGGCTGTCCCTTTCTCTTTATGATAACATTGCTATAGTTGTTTGTTAATTATTTGTTAAGTATAAATCGTAAAGCCGAATTAAGAAATCATTGAAATTATTCTGAAAGGGCAGAAAGGCTCCGGTCGTTAGCCCATTGTGGTATATATATATATATATATATATATATATATATATATATATATATATATATATATTTCTATTTTATTAGGGTATTGCAGCAATTAAAACGCTATTTTTACTAGAAGTACACTAATTAAGCTACGAAATATTGGCAAAAGGAAGTAAAGTGTACTTCTAGTAAAAATAGCGTTTTAATTGCTGCAATACCCTAATAAAATAGAAAAATATAATAATTATACAGCAAAATAAATATTTACTCTATATATATATATAAAGAGTTTTTTTTACTATTATTTATTGTAAAATAAAGGCTACTTACAGTGGTAGTCTGTATTTTTAATTGATTTTCTATATTTTATAACATATAAAACGATATAATTTTATAATTCACAATTTGATAAATATATTTATTTAGAGTAGCAATTGAATTTTATTCTATCTACTACATTTATATATTACAAAATACATCTCTCGCTGATTCGTGTTATATTTCATATAATTCACCTATAAAATGGAATAACATATGGACTTTCACCTAAACAGAACATTTTTACTTTAATGTCACTGCCGGTTTTGATGTTTTGTAATAAATCACATATGACAAAGCCTTTACATTCAAAAGCGTTCCACCGTGGTACCTCTCTCCGTTGGTAATAATACTGAAACGCATTGAAAGAAATCCTTCCGTTCACTTACCACAGAAAGAATGCGAATAATCAATCTTCTCTGAAACTTTATTTTTCAGCGTGCGGTCTTCGTATAATTCTCAATGTTGAATCCGAAGACAAATCGCACGGAGCCCACGGATTTCATATCACACCCTAATTTAATCATAAGCCCCGCGTGAAAATAATCAATATAAAACACTTAATTCAAGGATTTAAAGGAAGATCGAATGGCATGGCAGCTGCTAACAGCCCTCACATCAATACCCAGTATTGCAGAGTAAACGTGATTTGGATCTATTGGGAAATAAAGAGATCGGGTTGTCAAACAATTCCCGCATTTCCTCTCCCCGACGCAAATGGAAATTGATTGCTTACGCGACAGGCACACCGATGGGCACCTAATGAAAGGTTAATAGGCGGATTTGTTGTCCGACTACAAGCGATTTTTCGCCCGCTCCTTTGAGATCAAACGGTTTTTATTTATTTCCGCTGTGGCTTATCCTCCGGTACTGCTTTAATTGACGCTTTCTGTAGAAGGAAATTTTATTAAAATATTGCCCGCGTTTCGGTTGCTGGATTCTCTGGTTTTTATTTATGCTTATGAGTGGTGTGGTTATAATTAGCATTTTTACTTGGATGTTTGAGTGAGGTCGTTTGCTCTAGATAATGATAAATGGATTTTGCATACACAATGTATGCAAATTTTAACAGATTTCCATTTAATAAACAAATCATGAATTTATTTAAGCTTATATTTATGGGAAAATAAATATTCTGACAGGAACTTTTGATATTCTGTTAATTAATTAAATTAGAAGGAGCTGCTAGTGATCGCAACTGCCCCAATTACCGGCGAAGCCCATGGAAATAATTTGTTTTTTTTTTGCAGTAACTATACAAAAATTATATCTTTAAAACATGTTGTGCTAAAATAAAAATTGTCTCGATAACTTTATATGCGCATGGGACATTTCTGATAATCTTCAGATTTGATTTAATGATTTAATAATTTAATAGTTTTCAAGCGCTTGAGACTTGTTTGGATTATTGGATTATTTGTATTTTTATGTTAGTACTCATAATAATAATAATGATAATAATAATACCACTGTACTGCATCTTTTTTCAAAATCATTTTATAATAATTCGTTGCTTAATGATTGATTTATTAATGGTATAGTGGTATGTATATATATACATATTACAAACATAAATGCAATTCTAATATTTAGTAATAGATATCTCTTATAGGCGGTCTTATTTTATTACTACAATGCTAGCATTAAAAACATTTTTAATAAGGAATATATTTATATTTATATATTTAAAAGAGATTACTGGTAGTACTATATTTTGCCATAATGGTATACGACATTATAATAGTGTATAATTTGGAGCAACCTCTTCTACTTACGCCACCCTTATTTATTTATTATACCTATTACATGCATGTTTCATGTACCTATATTCAGCCAAATTTCTGCCCTTTGAATACGATACGCTATTTAGGGTTTACTATGTTTATATTGAATGCTAATCGCTGTCGTAACTCATCATCATTGATAAAATCCGCTTACTCAAACCATATAATCTGAAGTGCCCATAGACACTTGTAATTACACGCTGGAGCATCGTAATGCTAGCTATGTATTGCATCTTAATTGAAATTAGCAACATATAATAATGTGCATACTGTGTATGTATCGAAACCGCATTTAATCCGACGGTTTAACGCCGAATCTTCTACCTATCATGCTCTAATAGGACAATAAATGTTTATCGAATGAACACATGGCGGTCATTAGAATTAATGGAAGTGATAACTATGTAAAGTTTTAAGTACCATTATGTGGGGTTTCAGTATATGTGGTCGCAATATTAAAGACACTAAATGTAATGGCTTTTTCTATATAACAAACTAGAACTCTGCTGGATAAAAGGACATAGTGGCATCAAGGGGAACGAAATAGCAGACGAACTTGCCAGGAAGGGATCCTCACATCCTCTAATAACCCAAGAGGATGAAATACTTTCCGCAGGTACTCTGAAAAAAATAATAGAGCATAGGACACATGCTCTACACAAGGTAAGATGGCGAGAAACGCCGGGCTGCAAACAATCAAAGGTTGCAATCAGGCAGCCTTGTAAAATTGCAGCCACGGCCCGCCTTAACTTATCTAGAACCAGTCTGAAATTACTGACTAACATCCTAACCGGCCACTGCCGGCTAAACAAACACCTACACACGATGGGCCTGGTGAACAGCCCGTTATGTAGAGGGTGTAATGAAGAACTAGAAACAGCAGAGCATGTAATATGTCTCTGCCCAGCTCTAGTAAACACCAGGCATCAAATACTAGGGGAGTGCTGGCCTAGTATGGTCAGCATTGGCAGCTCCTCACCCGCCCGGGTTTTGCGGCTTGCACGCAAAATTGACTGGTGGGACGAGTGAGCAGCCTTTAAAGGGAGGTTTCACAATGGGCCCATCTTGAGGCCTAAGTGTCTGTAGCTATGCTACCCTCCAGCCAACTATCCAGAACTATCCAGAATGGCTTTTTCTAATCAGTACGCGTATAATGTACATCTTACTAAGTCGGTTTTGAATTAATATGTATTAGAATGATGTATCAATATATAAATATTGAAGATAAACGACGGATGACGTTGTTAGCAGATTAGCATAAATTGCAGAATACAGGCCATATGGCCGTTCTCATTCATTGTAAATTATAGTTGATGCATTTCATATAGTTATATACGAAGTATGCATAAAGTATTTGTAATTATCCTCTTTATTAGGTTCCCTGAATATTTCAAAACCATCTCTAGAAAATTACTGTTCGTCCCTCGCCCGCCTGTGATTGTTCCTCTAACCTCTAACTTTGCATGCGGCTATTATGTCAACTCCATCTTGATTAATTCTTTTGTAGAAGAGCGATTTTATGAAAGATTATACTATATCCCTGCTGGTACTCTACATAGGAGGACGCGCCGTAATGTTTCCTGTGGTTGAGTGAATACCAAATCTGTTTTCCGTTATGAAGCAGCCTGTTTTACAATTTTGTTAACTGTTACATACCGCTGACCGCTACCGTCCAGCCCTGGAAGAACCAAAGGCTACCTGGAAGTTCACGGATACATCCGCCAAGGGCAACCCTCAAAAACGATCCAACAGATAAATCCAAAACGCCGCCAAATCCGGTATACACTGGCCTAATATTCCGTCCACTTGTGGTGTTTCTTGTGGGCACTGTACTGCACTTCTTCATTGAAATATGTTACCTTCTGGGCTTCCAGTGTCTGATATGCAGAAGGTACTATTGCTCTAATATCAGCACTAATTGAAGTATTCTATCGTTCTTATGCTTAATGTTTGTGATTAGCTAAGCCAGTTTGTTGATTATTAATACTCCAGTATCAGGTGCTCGTTGGTATTTGTTATTACCTGGACATTTTTGGTATTGTGTAATGTTATCTTAAGTTCTTCATCTCTGAGAGTGCATACATGTCTATTTTACATCGAAACCTGAGATTTTGCGTTAATTTCAGAAAACTAAATGCAGTTTCTGTGGCTTACCCGCTACCACATCTTAACGTAATCCTGGATAAACTCTGCGAGGCCCCCGATCCATATCTATGCTGGATCTTAAACAAGGGCATTAGATGATTCTGTTAACATAATTCAGTACACCATTAATGTAGTCCGAACGACATGGTGCCTAGTTCAAAAAGTCCTTAGTAAATGCTACTATCGCCGGGAAAGGAGTTTTTGATTTCCGCACCATGCCGTTTGGACTACACTCCACCCCAGCTACGTTCCAGAGACTGTCATTACTGTCCATAATTGAATCAGAATTTGAACCACGAGGATTTTCCTACCTGGACGACGATAATTGTGTTAGGAAAAATATTTACCGAACATATGGATACAGTCCGAAGCATCTTCAGCCTACTACGTTAAAAATCCCCATAAATATAAAAACGAAGACAGTGTTTTGAAGCAGTCATTTATGACTTTTGTGCTTTCAGTGCATGTCGTGACAAATATGTTTAAGACTGTGAGAATGATAGTGGCGTAAGTCAAATTTAAGTGGTTTATCCCGGCATTCAACAACGCTCTATAATTCTATCAATAGCTATTGAACCCATAAGTATTCGTTGTTATAGCAACAATAAATAAATTATCTAGGGAATGTAGTTACTTTAGATTCGCTATATTGAAAATTAAACAAAAGGTGTCATCAAAGCTCCATTCACAACGCACAACGCTATTCAAGGTTTTTGATATTTGTTTTGGCATATTCTGTCATAATGACATTTTAAATTTATCAATTCAATAGCTTATGGGACCTATAAAGTTTATGAGATATTGGTGAATACGGGCATTAGAGAAGGAGGAGAATTTACGTTTGGCATTTCTGTAAATTATATGCATATGCAAATTCATAAAATGCTATGCTACTTATTTAGGATTCTGTGGAGATATTGTGTAGTAATGCGGCAAATATCATACTACTACCTCGAGAGACTTGTGAAAATTTGGGGCAAAAAATCTCGAAATTTTCTGTTATTTGTCAGTTTTGCTTATATTTTATTTTTATTTATTTTCTAGCCATGGGTCGAAGAAAATTTTCATAGTTGTAGAGCATTAAATTTCCTTCAATAAAAAATAAGAGTTAAGAAGCAGAAACATGCACTTTTCTTGCGCATTTTACAAGTTTAGAAATTTGCCCCATATTTAAACTGCTGTATTTCGGTAAGTATTGGATAAAAAAATAATGTGGATGAATGAAAATTGAAGGAAATTTAATGCTATACAACTTTGGATACAGACATTTTCCTCGAAAACCTGGTTTAGAAGATATAAGCAAAATAAAATCGATTTTCTTTGCCCAAGTATCCACTGGTCCCTCGATGTCGAAAACTCAAATTCCACACCTCACAATAAACAATCCAAAATATATAAACTTCGAATTTTGTCCAAGTACAATGTACTTGTCGACTGGACTAATGTTCATATCTCAGCGATTATATTCATACAACAAATATAAAGCAATTGAAATCCATTCGTATACGTGACGATAGGTTATTACGAAAAATAATTGCAAATCTAAACGAATTAAAGCTCGTTTTAGACAAAACATATTCTTAGCTCAAAAGTTGTTCAAGAAATGAATTCATATATCCTCCTCCCATACAATTTGTCCTTGACAAATAGAACGCGTTATATTTTTCCATTCGATCTACCATCCAATTCAATATTTCAAATAATTTGCTATATGATACCAGACAATTTAGATTGCCCCGCATCTTGACTAACTTTTGAGTGAAGAAATTGTTTTGTCTAAAACGACCTTCACATTTTGTAATAAAATATAACATTTTATATTAATTTAATTTTTTATTTCGCATTAATTTTTAATTTCGTAACACCGACTACATTAAATGCTTTATTTATACTATAATAATTATAATTATTTATACTAAAATATTATCTGAAGCATTCGTATTGTGGGTCTGAGCTTTTATTGGCCGCAGGTGGTGTTGTAGTTGAGGGTTGTGTAAGGTCTGTTCCATTCATGTGGGTTCGTACGGAATTATGTGGCGGCTTGGCTTGAAACTGTTGGTCGTCATACTAGAAAACTCATACACCGTCTACCCAATTTGCCTTTGTTTCGCGCGGACTTACGTACACATATAGAACAATCTTATATTTACCGCAGAAGTGGTGCAAGATTAATTAAATGTGGAAACACACTGAGCAGGAAATGCGGATAGTTCTAGCTGCAGTGCACTTGTAAATAATGTGTTAAAAATACACATACAGACGTTTGATAAAATTATCAATCACGCAAATATGACTGAAGCTAATTATATTCGTAATATATTAAAAAGGAGCATATCATCGGATTATATAATTAAATTATAGGAGTAGTAAATAGATGCATCCCTAATTCAATTTAATATGTTTTCGCATGATAGTACATCAACATATTATCCTATAAATTTAAAATTGCGTCGGGTACATGTGAATCGTCCTTTAATTACAATTAATAAGTAAATACGAATCGAATACATTGCTTATTTATTTATTAAAATATCAAATATATGATATTTTAATAAATCTCAAATATTTACATATCGACACAACTCTCATGTTCGCAACCGCTGCGTTGCCAACTACATACGTGTTCAAATCCTATCAATTTGACTAAACTTTAACTAGGTTTACTGCTGTTGAGTAATAGAGAATGTTTATACTTTTTCCTCTTTAAGTCAATCTTACTTTCGCAACAATAGAGCAAATTTAAAATGGCTATATTTGCTTTTTTGATTTCTGGTTTCATGCTCTTCATTATTTCATCATTGTAAATAATAAATAACGTAGGACTGAGCCCGCCTCCTTATCTGAGTCCAGTGGTTGTCTTAAATCTTCTTGAAATTTGTCCCTTGTATATTATTGCATGGCTGTTGTTGTTATATATGTTTTGTATTAATTCGACTGCCTTTCTTTCTAAACATCTCTCTTCCAGGATTTTCCATAATTTGTTTCTTTAGATCATGTCGAACGCGTTTTCTAGGTCTATGAATCCTAAATATGTGTTTTTATTATTTGTAGTTCTTTTTTCTGTGATTTTTTTTATTGTGAAGATGTTGTCCTGTGTGGATCTTCCTTTCCTAAAACCGCATTGCGATTCTTCTAGGGCCTGGTCTATTTTTGCTATTATTCTCTTGTTTATTGTTTTTTCTAATATTTTCATCCCTATACTTATTAGTGTTATGTCTCTATAATTTGAGCATTTCGTCTTATCCCCTTCTTGTGTGTCGGTACGATTAGTGCTGTTTGCCAGTCTTTTGGTATGGTATTTGTGCTCCATATGCTGTTTAGTAGTTTCCGTAGTTTTTCTTTACCTACCGGGCCCAGGTGTTTGATCATTTCTGCTGTAATCTGTTCTTGTCCTGCTGCTTTTCCTATTTTTAATTTCCGAATTATTTCTAGTAGTTCTTATTTCTTGATACTCTCTGTATCTGCTTCTGTGTTGTTCTTGTCTCTAATTCTTGTCTTTTGTTATTTGTCGTTATTTGAGGTTAGTAATTTTTCAAAATATTCTTTCCATCTTTCTAATATTTCTTCGTTTTCCTTCAGCATTCTTCCTTGTTTTTCTTGTATGTATCTCATTTCTTGTCCTTTTTCTTTCCTACAATCTTTTAGGGTTTATAAAGTAGCTTTTGATTTTCCCTTGCGTTTTTTTCCATTGTCTCTCCGAACTTTACCCATTCCCTGGTTTTTGCTATTCTAACCTCGTGTATACTATTTTTCTCTTGCCTCTGTATTTTTTGTAGTTTTCGCTATTTCTGTCATTTAGTAATCTTTGCCATGCTTATTTCTTTTCTTTTGTTTTCTCTCGTATGTCTTCCGACCACCAGGCTATCTGTTATTTCTTGTTTGTGCTTTTCTTCGTACCACATGCCTCTTTCGCTGTCTCACGCATATTTCTTTAGGTTATTCCACATTTTCTCTACTTCTTCTCTATCGTAGGTCACTTCTATCTTCATCTTCATTTTCTCCATATATTGTATTACTGATTATTTTTCTCTAAGTTTGTATGATCTTATCTTGTTGTAGTTTATTGCTATATTTGCTCGCTGGATCCTTCTGTCACTGTCTTGGTAATCTTCCTTAATTGTCGTCACAACTAGATAGTGGTCACTTCCAATTTCGTAGCTTCTCTTTACCCTTGTATCTATTATTTTGCTCCTTTTTCTATTAAAACGTAATCTATTATAGATTTTTCGTTCCTGCTTACCACTTCCTTTGTGTATTTGTGTATGTTCTTGTGTTTGAATAGTGTGTTCGTTATTACTAGTTTGTTCATTCTACAGTAATCTAGCATTTTCTTCCCATTTTGGTTTAGTACGTCTTCGCCATATCTTCCTCTCGTCAAGTCGTTATCTTTTACTTCCTTATCAATTCTGCTGTTGAAGTCACATGCAACGAAAACTTCTCCTTTGGCTGTTTCGGCTGTTTCGCTTAGTTGCTCTCAAAATGCTTCTTTGTTGCTTACTACATCATTTTCATTTGGCCCATATACTATAATTATTGTTCTGGTACTGTTAGTTTCTTTTAGTGTTACGGTTAGTATCCTTGGTGATATTTCTTGCCATGTTTCTATTTGGTGTTCGATGTCTCTGTGTATAATGCATCCTACACCTTCGGCTGCCCTTTTATCCTTGTCTACTCCGCTATATATTATTTTATGTTTGTTATTCGTTGTGTATATTCCTTTCCCTTTTCTTTTTGTCTCCGTTATTGCCAATATGTCTACTTCCATTCTTTTGAACTCTTTTTCCAGTTCATCCTCTTTTCCGTGTATACTCCTTATATTCCAGGTTGCTATTCTCCATATTTTGTTTTTCTCTTTTTCATTTTTTTAACCTATTGTGTTTCTTTCGTTGTTTCTAGTTTCTGTCTGTGTATGGTTTGTTTTGTTTACATTTTTTGTTTTACATTTTATTACATTTATTTGATTTACATGGCTTAGTTCTGTCTTACTCCCCTCTTTCCTTAGTTTTTTGTACTCGGTACAAATTTTTCTTGTTCTTCGTTTCAGGAATAGATTTAGTGATTTTCAGTAGTTTTCGTAGGGTTAAACTAGAGTTATGGCGTTTATTTCAACTGTCTTCCAATAAAATATATACGGTATAGATTTTGAAAAACTCCAAAAAATTCAGATTATTGGTTTGAATTTAAAATAATTTTTATTTATAATGTGGAATGTTTCAGGAATAGATTTAGTGATTTTCAGTAGTTTTCGTAGGTTTAAACTAGAGTTATGGCGTTTATTTCAGCTGTCTTCCAATAAAATATATACAGTATAGATTTTGAAAAATTCCAAAAAATTCAGATTATTAGTTTGAATTTAAAATAATTTTTATTTATAATGTTGAATATTTCAGGAATAGATTTAGTGATTTTCAGTAGTTTTCGTAGGTTTAAATTATTGTTATGGCGTATATTTCAGCTGTCTTCCAATAAAATATATACAGTATAGATTTTGAAAAACTCCAAAAAATTCAGATTATTGGTTTGAATTTAAAATTATTTTTATTTATAATGCTGAATGTCTCAGGAATAGATTTAGTGATTTTCAGTAGTTTTCGTATATTTAAACTAGAGTTATGGCGTATATTTCAGCTGTCTTCCAATAAAATATATACAGTATAGATTTTGAAAAACTCCAAAAAATTCAGATTATTGGTTTGAATTTTAAATTATTTTTATTTATAATTTTGAATGTTTCAGGAATAGATTTAGTGATTTTCAGTAGTTTTCGTATTTTTAAACTAGAGTTATGGCGTTTATTTCAGCTGTCTTCCAATAAAATATATACAGTATAGATTTTGGAAAACTCCAAAAAATTCAGATTATTGGTTTGAATTTAAAATTATTTTTATTTATATTGTTGAATGTTTCAGGAATAGATTTAGTGATTTTCAGTAGTTTTCGTAGGTTTAAACTAGAGTTATGGCGTATATTTCAGCTGTCTTCCAATAAAATATATACAGTATAGATTTTGAAAAACTCCAAAAAATTCAAATTATTGGTTTGAATTTTAAATTATTTTTATTTATAATTTTGAATGTTTCAGGAATAGATTTAGTGATATTCAGTAGTTTTCGAATTTTTAAACTAGAGTTATGGCGTTTATTTCAGCTGTCTTCCAATAAAATATATACAGTATAGATTTTTAAAAACTCCAAAAAATTCAGATTATTGGTTTGAATTTAAAATTATTTTTATTTATAATGTGGAATGTTTCAGGAATAGATTTAGTAATTTTCAGTAGTTTTCGTATGTTTAAACTATAGTTATGGCGTTTATTTCAGCTGTCTTCCAATAAAATATATATAGTATAGATTTTGGAAAACTCCACAACATTCAACTTATTGGTTTGAATTTTAAATTATTTTTATTTATAATTTTGAATGTTTCAGGAATAGATTTAGTGATTTTCAGTAGTTTTCGAATTTTTAAACTAGAGTTATGGCGTTTATTTCAGCTGTCTTCCAATAAAATATATACAGTATAGATTTTGAAAAACTCCAAAAAATTCAGATTATTGGTTTGAATTTAAAATTATTTTTATTTATAATGTTGAATGTTTCAGGAATAGATTTAGTGATTTTCAGTAGTTTTCGTATTTTTAAACTAGAGTTATGGCGTATATTTCAGCTGTCTTCCAATAAAATATATACAGTATAGATTTTGAAAAACTCTAAAAAATTCAGATTATTGGTTTAAATTTGAAATTACTTTTATTTATAATGTGGAATGTTTCAGGAATAGATTTAGTGATTTTCAGTAGTTTTCGTAGGTTTAAACTAGAGTTATGGCGTTTACTTCAGCTGTCTTCCAATAAAATATATACAGTATAGATTTTGAGAAACTCCAAAAAATTCAGATTATTCGTTTGAATTTAAAATTATTTTTATTTATAATGTTGAATGTTTCAGGAATAGATTTAGTGATTTTCAGTAGTTTTCGAATTTTTAAACTAGAGTTATGGCGTTTATTTCAGCTGTCTTCCAATAAAATATATACAGTATAGATTTTGAAAAACTCCAAAAAATTCAGATTGTTGGTTTGAATTTAAAATTATTTTTATTTATAATGTTGAATGTTACAGGAATAGATTTAGTGATTTTCAGTAGTTTTCGTATTTTTAAACTAGAGTTATGGCGTATATTTCAGCTGTCTTCCAATAAAATATATACAGTATAGATTTTGAAAAACTCTAAAAAAATTCAGATTATTGGTTTAAATTTAAAATTACTTTTATTTATAATGTGGAATGTTTCAGGAATAGATTTAGTGATTTTCAGTAGTTTTCGTAGGTTTAAACTAGAGTTATGGCGTTTACTTCAGCTGTCTTCCAATAAAATATATACAGTATAGATTTTGAGAAACTCCAAAAAATTCAGATTATTCGTTTGAATTTAAAATTATTTTTATTTATAATGTTGAATGTTTCAGGAATAGATTTAGTGATTTTCAGTAGTTTTCGTAGGTTTAATCTAGAGTTATGACGTATATTTCACCTGTCTTCCAATAAAATATATACAGTATAGATTTTGAAAAACTCCAAAAAATTCAGATTATTGGTTTGAATTTAAAATTATTTTTATTTATAATGTTGAATGTTTCAGGAATAGATTTAGTGAGTTTCAGTAGTTTTCGTAGGTTTAAATTATAGTTATGGCGTATATTTCAGCTGTCTTCCAATAAAATATATACAGTATAGATTTTGAAAAACTCCAAAAAATTCAGATTATTGGTTTGAATTTAAAATTATTTTTATTTATAATGTTGAATGTTTCAGGAATAGATTTAGTGATTTTCAGTAGTTTTCGTATTTTTAAACTAGAGTTATGGCGTATATTTCAGCTGTCTTCCAATAAAATATATACAGTATAGATTTTGAAAAACTCTAAAAAATTCAGATTATTGGTTTAAATTTAAAATTATTTTTATTTATAATGTGGAATGTTTCAGGAATAGATTTAGTAATTTTCAGTAGTTTTCGTATGTTTAAACTATAGTTATGGCGTTTATTTCAGCTGTCTTCCAATAAAATATATATAGTATAGATTTTGGAAAACTCCACAACATTCAACTTATTGGTTTGAATTTAAAATTATTTTTATTTATAATGTTGAATGTTTCAGGAATAGATTTAGTGATTTTCAGTAGTTTTCGAACCAATTGTACCATTTTTCATTTATGCATATCTTTTTGTATCCTATTTTCACTCTTTTTCCCTTTCCTTCCTTGTTATCTTCCTAAAAACATGCAAGTTTTAAAAAATTTCTCGAGTGGTTATATACAAAAATTATACAACTAACACCCTAGGAGGAAAGTTAAACGCCATTTAGCACTACCCGGTGATCCTGATGGCATGAGCACGTTGACGGTTATTACCATATGGGTGTGCATTGCTAATTGATGTGGTGCCGCCAGATGGCGTTTAACTTTCCTCGTAGGGGGTTAGTTGTATAATTTTTGTGTATAACTCAAGATATTGTGTAAATTCATATATATATATATATATATATATATATATATATATATATATATATATATTGCTAAGACTTTACACTTATATATAAATTAAAGAAATGTCCAAGTTATTATCAATTGCTCTATGTTTGACTGAAAAACATTATTTATATAAAATTAATCACATTTTCGTTTTTCACATATAAATAGGAAGTTACTATATAAAATTAATGTACTTTTACTACCTTGTAAGTGGAAACCATACAGTTTTCGTCTTTAATAGTATTATTTCATTGCAGTGTGTCTGATGAACAACCGTCGCCCCTGTGTAGCGAAGCGACCAATATTTGTCAGGGCAGTCATCCTTAAGAAATCACAACACATTTAGATTATCTGGACAGACAATCCCTGCAAATCTCAAAGGATTTAGATCCGTCAGTGTTGATCGGATGATGAATCTGAACGCGCCCTAGTATATGACCAACATTTTTAAACCTCTACACTGTAGTCCCCTAGTACTCTAATACATGTCGATTTATAATTATTGATTAAATTTGGCGCTTTTTATTTTCCCAATTCGATTACCACCTGGATTACATGTAGCAGATTTAGCCTTAAGGGTGTCGAGTGGATTTTCTTTTATTTTAAATTGTTATTCGTTTATCTAACGTTTCAGTTTTAATTATTATTTAAACGAAAATTTAATTATAAATTTATCGTGTTTCAAAGCATGGCTTAAGTGGGGGTGGCAATGAAATAGTAAATGGTAAAATAATATATAGACACAAATACAATTACACAGCTGTACGAAAAAAGGGTGGCAAGAAATGGGGAATCACACCTTCTATCCGGAGACCTTCAAAGGCCTACGACACAATTCCTATGAATAGACTCTGGAAAGTGCTTGAAGAAACCACACTACAAATGCGCTATGATTTATATTTATTTATTTATTTATTTTATTGTTTATACATTAATCATACCTCAGATATTAATACGCATAAACATTTAATATGTTTAAAGAGGCAAATTCCAAATTAATTCAATCCCATATGTTCTGCTATAATTGTTTCATATAATAGTCGTCAATTTATTATTTTCAATTTATTCATTCCACTTCTCATCAGTTGCTATTTTTTTTCTCTTCCCACAAAACTCTCCAAAACAACTACGTTAAACACTAATTTTTCTTCAAAAATTACAACATAATTAAATGGTATTTTTTGTTGAAATTCAAAGGGATATAGTATATTTTTAGAATTTAGATATAAACAGTATATCCGTCGAATGTAGAACCTATCAAATAAATGCGTTTGCCAAAATTCTTCAACTTATAAGACGCAACTTTTCTGGTAGACTGAATGCTACTATGAAATAGTCTTGAAGGGATTTATTTGAATGGTACTATAGTCCATATTAGTATATTATATGCAATAAATATAATCAAAAATTAAGGGCATTATTTTATAATCCGTCGAATGTAGAACAAATCAAATAAATTCGTTTATCAAAATAATTATAAGAGGCATATTTTCTAGAGTCTATATTGCTATAAGATAATCTTGAACGAATTTATTTGAATGGTACCATAGCACATACCAGTGCATTATATGCAATAAATATAAAGAATAAGTAAGGCCACAATTTTATAATCTCATCACCCGTCAAATGTAGAATCAATCAAATAAATCCGCGTGTCAAAATCCTTCTTATAAGACGCATCTTTCCTGGTAGATTGAATGTTGCTATGAAATAATCTTGAAGGGATTTATTTGAATGGTACCATAGTCCATATTAGTATATTATATGCAATAAATATAATCAAAAATTAAGGGCATTATTTTATAATCCGTCGAATGTAGAACAAATCAAATAAATCCGTTTATCAACATAATTATAAGAGGCATATTTTCTAGACTCTATATTGCTATAATATGATCTTGAACGAATTTATTTGAATGGTACCATAGCACATACCAGTGCATTATATGCAATAAATACAAAGAATAATTAAGGCCATAATTTTATAATCTCATCACCCGTCAAATGAAGAATCAATCAAATAAATCCGTGTGTCAAAATCCTTCTTATAAGACACATCTTTCCTGGTAGACTGAATGTTGCTATGAAATAATCTTGAAGGGATTTATTTGAATGGTACCATAGTCCATATTAGTGTATTATTTGCAATAAATATAATTAAAGCCATTATTTTATAATCCGTCGAATGTAGAACTAATCATATATTTCTGGTTGTCAAAATCCTTCACCTTATAAGACGCATCTTTTCTAGACTCTATATTGCTATAAAATAATCTTAAACGAATTTATTTGAATGGTACCATAGCTCATACCAGTGCATTATATGCAATAAATATAAACAACAATTAAGGCCATTATCTTAGAAACTCATCATAATATTTTACCGTTCTTCATAGAGCTGAAAGAATATACAAATGAATGCATCAAACCCCCCATCTTATAGCATCACCTTTATAAGTCATAAAAGTGCAGCCAGGGCCTGTCATAATACCAGTGCATAAAAGACGTTAGCAGTAACACTAAAAGGAGAAATCGTCAACTCGTTTAAAGCCACCAGATACTTAAAGCTTTCATCATTCAGCTTGCGTTTTTATATGCCGTACTTGTTTCATTGTGGCATCCGCCCTACATCCGAGCACTCCACGAGAAACCACAACTAGAAAGGAGAACATAAAATAATTCAAGAACTATATGTAAAAACACGATTGTCAGAGAAAATTGTATGTCCATTATTTGTATTATGAAAAAATATTCTTTGCATTTTTTTACAGATCCAAATTCTATACTCATTTTATTTGCTAGTATTAAATGACCATTTAATAACGTTATTATTTTTTTTCGATAAAATCAAACATATGTGAGGGAATTACTTTTGATGTGATGATTTCACAGGTTTACTAGTCATAAAGCTTTTATTATTGCGGTTATTTGCCATTCCATTCGGCTTCCGCGAGGTGATTGATGTATTATATTGCAACAGACGTATACCGAATTGATTTGTCGTAATTAAATGTTTGTATTATTTCACATTTTACATTACTTAAATTCAACTATGCTCAGAAAATCAAATTTGATTTCAATAGACTATAATAGCATACTTATATTGCAACAGACATATACCGAATTGATTTGTCGTAACTAAATGTTTGTATTATATCACATTTTATATTACATAAATTCAACTACGCTCTGCAAATCAAATCTGATTTCAACAGACTATAATAGCATACTCATAATGCAACAGAAATATACCGAATTGATTTGTCGTAATTAAATGTTTGAATTTGTTTTTCTAATATTATTTTACATATTACATGACTTAATTTCTAGCTTCTTCTAACTAGGCTATGCAGAGTAAATCTGATTTAAATAGACTATAATAGTATATTAATATTGCAACAGAACAGACATCTGCCGAATTGATTTGTCGTAATTAAATTTTTGTATTTATATTTCTGGTATTATTTCATATTTTACATGATTGAGACTACGTGGACTACGCTCTGCAAATCAAATCTGATTTCAATAGATTATAATAGCATACTAATTTTAAACAGTTTATTTCTTGTCAACATTCGTACATTGCCGTGCATTTCAGTCGTTTAAGTTTATTTCTTTAATTTATCTCATGAATTTTAAATTTCTCTTATATAAAGCGCCTTGCTTTATGAGTTGATCGAGGACATGACGAGACGGTAATAGCATTTCATTTCGTCTGCAAGTGGACTGGTTGCAGACAAATTAAATGATATAGAGAGAGATTCGTATAGAATCGTATATTGTAATTGATTTTATATTTTATACATATTTAATAGCTAGTTGTAGGGATTTACAACATTCTGCTTCTGTAACAAATATTTTCCAACGTAAAAATCAAAATGTGTTCCTATATTATTATTTTTAATTTATTTTTCTGTTGTAATAAATAATAAATAATAAATAGTGTATATAAATGTACAATGAAAGTGTAATTTATATACACTATTTATTTAGTAAACAATGTACTTAATATATAATCATTTTCAACATTTTATTCCTATGCAAATTTATGTTGGATATTTTATAGCTCCAAAACTTGTCTAGATAACTTTTGATGTTTAACTATTCAACGAATATAAATTCGCTTATTGCAATATAGAGTAGGTACTGCTGCACACATGTATTTTATATATAAAATTATGGATAGCACCAGTAGTGAAAATGGTCGTACGTAATAACAAGTGCAACGTAAATTTCAATACATTTTGAAATTATAAAACTCATATTATGAAATGCATAACAAAATAAATTATGACTTTGGCCTCAGTGTACCTATACAAGCAGCTACTTAGAGCTTGGGAAAAACTACTGCAACTAAAAACAAAAAGGGAAACAACTTTGGCTAATACAAGGAATGCAGATAAAGTGAATATCCCGAGACACCAAAGTGCCTTTCGTTTATCACTCTGGGCTGGTACGGGCTTATTGTTTCTTGTTTTATTTGCCGCTTCCGATGCTCATAATTCTACCTCAGCCCTTATAACCGACCTGAGCGATACTGAACTCCACGGGGACTAGCAATGATAAACCATGCTAAACGAAAGCGCCCCACACCGACGTCTGGAAGTATATAATAAGTTGCCACCAAAATGGAGAACCATGGAACCAAAAATATTTAAAGTAGAACTCAAAGATTACCTCACTAATAAAGCATTCTACAACGTCCAGGAATTAATAGAGTCGTAAATTTCCCAATCCACCTAAGACTTAACTTGACTTTACCCACAAACATGTATATATTTATATTTTATTCCATGTATTCTTTTCAAATTTGTATTGTAATGTATTGTAATGTAATGTAATGTATTGTACTACAGTTATCTGTGATACATAAGGAGACTCCACTATTCAACATGTCTCCTTGCTTCCAGGCCCTGAAGATGCTGGCACTGGCTAGCGAAACGTTGGCACGTAACTTAATAAACTGGAACCAAACAAGATCTTGGCTTTAATTTTGTTCACTTGCCCTTGGTTTCCAGTATTCCCCGTTTTGGACTTATACCCGTCATCCACTCCATATCAATAACAGTCCGTCATTCTACTTGCTATATATATATATATATATATATATATATATATATATATATACTTCTTTCTCATCCCCAGATAGTGTTCTTTTTTTTAAATATGTTCAAATTCAACAGTAACATTTGTATACGATTTTATTTTTTAAATTTATTTATTGAAAGTTGCATGCACATTTTGTAGGTTATTAGCAACTATAAAAGTGTTAATATTGCTTGTTTATGATATATTTTGGTACTATATTGCATATATTAAATCTGCCTAAATATAACATTATCTATTGGAAATCAATGATATTATTTGAATGAAAATCATCACCACACCGCTCACCGCTCCAGCGTGAAAATGGTAACAACTACAGAAAAATATCTAGTCTTTATCTGTATGGCTAGAAATACTCTACATTTTCACAGAAAAATATGTTTGTAGCATTTGAAATGGAGACACTACAGAGTTGAAATTGGGGGAAAGCATGAAGTTTCATCATATTCACATAGTCTCACCGTTATAGCACGAACACGGAAATAGCTACAAAAAAATATCTGGCCATAATCTGTATGGCTAGAAATACTCTACATATAAACCATCTTTTTATAGATATCAATTATCTCTCTAGCATTTGAAATAGAGACGCTACAGAGTTTAAATTGAGAAAAAACATGAAATTTCAACATATTCTAATTTTCTCACCGCTACAGCACGAAAACGGTAACAGCTACAGAAAAACATCTAGTCTTAATCTGTGGGGCTAGAAATACTCTACTCTATTTTCATATATTCACCATCTCTGTAGCATTTAAAATAAAATTCTATAGAATTGAAAATGTGGAAAATATGAAGTTTCATCATATACAAATTTTCTCACTGCTACAGCGCGAAAACGGTAACAGCTACAGAAAAAACATCTCGCCCTAATCTGTTGAGCTAGAAATTCTCTAGTCTATTTTATATATATGGTATAAGGTTCCTTTTAAAGACACCTTACACGGTCAATAATACTGTCATTCCTAGTACTGGCAGTATTTGCTTGAATCTTCCTTCAATGTTTATCATGTAATCAATTGTCTGGATAAACATCAGTATTCTCTTCATTCCATCATTACTGTAGCTTACACGATCAGTAATTCTGTCTATATTTCAGAATAATGAAAATGTTAAACATGTTATCGTACAATAATACTGTCATTATTCTAAAATATTGACAGTATTATTGACCGTGTACGGTGTCTTATAAAGGCACCTTACACGGTCAATAATACTGTCAATATTTTAGAATAATGACAATATTACTGTACGATTAAATGTTTAAAATCTTCATTATTCTAAAATATTGACAGTATTACTGATCATGTAAGGTATAGTAATTATGGAATTAAGAGAATGCTGATATTTATCCGGATAATGGATTACTTGATAAATATTGAAGGAGGATTCAAGCAAATACTGACAGTACTAGGACTGACAGTATTATTGATCGTGTAAGGTGCCTTTTAGGGTGATATATCTTATATCAGTTTTGTAATTTTATTTGTCATATATTTCTGAAAATCGATATTGTCAAGAACATATGATGAGACTTAATACATTAATTAATTAATTTCGGTTGTAACGTAATTTTATTTTTAATTAAGAAAATACGTGTGATCTCTTCTCAGTAGAAAACTGTATAATCGGCAATTACATTAAGTGGAAATATCAAAGGAAAACTTTGACAGGATTCTTATAATGATCCAATATTATATCCTTGCAATTTATAAATGGCACCGTACCTAGCAAGTTAAATTATAAAGGGGCATTTTTTTATCTATAAAATAAAATCTTTTACGAGTAACCCTATACCCAACCCAAATAAAATCCATTTAGAAGAGAGATGACATTGATATTTCATTATTAATATTAATTGCTCCCACAAATTATTCTGAAAACGTATCAGATTTTATAAGTTGATAAATCAAATGTTTCTCGATCATATGTGATAGAGATTGCAAATACAACGTGATTATACATACTGGAATATTATAAAACTTTATTTGGAGAGTCTCAAAAACATTCACAAAAACATTGTTTGAACGACGTTCACAAAATATTTAATGAATCTGAATATTTATTAGTAATAATAATAATAATAATAATAATCAATTTTTACATTTCATTAACAAAGCCACACAGATAATTGTACATGGAAGAATGTCAGACAAATATGTATATATATATATATATAGTCATGAAGTCGAAATTATCTGATTTTTTGAGTTCATTAGAACCATATGGACTGAATGACTACTATGCAGTTTAAGTATGTTATAATTATACCTAGAATTGAATGTAATTGTAACTTTATTATATATATATATATATATATATATATATATATATATATATATATATATATATAATAAAGTTTCCATTCAATTATAGGTATAATTATAACATAGTTAAGCTGCATAGTAGTCATTCAGGTCGTATTGTTCTAATGAACTAAAAAATCAGATAATTTCGACTTAATGACTAAATAAGTAGATTCTGGTATATATCCTGGAAGTTTATATAAGGAATAATACCAAACGAGCAGCGCTTACATTTCAAATATTAAGAACGCAATGAAGGAGATGAATAAAACTACTATGTTTAATTTTGATACTATGTATAAATGGATACATTTAGCACTAATGCTGTCATATGTCTTAATATTGTCATTTAAATTTATGTTGCATTTATTTAGTTATTAAGGCACCTTACACGGTCAATAATACTGTCAATCCTAGTACTGTTAATATTTGCTTCAATCCTCCTTTTATATTTATCAAGTACTCAATTATCCTGTTAAAGATTAGTATTCTCTTCATTACATCATTAACACGATGAGTAATGCTGGCAATATTTTAGAAAAATTAACATTTTAAACATATTATCGTACAGTAATACTGTCATTATTCTAAAATATTGACAGTAATATTGGTCGTGTAAGGTGCCTTATTCGATAGCCTATTAGAGCATATACGTATACATTTTATCTGATAAAGCTTAACATATTATATGTGAATTTTATTGCAGCAGTTTTCCTTGAAACTTTTAAATATCTAAGTTTTAAAGAAACTGCAATACTTTACATCGTAATATGGAAGCGACTGGGAATTGAACATAATTTAATTGGTATTTATAACTCGTGTATCTAACGTTAACGTTGAAGGTGATCGGCAAACAATTTATGACGGGCAGCGAGGGTTCCTTAATCAATATGTACCTAGTGTATGATTTGGTTATCAATTAGTATGACATCAAGTACTTTGAATGAACGGGTCCATTGTGAACTATTGAACATCGACTATTATTCATATAATATTATACATAGCGCGTCTGGAATTTAATATTACCCACAAACATACTTATCGCTTTTCCGTTATGAACACCATTTTTCCTACAACCCTAGTCATGTAACTCATTGACTGATTAATTATTTATATTTTGTATATATTTATTTATTAGTTCATTATATAATTTGAGATTGCCGATGAAGGATGTTTTATCAACATCGATATTTAGGAAACATTGATGTTTTCTTGTCCATGTTTCGTTTATCTTTCGGGAGCTGTTCTAGGCTAACCTTAGCTGGCTCAGATACAGCATATAACAAATATGTAATAGGACTGCGACATGGACAACAAAACATCAATGTTTCCTAGATTACCCTCGATATTGGTAATAAAATTATATATATATTGAGGGTAGTTTTTCGCCGAAAAACTAGTTGGAGAGGGGGGGGGGGTGTTGAGTATTGGAGTATTGGAAGTGCGGCGATTTGGGCCAAGAGTAACCTCTTCTCTTTACATTTAGCTCTGACTCCAGAGCTTCTTCAGGATTTACTAAAAACCAGACCTTTACAGTGGTGTATAATAATATATAAATGAATGATGAAGCTCCGGAGTCAGAGCGAAATAACGATGTAAAGAGAAGAGTTTTTTTGAGCACTATTCGCCGCACTCCCAATAATCCCCCCCCCCCCCCTATATATATATATATATATATATAATTATTAATAAAAATATCGATTGTATGTAATACAAATCAGTTATGCTCTTCTCTTATTATGAATTTTGAACATACATTGAGAATATTGCATATATGAATATTTAGAAGCCTCATATGTGCAAGTTAGTTACTCACAGTCATTGTATTTCTAAAATGTAATTATGTTTTATTTAAAAAAAAAAATCAAGGCTTTAAAAAACTTACACACACATTTTATAATAAACATAGAGACATAATATATTTAATAAGAATTAATTCAAAGTACAAAAACCTTCAATAACATTGTCCCAGAGACAATAAACACGTATCACAATACGACAGGAAAGTGTCTTATATAGCCAATTAAAATAAACAATATATAAATAATAAATAAAATAACTTGTTAAAACATCTTAAGTGCAAGAAATTAAGATATGCAGCCATACTAATATTAATTCCCATTTATAAATATTACATTTTAAAAATTCTAATATACTAATGATATCTTCCTTTGTTCCAGGTAATACGATAAACTAAACTGGAATTAATACAGTAAGTACAGTCTATTACCATAATACTTTACTTCCCTTTACGGAATGGTAATGCAAAGGAGTTTTATTCAGAAAATTTAAGTGAATTAATTCCTCGGGTCGACTTCACAGAGATAAACACAATCGTATATCCAATAGTAATATCAGGGAGTAATATCATGATCGTATACCTAAAGTTCTTACAAATGAAATTTATGACCTAATAAAAACTACCTAAAAGGTTCCCCGCGATCTAGATAAAATAAGGACAGTGTCAAATTGAATGATGCGAGAAACTTCCTGTGAATCTAATTTATAGATAAACTTTTCTTAGACGAAGTGTTACCGGCATAATTTTAAAATAGTAGAGTGATGGGATAATATATTTGTACCTCAGTGTGTTTATACCAACATAAAATAAGGAATATAATTAAAAATATGGAAAATAAGTTTTAGAGGGATATTTTTATCTCTATAATATAAAATCGAAGACAGTGTTTTGAATCCAACCGACCTGTCTGATATGACTTTTGTGCTGTCAATGCAAAATTAATGACCGCGGGAACAGTAAGGATGGTATAGTTTATGTTTTTTTTCTGACAGGGGGGGGGGGGGGGGGGAGTACCTCAAGGCCTGGGTCTTCAAAAATCGTTCTCGGTCCTCCAAAACTGGTCATTAACACATTAACTGCTGCGGTAAGTTTTAGAAAAAGGTCCCTTGGTTATTTCTTTAATAAATTTGATTATTGTTTTGTAATGTTTTATAATGTTTTGTAATGGGGGGTTCCTCAAGGCCTAGGTCTTCATTCAAACATCGTTCTCGGTCCTCCAAAACAGACACACATTACACATTAACTGCCACGGCAATTTTTAGAAAAAGATCCCTTGGGTATTTTTCAATACATGTTGTTGTATTGTAATGCTTCTTCTTATTACATCCTTGGGTATTTTTACATACATTTTATTATTGTATTGTAATGCTTCTTCCTATTACTTCCCTGGGTATTTTTGAATAAATTGTATTATTGTATTGTAATGCTTCTTCCTATTACTTCCATGAGGCTATTACATACTGGCAGCGTAAGATATGTTATCAATGAAATCAAAATTATGGTCGTAAATACGCTATACGAAAAACAGAACGTTATTACTGTGTGTGTAATCAAAATCTTACACATGACCGATAACGTGTTAAAGTAAAATTGTAGTAATTTCGACCGATATGTCAGTGAAAGTAATGAAAAACTTCAAAACACTCGAAATTAAATCGACCATTAAGGCCACCGGTATAACATTTAAACCTTAGTGTACAAAATCTTTCTTATATTTACATATAAGAAGTAAACAGTTGTTGTTCATTCCTTGTTATATTATAAATGGTGAATGCTTATTGTTTTTTGACCATAAATAGTCCATAATTATTTTAATTTCTACTGATTTCTTCTGCCTTAATTTATAATGGCATAAACTCATCTTTACGACTCATAATTCAGAGCCACAATTTATTATAAATTTATAAAGATGAAATTAAAAAAGGTCTAATTGTAACAATATCCTGAAGATATCAGCTGCAACTATAGTTAGTTGCAGATGATATGTTTAGGATATTCAGAAATTGAATGGTTTTGGCGTCTACTACGTGGTAATTAATTTTCAATAAAGGAGATAAACATATATTGTTCAGGATATTGTTACAATTAGACCCTTTTTTAATTTCGTTTTAATGAATTTATAAAATATTGTGGCTCTGAATTTCTGAATATTTTTTTTAAACATTTCTATATATAAAATTAGAAAAGTGAACTTTCAAATACATGCTACCAAATGAAACACACACATTAAACTGATTTATTCCTATAAACTTTATACAAAAATATAATTAAACAGAACAATACATAATTATCGTAATGTATACGAAGATATGATTTATTATATATAACCACTATTATGGTATAACCATTAATATGATTTTTATGTTTTGCACATTCTGTAATTAATATTTCTTTGTGCCTTACAAAGTCGCGCCCAGTTCTTTTATCTTGAAACGGAAATGTTCAAAGGATGTTTAATCCGCCAGGCCTTAAATTAAAAATTCCAAGACGCATATATGAGCGCGCATAAAACTGCAATATGCAATCTAAATGAAATCATGAAAGTCCTGCTGCAAAACAATGTAATAATTCAATACAAAATTGTTTAATAAAATTTTATTCTATATGAACTGCGTATTATTATTATTTTCAAATTTAATTAAGTTAAATTAAATATATTGTAATTAAAAAAAATCTACTGAATTTATTTAATATACTAGGTGATAGATAGTTCTGAATTATATGTTGTTATTTATACATATGTATAGCTTCTTTTATACACTTTCTCAATAACAAGGAACAATCAAACACATAAAACTTATTAATTAATATAACAACTTATCGTTAACTGTAAAAATACAGAATTACATATACCAAAAACTAATAATAAAACATCTACTAATAAACAATAAAATGAAATAGACATTGGAAGTGAAGACAAACCATTACAGAAGCTCTCAACACAGATAGCCCGGGATAGAAGTCAATCTACACATGACACGTGTCTCTGTCATTTGTAGATTGACTTCTATCCTATATATATATATATATATATATATATGTCGGAGCGAGCGTATAGTATATACAGGGCGTTGTATTAATTAGATGTATCACATATCTGTATTACTAATAACAATTAGTATGGTCAGGTACTTGGTCCGGTAAATCTAGGGCGTGCTCTTTGGAGGATATTATTAGATACACAATAAATAATAAGTCCTTCGTCACAATCAACTAACACATTTTATTAACAACTGAGTAACTAACTTAAAGCACCGATTATACAATAACTAATAATTATCTTGAGAAAGCAGTCCCGGCCAACGCCAACGCTCGGTATTTCCATACCGACGCGCTATGTCAACTGATTCTGCTCAAACCCCCATCCAGGGTAAGATCTCAAGTACACACATTCCCTAAACTCGGCCTTCCTGATTGGCTTCACGACTAATCCGACGCTGCGCAATGCACCCTTGTGCTATCATTATGGCTTGAAAACGATTATTGTAATCAAGCGCCGACATATATATAAACCATCTTTATTGGGCTATCGACCTCGTTGGTGGTCTTTCTGCCTGTTTTGTGTTTACATGTGTACATTGCTTAGCAGTAAAAGATATAAAAAAGTATAAAAATAAGTTGACTTAGTGTATGGAATCGGATTCGTGGAGTGTCTTAGTCGGGTGTTTTTGTTTTAGTACGTCTGTATTGTCTTGTTATGTATAGATGAACTTATATATTATATAAAATGAACATTCATTAATGTATATTAAAGGTATTACATTTTTTTAAATATTTTACTCAATATTAAAGAATCGAAAAATATATTTATTATTCTATCTATCTATAAACATAACTCTCTAAACATTATAATATGTTTTAAATAAAAACCTTAAAAATATTTAAACAAAAATTAAAAGACCTCTTAATTCAGAATCAAGAAAAACAAGAAAACTAAACAAAATACAACACCGCCATCAACAACAACACCAATAACAACAACAACAAAAACAAGAACAACAAGAACTCCTTCACACCAGGCTGTTATTTATATGAAACCTATGTATGTATTCAAAAATAATAAATGATTTTTATAAAAAATAAATATACGATAATAAATTATTATACAATATTTTGAAGACTTACTTGTATTATATTTTCATTTAATAAAAATAAAATTTACTATTAATATAAAAATAATAAAAATAAAATATATATAGTAATTTCTAATGCCCAACTCCGCCTCAAGGCGGACCACGCTTAATCGCATTCATATATTTTATAGCTTGTATGCCCAACTTCTCAAGGCGGGCGTACCTTTAGTAGGTGTAGCAACTGACTGTATACCGATAGCCAATATTTGAATACAGATTCATTCATACATTCATCAGCGGTCGTCAATTATATGAGGAATATTTTTGCGCGACGTTATAAAACTTGGGCATTAGAGGGTTAACTGATACAGCACACAGTAGAGCATTCCAGTCACTTATCAGCTTAGAGACGATGATAGTAGATTTATGTTGCTGCCAACGTATGCCAATTAAGGTTGCATAAAGTTGGAAGTAATTTTCATCCCACATTATTTCTCATCACCGCCCTTGCCATCTGAGGTGGGTACTCAACTGCCGTTGTATAAATATACAGATTTAAAAATGAATAAGATTTTTAATTACTTTACGTCATACCCACATTAAATATTTAAATTGTCGACTTCCTACTAATACTCTAATCTATTTACAAAATTCTGTTGAACATTTCTATCGAATATTAGCGTAAGCGGCGTATTTGTTCCCTTAATGGAATCAGAAAGTTAAAATGTATATGCATCTCGTTCTGTAAACATCCTCCAAGTACTTTCGTATCTCGGTAACGTAATATTTAATTCATCCACAATGTAAAATTTACCAGTAAAAACGACCTAGTGTAAATACAGTTTGTATGTAGTTATCATAATTTACAGTATACAAAATATTAGGCTAATATTAATGATAATCAGAGATGTATACAATCTATATTTTACATAATCAAATTTCCGAGAAAACTCAAATGTTATCAAATGTCAGAGTTTGAAACAACATGAAACGCGAAATAATATTTAATTAAATTAATTAATTTTCTGAAAACGAATTTGTTGTTCGATTAGTTCATTGTCAGACTGTAAATGGTGTACAGTTTGAGCATGTACTTTAACTTTTTATTGATTAATTAAATAATAATAATAATAATAAAATTATTTATTGTGATACATAACATTCACATTACATTACATACTACAATGGGCTAACGACCGGAGTCTTTCTGCCCGCGTTAAATTTACAAGTTGCATTTAATTGGAATCTTAAACTAATCTTAATCTAATATTGTTATTTGTGTTTGATTTATTGTATTAGAGGGAGTGATGGGAATTTTCTTTTATTAGATATTGATGGGTTATCTGAGATAAAGTGTTGGGCAATTAGTTCAATATTGTTGATAATGAATTTTTTTTTTAATATTTGTAATCTCACATTTATTGGGGTAATTTTGGATTTATAGTATAGGAGTCGGTTAGGAGGATTAAAAAGTGGATTGTTGGGGTATCTAGCTTTAGATATAGCTCGAAGGCTGGTGGTTTCTACAACTTCCAATGCTTTAAGTGCAGGTTTCCTGCAGTTACAGAATAAGATGCTACCATATTCCAATATTTTTTAATAAATAGCTATCAGATATACATATTACTCGACTCATATATATATATATATATATATATATATATATATATATATATATATATATATATATATATATATATACATATGATTCTATATTTAGAACGGACACCCACTGTGCGGGAATATTAAATAAGTACAGCGACAAATAATAATATAGACAATTTTTTTATACAAAGAATTCATAACTGGTTTCTATGTTTATTCTTCAATGTTATTGTATTACTAAAAAAAAAATATATAAAAGATTAAATAATTATTATAACTGACATGCAGTGGGATCCAATATGTATAAGTACAGCTGGAAAAACAATATGGGCTAATATTGATGCAGAGAATAAATAAGCTGGTTTGTATGTTTATTCTGTATTATTTTATAAAGGCTGCTTTTGTTTTATAATATAAATAGAGGAGTGAGGCGGGTTAGACAGGTATTATTATTTATTATTATTATTAGCAAAAAAAAAGACCTTTATTTGGCATATCAGCCCAACCCTTCCCTTTTACACAAATTCCAGCCGAAAAAAAAACAATACTTCCACAGAAAGAAATAAAAAAGAAACGAAAAAAATACAAATTAACATAAACTATATCATTTTTCTAACCACTAAAATAAACCCTCTCTGTTCTCGCTAATTTTCTTTCCCACGTCAGCCTCCTGCAGATTTTCGCGCCTTTCCCACCCTCTCCTAACCATTCGTTCAGCTTTTTGCACTCTCCAACCGACTCTGCTTTCACTCCCTCACATTCTCTGCTAAGGTGCCACCACGTGTCTCTCCCCTACACAGCGCAGCCCCATCCACACTTTTCTTCCTCGCTCTTCTGACCCACACCTCACTCTTGCCATGCATACTTTGTCCTCTCTGCTCCACTCTCCCCTGGCTAAGTAGCTCGGAAGTTTCCCCTGTACTTGCCACTCAATGTAGCCCGGGTTGTATGAGCTCTCAGCCATTCTCACTTGCCTTTCTTGCCACTCAATATCCCTCAATCTTCCCCTTATCTCAGTTCCTAGGGTACCCCTTTCTCTCAGCTTCGCCTCTACCCACTCTTTCATACATCCTTTCTCTATCCTTCCTCCATCTACTCTCTGTTCTACTCTTACACCTCATCCATACCTCCCGTACTAGTCTTTCCTCGCCCAAATACTTCAATCTTTCCTCAAACTTCACAACCCTCACACACGACTCCCACCACATACTCATACGACTTATCTCCTGCGACAGCACTGCCCTCGGTGTCGACCTTTCGAGCCCTAGCAGATTCTTCAGAATCCAACCTTGCTCCCTTTCTATTACCTTCCATTCACGCAATCCCCACACTTCCACTCCGTACAACAATATAGGTTTTACACAAGCAACCCAGATCTTGCACGGCATTACGAGGTTACCACCCCACAAACTCCCCCATTTTCTGCACGCATTCCCCCAAGCCGTTCTTGCTTTCGCCTGCATACACTCCACATGCATGCTAAGCCCTCCTCTACAGTCAAACCAAAAGCCCAAATATTTAAAGCCATTCACTCTCTCAGTCAGCCTTTTCTTCCATTTCAGCCCTTCTCCCTTACCTCTCCTACCCCTATTCCTAAACAACATCCATTTGGTCTTTTCCACATTCACCACTAGCTCCCTCTTATCCAGGTACCTACCCATTCTTGCCAACATCTCTTGCCTCTCTTCCACTCTCTTGGCCACCAGCACCACGTCTTCTGCATACGCCAACATCCACACCTTAAATCTACCCACCACGACCCCTCCTGCCCGTCCTTTCCTCAGCACCTCCTCCAACTCGCTCGTGTGCATATTAAACAGAAGGGGGCCCTGCCTTACTCCCACATTCACCCTAAATTTCTCAGATATTTCTCCATTCACTCTTGCTTTTGTCCATGACTCTATATACATCCTTCTCACCCACTCCACTCCTTCCTCTTCCATACCTAATCTATCCATACATTCCACCAGTTTCCCCCTAGGAACTGAGTCATACGCCGCTTTTAAATCCACAAACACCGCATACACTCTCCCTTTGCATTCCAGCGCTTCCTCCACCATTCTCGCCAGCGTGAAAATCTGCTCCCTTGTCCCTCTTCCCCTTCTCAACCCACCCTGGCATTCCGGCAGCAACCCTTTTTGTTCCACTTCCCTATTCATTCTATTTTTCACCATAGTCATCATTAATTTATATTATTATTAGTATTAGTATTATTTTCTTTCAATTTAAATTTGCCATCTATATTGATAAATATATAAATCTGTGGTACTAAAATGTAGGATATTATGTATTTTTTATGCCATTGTGTTATTTATTTGTCTTTCTAACAAGAGTATACTGAATATATCTTTTATGTGACTGAATACAAATGCAACATTCGCTTTCCCATACAGCTGCATTAAATATTCATTTTATATGACCGTTTCATCTGTCAATAATATATGACTGAAATTATTCAGCCGTTATGTCATGTTGATTATTCCAGCAGAATTTATATGAGTATAATTCTCCCGCATAACCCCAACGCCTTGTACATAATTTAAACTGGTTTATAAATGTATCAAGTATTTAATAATGCGACAATAGCGCGTTATTTGCTTTGACTGGCAAAACCCCACACGGCAAAATTTGATATATAATAATTAAAATAAAATTTTTATTATTTGTTACTGGCATTACTCAGGAGCACAAATTGAAATGTTTTTCAGTAAAATAGTTCCTTGCAGCTCCTTTTACGATAATGATATCTGTACCGCATATATTACATTTAAATTTCCTATCTCTTCCACCTGGGAATGAATGCCCATCGTTGACCTTCGGTTTGAAACCGCTACTTGTTCCGCTGGTGGGTCTTCATTTCGAGCATGCACCACCTACCGGTCGTAAGTTAAACCATTCTGGCCGCCGCGTGAATGCGCAAAAAAATTGATTCTTTCTACAATTGTTGACCCATGTCTTGGTAGCTTATGGATACCAAGACATGGCTCAACAATTCTAGAAAGAATCATTTTTTTTGCAAATTCACGCGGCGACCAGAATATACTAACTTCACTACCGGTATATTATAGGGGGGAAAAAATGTAAGTTAATTTTGTTAGCTGTTATTGAATAATATTTGCAATGAAACAAATTTCAATTTTTAATACAGTACCGCCCAAATTTTTTTTGAAACATATTTTATTCAGAATTTAACAGCAATCATTAGATATATTTTCATATATTTTTACATAAATATGTAAGTAACATGTAAGCGTGTTAAAATATCTGTAAAATCGATTAGAAACAAAATAATGTGTCTAAATTTTGTGGAATAATTAACACTAATAATAGTAATTGTAAAAAAAAATAAAAAATAAATTTCTCATTACAGTATGCCCGCTTTTAACCTAAATGTTAATTATTAATTTTCGACCCTTTTAGCCCAGAATAATTTTGTTAAATTTTCAACATTTATTGCTAACAATAGTTATAAAAATAGTAAGTTGGTACCACCTAAGTCTCAAGTTTTTTTTATTATGTCAAAGTTGACCTTAATTCTATAACTGCCCTTTGTTGCGAAAGTAATTGCAAAATATTTAGGTAACCATCGACCGTTGTCTTACAGTCTATTTTATTCATCGATAATTCAAATAATACCAGACACGTTCCATTTATTATTAATATCTATATCTATCTATATTTAGTCCGTATCTGTATACATTTAAAAAAAACTTCTATCTCTATACGGATATCAGCCGTGAGGCTTTTCCGCCGGTTAAGGGAGAAGCTCAGAGGAGTTTAATCACCCGGTATTTATTTTAACTTCACAGAAAATCTGTGAATTGTGACTCGCGAAAATTCGTTCTTCGCTGGGGATCGAACTCAGGCTCCCCAATGCTCAGAACGAGACGGACGACGCCCTAACCACTCGGCCACTGATTTATACATTTTATTAACATAAGTTCTCTATATTGCTTAAGTATTTCCGTTCTTAGTAAAAACATATTTTTTTATTATTAATAATTATATAATATTTTTTTTAAATTTACAAATAACATTTTTTTTCTGGAATTAAATAACGGATGGCTTTATGTGTTGTATATCCTCCGGCAAATATATCAGAATTCTCTTTGTACATTGTACAATACTGTTGCTAATTATATTGGCAACCCGTAACAATCTCTAAATTACATGCGTATTGAAGCAGACTTCTGACAATTATACAGACATACATTACGACATTAACAGTCGAGTTATCAAAGTGAATTTAATTTCTTCTTTGATGTATATATCTCAATTCAAAATAGTCATCAAGTTATATTTAATATAAGCACTGAATAAATAGCATTTTTCAAAGGATTGAGAAGATATTAATAGTCTTAATTTTCCTACTTACATTTTAATGAAATAATACTATACTGTTTGTAACTAGAAATATTGTAATTTAAATAAAATGGTAATATAACAATATGATAAAATAATGCTATTAATTAATTCAACGTAATGTAATTTTATACATTATATATAATATAGTGCTACCTTTACACTATATATATATATATATATATATATATATATATATATATATATATATATATATATATATATATATATACATATATAGCAAGTAGATTGACGGACTGTTAAGGATATAATGTGGATGACGGGTAGAAGTCAATGTACATGCCCTGATGATGCTGGCACTGGCTGGCGAAACGTTGGCACGTAACATAATACACGGGAACCACACAAGATCTTGGCTTTAATTATCTCTCCTGGCCTTTGGTTTCCAGTATTCCCCTTTTGGACTTCTACCCGTCATCCACATTATATATATATATATATATATAGAGATTTATTATATTTTATACAAATCTATTTTAAATATGAGTATAATGTTGGGTTGTTATAGTGTAAAGGTAGCACTATATTAATTCAATCTAAATAAACGTACGAGGCCAGCGCACAATACTTCACCCACTGATAGACGACGATAAACGTACAGGTAGAAAATTTTTAATTGGCCATAAAGACTATACAATCATTAACAATCATGAGGTTTCAGATGCAATAAAAGAAAAAGAAAAAGAAAAATTTTAAAATTTTCCAATCCAATAATCCAATCTAATTATATTAGAATATTATTTTTAATTTATAACGATGACTTGTGAATGAACATGTCAAAATCCCTAGCGAGCTTACAACAAGGCAAATTATAAGTAAATTTTGTGAATAAATTAATTGGCTATAAATCACAAGAATCACCCAAGAAATTACGTTTATAAATCAAAAGCTATGTGCAATCGGTGTAGTTTGTTTCCGTTTCGTAACAGATGCAACTGCCTGACATTTCCGGTGGCTACGCCACTGCATCCTAGTTCACTTCACCAAATCAATAGAACTTTGCGCTCAGCGTATTGGGGTAGATGTCATCGTTGTGGTATCTCGCATAGCACTTTCTTGTTTGCATTGAAATTTATGCGAAATGGGCCGAAATTTCAACAAACTTTAAATTGAAGCTGCCCAAGTTTTACAATGAAATCCTAAGTTCGTTGTTTTTCGGTTGGAAACTAACTAATGAAATTGGGTTTCGTGAGGGGTTAATTGTGATGTGCACTTTATAAATAGCTGCGTACTATGCTGTTAAATAAAAGCGCCTGTTGACTATTTATAATGAAATAAATGTATTATAACTATATACAATTTATAGCCAATACATTTTAATCGGTTTTACTATTTGATGCTTTTCCCAAAATAACATTAATTTAAATGAGTTATGCCAAACATTAAAAATATTGATATGAATCAAACATTTGGAAAATTCGAATTTAAAACATATAACGTAAGTATACAGGTGAGCAGTTAACAAAGGTATAATAAACAAGTAAGCCGTGGTCTTTAGATGTAACAGCCACGAGTCGAGCGGACAAGTCTGTAATTCATTAATTCGGAAAGTTGTGTAAATATCTGCATTTTCATCTCTAAAAATACAACAATAGTTAACTAACTATTCATTCACTATATTTAGCTTTAAATTCATAAACTTTTTATATATTTTGTACGAAGATTATTGTTAACAGTTTGGTTTTTTAGTAAATCCTGATGATGCTCTGGATTCAGAGCGAAATATCGATATAAAGAGAAGAGGTTTCTTTCAGCCCTAATCGCCGCATTCCCAACAATCTCCCTCTAATCTATATATATATATATATATATATATAAATCGGAGTAATTAAAAAAAAATCGATTAACATCAATATTTTTATTGAATCGATATAATATAAAATTGTTTCACTTTTTTTCACTTTATACCTTTATAACTAAATGTATATATATATATATATATATATATATATATATATATATATATATATATACATATATATATATATATATATATATATATATATATATATATATATATATACATGTATATCGTAGACAATGTTTTGAAGCCGACCGACCTATAATTTATAACTGTTGTACTGTCAGTACAAAAGTGGAGGTTGCGGGATCGAATTCTTGCGAGGGTGGTATTTTTTATGATTTTAATAA
This sequence comes from Lordithon lunulatus, assembly GCA_963942505.1. Lineage (NCBI taxonomy): Eukaryota > Metazoa > Arthropoda > Insecta > Coleoptera > Staphylinidae > Lordithon > Lordithon lunulatus. The sequence continues at coordinate 42,593,164 of OZ012671.1, forward strand.
TTTTTAATTAGAGTATTAAACGATTTGAATGAATAGCACTTTTGTAACTAAGGTTTTGTTTTTTTTACGATATTTTGAATTTTTTTCCTTACATACACAGCATAATCATAATTATATAAAATGTAACATTAAAATTACTTGTATATCTACAAAAAATATGAGGATTTTTTTTCTTCCCTCGGTCTTTGCCGCGAGGGTTGTGGTTCTTATTCCTCATCGGGCTGGACAAAAAAATAATGTATTCATTATCCGTTGTACATAAGAATTTATAAATAAGGGTTACGACAAGTGCAAAATATGACGATTATTGTTATTATTTTATTTTTTTATTTTTTTGGTTTTTTGACCTTAATCTAATGAATATCTCAGTCATCAACTATGTATTATAATTTATATCATTTATGAACATTACTCCTTATAGAAAAATGTTTTTCTTAAATACTTTTCATTTGAAAATTGATGCATCATACCCCGTCGAACGAAGACTTTTATATCACTCTGGGTCCACCCAGTGTGATATAATAGGCACTATCTCAACATAGATTAATTAGGGTATCCAAGAATATAGAGCCCAACGTTTTATAGCATAAAGTACTAGTTTTCTAGCTTACTGAAAATGTACTAAACCATGGTAAGTTTTTTTGTTATAGTGCATTTATGGTGAATGCGCCGGGTACATTAAGTTCGCGTAAGCTCCACGTACTGGAACAATGTAGATTCTAGATTCAATACTGCAGTTTTCATAGTTTCAGTAAAATATAAATAATATATTTCAGTTTTACCATTCTGAATTAACCAAAAAAAAAACTATCTAGCCCGAGGGATTTCCGCTGGTAAAGGGAGAAGCTCAAAGGAATGTAATTACCCGGTATTTACCTTCTCAGTAAATATCTGAAACCTGTGAAAGATAATTCTTGAAATTTGGTCCACAACGGGGTTTGAACTCTCGCTCGCTCCCCAATGCTCAATACGAGACGACGACGCCTCTAACTACTAGGCCACAGAGCTGAGTGTGGAAAGAATATGTTATTCTCTAACTGAAATAAATAGATGAATCTCTGCAGAATATATATATATATATATATATATATATATATATAAATATATATATATATATATATATATATATATATATATATATATATATATATATATATATATATATATATTAATTACCCACTGCGCAACGTTGTCCCTCAACTTTTAATAGTTTATCACAAATAATTTATTAAAAATTTTAATTTTATGATAATAATTTTTATTATTCTGAACTAGTAATATTTACGTATGTAGTAAGTAACTTATAAAATTAAACAGTCCAATAGAATATAAATACCAATAGAATCGAGTATATTTTTAATTCAAAGAAGGAATTTCAAGATCATAAAATTAGTTATGATGACGATCGATATTATCATTTGCATACGGCATAACTTGGATAATAATTCCTCCCTATCAGTTAGACATATATTTCGCACAAGTTTGCAATGCCTGGACGTGAATTAACACCTAAGGAAGCAAATAGGGCCATCGGTATGCTGTATGCGAGTATGGAGATGTTATCTCAAGTTTGAACGTAACTGCTGTAATTCGGAACCTTTCGTGTTTTAAAAAAACATGTACTGCATGGCAGAATCCACATACGGGTGTGCCAAGAAGATATAGAGTCTTAAGATTTATTTTTAACGGTATCTGCATTAAGGGATATTTTATCCACATGCAGATATCTGGGTCATTCTATTTAGTTTCCATAATAATAAACGTTAGTAGTTACCCAGACGTTTTTCGATTTTAAATTTTATCGGATAACTATTTGTAGCAAATTTTATACACTCATATGTCATTTTCTGTATGTTTCTAAACTTATAGCTTTATATATTATTTGCCTACATTTTATTTGAATATATTTTGGAAATTCTTGCCATTCCTGATTAATATAAGGTGATGTGATTTCTATTACTTGTAGTATACCATTCTGTGTTTGAATTAAACAAATGTAGCTAATTTATTCTAGTAAAATAAATCGCCTAACCCGGCTCAGTGGCCGAATGGTTAGAGGCGTCGTCCGTCTCGTACTGAGCATTGGGGAGCCTGAGTTCGATCCCCAGCTGGGAGCGAATTTTTGCGAATCACCTTTCATAGGTTTTCTGTGAAGTTAAGGTAAATACCGGGTGATTAATTCGTCAAATAAGATCTCAATTTTCTTTCCACACTAGCGATTAAAGGTGCAAAATCGAAAATACCAGACAAGACATCGCTGATTAATCTCTTAAGTTCCGGCCAAGAATGAAAACCTAAAAATTTCAAATTCTTTATTAACATTCGGATAATAAGGACTATCTCTATGGTTTGGTAACACATACCGTCTAGGAAATATTAATATATTAATTCGTGACACATGTACAGCGATACGGAAAGCATTAATTGTTTTTTTAGAATGCTCTTTCAAAGTCCTTGAAATCCTTATCATACTTTTGTTTTGTATATATATATATATATATATATATATATATATATATATATATATATATATATATATTATATTATATTATATTATATTATATTATATTATATTAAAGATATATTAAATTATAGACTTAAAAACAATGTATATTAGGGCCATTTAAAACACATTCCTGTGTGAGTATTTCTAACAGAAATAGCTATAATATATACTAAAAATTAAGATTTAATTGTATGTATTTTGTTTTAAAGAATAAACATTATTAAGTAACTAGACAAGAAAGACAAATCGCAAATCTTGTGACTTACTATACACAACATGACAAATTTTAATTATGAAATAATACACATTTACTGTAAAATTCGCATCAGTAATTTCTAAAAACTGATTATAAAAAGCAATTATTTCATATCAAACAAAGCCACACAAATAAATGACAATAAATCGATAACGCTTATAACTTCTCTATTGTTATATTCAATTCGATGCCACAACAATACGTCTATTATTAAGAGGAAACCGCTTCTCTTCTCAACAATCAATTTAAATTGTATAACTATGGAAAAACTATTTTCAGTATTGATATTATAGATTAATATAACATTTAATAATCTTTATCCTAATTTTTCGATTACTGATTTTACGAGCTGAGTTTCATATTTAATACACTAAATAATAATTATTTCAATATGATTTAAATGTTTAAAGAGGTAGCAATAGGATATATGAAAGAATGGGTATGTGTATGTTGTATTTAGGGGAAAAGCTGATAGGAAGGGGTAAGTCCGGGAACTGATGTGAGGGCTATTAACTGGCAAGAAAGAATGGCTGAGACCTCATACAACCCTGGCTATGTAAACATCTTTAGCAAAGTTCACGGTTCAAGTTATTTATTGATGTTGTTTGAGTGAACAGCACATAGTTATATGTCGAGAAGAATAATCTCAGAGGCAAGACAATATCTTTGTAGGTATTTGCCAGAATGTGTTATTTCCTAGTCCGAGTTTGTACCCGGAATAGGAAACAACACATTCTGGCAGGTCAGGTATTTAGTCATGGGGGTCAGGTATTTCATCATGGGGCCGGTGTCCGACGTTTCTATGCAGAGAACGTCACGAATCGCAGCGACGACTATTAATTTAATTTATGAGCTACGGTTAGGACTGTAAGAGTATTAGTATACGTCAGTATCGATCAGTTGACTATCATCAGTCAGCAGTACATTGCAAATACACTAATGTTCACTTGATCAATACAGGTACATACACATACACATGGTGTGTATTGATCAGCTAATACACAGCAGTATGTACCTGTATTGATCAAGTGAACATTAGTGTATTTGCAACGTAAAGCTGCCAAGTAAGAAACAATAAAGGCAGCAGAGTACTGTGCGATCCTACCCTAAATCAGAGCTATCTGTACACCCCCAACCCCCGCTCTACGATAAGCTGGAGTAGTATACGATGGAAACCATACTTCGCCACGACAATAATCATTATGGCCTCCCCGGAATGTATTTGATCAACCATGATTACTTACTAAGTAACACCTGGACTTAGAGGTTGAATCACAAAAGCCATTATTGGCCGAACTAAGAACTAAATACATAATAATACGATAAACAAGGTAAACGACCGTATATTTTTATATACTTTATAACTTATATAAGTGTGAATCCACCTCTTAGCCATCTACATATCTAGATTTCGATCTTATTAGATCTCATCAGTATAGCTCAGCTAGTGAGGATGAATTCACACAATATATCGAGTGGTTATATACAAAAATTATACAACTAACCCCCTAGAAGGAAAGTTAAACGCCATCTGGCGGCACCACATCAATTAGCAATGCTCACCCATATGGTAATAACCGTCAACATGCTCATGCCATCAGGATCACCTGGTAGTGCCCTCTATGGAATAATATTCCAACAGAGTGCTTGAGATATCAGCACAAAGCCAATTTTGTAAAACATATATAAGTATGAATCCACCTCTTAGCAATCTCACTAGCTGAGCTACACTGATGAGATCTAATAAGATCGAAATCTAGATATGTAGATTGCTAAGAGGTGGATTCACACTTATATATGTTTTACAAAATTGGCTTTGTGCTGATATCTCAAGCACTCTGTTGGAATATTATTCCATAGAGGGCACTACCCGGTGATCCTGAAGGCATGAGCATGTTGACAGTTATTACCATATGGGTGTTCATTGCTAATTGATGTGGTGCCGCCAGATGGCGTTTACTTGAACTTGAATATATATGGGAACTATGTTCAAATGTCTTCAATTGCAAAATTAATATCACTCTTAAATTATTATTTAGTAACCAACACATACAAATGGCTCTGCTATAAGAGATAAGCCAGTTTCATATATAAACATGTTGTAAGGTTCTAAAAACATGAATATAAATGCATCTGTGAAGGGCATATAGTGAGACAAATATAAATGAATAACCAAGTTAGTAAAGGATACCTCTGCGTACATAGCAATTAAACTTCTAGATGTATCGCCGCGCACGGAAAACTAATTAGAACACTTGCGATGCTGCGAATTTACTCAGACATCCACAACACGAAAATCTAATTTTCGTTTTAACTCAAGCATAAATTGCAATTGCCGCAATTACATGGTCAATTAACAAATAAACAAAGATTCGAATCAAACACGATTTCATCTGCATATATTTTATCCATTACTCTGACTTTTATTTCCAGTTAGTACGCTTCATCAACAAGTGGGCGATTCACCTGTTGCCTATTCAGTGACAAGTCGTATTTGCTGTTTCATGCACCATCACCGAAATATATCTGTTGACGTAATGACTAATCAATATATATATATATATATATATATATATATATATATATATATAATGAATTAAATTATATTATCAATACAACTTAGTTTTTTGATTACTACAATACTTGTGGTGCTGCTCAAAACTACTTTATAATTTGAATTACTTCATATAATACAATACATTTAATGTATATGAACTGAAACCAATTATTATTATATAATAAGTAGCTTAACAAAAATATCACATTGTTTATTTATTTTTTTAGCCCCTAATAATATATTTATATTATTTTCATTTAAATTTCAATTAAGTTTGTATTTGAGCTTATCTGGTATTCTCTTTGAGCATTTTATATTGTATCCACTATTGAGCTATTTAGTATATTTATATATTCTTCCTCTACGTAGATACTATAATATTTGAAAATTGTAATGTTATTAGATTTTCATATGCTGTTTGATGTTTTGGTCTTTTATGTCAAATTATGTGCGCGCGTCTATTATGTATTTCCCAGCTACTTACTACATCAAAGTTATTTGCCAATCAAATTACTTTTAGAGTTGTAACAAAAAAAATCTACATAATTCCCCGGTAAAATGAACATTCACGTGAACTCATGATAAATATTTTACTTTCCGCGCTCTATAAGTAAACTACTATTGCGTCATTCTTCCGGCCATTTACTGGAGCTCCAGTTGTTTCCCACTAGGTTCGATCTGCCGCGGGAATACTAGTTTTACCACCATGATAAATAGACGGTGACTCACAGAACTGTAGATTTAGTCCTTAGAATTCTAACATTTCTCAACTAATCTAGTCAGAGCACCTTGTCAGTGGTAAAAACCGGTCTAAAAATGTGGGCAAATTGTTTTTGGGATGCAATTCATCTAGTCATTAATTTATCTCCCTAAAATACAGTCTTATTATGAGTTTTAGCTTATTTTAACTCTATTTTTGTTATCAAAAAACTTTAAAACATAGCGTAGCAACAAAATTTCTTAAAAATAATATAGCTACAGTCTATAAAAATCGACTTTTTGTATTTAAACTCGGTAATTATTTAAGTTACCTTATTTAAAAATTAGTTGAACATGGAACCTATATTTACACTTAATTAATTGAAATTTTAGTAGTTATTATGATTAATTCTTCATATTTCAGTGATTAGCTTGTAATTAAGTATGATGAATATTTATAAAATTTTAATTAATTGTGAATAATGTTACTCTTCTTATAACATTTGTTGCCATATTTCCCCTTCAGCAAGATGGTTGTTTCTTGTGAGTTACGTGCAATAAATCGTTAAAGCATTAGTGTTCACAAGAAGGTGGTGCATGCATAATTAAAATATTGAGTAAATGAAGTTTAACGGGTGTTATATTTAACTCCAGATGACGTATAAATTATATATTATAAGCAGCTTTATACTCATTAGCATGTACTAATTCTACTCTACTTCTATGTTTTTCTATAGCAGGGAAATTATTGATCAGCAATTTACACGATTTATCACTGCACTTTTAAATTTGATTTAAAACATATATATATATATATATATATATATATATATATATATATATATATATATATATGCCATTTACCTTTAATTCTAGTTAATTAATTTAAACTGTAATTTTCACGAAAACAAAACACACAAGAATAAACACGACCACGAAACTCGAAACACGAGTTTTTAGGGTAATGTTTTCTATACAATTTACACATCTCATTAGTAATTTATTGCTACCTATTGTATTGATGAAAATGTTAAAAACGAGCTGGGAAATAAAAACAAGCGAGTGTAAATAATCATCAGTTATGGTGAAACAGTGTTTTCGCTGGAGAAATTGGCAATTTAAATTTCAAATTGAATGTAAATAAACTTAATTGTAAAATATCAATTTACTATGCGGTAAGATCAAAATGAACTCGTATAATACATCGATGAATCATAATAACGCGCAACAGTATTGGTAACAGTGGTCATAAAATTTATTATATTTCTTCTAATATAATGCAATTTTAGTTGTAAGTACAATATAAATTAATTTCTATTTATATTGCCATTGTTGTATTATTTAATAATAATAATAATAATAATAAGAGACAAGCGCAAGTTATTACAATAAAAAAAAGACTTTTATTTCGAATATCACCCCAACCCTTCACAAATTCCAGCCGGAAAAAACCAAAGAAATAAAAAAGAAACCAATAAAATTCAAATTAACATAAAATACTTCAAATATTGGATTGTTAAGGCGTCTACTTTGTGATAATTCATTTTAAAGGATAAATAAAACGATTTTTTACTTTGGTTTTTTATCACACTTCAGTTACACTTTGCAACTAGTTTCGGCTAAGCTCTAGCCATTTTCGAGCTCCTCCTAGAGCTTCGCCGAAACTAGTTGCAAAGTTTAACTGAAGTGTGATAAAAAACAAAATAAAAGATCGCGTTATTTATCCTATAAAATACATATACATTTTCCTAACCACTAAAATAAACCCCCTCTGCCCTCGCCAATTTCCTTTCCCACTTCAGCCTCCTGCAGATTTTCACGCCTTTTCCATCCTCTCCTAACCATTCGTTCAGCTTTCTGCACTCTCCAACCCACTCTGCTTTCACTCCCTCACATTCTCTGCTAAGGTGCCACTCTTCTTCCTACACAGCGCACACGCGGTGTACCCCAGCCCCATCCACACTTTTTTTCCTCGCTCTTCTGACCCACACCTCGCTCTTGCCATGTATACTTTGTCCTCTCTGCTCCAATCTCCCCTGGCTAAGTAGCTCGGGAGTTTCCCCTGTACTTGCCACTCTACGTAGCCCGGGTTTATGAGCTCTCAGCCATTCTCACTTGCCTTTCTTGCCACTCAATATACCTCAATCTCTCCCTTATATCAGTTTCTAGGCTACCCCTTTCTCTTAGCTTCTCCTCTACCCACACCTCAGACATACCCATTATTTCATACATCCTTTCTCTATCCTTCCTCCATCTACTCTCTGTTCTTATGTTAGTTATTATAGTGACAATTATAATAGGGGCAACGGGAGAAATACCGAATGAACTTCGCAAGACACTGCCCCTGCTACCTGAACTGTATATCGAAATGCAGAAAGCTGTAGTACTGGGCTCCTGAAGAATAATCAGGATAATTCTGAATAGAAAATAACAAAATAGGAACTGTCATCATTTCACCACAAAATTAACTGTATCGTTCTTGTAGTATATACCGAATGATACATGAAAAGCCCACCAAGGAGAATACACAGGAAATAATAATTAAGACTTTATTCTTCATAAAAGTAACAAAAGTAAGAAATGCGACAATATACCATATCACTAAGTAATTGCCTACATGCTTTTGGAACAAAAGCGAGGTTCCGATTTTTTTAGATAGAAACTATAACACAGATAAGATTCAGAATCTTGAATCAAAATATTTTATGTCTAATAAAACAAGAACTGAAACATCTTATGCTCAGGCGTTACAGAACGGATCTACAGGCGCCACTGCATCCGCAACAAATGCAGAACCAACACTAATGCAAATAATGCAAAACATGATGACTATGCTAACTGATGTCGCAGATAGACTTAACAGACTAGAAGCCAGGAACACTAGCGCTATTCCTAAAGTACATTAATAATGAAAGATACCGAATTACGAATTGCCACCTGGAATCTCAATGGCATCCACAACAAGATAGATGAACTAGAGGTGTTCCTAAATCTACAACACATTGAAGTGTGCCTTATCTCTGAAACTCACCTAACAAACCAGTCTTATGTAAAAATAAAAGGTTGTAAAGTTTCTTACGCCACCCACCCGGAAAATCGAGCTAAAGGTGGTAGTGTTGTCATCATCAAAGAATCCATCAACCACAATGAACCATGTCATCTACAGCGTGAAGACATCCAGCCCACCGTCGTGTCTGTGAAGTCTACCAAACAGAACATAATAGTTGGTGCAGTGTACTTCCCACCCAAGCATAATATCAAGGTTGAGGAATTCAAAACACTCCTGCAACATCCCGGTGAAAGATTTATCATAGGCGGTGACTACAAAGACTGGGAATCAAGGCTGACATCAACAAAAGCTGGTGAATTAAGAAAAGCTGTTGCTGTGTGCGACAGGGTGCAACTTTCATTCGACCGCCCACCTACTGGCCAACCGACCCAAATAAAATCCCTGATATGCTTGATTTCTTCATCTCAAGAAAAGTGTCACCGAATTTTATAGAAACTGAAGAAAGTTTCGACCTAGACTCCGATCACTCGGCTATTATCTTAACTTTGAGTAAAAGAATCATCAAGAATAAAGCTCGCCTAATGCTTGTCAATAAAACCACTGATTCGGTGAGTTTCAAACATGAACTTAATGATCTAATTAATTTAAATGTTGCATTATGGTCAAAGGGACAATTAGAAGAAGAAGTGGAAAAATTTACAAATTTACTACAAACAGTAGCTTATAATAACACTAAGAAAATGTCCTGGATCACTAAACGGATAAACTACTCAGTCGAAATCAGAGAACTTGTCAGACAGAAAAGAGCAGCTCGGCGAAGATGGCAACATACTAGAAACCCAGCCGACAAGACGATTCTAAACAGCAAAACATAACAGCTGAAAAGAGAAATCAAGAAAATCAAAGAGAATCTATTAGTACTTATCTATAAAGCCACGATTCTAATAAAGAAAGCGATTATTCACTATGGAAGGCAACCAAGAAAATCAAACGACCTATAATATCAATTCCACCCATTAGAAAAGATCGAGAACTGTGGGCTAGGAGTAACAAACAAAAGGCTGATATGTTTACAGAGTACGTAGCTAACATCTTTACGCCAAATGCAGTGGAGGAAGAGTTCGTTCTTGAAACAACATATAACCCAATATCAGAAGAAATCACCCACGTTACTCCAAAAGAAATAGCTGAAGAAATAAGAACAAATCTGAATCCAAAAGAGCACCTGGCTTTGATCTTATAACCGGTGAAATCTTAAAACAATTACCAAGGAAAGGATTAGTCGCGCTGGCTTACCTCATTAATGCAGCCTTGCGCCTAAAATATGTACCTGATACTTGGAAAGTGGCAGAGGTAATTATATTACTAAAACCAGGAAAGTCGCCAAACGACGTAACATCGTACAGGCCCATTTAATTGTTGCCAATTATATCGAAATTATTTGAAAAACTTCTTCTTAAAAGAATGAAAAATATCAAGAAAGACAGTAACTTGATTCCTGATTTTCAGTTCGGATTTCGACACAACCACTCAACAATAAACTCAGTAGACCCCATCACCGACGCTATAGAAAGCATGTTCAACAATCTTCCTAGATGTGCCTCAGGCATTTGATAAGGTTTGGCATGATGCCCTAATACATAAATTAAATGCTCCCAAATCAATTTGTCTAGATCTTAACATCGTATATAACAAATAGATTATTCAGAATAAAACAAGAAGATGAATATTCTTAAATAAAAGATATAAAAGCTGGTGTGCTTTAGGGAATACTACTGGGACCTATACTGTACCTACTATACACAAGTGACATACCAATCATGAATAATGTTAAAATTGCCACCTTTGCAGACGATGCTGCTCTAATAGTTGTGGGAGAAAATGACGAACAATCCATATCCAAGCTACAAAATGCTTGTGTTAGGCTATCTTTACACAAGCATTTTGTAGCTTGGATATGGATTGTTGTACTGGACAAAAAAATGGAAAATAAAACTAAACGAACAAAAATCAATCCAATGGTACTATTGTCCCCTATGAAAATAACGAAAAATATCTTGGTATAACACTGGATGCGAAATTACGATGAAAAGAGCATGTAAAGAAATAAAAAGACTGAGCTAAACTTAAAATACAGACAGTATTATTGGCTGCTGGATAAAAATTCTCGGCTGTCAATATATAATAAAAATCTAATTTACCACCAAATCTGCAAACTAGTTTGGCTGTATAGAGTCCAGTTATGGGGCTGTGCTAAAGAGAGTATAATAAACTCCATACAAATATTCCACAATAAAGTTCTACGCACTACGGTAAACGCACCGTGTTACATACGCAACTCGAATATTCACAGGGACCTCGATATTCCTCATGTTAAAGCAGAGATAAAGAGAATCGCTGTTAATCATGAAAATAGGCTGCAGCATGATGTCAATGCGGAAATGACCAAACTGCTTGACAACCAACATCATCCTAGAAGACTGAAGAGAATGAAACCTTTCGATTTAGGAAAGTGATTGTGTTAAAAACAGAGTAAAAGTGTGCGAGTTGGATAGTGTGGTAGTATATTTATTTTAAATTAGACATAAGCTTGGGACATCATTGGATGAACCCAATCACCTTCATGTTAGCATTTAAGATTCGAGTAAAATTGATGGTTGGTTCGGTGGATCAGTTTTAATAAAAATACGAAACAAAACAAAAAGAAAGAAACTACTCTAACCGGTCTTCCAATTAACTCTTATAAACGTCGTATATTCTACTCACCTCTATTGTTTGATTAATATGTTATGGTCTGTCGATTTTTTAAAAATATTTTGTGGTCTTCATTTATCACTAACTAATCTATTATATACATTTTCATAAGTAATATTAAATTTCGGCATTCATGGTTGTAATAAATGAGATATAATAATAATATAAACATATTCAAAGCAAATGATTGGCTTTGAATTAAGAAATAAGTAATTATAGTATAAATATATTTGACGAAAATAATTGGATTGAGAACTTTGTTTTCATGTTTCCGTTACTTTGTTTCCAAAACTTTGCACGCATTTTGGCCTTAAAGTTTAGAACATCAATCAATCACTGTGTTCAGACGTAGCATTATTAATGTTTACAAAATTTGTATACGCACATTTTTTTAAAAATACGATTTTATTTGGTTATCGGTTGGTGTCGTTATCGCGTTTTAAATAATATTACTCGAATAATTGTTCATTGTAAGAATTGTACCTTTAGTTTGTTGTTAATTGTAGTCTTATAAGATGTTTTAAATTTATTAATGTGTGTTGCTCTGGGATTATTGTCTTTTGTCTATTTGTCATGCAAGCCGCTCACGATGTGCACAATTCTACCTCGTCCCGCACGATCGCAACACTTGGAGCGATACAGCATGCCACGGGGCAACTAGTTATGTTAAATGAAAGCAACTTTAAAGGTGCAATACCAGTCGAAATTAAATACTACACAATACATTAACAAAATCAACAGGTTATTTGATATAAATTTCCGGATAAATAAAAAATGTTAATGAAAGAGCACTCAAGTAAATTACTACTGTGCGATTTAACATATATACAACTTATAATGCAGAGATTAGTAAACGCAAGCCATATAAACCAGTTGCTGTGTTCGTAAAATCAAGTAAAACGCTGTTCTACTCAAATAAACAAGAAGTAATTACAAAGTTGCATCATAAATTATTTGCACCATTTACATTTTGTCTACTGGAAAACCGTTTAATACATTTAATGTCGCAATATCTTCACAGTCCGCATTTTCAAATTAATATTACTTTATTTTAATGTCGCTTATAAAAAACAACACATTTCGCATATGTGTTTAAATTGCACCATCCGACTTTTGCTAATGTGAAAATAATTCGTTTATTTTCAGCCCAGGAAAATATTATTTTATTAATTACGTGTGAGCGTCCAGTGCCAGCATAAACGCCGCAACATAGACGTTTAGAATTTAAATAATCCGAACATTTTCAAACAACACACGCGGCGAGTATTATTTACGCACCAAATTTGCCGCCGGGTCTCTGGCCACACGTTAATGTTATATAGGGTGTAATATTTTTATTGCATAAAACAATACATGTTGGGAGGATGCCAAACTCATTTTGAATTCGTCGTCCAGTTTTTATATTTAATTTATTTAAAATGTATATGTTAATATATTTTTCAGTGGTGGAGGCGTATTACCATATGTGCATAATATTAGCATCATAAAATGTATTGTGTGAAGCGATATTGGCTGAATGTAGTCTAGAAATTTCCAATGCGAGTGTAATTAGTTCCTGCAATCACACTGCAACGCATTAATATGTAGAGTATTCTGAATAGCAAGTAATTCGATATTTGCTAGTTGTTTATTCAAGTATAATGAGATAATTGTTGTATTTTGTATCAAAGTTCTAATCTCTCATAATAAAATAAATATATGATCAGTGTTCCAACACATCAAGAAATTAATTAATTAGTTTATGGCCAGAACATCTAAAGCGAATCTGTAGGACATACGAGCCTTAAGGCGAATCTTCGAAAATGTCGTTCGAGGATTCCAGCTGAAAATCTATCCCAAAAACGCATAGTGAGATTAAGGAAACTGCTTCTACTTTTTTGCGTTGTGTACAAGCCGTCGCCCCAGGAAAAACCGGAGGGGTGTGCACCGAGAAATAAATTTATTTCGAAATAATGGAGCATTTTATGATAAATTGCGCGGGTGACTATACATTATACTACTGTACTTACGCATTATCAAATTGTATTTATCAAAACTTGAAATATGAAACTACAATCTCTTGGAGGAATTTCTTTTGAATTTTGATTACAAATCGGAGTAAATATATAATTTTCTGAAGCAAATATTGACTACTTTTGCATATTTTTTACAACGATTTCGAGACAAAAAATTAACATTTTCGTCCTAACAAAGTATCTAATCATCCTTAGACTTGTGAAATATCCAAAAATATTTTCAGAAAATTATATACTGTTGACTAGAAAAGTCCGTGCGATTAGGTCAATATTGAACCGTATTTCCGTCTTCCGAGATTCGCCTTAAAAATTATATGTTCGGACAAGGAAAGATTTTGCGAATAATCTTACTTTTTTTAAATTTTAATTTATTTATTTTAGTCAATATATATAATATATAATAAATTTAAAATTAAAATTACTTATATATCTACAAAAAAGATAATTAGATTCCCTCCGTTGTCACCGCGAGATTTGTGGCTGTGATTCCTTCTGGGGCTGTGAGTATTGAGGGTTTGTGTTTTCTATGTTCTGTGTCCGTGTCTACTAATATGATTTGAATGATTTGATGTAAAAAATACCCACTGCTAGTAAAAATCGTTGTCGTTTTTCACTTCAAAAAAGTTTGCAATAATCAATATATTATCCCATTATTATTTCGCAAATAATATTATTGGTGCTACTTGATTACTTCTGTCTGTTAAATATGGTACAATGCATATATGATACCAGTTATTATATCTTTTATATTATTATTTATTTTAATTTAAACTGTCTTTTTACATTAACAAAATTGTACATGTTCCGTTAACTATAAATGTGAAGTTACGAGAAGCTTTTTGTCTCTACTTATAATTCGCTTTAATCAGAACAGCATACAGCCATGTACTGTAATAAATAATGAAAAGCATTATTGTGCAAAAATATATCAAAAAGCGAAAGGCTTTCACGGCTACGTTGAATTTATGAGCGTTCTTTTTACATCCACAGCCACAATATGATTTGTGAGAGTATTATAATTTATCTCCTGGACAACAAATTAAAAAGTAACTAATATTATTGCGTAAAGTAATAGTTTTATGCTGATATTTCTTTATAAATACAAGTTGAATTATTATAACGTTTAAAAATGAAAGTACGCGATAAATTTACAATAAATCGGATTAGTTGGAATCCTAACATGGCACATTTTGTCAAATATTCACATGGGCCCCCAAATTTACAACTATAAACCAATTGTCAGTGGTTGACAACAAGACTTTTTACAAGTACACTTTTAATTTTATATGGGGCCTTTGATACTTACTTGTTTGTGAACATAATGTCAAGTTTAACGTCAGTGGCATCGGTAATTTCACACAAAATCAAACGATTTGCATTTAAAACAGCTTCACGTAAAGTTTACTGTGTTATGATACATAAACGAGGTTTTAAAACAGCAAACATTCTAACTTGTATAATTCGCTTTTAAAAGTAGACAAATAGCGATAAATTTACCATATCCATCGTTATTTACAATAAATAAACAAGGCAACACACAGGAGAAAACATACAATCACTGGAAAATAACTAAACACTTGAAAACAAGACACACAGGCGAACCGAAGACTGCAATTGCACACTGTAAACACAGAAAACAGCTTAACGTTTGAATCACGAATACTTGCGTAACCACTACCACTCGTAGCTGATGTACTACTATCATTTATTTTATGTGAACAGGAGTTATCTGGGCTATATTAAATATGATGGCCGACTATTGTTGGAGTCTTCAACTCTCCTAGTAATCTAATTTTTGGATTTTTGATTTTACCCCATGTTGACCTAATGTATTATAAACAATATGCAATAATTTAAATTAAAATAATATTGTTAAATAATTCGTAATTCCTTTAGCAACAAAGTGAAACCATAGATTTCGGGTCAACTTTGGCAGCTTCTAAAAAATACTTGCCATCATTTTTTACAATAGTACTTTTTAGAAATCACTAAAGCCATGTTTTAGCAACAATATGGTATGATTCAAACAAAGGTTTGTATTCAAATGCACCTGTAATTAACCATCAAGCTGTATGGTTTCATTAATTAAAAATCGATATAAAAAATATGTATCCGCGCATATCTAAAAAAAATCTTTTTGTAATCACTATTGGGTTAGCAACAAATGGTGAAAATTTGAAAAAAATTCTCAGTGGGCTAGGATGGAAAATTGAATCATTTTGACTTTCACTGCCGCCAAAAAATAGTCGGACGTAATTGTTTATTTTTTTATTCCAACATATGCTGACCTGACCTGAGTGTTAATCATTACAGAAAATATAAACACATTCCTTAGGTTCTAATCGATTTTATTGATTTTTTAGCACGCCGTATACTAATAAGTTTAGGTTCAAAATTAATTTAAAAAAAAAACTAAGGCCCGCGCATCTTTAAAAAAATATGTTTAATGATTACTATTAAATTCTAAACAAAACATGAAAATTTTGAAAAAAATCTTCGTGGGCTAAGCTGCTAAAAATTACAAATTTCTTGCAAATATTATTCAATAACAACTAACTAAATCAACTTTTTTTTACTCTTATATTATGGTTACCAAGACATGTGTAAACAATTGTACCAAAAATCAATTTTTTTTTTAATGCTCCACTACTGGAGAATCATAATCCGCGTTGCGCCCCCGCGCGGCCCCCGGAATTATAGAAAATGGATATCTTCACTCCGGTTGTGGTACCGCAATATAGCGTTTAACTTTCCTCCTAGGTGGTTAGTTGTATCATTTTTGTATATAACCACTCGAGATATTGTGTGAATTCATCCTCACTAGTTGAGTTACACTGATAATCGAAATCTAGATTTAGATTGCTAAGAGGTGGATTCACACTTATATATGTATTAAAATATATCACATATTATAAATAAAATATACCACACTCGTTTTATTTTAATTATTTTTTAAATGTTTGCTTTTACCTACCTACCCGTGCAGCTAAAATAAAATATTAGCTTCAATACAGCATAATATAAATGGAAAATTAGATTAAGTTTATCATATTCGTATAATAATTAAATTAAATTCAGAAGAGTTACTCTAAAATTAAAGCCGTGTTGGCGTGTACTTTTACGGTGAAAAAATATTGTTTTATCCCTCGTTCACAACAATAAGCAATATTCCTGGGAGTAGAGTGTATATTATAATGGAGCTCGGATTGTGGTTGAGTGATAAAGGGAGTATTGAAATACATGTTGGCTTTCTAAATAACAATAGCTACACGAGATGTAGGATTATCGCAGTACATTTCAACAAAATATCACATTTACGAGTTGCGTTTAAATTTGTAATACTCATCATTAATTAGCTATTATTATTATTAATATTTTCAATATGATAATGTTGATTTTGCATATTGAATTTTAATTAGCATTTATTCATCCACGAAATATTTAAATTTACATACATAAATGAATATATTTCAAATTAAATAAAAGATTCTATATTTACTACGAAATCACCTTAAATTACAAAGAATATTTTTATTTGAACTATAAAAAAAAACTTCTATCTTTATAGGGCTATCAGCCGTGAGGCTTTTCCGCCGGTCAAGGGAGAAGCTCAGAGGAGTTTAATCACCAACTTCACAGAAAACCTCTGAAAAACTGTGAAAGGTGATTCGCGAAAATTCGCTCCCTTCTGGGGATCGAACTCAGGCTCTCCAATGTTCAGTACGAGACGGACGACGCCTCTAACCACTCGGCCACTGAGCTGGGTACAAGGAAAGATTTTGCGAATAATTTTCCTTTTTTTTTAATTTAATTTTAGTCAATATTATATATATATATAATATATTATTTCAAATACCCAATTTAGTGGCCGACTGGTTGGAGGCGTCGTCCGTACCGTAGATATCTACATTGGGACGAAAAAATATTTATAATTCAAAAAGATGCCTATATAGCGTAACTATATCTACCAAATTATGTAATTTTTGCTTAGTACTATTCACAGTTTTCAGAGGTTTCTGTGAAGCTAAAGTTATATCCCTAATTTTAGCTTCACATAAACCTCTGAAAACTGTGAGTGGTGATTCGCCCCGATGTAGAGATGTACGAAACGGATCACTCGGTCAGTAAACTGGGTTTTTGAAATAATATAGTTAAAACAAAAACATTCTTTTTAGGCGCTTCCGTTACACTATTAGTCGCCCAATGCCATGCTGTATCGCTCTAAGTTTTGCAGTCGTTCGCCGTGACGAGGTAGAATTGTGCGCATCGGGCGCAGCTTGCATGATAAATAGAACAAGAGACAATAAGCCCGGAGCAGCACACAGTGATAAACGAAAACAGCTTATGAATATAATCCACATTTCCTGGATGTGATTTCAACGAAGGAAGAGGTTTATAATATCTCCGATACGATTATTGCTCGCACAAAGCGCGGAAATGTCTAAAGTTTTGCTTGCAAACAGCAGTCCGTACCTCCAATAAAATTTATAATGGGCTATTAAAATAAGTGGGTCTCTAGCACTAGAGTTTATATTTTTATAAAGACCTGGGGAATACATTTCTCTTGTGAGATTCACATCAATAGGATGTTATGGATACAACAGTAAAAAACGGTACTTTAATGTAAAATATAAGCGATTATTATGCATGGATATAACTATAAATTAAAAGTTTCCTTTTATCATATAAATTTCCACATTTTGAAACTTATAGAGATTGTAAATTATTTACAATCTAGACAGTTTATAGAACGTATTGATTTTTGTCAAGAACCAAGACCAGTTGTTGTAAATTTAAGCATTTATTTATTGATTTAAAGTCTATTTTGTTTTCAACCCATTACTTTAAAAATTCTAATTCGTTTTCCTTAAATGTGTGTATTAATTGATAGTATGGATGTTCGCAGTAACTAAAACCGTTCATTGTGAGATTTAAAATAAATTGTTTATTTCATATCTATGTAGTAATTTAGTGGGTTATTTGATATTTCGTGTCTATAGCAACCACCCACAGACTCTGGACAACTTGAAAATAAACATTTACAAATAAACGGTTAACGTACCCATCAATATGCTAGAGAGAGTGATAAGTAACACCAGAATTCGCTTCAACCAGTGTATCAACAATGAGGGGCGTCACTTACATAATATGCTTTTTAAAACGATGTAAACTACAACTTTAAATGTTACAACTAACTCCCTAGAAGGAAAGTTAAATGCCATCTGGCGGCACCACATCAATTAGCAATGCACATACCATTTTGTTTAATGGACTGGTTATTAAATGTGCTGCGCAACTCGAGTTGATTCAAACAATTGATAGTATTGTTTTCTATCCGGCCACTTCAAGGAAGGAGGATGCTGATATGGCGGGTAGTAGGTTGTTAACTGAGTGCCAAAGGGAGGAGCAAGGGATGTATATATTACCCAAAAGGTAATAACCGTCAACGTGCTCATGCTATCAGGATCACCGAGTAGGGCCCTCTATGGAATAATATTCCAACAGAATGCTTGAGATATCAGCATAAAGCCAATCTTATAAAACATATAGAAGTGGATACACACTTATATATGTAACTTTAAATGTTTAACTTTTTTTTAAAAAGAAACTTGAAAATGTATCTTTATAACTATTTATTTTATTTCATTATGAAATAAGGAAAAAGATAACAACTTCATTTTATAATGCAATAAAAAAAATAGTAATATAGATATATAAGTCTCTTGATATAATAATACCCTGTATATAGGTATTAAATAAACAATTTAATTTCAAATCTTACAATGAACGGTCTTAGTTACTGACTTATATAAATACGTTTCGTTTCAATTCTATTCGCTTGAAATGTTTTTATCACAAAGCTAAATCTTTTTATTTCGTCCAATAAAAAAAAAATACCGAAACAAATGGCAGGAAACCGGAAAAGTGCATAAAACTTTTACTTTGTTTTCGTTTAGACGAAAGTATTTATAAAGAACCCGTCCGATGAAAATCCCATAAAGTAGAATCATTATAAATCAAATATAAAGTCTCTATATAATTAGTAGCGTGCTAGCACCTTAAAATCATCACAAAAAAAAACAGTTTCAATACTTACAAAACATCATTATTTGATAAAATGAAATACAATTTTCTAGATCGATAAAAGGTTGTTGATGCAAACTTTGTGGGAAAAGAGCACTTGAATGCTAACGGTGAGCGATTTGGGTTTATTTTATTGTACACATCGCCATATGGGTTTTATGTGTTTTTCTACCACTCGTGTTTTTGCAGCGTTATGGCATCTATAAAGAAATAATGCTCAAAAAATATTTGCGGAAATAAAATGTTTGCACTTTAAAAAATCTTTTACTATAACATATGCAATGTAGCAGATACAATAAAAAGTGACGATACAAAATTAATAATAATATTAATCGCAGAAAATCATATAAATGTCTAGAATAACTACGTGTAAATATTTTATTTATTTATTTAAATTTTTTAATTATATATATATATATATATATATATATATATATATTAAATTATTTAATTGTGATTACTTAAAAATGTCACCCTCCGGTGCAGCCGGAGACGTAGGTTCGATTCCCACCAGAGGGTAATAGTAAACACAATTATATATAGTTGTATTTTATAGATAAAATAATTCAAGTTCCTTAATATTGATCGGGAGGGCATCGAATTGTTTATCTTTATCATATGTTTAATTAATATTCTATTTCTATTCAAATTTGATATAATAAATTCGTCTTGCTACAGAACTCCGGATGCGGGGCAGCCAGATTCCTAGTTTTGAAAGATCCCTCTGGGTTCAACACAGCTCTAGATGATGTCTTTTGTTTGTTTTTCATCTCTTAATAATTGTACAGAGTAAAGCGAGGCACTTTGCGTTTTTGGAAATAATTAAAAAATGGTAAAGATTAAAGTCATGGTTTTTCTTTCTTTCTGATGTAGTAATTCACGAAAACTTGATATTGGTCTTAAAAATGTTCATTTTAAGATTACCCTTGCAAAATGTCCTTCCATCCATTTAAGAAGGTTCGCCTCAAGGATTCTGAGGCGAGAATTCGAAAGACATACAATACAAAATTTTTATGGAATAACATACCAAACTATTCATAGCTACAACATTAGATCACTGAGATCAGCTGAAACTTGAAGAATTGGAGTGTCTTAGCCTTTTTAAAAACTATTCTCGATTTCTAACAAAATCTAGCGTTTCTGGAAATGAAATAAAAAATAGTAAACATTAAACTGAAGTTTTTTTCTTTCTTTCTGATGTAGTAATTAACGAACATTTGAAATTGGTCTTAAAAAGTTCATTTTAAGATAATCTTTGGAAAATCCTGGTCTATCCATATGTCGTTTGCCGTGTCTGAAAAATATATGCTCTTTATAAACTATTCTCGATTTTTAACAAAATTTGGCATTTTTGGAAATGAAATAAAAAATGGTAAGCATTAAACTCAAGTTATTTTCTTTCTGATGTAGTAATTAATTAAAATTTGAAATTGGTCTTAAAAAGTGCATTTTAAGATCATCTTTGGAAAATCCTTGTCCATTCCTGTAAGTCGTCTGCCGTGTCTGAAAAATATATGCTTTCTAAAAACAATTCCCGAAAATCTGGTTTGTCCAATTTTTATGTAAAACCGTTAAATATTTAATTTAATCTTAAAATAGCGACGGACTAATAGAAATTTGCTAGATTGGTGTACTGTGTTCAAATCAGGTGCTAGAGATGATATGTAAAGTCTATATCCATCATATCTAATCTATCTAATGTTTTTGAGATGTCGGTTCATAATACAATAGCGGGACAATATCTATTCCTATAAGCATGGGTTTACTTCAATATGTCATAGGCAGGCCTTCGGCAGAATAGACCAATCAATTACTCTATCATGAAATACAAAATTGCATCATGATGAATCCTATTTTTTATCAGGAAAGTGTGATAATACAAACTTTTACAAGCTATATCATTGAAGATAACTCATTTGAGTTTTTAAAATTGAGTTCCTAATATATCTTTAGTATACCACAAAAATCCTAAATTTATATAATGCATAATGAGAAACCGTTTTGCTTAGCAGAAAACACATAGTAATATAAATTTGAAATTTAATAAGCCATTTCTTTGAAGACAATTAAGATATATCACTCATATATTTTCAAAATTGAGTTCTTAATACATTTCTTAACTAGTGTAATAAATAAAAACCGCGAATTATATAATGAGGAATAGTTTTCTTTAGCAGATAACAGTGATCATACAAATTTCAAATTAAACAAGCTATATCTTTGAAGATAATAAATATATCTTATTGCGGTTTTTATAATGTTTTTTTCATACAAATTCAAACTTCATAATCAAACAATTCAAATTCAAGTTTTTCATACAAATTCAAACAACAATAACATAAAACTTCTCAAATTTGTTTTGTGATGAATAGGTATTTTTGCAGGAATATGTGATAATAAAATTTTAAACTTCTACAAGTCATATCTTTGAAGACAATGACCATAACGTATTGAAGTCTTAATAATTAAGTATTTCATACACTTTTAGATAAGAATAACATAAAAAATCTTAACATTGCATCATGATGAATAGGTATTTTTGCAGGAATGTGTGATAATACAAATATCAACTTTTACAAGCCATATCTTTAATGATAATGATGATAACTCATTGGAGTCTTTATAATTGAGTTTTTCATACAGTTTTAGATAAGAATAATACAAGAAGTCTTAAAATTGCATCTTGATGAATAGGTATTTTTGCAGGAATGTGTAATAATACAAATTTCAACTAGTACAAGCCATATCTTTGAAGACAATGAAGATATCTCATTTGAGTCTTTATAATTAAATTTTTCATACATTTCTAGATAAGAATAATACAAAAAATCTTAAAATTGCTTTATGATGAATAGGTATTCTTGCAGGAATGTGTGATAATACAAATATCAACTTTTACAAGCCATATCTTTAAAGATAATGATGATAACTCATTGGAGTCTTTATAATTGAGTTTTTCATACAGTTTTAGATAATAATAATACAAAAAGTCCTAAAATTGCATCATGATAAATAGGTATTTTTGCAGAAATGTGTGATAATACATATTTCAACTTTTACAAGCCATATCCTTGAAGATAATGAATATATCTCATTGGAGTCTTTATAATTGAGGTTTTCATACTTTTCTAAATAAGAATCACACAAAAAAATCTAAAATTACATCATGATGAATAGGTATTTTTGCAAGAATGTGTGATAATACAAATATCAACTTTTACAAGCCATATCATTAAAGATAATTAAGATAACTCATTGAAGTCTTTATAATTGAGTTGTTCATTCATTTTTAGATAAGAATAACCTAAAAAATCTTAAAATTGCATCATGATGAATAGGTATTTTTGCAGGAATGTATGATAATACAAATTTTAACTTTTACAGGCCATATCTTTGAAGATAATGAAGATATCTCATTGTAGTCTTTATAATTGAGTTGTTCATACATTTTTAGATAAGGATAACCTAAAAAAATCTTAAAATTACAGCATGATGAATAGGTATTTTTGCAGGAATGTATGATAATACAAATTTTAACTTTTACAGGCCATATCTTTGAAAATAATGAAGATATCTCACTGTAGTCTTTATAATTGAGCTTTTCATACATTTTTAGATAAGAATAATACAAAAAATCTTAAAATTACATCATGATGAATAGGTATTTTTACAGGAATGTGTGATAATACAAATATCAACTGTTACAAGCTATATCTCTGAAGCCAATGAAGGTATCTCATTGGAGTCTTTATAATTGAGTTTTTCATACTATTTTAGATAAAAATAACACAAAAAATCTTAAAATTGCTTTATGATGAATAGGTATTTTTGCAGGATTATGTGATAATACAAATTTCAACTTTTACAAGCCATATCTTTAAAGACAATAACAATAACTCATTGGAGTCTTTATAATAAAGTTTTTCATACATGTATAGATAAGAATAATATAAAAAATCTTAAAATTGCATCATGATGAATAGGTATTTTTGCAGGAATGTGTGATAATACATATTTCAACTTTTACAAGCCATATTATCTTCAAAAATGAAGATATCTCATTGGAATATTTATAATAATTAAGTTTTTCATACATTTATAGATAAGAATAACTCAAAAAATATTAAAATGTCATCAGGATTAATAGCTGTTTTTGCAGGAATGTATGATAATACAAATTTCAACTTTTACAAGCCATATCTTTAAAGATACTTCATTGGAGTCTTATATATATTATAATTATATTATATTATATATATTATAATTGAGTTTTTCATGCATTTTTAGACATGAATAACACACAAAAATCTTAAAATTGCATCATAATGAATAGCTTGTTTGGCAGGAAGGTGTAATAATACAAATATCAACTTTTACAAGCCATATCTTAGAAGACAATGAGGATATCTTATTGGAGTCTTTATAATTGAATTTCTCATACTAGACAAGCATAACATATAAAATCTTAAAATTCCATCATGATGATTTGGCATTTTTGCAGGAATGTGTCATAATACAAATTTCAAAGTTTTCAAGTCATACCTTTGAAGATAATGAAGATATCTTATTAGAGTCTTTATAATTGAGTTTTTCATACATTTATAGATAAGAATAATACAAAAAATCTTAAAATTGCATCAATGACAATCCATGCTAAACGAAAGCGCCTATAATGTTGAGAGACGTAGCAAAAGAAGCAGAACAATACATAAACTAAATGCATTAAAGCACAAGAAAGGAGGACACAAGAGATAACAAAGTACAACTAGATCAAATCAGCATAGAAGGAAAGAACAACTTTCAATATCTAGGGACAGAAATAGTCACATACCACCTACTACAATAGGGAAATAAAATCGAACACAATAGCCCATTGAAGAAAAAACCTTAGTAAGAGTACCAAATTAAAAATGTCCATCACAGTTGTAAAACCAACTTATACACTGAAGACCAGAAATGAGAAAATGAGAAAAAAAGACGAGGAAGATCTTAGAATCAGCGAGATAAAAAATAATAATGACTGCGATTCGAGACCAAGAAGGGCACCTTGTGATATGTTACTATGTTGTTGATGTTTTAAGCGGTAGGCTTTAGCGTACGAACATAGTCCCGCTCCATGCTTTATGGCGGCTGGCAAAAAATAAAGTAGTGAAACATATTGGAGAGGTCATAGTGCGCCTGCTGCAAATTGTACAGGTTCGCCTCACTGGTTACAACCACTGCGGTTTAAGCGATAAAGCAGGGAGCTGGATGCCATGCACTATGTATGTAAGCTTAGGTGTTATCCCTTATCCTTGTATGTAGGAGACATAAGTTATATGAGATAATAGAAATGCAAATTATGTTTGTTTAAAAATATGCTGTAGTTGCCCTGAAAACATGTCACATTTTTCTCTGTATATTTATCGCAAACAATATTTATTTTAATTATATTATCATATATTTATTTTAATAATTAAATTGGAGGAATAAAATGTAATTCAGTTGTTATCAGTTACCTTACAGAAGCGCCATGTGTATATAGAAATGGGCAACAATTTCCGCTTGAATTGGTCACTTTGCATACAGGAGACATTTATTTATAAATATCATTTGGTTTAATGAATTCAGCGTGTTCGCAACAAAGATGATTTTAGTTTCTTATCTTACTACAATTCCCTCGGTAGTAATTTTCTATTATTGATGTTCTTGTTTGGATTAAGCACGTTTTGAATATTTAACATACCTAACTCTTATGTTTAGCCTATTTTTTCAGAGAAAAGTTCAGTCGTAGTAAAATAATGTAACATTTTTCAATTTTTCACAAATGCCCAGTTGATATTTGAAATTCGGAATATCAGATAAGAATTATAATTGAAAATTTAATAATTTATGGTTTAAAATATGTTTATAAGATGATATGGTATAGATATACTTGAACTATCTATCGGAGAAAAAAATCATGTATATAAACATTTATTTTGTAACTGACGCTATTATTTATAGCTACGACCTAATGATGACAACGTTCGCCGCCACTTTAATACTTCTTACTTTCTATATATACATATATATATATATATATATATATATATATATATATATATATATATATAAGGACATCTTGCCGTATATCACCAGATATATCAATGTTAATTAATAATTTCTCAAAAAAATGCACTCTCCGGTGGGACGTTTTTTTTGAGAAATTATTAATTATATATATATATATATATATATATATATATATATATATATATATATATATATAAATATAAATTATTTTTTAGAAATCTACATATCTAGATTTCGATCTTGTTAGATCTCATAAGAGTAACTCAGCTAGTGAGGATGAATTCACACCACAATATTTCGAGTTATATACAAAATGATACAACTTTCCCTCTACAGAAAAATTTTACCATGTGCACGATACCACGCCAATTAACATTGGCGTGGTGTCGTCAGATTGCGTTTAACTTTCTCCCTAGAGGGACTGTATATAATCACTCGATATATTGTGTGGACCAACATGATTAATATTCTATATATGAGTTAAACATACTTAAAATTATTTATTTCGTTATGTTGTAGGATGGAGTGCTTTTTTAGTTTAAGTAATAATCTAAAACTGTCTCCCTTCACGGAGAGGGAATTCGTCTTTTAGAAGATTTTTAACACTTCCTGGCTTTGCGCCAAACTAAAAAAAAGTGGATTCATCCTCACCAGCTGAGCTACACTGATGAAATTTAACAAGATCGAAATCTAGATATGTAGATTGCTAAGAGGTGGATTCACACTTATATATTTTATAAGATTGGCTTTGTGCTGATATCTCAAGCACTCTGTTGAAATATTATTCCATAGAGGACACTACCCGGTGATCCTGATGGCATGAGCATGTTGACGGTTATTACCATATCGATTGTTAATTAATGTGGTGTCGCCAGATGACGTTCAACTTTCTCCCTAGCAGAAATTTTAATTTATTTATATCTTATTTTTATTTGTCGACAGACGTTTTACATTGTATTCATAGGAACATTTACACGCAGATACTGTAGGGTCACGTATGACGATACATAATTCCGTCTCTCGGCGACTTTTTCGAGTCGCCCGGAGGCGTGCATACACGTATTTAACGTCGAAGCGCTGCTGACCAACCTAGCAGCCAGCGAGGAGATACAACCCCGGAGGTACGACTCAAGTTTAAAATATATGAAAAAACAGTACTGCAAAGAATGGATATATATATACATATTTGTTGAATGTCACTTTTGTGTTAGAACGGTATGAAGAGATATTATGACCTATACATAATTTGAATAGTCGTCATCGTACATCTAAAATATAGAAAATAGTAAGAAAGTAATTTATATAGCTATAAATATCAATTTGCATATTTAATATTTCTAATATAAAAGCGTACTATACTTTCTATCATACAGGTCAACTAATATTAATTATTGCAATTTCACTTTGATGGCAAATTGATATGCCGCTTCAAATTTCTAAATTGGAAATCAATAGTCAATATCAAATGCCAGTATTGAGAGCTTTCCATATTATTGGTTATTATTACATTATAACAATGAGATTTTCATTCGAATACGGAAAGAAGTGATTGTACAATATTAACATTACGTAGATTAAGTTAGATATATGGGAGTTTTTAAGTCTTGAAATACGTATTACAATAAGCGGCTTTATGTAACTTATAAGGAATGCGCTAAAACTGTTATTATTATTGCGGAAGCATGCTGGGTTTTTAATCTTCCTACGGTTGAAATATGTCCGCAATCATCATTATTAATATCTTCTATAGAGAAAACTGCAGAAAAATGCAAATAAGCGTGAAATAGGCACTATGCCCAAATTAAATCTTGGTAAATTAGGAAACTTAATTAAAAAAGTTTTATTTCAACTATAAATTGTTAATATAACTAATATTGTATTAACTGCAATTGGGAGTTTATGCAAATTAATTATGTATATCATAATATAACTAAATCGAATATTTGTGTAATGTTTACTAATAAATT
Source organism: Lordithon lunulatus (assembly GCA_963942505.1). Classification (NCBI taxonomy): domain Eukaryota; kingdom Metazoa; phylum Arthropoda; class Insecta; order Coleoptera; family Staphylinidae; genus Lordithon; species Lordithon lunulatus. The sequence goes on from OZ012671.1 coordinate 42,621,066, forward strand.
ATTCATAAATATGGCCCGATAATGAAAGTGAGGATTAACTAAATATTCGTCACATCAAAATTAATATTATTTAAATTAAATTAAATTAAATTAGAATATATTCAATAAAGGCGGAAAGGCCAAAGGCCGGATTGACTTCTCTCTCTCTCTATTGAATAAATGATATAGTGTTTTTATTAATTAATACAGACTATAACGGTTGTCACCTCGAACGATTTGAATAAGCCTCATCTGCTACATCAGATTTGCTAACAACTCCTGCAAGAAAGCATCACAGGAGTTGCCAATGCAACCGAAGAAGTATGAAACAAAATATACGCTACCAAGAATATTGACATTGGTGCAGTTGGACCAGAAATTTGGACTAAATATATTTTCTAACATTGACAAAGATACAATGGAAGAACTAAAACAAATGATTATAGAACTAATGAGGAAGATGGAAGAAAAAAAACATGTCACAAATAAAACAGGAAATAAAAGAGATGAAGACCGAAATGAACAATAAGGAAGAAACATGGAAAGAAGAAAAGAGAACATTGGAAGTCAGAATAGAAAAACTAGAAAATAAAGCAGAAATTGAAGAGAAGACAAGAAGAAAAAATAACATAGCAATAAGAGGTCTAGATAAAATAGATAACATAGAAGAGGTAAGATGACTCATCAAAGAGAAACTGGAAGTGGATACAGGGATTAACAAAATACAAAAAATAAACACAGGCCCAGAACGAAATATAATAATAGTGGAAATCCCAAGCTGAGAAGAAAAACAAAAAATAATGGAAGCAAAATATAAACTGAGAAATACAACGATATATATAGACGATGATCTAACGGAAGAGGAGAGAAAAATACAAAGAGAAATAAGAAACATAGCAAAATTGGAAAAAGAAAAAGGAAAACACGTAAAAATAGGTTATAAAAAGATAATAGTAGACAATGAAATATACATATGGGATAAAAAGGAGAAAGGAGTCGTAGCCAAAGATAATAGGGTGAAAGTAACCAATCCAAAAAACTACTAGCCAAAGAGAAAACTGACGGAAGCAAAAATACAAAGAATACAGTGAGGAAAGGGACAACGAACATAAGAAAGAAGAACAAACACATAATAAATGGAAACAAAGAAAAGAGTACAGTAAAAAGAAGAAAAATATGGAAAATTGGCACTTGGAATATCAGGAGTATAAATGGAAAGGAAAAAGCGCTGGAAGAAGAATTTGAGAAAGCTGAACTAGACTTCTTAGTGGTAACAGAAACAAAAAAGAAGGGGAAGGGAGAGTACAAAATGGACAAGGAACATATATTCATATATAGCGGTGTCGATAACAATCGGAGAGCCGCAGAAGGGGTAGGATATATAGTACATAAAAAACTGAAATCGAATATATATATAAATGGGATGCAATTACGGAGAGGATTTTGTCTATCGAAGTTAGATGATCAAAGAAACGGCTACCATAAAACTATCATAGCAGTGTATGGACCAAACGAAGATGATACTGCGTGCAACAAAGAAACATTCTGGGAGCAGCTCAACGAAACAACAGAAAAAGCCAAAGGAGAAGTGTACGTGGCTGGAGACTTCAACAGCAGAATTGGCAACGAAGTAAAAGATAATGACGCGATGAGAGGAAGATATGGAGAAGGCGTACTCAACGAAAATGGTAAGAAAATGCTAGATTATTGTAGAATGAATAATCTAGTAATAACGAATACACTATTCAAACACAAGGACATACACAAATACACCAGGGAAGTGATAAGCAGGAACGAAAAATCTATAATAGACTATGTACTAGTAGAACAAGGGAAAAGGAGCAAAATAATAGACACAAGAGTAAAGAGAAGTTACGAAATTTGAAGTGATCACTATCTAGTAGAGACGAAAATAAAGTAAAGGAAGACTACTAAGATAGCGATAAAAAAAAGCAGAGACCAAATATAGCAATAAACTACAACAAGATAAGAACATACAAACTAAGGGAAAAAGAAAAAGCAAAAATATATAAAGAGAAAATAGAAGAGAAATTAGTAAAGGACAACTATAGACAAGAAGTAGAGGAAATGAATAAATTAAAGAAAAATATACTGGAGACAGCACAAGAGACATGTGGGACAAAGCAAAACACAAACAAGAAGCAGCAGACAGCATGGTGGTCGCAGGACATACGAGAGAAGATAAAGGAAAAGAAAAAAGCATGGCAAAGATACCTAAATGACAAAAATAGTAAAAACTACGAAGAATACAGTTTAAAGAGGAAAATAGTAAAAGATAAGGTCAGAATAGCAAAGAGCAGGGAATAGGAAAAGTTCGGAGAGACAATGGAGAAAAATGCAAAGGAAAACCAAAAATTATTCTATAAAACACTAAAACTAAACAGAAAAGAAAAAGGACAAGAAGTAACTTATATACAAGACAATCAAGGAATATTGCTGAAGGACAACGAAAAAATACTGGAAAGATGGAAAGAATATTTTGAAGACTTACTATCACAAAATGGTGGAAAGGAACAGAAGACAAGAGACCAGAACGACTCGGAAGCAGATATAGAGATGATCAATGGAAAAGAAATACTAGAGATAATAAGGGAAATGAAAATAGGGCAAGCACCAGGACAAGACCAGATCACAACGGAAATGATTAAACATATGGGACCTGCAGGTAACGAAATACTACTAAAATTAATAAACGAAATATGGAGGACGAATAAAATACCTAAAGATTGGCAAGTATCGTTAATCATACCGATACACAAAAAAGGCGATAAGACAAAATGTTCAAACTATAGGGGTATAACACTCATAAGCATAGGTATGAAGATCTTAGAAAAAACAATTAACAAAAGAATACTAGCAAAAATAGAGCAGACGCTAGAAGAATCGCAATGTGGATTTAGGAAAGGAAGATCCACACAGGACAAAATTTTCATGATAAAACAAATCACAGAAAAAAGAATGGCAAATAATAAAAACACATACCTAGGATTCATCGACCTGGAAAAAGCATTCGACACGATACCAAGAAATAAATTATGGAAAATCCTGGAAGAGAGAGGTGTAGAAAGAAAGACTGTCGAATTAATACAAAACATATACAACAACAACACCAATGCAATAATACACAAGGGACAAACATCAAGAACTTTTCATACAACCACTGGACTAAGACAAGGAGGCGGGCTCAGTCCTACATTATTTAACATATACATGGATGAAATAATGAAGACCATGAAACCAGAAACCAAAAAAGCAAACATAGGGTACAAAAACATGCAATTTGTAAAAATATCAGAAGGAGCATTCGCTGATGATGTCGTAGTGATAGCAGAAAATGAAGGTAATCAGCAGCACAACCTTAGTGTATGGAACAGACACCTAGAAAAGTATAACATGAAAATGAACTATAACAAAACAAAAGTGATGGTAATAGGAAACCGGAAAGAACAAATAAATATAAAGATAGAACAACACACAATACAACAAGTAGAAGAATTCAAATACCTGGGAGTAGCACTGACAGAAGACGGAAAAATGGAAGGCGAACTAACAGAATAAACAACACAGCTAAAACATACCACGCATTGAGCAATATACTGATTAACAAGAAAGAGATCAGCAGAAGGACAAAAATAAATATATATAAAAGCATATATAGACCTATACTGACATATGGAAGCGAGACGTGGAAGCTAACGAAGAGGGACAAAAGTAGAATACAGGCAATGGAAATGAAATATCTCAGAGGAGTAAAACAAGTTACGAGAAGAGACAGAATAAGAAATTATGACATCAGAGAAGAACTGGGAATTGAAGCTGTAGATAAGTATATAGAAAAGAAACAACTAAACTGGTGGGGTCATTTAATTAGGATGGACAAAAAGAATCAAACAAAACAGGTATGGGAAGCAAGAACTGAAAATAAAAGAAGAAGAGGTAGACCAAGAAAAGAGTGGAACAACATAATAGAGGACATAATAATCAAGAAAGGAAAAACAGTCAAGCAAGCAAGAGAACTGGCGAAGAACAGAAAGGAGTGGAAAGAATTTACAAATGTATAAACAACAGTAATTGTAAACTATAATGTTAATAATGTTAATGTAATAGCCTACACCGGGTAATATATATATATATATATATATATATATATATATATATATATATATATATATAGATATATATTTTAAACTGATCAAAAAAATGTAAATGTATTTATAATCCTTAATCCGTTACTATAGAGATACAAGGTATTTTTTTTACAATACACAAATCGAAAGCTGGACACGATCAATATTGCTGTCAATATTTCAGAATAATGACTGTATTAATGTACGATAACATGTTTAAAATATTCATTATTCTAAAATATTATTGATCGTGTAAGGTATGATAATCAAGAATCAAGAGAATACTGATGTTTATCCGGATAATTGATTACTTGAGAAATATAAAAGGAGGATTAAAGCAATATATACTATACTAATAATAACATACTATTGTTTATTAATACACAAATGACAGCCAAGTTTATAGGAGGAAAACAGCTTGCTGGTCAAGTGCGACAAAAAGTTTTCAATTACTCATTTCTCCAGGGGAATAGTGCAATTTGCCCAATATTCAAATTCAAGAACGGGGGTAGTTTGATGTTCTGTTATTTAAACATCAAAGCAACTATATTTCGCCACCGGTGTTGATTTTCCAGCAATTTGAACCTACATTAGTAATTATTTTAATTTACCAGTTTCAGATTCACCTGCTATGCTTTAGTAATTAATAGTTATAATATTGATATTTTAAAATTTAATTATGTATAACCAAAATATATTAATATAGAAAATATAAACTCCTTCTCTATGTATACTGGTCGTATACATAGAGAAGGATGAGTAAAATGATCTGCGATTGTAAAAAGCCTAGATTTATGTTTTAACTACTGATATTTTGATACTTTTCTGGAAGTAGAAAAAAGAGTTCATAATTATGTCACATATGCGAAAAATTGCAAGAACTCCGATTATAACAGGGGAGGATAAACATATATTGTTTCTAATAACGCGATACGAAAGAGAGATAAATTAAGCATTTTGTTTATGCTTTAAAATATATAGATTAACTGATATTCTTTCATTATGTGGTAAAAGTAATAAATCTATAATATTAGAAACTGAAAAATGAATTGTTGAAATTTCTTGCTATTCAAGATTATATGTAGCATTTAAAGTACAAGTCGGATATTTAAATGCTCCATTTTTCAACTGCATCTAGGAAATAATTCATGTGCACAAATCGTTTGTAGCGCATTTGTCAGAAGGGATGTCAAGAACCTATACGATCCCCATTTTCGCCCCCCTTTTGATTATTTTTATTCCTTAAAAGAACTTCAACCTTTGTAGGGAAAATCGGCTCGAAGAGTAGCCGCCGGCAGGAGGGGGAGTTCTTGTTTACTTCTGAAGAATTTGCATCCACAGGTATTTACATTTACAAGACAGAAAATCTTTGAAAACTGTGATAACTGAGCCGCAAATGAATTGGCCCCAACGGCGTTCTAACTTTCAGAACTGATGGATTGCGCCTCAAGCTTTTTTTATTTGTATTGGTACTGTAATTATTTTATTTTTTGTTTATTATTATATTTGAATCGCATAATTGTAAGCAAAGAAGTTCGGGTTAGGAGTAAGGTATTTTTATACACACACACACACACACACACATATATATATATATATATATATATATATATATATATATATATAAATGTGAATAATCTAAAAATTTCACCCTCCGGTGAGTGAAATTTTTAGAATATTCACATTTACCTATTTACAGCCTCACCTTTGGCAATAATTATACACGCCAATATATATATATATATACTTCTCCACATATATATTTATAATAAATATTAAAATAATAATTTATATTTTATTTTGGCAATTCACCTTCTATAAGTTAGATAAATTTCAACATTTCTAAAACTGAGATACGTTTAAAAAATGTAAGTCCATATTTATTTGTCATCAAAAATACCCTGTTAATGTTTCTTTTTCTCGTTGGTAAGCCGCAGTAGTTAATTGTTAAGGTCTACACAATTTATAAATTGGAAAAACTGCTAACACAAATATAAATTAAGGAGTGTATTGAATAGTACACGCATGCATCATAATATTACGGATCATGTAAGGAATTTAAACTCAGATTATGCTTACAAAGGTTCATAATACAGAAGATTCCAAATAAATTTAAAATTTACTGGAATTATTCTTTATGGCGGGTTTTTGCGTACAACGGAGTGCTGTAGATGATTTGCAACAGCTGCCGCATACAAACGATTGAGGCGTACCGCTTTAAGTTGCGATATAAGAAGCCTGATGATGTTTTGAAACTGTTTTTGGTCACCGGGACACTGAGTAAGCCCAGTTTGATTACGATTAGGGTAGTTTAGACTGCCGCAGTTGCTGTCGTACAAAAAGTAATGACTAATAAGTATCAATGAGCGAATAATAAATAGAACGGGAAAGTAGTATTGTTTTTTGCAGACGATAGTATATGTATATATATATATATTATCAATTGCCTTTTACCTTTCGGTGTAGGCTATTACATTAACATTATTAACATTATTATAGTTTGCAATTACTGTTGTTTATACATTTGTAAATTCTTTCAACTCCTTTCTGCTCTTCGCCAGTTCTCTTGCTTGCTTGACTGTTTTTCCTTTCTTGATTATTATAGTATATGTACAAATTATATATATATATATATATATATATATATATATAGTATAAGTTAAGAAAATTGATTATTTTTTTATTACTAAATCATTATAATAATGCACAAAATGGGGGATAGCTCTGGCGTTCCGAAGAAATACCATATTATTTGAAACATAGATATTTAAGAAATATACGTTGAACTATTTTTCTATTGCATTAGCGATCAGCAACTATCTCGGATCAACGTGCCATTTTACAAATAAAAAACATGATCGATCTTTTCGCGTGCAACGACCTGGGAAACTTTTTCGATATCAATTTTGTGGGGCTTATAAAATAATTTTTAATACCAATAAGAATTAAAGCAAAAAGATTGATGTGCTGCAAAGATTTTTATTAAAGTCGTCTTTGAGAACTGTTGGCGTGCCACCTAGAAATGACTCGCATGCAACGGAGTGGCCCGCGTACCGTAAGTTTCCTACCTCTGGGATATAATATAGATATATAAAAATGTATGAAAAACTCAATTATGAAGACTCCCATGCGGTATTTTCAACGTTATGGCTTGTAATAGTTGAAATTTGTATTATCACACATTCCTGCAAAAGCCCTCGTGGCGTGCAGTATCGCTCAGTTCTCACGGTCGTGATCCGCCGGTTGAAAGGGCCGAGGTGAATTATGCGCATCGAAAGGAGCAAATAGTACAAGAAACAATAAGCCCGTACCAGCCCAGAGTGATAAACGAAAGGCACTTATGAAGGCCTCTTCTAGTCACATTTTAATCGTAATTACAATCACGATGTCATCTGCTAAAGCCAATATTTGTTTCATTTTTGTCGTTATTTATGTCCTATTTAGATAGATCTTATCACGTAAAGTTTGCCGTCTTCGCATTAATATTAGTATTCATGTTAATAATTCTATATGAAGGTTAGTCTGTATTAAAAATAATGACCATACAATTCATTTTTATTAGTTATACATTATATTATATATTCTAAAATAAGTCTGAAATCCATTTAACGATTAGTAAACCTAAACCTCCTAATAATTTCATTCAAACAATATAAATCGTCCAGTACCTCAGTAAATGAAAAATTGAAACAGCAGTTCGTAAATGTAAGTTTCATTACGAAAGTTATTGCGTAATAAAAGACATAAAATCTAATTTTAATGGCGTGTTCTACCAAACTTTGTTTCCATTAAATAATAAAGTTAGTTGTAAATGAATTCGCGCGTCCGGTTTGGCATTCTAGTTTATTTTATGCACACACTGCACAAAATTGATTTATGCTCACAAATATAGAGGACGTGATGATTTACGGCACAAAGAAATGTTCGGAACGTAACAATCTGCAATGAGTAGAATTCTCAGACCGACATGAAATATATATATATATATGTTCCCACCACCCTGTCAGTATAGATATATTATTATAAGCAGCAATTTCAAAGTGCTAGTGCATTGTAAAGTCTGTTTCTGCAGTTAAACAGTTTCATCCGATTTATAATTCATAATCCCAATTTTATTGGTGTAATTATTCATATTTACACAAAATTCAGTCATGTTTAACATACTTTTTGAGGCGGTCTGTTACACAGTGGCCTAAGGCGAAATATTCATGCTTCATGCGTTTTGATTTACTGTTTATTTATTTAAAAAAATATTATCACTAGTGTATATAAATATATATATACCGAATCTGGCCACCTTAATACATATAAAACACATGAATACTCAATATATCTGAAAAGTACAAAAACGTCCATCAGCAGAAGCTGATTGGAAGTAGTTGTTAAAAATTCGTCAGTAGAGAAAAAAAGACATTTATTGATTGTTTTTTATTTATATTTTCAATGCTTTGCGCTCCAAACTTTTCATGTTACTAGGCAGAATATATAAGAATCTGCTGCAAGTGAAATCTCAGACCAGTCTGCGTTCATAATAAACTGCTATGTATATGATACAATCCTGTTTCTGGTATTGTAAGGATGCATTTCAGAAGTATGAGTGTACTTTTCTGGGTTGTTCTTAATATAAAACAAGCAGTGTAAAATGAATATGAAAGTTATATGTGCTTTAACAATAAAAAATATGATATCTTGCGCATCAAATAAATATGTTTCTAGAACATCCTAATTTGCGTAATAAATAAATAGATGTGTTGCACTAGATACATAAATTAATGATAAGTCAGCATTATATCAATGAGAAAGCTGAACTAGACTTCTTAGTGGTAACAGAAACAAAAAAGAAGGGGAAGGAAGAGTACATAATGGACAAGGAACATATATTCATATATAACGGTGTAGATAACAATCGGAGAGCCGCAGCAGGGGTAGGATGTATAGTGCATAAAAAACTGAAATCGAATATATATATATATATATATGGGATGCAATTACGGAGAGGATTTTGTCTATCGAAGTTAGAGATCAAAGAAACGGCTACCATAAAACTATCATAGCAGTGTATGGACCAAACGAAGATGATACTGCGTGCAACAAAGAAACATTCTGGGAGCAGCTCAACGAAACAACAGAAAAAGCCAAAGGAGAAGTGTACGTGGCGGGAGACTTCAACAGCAGAATTGGCAACGAAGTAAAAGATAATGACGCGATGAGAGGAAGATATGGAGAAGGCGTACTCAACGAAAATGGTAAGAAAATGCTAGATTACTGTAGAATGAATAATCTAGTAATAACGAATACACTATTCAAACACAAGGACATACACAAATACACCAGGGAAGTGATAAGCAGGAACGAAATATCTATAATAGACTATGTACTAGCAGAACAAGGGAAAAGGAGCAAAATAATAGACACAAGAGTAAAGAGAAGTTACGAAATTGGAAGTGATCACTATCTAGTAGAGACGAAAATAAAGGAAGACTACCAAGATAGCGATAAAAAAAGCAGAGACCAAATATAGCAATAAACTACAACAAGATAAGAACATACAAACTAAGGGAAAAAGAAATAGCAAAAATCTATAAAGAGAAAATAGAGGAGAAATTAGTAAAGGACAACTATAGACAAGAAGTAGAGGAAATGTGGAATAAATTAAAGAAAAATATACTGGAGACAGCACAAGAGACATGTGGGACAAAGCAAAACACAAACAAGAAGCAGCAGACAGCATGGTGGTCGCAGGACATAAGAGAGAAAATAAAGGAAAAGAAAAAAGCATGGTAAAGATACCTAAATGACAAAAATAGTAAAAACTACGAAGAATACAGTTTAAAGAGGAAAATAGTAAAAGATAAGGTCAGAATAGCAAAGAGCAGGGAATGGGAAAAGTTCGGAGAGACAATGGAGAAAAATGCAAAGGAAAACCAAAAATTGAAATGGAAAGAATATTTTGAAGACTTACTATCACAAAATGGTGGAAATGAACAGGAGACAAGAGACGAGAACGACTCGGAAGCAGATATAGAGATGATCAATGGAAAAGAAATACTAGAGATAATAAGGGAAATGAAAATAGGCAAAGCTCCAGAACAAGACCAGATCACAACGGAAATGATTAAACATATGGGACCTGCAGGTAACGAAATACTACTAAAATTAATAAACGAAATATGGAGGACGAATAAAATACCCAAAGATTGGCAAGTATCGTTAATCGTACCGATACACAAGAAAGGCGATAAGACAAAATGTTCAAACTATAGGCGTATAACACTCATAAGCATAGGTATGAAGATCTTAGAAAAAACAATTAACAAAAGAATACTAGCAAAAATAGAGCAGACGCTAGAAGAATCGCAATGTGCATTTAGGAAAGGAAGATCCACACAGGACAACAATTTCACGATAAAATAAATCACAGAAAAAAGAATTGCAAATAATAAAAACACATACCTAGGATTCATCGACCTGGAAAAAGCATTCGACATGATACCAAGAAATAAATTATGGAAAATCCTGGAAGAGAGAGGTGTAGAAAGAAAGACAGTCGAATTAATACAAAACATATACAACAACAACACCAGTGCAATAATACACAAGGCACAAACATCAAGAACATTTCAGACAACCACTGGACTAAGACAAGGATGCGGGCTCAGTCCTACATTATTTAACATATACATGGATGAAATAATGAAGAGCATGAAACCAGAAACCAAAAAAGCAAACATAGGGTACAACAGTGAGTAGTGATAGCAGAAAATGAAGGTAATCTGCAGCACAACCTTAGTGTATGGAACAGGCACTAGAAAAGTATAACATGAAAATGAACTATAACAAAACAAAAGTGATGGTAATAGGAAACCGGAAAGAACAAATAAATATAAAGATAGAACAACACACAATAGAACAAGTAGAAGAATTCACATACCTGGGAGTAGCACTGACAGAAGACGGAAAAATGGAAGGCGAACTTAGTAACAGAATAAACAACACAGCTAAAACATACCACGCATTGAGCAATATACTGATTAACAAGAAAGAGATCAGCAGAAGGACAAAAATAAATATATATAAAAGCATATATAGACCTATACTGACATATGGAAGCGAGACGTGGAAGCTAACGAAGAGGGACAAAAGTAGAATACAGGCATTGGAAATGAAATATCTCAGAGGAGTAAAACAAGTTACGAGAAGAGACAGAATAAGAAATGATGACATCAGAGAAGAACTGGGAATTGAAGCTGTAGATAAGTATATAAAAAAGAAACAACTAAACTGGTGGGGTCATTTAATTAGGATGGACAAAAAGAATCAAACAAAACAGGCATGGGAACTGGCGAAGAACAGAAAGGAGTGGAAAGAGTTTACAAATGTATAAACAACAGTAATTGTAAACTATAATAATGTTAATAATGTTAATGTAATAGCCTACACCGAAAGGTAAAAGGCAATTGATAATATATATAATATATTTTAATATATAAAGGAATAATTGTAAACATGTATTCAGTAGTATAATATAGAATACACAGTATAGAAATACAGTAAGAAGTCTTGTTACTCCGTTTGTGAAATAAAGTTACTTTTTAAAAAGTCTTTAAATTGGACCCAACATTTAACATGGTAATGTTGAGGGATGTTGTAATGTGAGTATCTGTAGCTTATTAAAAACTGATAGCCAACTATGATTTACTAAAATGCCAGCTTCATTAGGTACCTATGTATATATTCTACTCGAATTTGTGAGTGACTATCAGATTCTGATATATACACTGTGTATATGTGTGTTCAGATTGAAAACGTTACGAGTAGTAGTAAAAACGTCAATAATGTGAATTAGATATCCCTTTTTTCGTTGGAGAGGTGAATAAGAAATGAGGGGTAGTAACGGCCGAATCAGCTATTTTTCTTGTCCGCCTACCCTTGCACAGGATCTTTTTCAACTTGTATACTTCGTTCTAAATATGATGCGGTATGATAAAATAAAACAAAAAAAATCTAATTAAAATAATAATTAATAATAATTCCACATATAACAACTATATTAGTGAATAACAAAAGTAACAAATTAAGTCCTGAAATAAAAATGCGAATGCTAATGCTGTGCTAATCTATTAAACATTTGAAATCAGAATGATTGTGATGTTTTGTATATATTTAAATATTGATTTTTTATTTTTTTTATTCGTTATTACGATATGTATGTATGTGAAATTAATCGATTCTGTTATTGATTCTGTAATTCTGTTATTTTATTCTATTTTTTTTTATGATTTTATTTTCTTCTTCTTCTTTTCGGAAGTCATGTGGCTTGTTTTGACCAAACTCTTATCGCGGGTCCTGCTCCTGTGATATCGACGACCAGCTGTCCTTCCACCTCTTTGGTGGCCTGCCGAGAGGGCGTTTGGTGTATGTTTTACCGTCTCGGACTATCTTGGCGATTCTATCGTCCTGCATGCGTGTTACGTGCTTGTTCCACTGTCTTTATTTTATATTATATTTATATATTTTTCCTGTTATTCTTTCTCATTAAAAGTGATCGTCATGGACACCAGTATTTAAACAGATTACATGTACCATGAAGGAGATTAAATCAAATAATAATAGATAAATTGTTTAATCAACTGAACTTAATTTTAAGAAACAAATAGATAGGGCGGTATTGTTAAGCAGCATACGTAAAACCAACATATATATGAAAATCGACTACTACGTGCACGCAGAGTACCTTTTGGAGAATAAAATACTATTTTATATCATCCTGTATGAAAGTATGTATACACATTGATTTTAAAGTCTATATATGCTTAAGGATAATCATATCATAATATGAACAGTTCAGGAAGGCCTTTTTATATTATAAGAGGGTAAAAGTAAACTATGGCCTTAGAAAAAAAAACCGTTTGAAGACTCTGCTGTCTATGTTGAGATAGGGACATTTTTAATTCTCACAAAATACCGCTTCTCATAAAGGCACCTTACACGGTCAATAATACTGTCAATCCTAGTACTGTCAATATTTGCTTCAATCCTCCTTTTATATTTATCAAGTAATCAATTATCCGGATAAAAATCAGTGTTATCTTCATTACATCATTAATATACATTACACGATGAGTAATACTGGCAATATTTTAGAATAATGAACATTTTAAACATCTTATCGTACAGTAATACTGTCATTATTCTAAAATATTGACAGTAATATTGATCGTGTAAGGTGCCTTTAACACAAATCTATACTACCCAAAAGATTATAGCTTATATAAATAAAAACTACGACTCAGGGGTAAATAGTATTGTAAGTGGTGACTTCGATCGTTATATATCAATAAATGATAAAAAAAGTAACCAGTAAACCTTTTTAAGTAAACGGATTAACCAAGTAGTTACGATACCCGATCACAAACTTGTATTAATAATATAAACTAATAAAAAATAATATCGCACAAGCCAGCTATTTACACTTAAGACTTTTGTACAGAAAATGTAAGCGACTATTTTTTCATAACTAAATTTAAACAAGCATTTTGGAACAGTTTGCATCATTCTGGTTACAGTTTATATTAATACTAGGCGAAATTGTAGTCATGGATAGGATTTCGTGAATTAATTGCCAAAGAGTGAAATACTTATTGCAAGACGTATAATGAATATAATAATTTTAATATATAAAAAACAAACCCTTACTTTAAAGATTGCTACTAATTCAGAACACATAATACTCCAAATAAATATTGAATATAAAAATAAGGGTAGCATTTTTATAGTCAATTTAAATTTATCCGTAGTAGGTCGTATTGCCATCTTAAGAACTCCTGAAGAGCAATAAGTTGCAGCTGCAGGCCTAACCCTGCTACAAGGCAAAGTATTATACAGTAGAGCAAATGGGAAACCACGGGCTTAATAACATAATATACAACAATATGTTGAGCTGCACACTAATGCCGAGGCTATGCACCTCGGACTTCGTTACAGCTCTTCTAACAGTACCAACCGAAGGGGAATCGAAGAGACTACTTCCCAGGTGAGGACAAATGCCCCCGCAGATACTAAGCGAAATTGATTCCTACTGAACATGAACGAGCCTCCAACTCATCATAAGCTGCGACGCGAATGCCCAACATATCGCATGGGTAAACACCAATATCAGCCCTAGAAGTCACACCTTGAATTTATATCAAGCTACAGACTAAACATATTTAACACGCGTAATAAATCTACGTTGGCAGTCCGGCGAAAAGTCAATAACATACAAAATTGGTGTGTCGGACGAACCGTCGTGTTCCGATCACAGGCACATATAAGAACACCTCCAATCATCATGTCCAAATTTAGGAACCCTCGGTAGCTGGAAAATATACTATGAATCCCTCAGTGACGCCTTGATGCCAGGTGCGGAAGGGGAGAAGAAAGTGATATTTATTTATTTAACCTCTACATAGTGCCTGTAAGCAGTACAAAAATTGGTGCCCAAGAACTACGCATTACCGAAAATAATATATATATATATATATATATATATATAGAACTAGTAGTCGATTTGGTAAGCGATGCAGTGACATCGCCTACCAGGAAACTGTTCGGAGAAAATGAAAAGAAGGGCGGCATAGCTTGGTGGAACAACTACCTTCAAAATTACGGAAACAATCCAGAAGCCTCTTCAATAAGACCAAGGGAAACCAAGTCTGGTACAGTAGGAGTACAACAAAGAAATCCGCAGAGACAAAAAGGACAGCTGGAGGAAGTTCTGCGAGCAGTTAAACGAAACCCCCATATTTACTAGAATCCAGAAAGTATTTTCGAAAGAAGAGCATTCAACAACACACTTAATAGTCAAGGCACTAAAGGAAAAGGGTATACAACAAGTTTTATGCACAGCCTAGGTTAGAGAACACACTCGGCGAGGCCACCATAAAGTTAAATTTTCGTGAATAATCGCAGAGCGCACGAAAAAGTCCTGAATATAGTGGACAAATAGTGTGAGCATGAAGCTTATTCATAAACCCTCTGAAAACCACAATAGTCAACTATACAAACAATACTTAAAGCCGTAGAAATTCCACTTGCATCATAGATCAAATACCTAGTCATATTTGACCAAAAAAACTGACATGGAACTAACCACACAGAAATTTACGTTAACCCTAGGTAGGTGCAGTAGAATGAGCGGAAGAAACTGGGGCCTCACCCCCAAAATGACGATATGGTTATACACCAGGGTATTAAAACCTCAAGACTAAGCAAGCCAAAGTAGCCAAGCTACTGAGCAGTCCCAAATACTTGCCTGCTTGAAAACAATAGGAGCTATGAAAACAACACGTCCAGCAGGACGGACTTCATTTTGTAACTCTTTGAAAGTCGTAGTTGACCATGCCTGAGTTCTGAGTTCTGAGTTCTGATATATATATATATATATATATATATATATATATATATATATATATATATATATTTTGTCGCCGAAAAAACTATTTAGTTATGTAACTGTTCTAATCTTAATAATTAAATCAAATATTACATATCAAATTCTATAACTTTTTACATTTTAACATTTTACTTTAACAGATATTTATTATCAATATTTCACTGTGTAACATCTGGACATCTGGCTTATTTGTAGTAAATATGAAGAAATGATGAAGCTCTGAACCAGGAGCAAAATATCGATATTAAAAAGAAGGAGTTTCTTTAGCTCTCACACCGCAATCCCAACAGTTCCTCCCATATATATATATATCACAAATTATTCATTAAAATTATGGTTTCGTAAGTGAGTAGTATTACAATTTCTCTAAAACATATAAATAAATGTGTAATTCCTTTCGACCATTTGCAAATAGAGTGCTAGTCAAATGCATGTAACGGCCCAAGGACATTTGGTTTTGTTTAATAAATTAGGGTGGAGTTAGCGTCTCGTCTGTAAATATCCAAATACGTCCCCGAAAGCCCTGAGCTTGGACTGGTCATTAAATTGTTTACCGTTAGCTTTTCTAACGTTACATTGTTAGTAAAATCAATTTTAATAGGAGGGTAAAAACTTTATTTAAGGGGATGGAGATATAATAAGGTCCCCTTCGCATATAAATATCCTATATTTTAGATACAACCTTATTATATATATATATATATATATATATATATATATATATATATATGATTATGTTTATGTTTGTGTATGTTTATCACGGGATAGATAGATAGATATTTTTCATTTGTTCAACTCAAAATATAATTATATACAATATATGTTAAGTAAACGACCTACATACAAAAAAATTACATGTGAAAAATAAAAGCAATTAAAAACGAAAAACGCAGTTTTTGTGGCAAATTGTAGTTTGCTGAAAATATACTCAGTGTCTTTGCCAATACGCTATTTAAGTCATCTAGCGCCTAGTCGGTTGACTTTTCTGGCTGGTAAACATATTGTCAATTACTTCATTTGTTCAACTCAAAATATAATTATATACAATATATGTTAAGTAAACGACCTACATACAAAAAAATTACATGTGAAAAATAAAAGCAATTAAAAACGAAAAACGCAGTTTTTGTGGCAAATTGTAGTTTGCTGAAAATATACTCAGTGTCTTTGCCAATACGCTATTTAAGTCATCTAGCGCCTAGTCGGTTGACTTTTCTGGCTGGTAAACATATTGTCAATTACTTATGGGGTTAGTACTGTATATACTAGGAGGGAAGTAATTTCGCTTAGCCTTTGTTCTTTTGGCGTCCAGGTAATCCTTTACGCTCCCTAACCGGGCTTATAGCCTTGAGAGGCGAGCGCCATAATCTGTTTGTCCGACATCAGGTCCGCGTCCTCTGCAGATTAGTGGTAGGTGACCTAGTAGCCTCCTCTAGCTCTTTACCCCTCCTTGTTGAATCAGAGGCCTTGCCCACTGCTGCCTTCTTAGGCACTACGGGCCTTGTATCCTTTGTAGATTTTCGGTGTGGGAACTTTGATTTTGTCTGTTTGTTGATTGTATCGTTTTTGTCCTTATTGTTCATGATAAGGTTGACTACAAGGAGTGGAATTTGGTGCCCTCATGGGAATGTTAGGGACTGCGTTACACATCCTGCGACCATTCAGTCATTGGTTCGTTACCTAACATCGGGTGAGGCCACTTGTGTAGATAGTGGTAACCAGCTTGAAGCTAAGCTTCAGCCTGAAGGCTTCAATGAGCGATGAGCGGTTTAGTGGGTACGCTATGTACCGAAATAAACAGAGTACTACACTACTACACTAAAAGTACTATATATATATATATATATATATATATATATATATATATATATATATATATACGACATAAATTATAAATTAAACAAATAGTTAGGCCAATGAATATGCCCTTAAGTGATTTATATACAGGCAATAGCCTGTATATATAGATTATAAAAAGTCATAATTATTCCGAATTAACACTCAGGTATTAAAATATTATTTCCATGAAATATCATAATGCGCATTCCGGTGAGAATTGAACTCACGTATCCGACTTACAGTACGACGGCTGGCTGCATCAACTACATCATGAAGGATAATAGCTGATAGCTCGTGAAATGTTTGTTATGTACCCAATTAATTTATAAAATAATTATAAATATATACACACGAAGAGATGCATTACCAATGCCATACTAATATAAATGAGTTCAATAATTGCAATCAATATATAACCTTTGATAGTTCGGATACATTTTCCACCCAATGCAACTCCATTATATCAATTTTAATTTGAAACGTTTTTTGTCATCACAAAAAATCGAATGTAGCCATGAATTCAGTTCACTAAGCGCAATGTGTACGGATTAATTTTCCATTCAATGAAACTTGATTAGAACAATTTTAATTTGAAACATTTATTTTTATATAGCAAATATCTGTACTGTTTGATTTATTACCAAATCATAACATAAGTTATAGGTATAAATGTTTTTGATTTATTACCGAATCATAACATAAGTTATAGGTATAAATGTTTTTAATTTATTACCGAATCATAACATAAGTTATAGGTAAAAATGGGACAATTTTAACACCCTAAATAATGTAAGAAACCCGCGCCGCAAGCTGAGACACAAATCATAACACCATTATATAGAGGCTGAAATCGGTATCCTATGGGACCCTATAAAAATTTACAAAAAAAGGTACTTTATGCCAGACTGGCTATATATCAAACCGAATGAGCTCCTAATGGCGGATTCCTTATAATATTCTCATATGAAAATCTTAATGTTCAGAATATAATTATTTTCTAATGGGACGCTATAAAAGACGCAAAAAGGGCCGTAGTATATGGCGAGAAGTATGATAGACTTATCACACTTCTCGCCATATAATATTGGTCTAGGTGTTGTTTTGGTGTAGTTGTAAAAATCAAATTATCCTAGGCTGCGATAACATACTGGTGATTATTATTTACTCTAATAAAACAATTAATTCGATCTCTGGGCGAACTCGAACCTATGTTGGCCACACACCGATGCACTGAGTATAGCGGTGAACGAAATAGAGGTCAATACAATATTTCCCATTTTTGCCCATGACAGAGTGATGAAAAGATATATTTTGTTAGTGATTATTAACGTGTAGGATCTTCAGCTTGGTAAACAAATTTCTTGAAGATCCGCAAACACTTTACATTTTCTCATTTCTTTCAATTACTAACCAATTTTTATTCAATTTTGTATCAAGGCTGAGTGGTTAAAAGTTGCTTTCTGTAGTTCTTAATAACATTTAAAAAAAAACCTGATGAATAAAAAATGTGTTGTGCGTCCGCAAGATAAAAGTCCTAGTTTATATATGTTTTCAATTATACTTCAGTATTATGACTTTTATGTACCCTATACCAACCAACCTTTAAGGTCGTTTTAAACAAGACAATTTTTTAGCTCAAAAGTTGTTCAAGAAACGAATTCATATATCCCCCTCCCATACAATTTGTCCTTGACAAATAGAACGTATTATATTTTTCCATTTGTTCTACCATCCAATTCAATATTTCAAATAATTTGCTGTATGATACGAGACAATTTAGATTGTCTCGCATCTTGACTAACTTTTGAGTCAAGAAATTGTCTTGTCTAAAACGACCTTAAGTCGTATCTGGAAGGAAATAGTAAAAGCTAGGAACATTGCCAAATCAACAATAGAATGGGACAGGGCCGGGCCTAGGTAGTCGGCCGCCCGCGTGCAGGCACAATTTAGCAGCCCGTGTGCAAATGTAATTTGCACGCGGGCGGCCAATTGCAGGATTTAAGAATTTATAATTGGCATTATATAGGATATTAGGGTAGCGAAATATGAAGAAGTTAATAAATCATTTATAAACGCTAGTATGTGAAAACATAGAGATGGATCTTTCAATAGCTCATGTCCCGGGCTGAATTTGGCCGCCCCTAACTTTGGCCACCCGCGTGCGGCGCATACACTGCACATTCGATAGGACCTGCCTCGAGGTGACAACACGACCTACTAGAAATAAGTTCAAATCAGTTTATTTATTTGTTTTGTTTCTCAATTAAATCCTGATTTTTTAATGCTCATTAGGAAAATTCAGCTGTTTTGTTCGTAGGCCATTAAAAAATACTTATAATCAATATTTTCCAATTTCCTTCGGGAATCTGGTGCACTGATATGTTCTGAAGTAACATCCAAAAAAGATATGCTGCACAATTTTTTTTATCGGCCCAGCCTCTAAAATTGGCCAGATAGAAGCGAAAAAGTTAAAAATAAAAAATAAATAGAAGGAACAAGGTGCTCAGGTTGAGACTTTCCATTTTCTATTGTCATTTTGTTATAAACATTGTGTATTTTTTTCAAAACAATTTTATGACGGTGGCCCGATCAAAAAATAATGATGAAACAAGTTCGACTTGGTCGCCGAAAAAAGAATATTTATAATCAAAATTTTTCAATTTCCTTCGGGAATATAGTGTACTCATATGTTCTGAACTAAGATCTAAAAAAAATTAAGCAAAATATGTTACAGAATTTTTTTATCGACCCAGCCTCTAAAATTGGCCAGATAGGAGCGAAAAAGTTAAAAATAAAAAATAAATAGATGGAATAAGGTGCTCAAGTTGAGACTTTCCATTTTCCTTTGTCATTTTGTTATAAACATTGTGTATTTTTTTCAAAACAATTTTATGACGGTGGCCCGATAAAAAAATAATAATGAAACATGGTCGACTTGGTCGCCGAAAAAAGAATATTTATAATCAAAATTTTTCAATTTCCTTCGGGAATATAGTGCACTCATATGTTCTGAACTAGGATCTAAAAAAAAATTAAGCAAAATATGTTGCAGAATTTTTTTATCGACCCAGCCTCTAAAATTGGCCAGATAGGAGCGAAAAAGTTAAAAATAAAAAATAAATAGAAGGAATAAGGTGCTCAAGTTGAGACTTTCCATTTTCCATTGTCATTTTGTTATAAACATTGTGTATTTTTTTCAAAACAATTTTATGACGGTGGCCCGATAAAAAAATAATAATGAAACATGTTCGACTTGGTCGCCGAAAAAAGAATATTTATAATCAAAATTTTTCAATTTCCTTCGGGAATATAGTGCACTCATATGTTCTGAACTAAGATCTAAAAAAAAATTAAGCAAAATATGTTGCAGAATTTTTTTATCGACCCAGCCTCTAAAATTGGCCAGATAGGAGCGAAAAAGTTAAAAATAAAAAATAAATAGAAGGAATAAGGTGCTCAAGTTGAGACTTTCCATTTTCCATTGTCATTTTGTTATAAACAATGTGTATTTTTTTCAAAACAATTTTATGACGGTGGCCCGATAAAAAAATAATAATGAAACATGTTCGACTTGGTCGCCGAAAAAAGAATATTTATAATCAAAATTTTTCAATTTCCTTCGGGAATATAGTGCACTCATATGTTCTGAACTAAGATCTAAAAAAAAATTAAACAAAATATGTTGCCAAATTTTTTTATCGACCCAGCCTCTAAAATCGGCATGTCCAGATAGGAGTGGAAAAGTTAAAAATAAAAAATAAAAAGAAGGAACAAGGTGCTCAGGTTGAGACTTTCCATTTTCCATTGTCATTTTGTTATAAACATTGTGTATTTTTTTCAAAACAATTTTATGACGGTGGCCCGATAAAAAAATAATAATGAAACATGTTCGACTTGGTCGCCGAAAAAAGAATATTTATAATCAAAATTTTTCAATTTCCTTCGGGAATATAGTGCACTCATATGTTCTGAACTAAGATCTAAAAAAAAATTAAACAAAATATGTTGCCAAATTTTTTTATCGACCCAGCCTCTAAAATTGGCCCGATAGGAGCGAAAAAGTTAAAAATAAAAAATAAATAGAAGGAATAAGGTGCTCAAGTTGAGACTTTCCATTTTCCATTGTCATTTTGTTATAAACATTGTGTATTTTTTTCAAAACAATTTTATGACGGTGGCCCGATAAAAAAATAATCATGAAACATGTTCGACTTGGTCGCCGAAAAAAGAATATTTATAATCAAAATTTTTCAATTTCCTTCGGGAATATAGTGCACTCATATGTTCTGAACTAAGATCTAAAAAAAAATTAAACAAAATATGTTGCCAAATTTTTTTATCGACCCAGCCTCTAAAATCGGCATGTCCAGATAGGAGTGGAAAAGTTAAAAATAAAAAATAAAAAGAAGGAACAAGGTGCTCAGGTTGAGACTTTCCATTTTCCATTGTCATTTTGTTATAAACACTGTGCAATTTTTTCAAATCAATTGTATGACGGTGAGCTGGTATAAAATAATAATAATAAAATGTGTTAGACTTAGTCGCCGAACAAACAATAATAAAAAAAATCCAATTTCCTTCCGCCATCTGGTGCACTGGTTCTGCACTAAGATCAGTAAAAGAAATTAAACAAAATATGTTGCATAATTTTTTTATCAACCCAGCCACTAAAAGCGAGATAGGAGCGGAAAAGTTAAAAATAAAGAATAAATAGAAGGAATAACCTGCTCAGGTTAAGATTTTCCATTTTCCATTGTCATTTTGTTATAAACATTGTGTAATTGTTTCAAATCAATTGTATGACGGTGGACTGGTTAAAAATAATAATTTACGTAACAAGATGTATTATACAACAACGCCTATAAAAATTATTAATAAAATTATATAATTATATATTATGGTAGGCAAGATATATATAAAAGATTCCTCAAAATTTGGATTTTATTGATCATCCCAATTGGTTAGTACAACCCCACAAACAATCCGCTGTGCACGCGGTTTCGCGGTGCCGCTCGGTATGGCTGGGATCTTAGAGGCTATGACCGGTATGATGTTAATACTCTATAAGTTAGGCACGAACCTCAGGGCCTCTATGTCGGTTAAGTCGATTAGTATTTGTTTCTGCAGTTCTTTAATTTTAAATCATAATGTTTGTTTAGTTCAACAGTATATTATGTGTATTCATTGATATTTCTATATAAAGTTTCGTATCCCATATAAGCTTTATGAATTTTTCATGTGAGAACAAATATCTCAATTTCACCACGTATAGTTTCTGAAGTATCCGACTTCAGAAACTATACGTGGTGAAATTGAGATTTATAACAATAACAGATAATTTAATATTGATGCTTTTATATTGTATTAAGAAATAGAAGTAAATAATTCGATCGCTAATTGCATTGCATTGGTAACTTAGTAATAAATGTACATTTATTAGTATTGGTAATTCAAATACCTGAGACATGCGATGCACCTTATTCAAACAATACTGTTTCCGAGCGCTTTGTTATTGCGTGATCGGACGTTCTCAGATTAATTGTAATCTTGGCACTGAAATGGTTCAGGAATTCTGCCGCAAATTGCTTAACGACTCCTTGGAAGATACTACAATTAGTAAACTTTCCTAATTATATTATTGGTGCAATCGCTACAGCCCAAGCCAGCAATAATAGGCAACAAAAAAGTTATAGTGTAATAAATATTTTACTACCGTTTGAACAATCAGATAGTAAAATACTTATATAACGTTCTTATACTATTATTTTATTTTGTTGGAATTATTTATTCGTAGATTTGGCCACGTATACATATATTGTGCAATTTATATACAGGGTGATCTACTAGCTCTATGACTGACAAACTCTGACAGGTGAAAGCTGATATTATTCTAAGAAAAAAAAAAATTATATGAATATAGTTCCGATTGGCTTTCACATGTCAGACTTTGTCATAAAGCTAGTAGGATCAGTTTGTATAAACCAAAAGCAGTTAAAAATAAAAAAGTTTATTCATCTGGAAAACTGAATATGTATGTATATTTTATGATATAAAGGATGTTCAACGTAGTTATCATGTGCATATATATATATATATATATATATATATATATATATATATATATATATATATATATTATTGTCAAATAAGCGCCAAATTTAAAAATGTTGTAAATTATGATATGTTCCAGTTTCCTTGTTGATTAACTCTGTTTAGTAAGTTAACACCATATTTATATATACCATGTTTAATTAATTATAAGCCCCTTTGTACTATTGTAGATTATCCTGATGATGCTTGAAATTTAACGAGCGAAATATATTGATATATTAAAAAAGGAGTTTTTTACTGCCCTCGCTGTTTCCCAATAATAAATTGCACACACACATATATATATATATATATATATATATATATATAACTATATCTAAGCATAATATAAAATTAGTATTTTAGATACTACTTTTACCCCCATATTCCCAAACGTCCCATAAATGTATCAATAGCTATTGAACCCATAAATATTCGTTGTTATAGCAACAATAAATACATTATCTAGGGAATATAGTTACTTTAGATTCTCTCTATTGGAAACACTGAAAAATTAAACAAAAGATATCATTAAAGCTCCAATCACAAGCACTGTTCCGGGTGTTATTTATTTTGACAATTTCTGTCATAATGATGTCGTATTTATTAGCTTATGGGACCTATAAAGTTATGGGATATTGGTGAATACGGGTATTAGATAATCAAGGGTAAAACTACTGGAACTATTGCAATCTTTAAAATGCAATTATCAAAAAACCTGTTTTGGAAGATACGACAGTTGTCGTCTCAAGGTGTGGTATATACTCAATTAGAAATAATAGTCATTGCTAATTATTATTCATTTTAAATTATATTTTTATGATAGCCCCCACAATTTGCACAAATATGCATAATTAAATAAAACAGCATAGGTCTGTATGAAAATGTTTACCTCGGTAGTATTATGAAAACATTTAATTTAAATATTATGCAAACCTCTGCAGAAATTAATTAGAATATATGCATTTACGCCAACATTATGCTACATTTAATATAAAATGAAGACTTTAATTAATTAAAATTATTTTTTATTATTATTTTCAAATACTATGTGTTGAATGTTATTTTGTTAATTGATTACTAGTAGTGTAAATCAAAACCGTGAGAGTAAATCATTACCCTACTTTTTTATTGTAACACTTCAACGTTGTAATTTATCTATGTCGTTGTCGTGTGTAAGTAACAAAAACAACTCTATTTCTATGAAATAAAGACCGAGAAGTAGGGGAGCTGTATCGCCGGTCCGATCTCGTGTGAGTTATTTGTTAGTAACTTGCTACAGAAAGAAAAGCATTTGTGTCAGTTTACACGATTTCATTATTATGTATTTTTTTTCTAACTAACCAGTATTATTCTTCACTGCAGATCTATATTTGCATATGTATGCATACTTTATCGTATATATGTTTTTGCACGGTAACATTTATTTCTGTTGCATACAGATTTTTACTAGTAACTATGTTAAGATATTTAACTTTAATTAGAATCTTTTCAGTTTGCCGGTTTCAAGATAATCTGCACACAAAAGTTTATATGCGCGTTATAAATTCCTTGCATGCACTGCATTTTATGTGGTATTTTTATGTAGTCGTATAGATATTATCCAAGGTACTTAAATGATTAATTAAAGATCATATAAACTTTTATGTGTACTGCTAAAATTTGATAAGTTTTCCTTTCAAATTAAAATTCTACATGACGGGACTATAAATAATACCTATTTCAAACTCCCCCAGGGTGCAATACTTAAAAAGTCAAAGAATTGCTTTTATAGTTCATGACACATAAAAGTTTACTTCTAGTGTGAAAACAATAACGATTAGCATTTTTCTGCCATTACGAATTTATATTAGATATTTCACTTTTTTTTTAATTCAAACGTATGCGACAATAGTATGACAATAAGGACAAATAATATTTTACTATATTCGTTGTCTACACTAAATTCGAAAAAAAAATCCAATTAGCCTTTAACGAACCTTTGAGATGTGCATTGAAACCACTATTACCCAAATCGGTAGATCATCGGCTCCTTTTTCGTTTTAGTTTTCCCTTTCGAGTTATTCTCATGGCAAGTCAATTGTGTGTATGGAATATGACATTCTTATTTTCATATCAAAGTGAAATTGTTATTACAACAAAGATATAAGACTAGCATTTACAAATATAGTTAATGTTCGCGCCAAATGTGAAACAGATCACTCCGTTCGACGTATTTTTTCTATGTGTTTATTGTTTGTTATATTTGTGTACCATCGACATTTATGTCAAAAGGATTTCCTAGCCATAAATTGACCCGTTGCGTTTTCAGACCGTTTTGCGACAACATATGGCACCCAGATTTAGAGGAACGCGTCGAGGGATGTAAGTGTATAACATCGTGGCAACATAGCTTATTTGGCCACCCCCTTAGAGACTTAAGTGCCATATATCAGTGCCACCCCTACGCCGTGATTTGCTAAGCCCTCTCTATTACTCATTTTAAGATAGTATTTAAGAGAATTTTACTGTAAAATATATGTAAAATATAAAAAGTTCTTTTTAATCTTTCAAATAAACTGGTTAGCAATTGTACTACATGAAACTTCCGTGTCTTATATCATGTAAAACTATAAGTGTGTTGTAATTTACGCCCGCAGCACATAAAATCAATTTAAGTGTGATAGAATTTACAACTGTGGCACACTGTTGTATCTGGTGGAAATATTAATTTCGGAATCAAGATCTAGAGCTCTAACTGATAATTGATCAGGCTCTCTATTCTTTGACCTACCACCTTCGATCAACAATCCGCCGGAAAAGCCAGTTGATATAATTTGTTTTTATTATTTATTATTATAAGAACATCTGTCTTGTGAGAACATGTCTCATATATTGTACAGTTAAAATTATCTATAGACCTTTTTTATACTTTATTTATTATCCAGTAGTATAAAAATATCTGCATCGTGAGAATATATCTCACGTTGCCGTGACCAGGATTCGAACCTGGGTTACTACGGCCACAACGTAGGGTCCTAACCACTAGACGATCACGGCTACTACAGGCGATGTAAAGATACTTTCTAAATTTCTTCAAGCAAAATATTGTAGGTGAAAGGCGTTGGTCAGTATGCACCGTTGATAGCATACATAGTGCGTTAATATCTGGAGCATTTATTCGTTGCGGTCATATCACTTGTAGCAAAGAAACAAGGCCTGTAATAGCCGTGATCGTCTAGTGGTTAGGACCCTACGTTGTGGCCGTAGTAACCCAGGTTCGAATCCTGGTCACGGCAATGTGAGAGAAAGCTTCTCAGAGTGCAGGTTTTTTTTCGACCAAAATAAATATGTGTTATAGCCAATTTTCTTATAAAATGGTTGGGCTTATAAAAAACAGAAACATATTACTTGTTTTTTTTTATTAGTATATTCAAAATCTGATTTTTTGTTTGTAATTTGTGATTATGTTAAGGCGTGTTAATGCTACTCGTTTTAAATTTTATTTTAACATACAACAAACCTTTACTTTAAGTGTGGGATCACGTCTGTACTTATGGTGTGATTGGTGAAGTTTTTAGAGCTTTTATTTAAAACTGAGCAATGTAATTATATACCATTATGTAGGCCACGTTCACGTTATAACTCAGTTCACTAGTTCAGCTGAACGCACATTCGTGCGCTAAGCAGGCATGTGTTTTTTGCGGAGCCTACTGATGCATACTGCAAATACTGATATGGCCTAGATTATTTCGTTGTTCATTTATGCTCCATAAACGCTAGTGTAATACTGCCTTATGTCAAGTGTAACAAATTTATATAACGGCAGCAGTAGCAGAAGGGTTTGCTCGTTAGAGGCGATAAGAGTTCACATAAGACAAATCATCGGATCTCTTGATCATCTTCATTTTGACATCCGGATGATCCATGATCATGGGCTCATGCAGTGTCAGATCTAGGAAATTTCTCACGGGGAGTCAACTCCATGCCGCCCCTGTAGCTGTTTTCACATGAAATTATAAACAAGAATCAATTGTACAATCCCATTTTGCCGCCCTCCGAATGTGCCGCCCGGGGTAGTTGCCCCCCCGTCAATCGAGTACTATGCTCATGGGCCCTACTTATGGGCTTGTTTCCCAAAAGCCGACCCTTAGTCAATTATCAAACTCTGGCTTCCTGGAGACGGCTGACCAAGTACTTAGGCGCACCTGAGTCGGCGGAAGGCCTACTAAGTAGCTGACGAAAGATACCGAGTCAAGAGACCTAGCGCATATCGCGAGGGTGCACTATCGTTTACATTAGTAGTATATAGGCTTACAGTTGATATAAACTACTCTAACTTGTTCTTTAGAAACTTGGTTTCGTTTATTAAGATTTTATATATTTATTTAAGAGGCTAGGCTCGACGTGCATGGCGGAAATCGAAAAGACCCTCACTTAGTAGACAAATGATCCACTTACGGTTTTCGGTGCTGGTGTAAGCATCCTTTTGGTAGTTTGGCTTATCAACTGGTCCTTGTAAATAACATGTCTGTCTGTCATGACTAATTCAGGGTATTGTACGGATAATTGATTTGTTGCGTATACATTTTTTTACGAAAATGCTCAACCAAGCATAAAATACACCAACTAAAGTCCTTACGGAGTGGATAGATAAGACATTTATCCGCAATATGATTATCACATGCCAACCTTCTGTCCTCTGTGTTTCATGTGTGGAAATCCAAAAACAAGCGGAAACTGTGCTCTGTGATTGATTTATGTCTTTCGGATGAATCATTCATAAACAACGTCAAAGCACACAATACGGGGAACTAATAAATATAAATTTACAATCGACAAACGGTTTAAACTTCCAAATACACCCACGCAACCGGCGCAACCCTCTACCCCTCAGAATTTGAGAAATGTAAACCCTAATGAAATATGGTATTTAAATGCTCCTAAATCTAGAAATTCTACATGTAAAATCGATAAAAAAAGCAGTTAAATATATACCACTATTTTAATTTTTTATTTGAACGATAGTAATGCGGCATTATTTTACGTTCTATTCAGAATTTATTAACCTTTAAACTTGCACTAATTATACCCCTGTTGCATTTTACTGCGGTCAGCCAATTTATACGACACTTCGAGGAACGAATGTTGCTTTATCAGTGAGTATTAACAAAATAAGTGTTATCTTTAGATGTGTTATCATTTCAAATTATGCGATGAAGTCTCTTAATCTAATCGACTATTGTAGACTCGACGTCATATTAGCAACCGAACTTCAGACAATTCTTATATATTATTAAAATAATTCTGAGGACTACTATCTAGAATAAGTGAAAATATCATTAAAATTTATATTAAATCAGGATATATGTAAATGCTATGATTACTCTTTTTGTTGTTATTTTTATGACCCCCAGGAAGACATAACTAATAACCTTCTTGGTCTTTATCTTCTTGTATCAAGAGTAAGTGAAAATCTCATTTAAATTTATATTAAATCAAGAAATATGTAAATGTTATCATTGCTCTTTTAGTTATTTTTATGACCCCCAGGAAGACTTAACTAATATCTTTCTTGGTTTTTATCCTCTTGTACCCGTCTTGTGTGTCGAGGTTGGTTTCTATTAGCTTGTATTGCTTGTAGAATTGTATCCATTGTTTCCTGTCTTCTACATCTTGCTTTGATTGTCTCCAGGTTTGGCCTTTGAGTTGAAGCATTTTATCAATTGTGGCGTTCCAGGTCTCTCGTGGCATTCCTTTCGATCACTTGCCTATGGCCCCAGGAAGACTTAACTAATAACTTTCTTAGTATGTATCCTCTTGTATCAAGAGTAGATGAAACTCTCATTTAAATTTATATTAAATCAAGAAATATTTAAATGTTATCATTGCTCTTTTAGTTATTTTTATGACCCCCAAGAAGACTTAACTAATATCTTTCTTGGTTTTTATCCTCTTGTACCCGTCTTGTGTGTAGAGGTTGGTTTCAATTAGCTTGTATTGCTTGTAGAATTGTATCCATTGTTTCCTGTCTTCCACATCTTGCTTTGATTGTCTCCAGGTTTGGCCTTTGAGTTGAAGCGTTTTGCCAATTGTAGCATTCCAGGTGTCTCGTGGCATTCCTTTCGATCTCTTGCCTATGGCCCCAGGAAGACTTAACTAATAACTTTCTTGGTCTTTATTCTCTTGTATCAAGAGTAGGTGAAAATCTCATTTAAATTTATATTGAATCAAGAAATATGTAAATGTTATCATTGCTCTTTTAGTTATTTTTATGACCCCCAGGAAGACTTAACTAATATCTTTCTTGGGTTTTATCCTCCTGTGCCCGTCTTATGTGTCGAGGTTGGTTTCTATTAGCTTATATTGCTTGTAGAATTTTATCCATTGTTTCCTGTCTTCTACATCTTGCTTTGATTGTCTCCAGGTTTGGCCTTTGAGTTGAAACGTTTTGCCAATTGTGGCATTCCAGGTGTCTCGTGGCATTCCTTTCGATCTCTTGCCTATGGCCCCAGGAAGACTTAACTAATAACTTTCTTGGTCTTTATCCTCTTGTATCAAGAGTAAGTGAAAATCTCATTTAAATTTATATTAAATCAAGAAATATGTAAATGCTATCATTACTCTTTTTTTGTTATTTTTATGACCCCCAGAAAGACTTAACTAATATCGTTCTTGGTCTTTATCCTCTTGTACCCGTCTTGTGTGTCGAGGTTGGTTTCTATTAGCTTGTATTACTTGTAGAATTTTATTCATTGTTTCCTGTCTTCCACATTTTGCTTTGATTGTCTCCAGGTTTGGCCTTTGAGTTGAAGCGTTTTACCAATTGTGGCATTCCAGGTCTCTCGAGGCATTCCTTTCGATCTCTTGCCTATGGGCCCAGGAAGACTTAACTAATAAATTTCTTGGTCTTTATTCTCTTGTATCAAGAGTAAGTGAAAATCTCATTTAAATTTATATTAAATCAAGAAATATGTAAATGTTATCATTGCTCTTTTAGTTATTTTTTTGGCCTCCAGGAAGACTTAACTAATATCCTTCTTGGTTTATATCCTCTTGTACCCGTCTTGTGTATCGAGGTTGGTTTCTATTAGCTTGTATTGTTTGTAGAATTGTATCCATTGTTTCCTGTCTTCGACATCTTGCTTTAATTGTCTCCAGGTTTGGCCTTTGAGTTGAAACGTCTTGCCAATTGTGGCGTTCCAGGTCTTTCGTGGCATTCCTTTCGATCTCTTGCCTATGGCTCTTGCTTCCCATGCTTACTTTACAATTGTTCATTCTGTTCATATGTCCGAACCACCTTTGTTGTCATTCTATCTTCTTTTGTATTGCTGTTAATCCCTGCGTTTACCTTATGTCTATATTTCTGACTTAACTAATATACTTGTACATTAATTGAATTATCTTATAGAGAAATTGCACTAAATATTAACTGGTATTATTCGACAAGAAAAGGTGACTTTAATCATAGATGAAAATTGTGATCATTTTTACGAAAGTTGAAAAATAATACAACTTATGTTTATTGTCCCTCGATATTTTGTTTTAAAACACACCGCATCGAGTTTAAAATGAATATTAAAACAGACGGATGTGTCATTTGAAAAAAATGTCGATGATGTCATTGATCATTCTAAAATGGTCGAAATTATTGACACTTTAAAATTTAAATTAAAAGTTGGAAATTTAAAATTAAAAATCGACGTGTCCGAGTAATTTTTGCACAAGTCATAAATAAAGGTTTTATCGAATTTATTGCATACTTTAGGGACACGCTGTATGTGGATACATGTATTAGTTAGTTGAAATTATATTATAAAATTAAATTATTTTATATGAAATTATATCGCACAAGTCGTATTATATTTAATTTAATTTAATCGAATGCTGTATTATTGGTGTAAGGCTGTTATATACATTATATTTTCTATTTATTTATTTTTATTTTTTATCATACAATAATAACACATCAGTACAGCATCTAAATAAGCAATAAATTATCGATATAAAATTTCAAAAAAATTAAAATTCTTCCTGATCAGACATTTTATTCTAACATAGAATAAAATGTGCATGCAGAGCTATACCAAAATGTAAAAAATAAAATTAAAATAAATTTAATATATATATATATATATATATATATATATATATATATATATATATATATATATATTAAATTTATTTTAATTTTATTTTTTACATTTTGGTGTAGCTCTGCATGCACATTATATTCTACGTTAGAATAAAATGTCTGATCAGGAAGAATCCATTTTATGTTTTTTTTCTCTACCTTATTTTTAATCTGTATAAATCAGTAGAAAATATAATGATACTTTCTGTAGCATATATGCGAAATTAACAACATTATTATTATATGAATTAAG
Source organism: Lordithon lunulatus (assembly GCA_963942505.1). NCBI lineage: Eukaryota > Metazoa > Arthropoda > Insecta > Coleoptera > Staphylinidae > Lordithon > Lordithon lunulatus. The sequence continues at coordinate 42,652,922 of OZ012671.1, forward strand.
TGTTGATTTATTATAATTATTTTTCTGCATTAGCCTAGATTATATTTCGTGTTTAGAGTATATAAACAAGCACATTTTGTTAATAAATAACCTGAAATATACCTTTGTAATGTTATTTGTAAATAGCCATTAGCATAAATTATCACAGTTTATCACGCTGCGTTGTGCTATTTATTTTGTTTATTTAGAATCTACTAATGTTTTACCGCTTATATCTTGTTATAGAGTAATTTATTATATTATATATATATATATATATATATATATATATATATATATATATATATATATTGCTATTGTACAAATCATTATTAATTTATTTAATATTAATTACATTTAATAACTCGTAACCCATTAACATAGTTATAGGTACACTTTTCATGCAGTTTTTCTTAAAATATCTCTCTCATTGAGCTACTTCTCGAAAATCGACATATATTTTTGTTTTTATTTAGTCATCATTACCTCTATACATATCTTTATCCTGCCCATTTATGTAATAAATAGAAACATTTCCGTTAACTTTAAAATCTACTGAGATTATAAACTTAATCTTCAAATATAAATACTTGTCGGCGCTTGATTACAATAATCGTTTTCAAGCCATAACGATAGCACTAGGGTGCATTGCGCAGCTTTTGATTAGTCGTGAAGCCAATCAGAAAGGCCGTTTTTAAGGAATGTGTGTACTTGAGATCTTACCCTCGATGAGGGTCTGAGCAGAATCAGTTGACAGAGCGCGTCGGTATGGAAATACCGAGCGTTGGTGTCGGCCGGGACTGCTTTCTCAAGATAATTATTAGTTATTGTACAATCAGTGCATTAAACTTAATTATTTACTTTACTTAATTATTTATTAACAACTGAGTAACTAACTAGTTACTCAGTTGTTAATAAAATGTGTTGTGTTGATTGTGGCGAAGGACTTATTATTTATTGTGTATCCAATAATATCCTCCAAAGAGCACGCCCTAGACTTACCGGACCAAGTACCTGACCATACTAATTGTTATTAGTAATAAAACATCGCAATATGTGATACATCTAATTAATTCATCCCCCTGCGTATACTATACACTCGCTCCTACATACTTATGCTTCAAATATCAAACCATTTCAATTTACATCAAATAATATAGAATAAATAAGTCTGCTTTGGTATTAGCACTATCAAGAAAAGACGAAAGCATATCAATATGGACACTCATTTATTTCGGTAAGAAATTAGTTCCTCTACAAACTTATGTATCATATTCCTTCTCCTAGCACTCGTTCGTATTGTCTGTTTATCTATATTGCATCCTATAGATAAAGAGACAATACGAACGAGTGCTAGGAGCAGGAACATAATACATAAGTTTGTAGTGGAAGTAATTTCTTACCGAATTAAATGCGCAACAAGTTTGAATTAGAACGCCGAGATCCGATAAAGCAAATTTACACATTTGCAGGATACATAGCATAGATTTGCGATCTAGTGTGAATGCCCATTACCTAGAATTACAATGTTTTGTGATTTAAATCAAACTGAATACGATCCCGTTCACAATTCATGCAGGTCTGTTCACATGAATTAAACTGAATTTAATTTCAAGCTACTTTAAATGACATCTAGATTACCCAAACAATAAATACCTCCTCTTATAAATTACAGCTATATTCAATTCCTAATCATCGAACATGTAACTGAGACACGGAAGCTCCTGGTAGCGCACTTGCTGACATTTAATTGAATTTTTACTGCAATTTGAACTTATCTGCATTAACATTTGTTTAAATACTAAACTAAACTAGGAATGGAGAGGGTTTTTGGATAGTTGGATAGTTGGCTGGAGGGTAGCATAGCTACAGACACTTAGGCCTCAAAATGGGCCCATTGTGAAACCTTCCTTTAAGGCTACTCACTGGGCCCACCAGTCAATTTTGCGTGCGAGCTGCAAAACTCTGGCGGGTGAAGAGTTGCCAATGCTGGTCATACTAGGCCAGCACTTCCCTAGTATTAGATGCCTGGAGAGGGTTTAGCGATTCACGGCATTGGGGTAGCACGAAAATATGGCACTAACTTAGGGGGTGGCTAGGTAACCAATGTTGTCACTATGTGACTGCGTTTTCACCTAAAGACACGTTTCACTCAATCTGGGTATCAGTAATGGACCTGTTTATGGCCGGCAAATCCTCCAATTCACTTGAATGTTGATGGTACAATATTCCAAGTTAACCAATAATAAAAATTACTTAGAACGGTTTCACCTGAATGTTGTATATCGCATCTGGCACACACTGGTGTCCCTAAAAATCGGAGAAATCCAAAATATGCCGGAATAACTTTTAATAATCAATAATAATAATATATATAGTATAATTTATATTTATTTCTGTATTTTGTTTATATATAGCTTCTGGCTGCCGTTATATTTTCAGCTGTTTTCTGCGAAGTTAGGAATATTTTATTGCTAACATTAGCAATAAAAATCCACTAGACCATAATAGTTTCGTTCGAACGACGTCGGTGGAGAGTATAAATGTGGCGAAATTTCGTAATTTCGCTAAGTGTTCTTTTCTAACTTGGATTTATGTCCATATGCAAATAGCACTAAATTTGAATGACGCACTTACATTCTATTATATTATAAATTTTAAAATGAGATGTAACATGCGCGTTTTAATTTTATGTTTTAATGTAATTGTCAATTATTTCAGCTGAAACAAAGGTTGAGTACCTGTTGAGTTGTAACTTATACAATCGTTACTATATATAAATCGGGAGAAGTCACTACTGGTACAAATACCCAACGGAAAGAATGAACTTTACTATTCTTCCACACATATAATTGGTTCGCTCTGTTGCCTGTACCTACTTACATTCTATACAAAGAATAATATATATATATATATATATATATATATATATATATATAGAGATCTTTATTAGTGATTTTCGCTACTATTTACAAATTGAACGTATATTATCATCATACATCCCTAATATATGGAAAAACTAAAAAATGTACGTTTATATATATATATATATATATATATATATATATATATATATATATATATATATATATATATGTATGGCTATAATGTTGTTTTTAAACAGAACGTTTACAATAGTTTAAGGAAGAGTTTTTTTAAATATAAAATACGAAGACAATTGAAAATATTTAATTTAAAAAAAAAATATTTTGTTATTGTCTTTTATACATCTGTTAAGTTTTAAGTTTGGTTTATTTTCATTTTGAGCATTTCATTTCGATCCATTGAATACCGGTTTCTGTTCTTAATTACATATCTAATGTGTTTGTTGAATGAATAACTAAATGAATCACTAGATTTATAGAAATAAATATTATTATATTAAATCATTGATTTTTATTTAGTCGATTCTTCAACTATGTCAAACTATGGTTATTTCACGTTCACATGTTATGAAATACGCCCCTTGTTTTAAAAATATTATAAATTTCCATATAACATTTATAATAGACATTGATATATGTGCTTTTTAAAAGCTTTATGAAACTCTAATAGAAAAATTTAGGTCGATTAGTATACATTATTGATTCATTCGGATACCTGCTATTTTATAAAACATAATTCCTCGCATTCGTACCATTCGATTGAAATTAAAATAATTTAGTTAATGGAAAATAAACTGTGATTCAATATCTTAAATATAGCTACTAGGGATCTCGTAAACGTTATGAAATAGTGATTATGTTTGTTTATTATCTTTGCTTTCGTTTTTTTTCAGTGTTTTCATCACTGTGATTTGCAGAAAGTTATAAATGGTTATGATTTCATTAGGGTTAGTTTTCTAACTTCCGTCTACACCCTTAGTTGCAGAAAGTCCTGGAGATATGTTTGTTTTGCCTGCAGAGTCTCGTAAAAAGTTCCATCACAATTATTAATTGCTCGCAATGAAACTTTAGAAGATTCTTTGCTGTTTTCAGATGGCTTATATAACCAACTGGATGCATATAATTTGAACACTTATTCACCAGTCACGCATTTATTTAATATACATATATGAGTACATAAAAACATTCTCGACAACATATTTTAAAAATAAGGCCCTTAGGATAACACAATGATAAAAGCCTTATTTTCAAGCCTTTGCTTTTATGGTCTCATAATCAAGGACGAAACATTTATGATAGCAAGTATAAGTGTGAAAGGCAATATGAAAGATTGTTACTCAAAATTGTTGGTATCATTTACAATTAAAATGGACAATACAGAGTTATTGTAAATCTAAGTACTCTAATTTACTTATGGAATTGTAAGTCTTATAAAGGCACCTTACACGATCAATCATACTGTCAAAATTTTAGAATAATGACAGTATTACTGTGAAATAATATGTTTAAAATGTTCATTATTTTAAAATATTGATATTATTACTTATCGTGTAATGTATATTAATGATGTAATAAAGATAATACTGATGTTTATCCAGATAATTGATTAATTCATAAATATAAAAGAAGGATTGAAGCAAATACTGACAGTACTAGGATTGACAGTATTACTGACCCTGCAAGGTGCCATATATAAGTGTGACTCTACCTCTTAGCTATATACATATCTCGATTTCGATCTTATTAGATCTGATGAGTGTAGCATAGCTAGTAAGGTTGAATTCATACAATATCTGGAGTGGTTATATACAAAAATGATACAACTAACCCTTTAGGAGGAAAGTTAAACGCCATCTGGTGGCACCATGTCAATTAGCAATGCACACCCATATGGTGATAACCGCCAGCATGCTGATGCAATCAGGATCAGCGGGTATCTATGGAATAACATTACAAGAGAGTGCTTGAGATATCAGTAAATCTTATAAAACATATATAAAACATATATAAAACATATATAAAACATATATAAAACATATATAAAACATATATAAGTGTGAATCTGCCTCTTAGCAATCTACATATCTAGATTTCGAACTTAGTAGATCTCAATGCGTTTAACTTTCCTCCTAGGGGGTTACTTGTATCATTCCTCCACTATCTACAGGATAAAAATGATTGCAATGGACCTTAGGCTTCCGTCATTCGGCCAGACACATATATTGAGATTAAACAAACTAATTTAATTTATTATAATTGACAAATATTTGTAATTTCTTCTTTTTAACCCACTCCGACATCCGTAATGATAATAGCAGAAAGGAATATAAATGACAGATAAGTCAGCTTCAAAACATTGACATGGTTTATATATATAACTGAGGTAAGAGAGAGATTGAGGGATATTGAGTAGCAAGAAAGGCAGGTGAGAATGACTGAGAGCTCCCACAACCCTGGCTACGTAGAGTGGTAAGTGCTTGGGAAACTCCCGAGTTACTTAGGCAGGGGTGAGTGGAGCAGAGAGGACAAAGTATGAATGGCGAGAGCGAGGTGTGGGTCAGGCGAGAGAAGGAGGAAAGTGTGGGTGGGTCTGGGGTACACCGCGTGTGCCCTGTGTAGTAAGGGAAGCGACACGTGGTGGCACTTTACCGAAGAATGTGAGGGTGTGAAAGCAGAGTGGGTGGGAGACTGCAGAAAGCTGAATGAATGGTTAAGCAAGAATGGGGAAGGCTGTGAAAATCTGCAGGAGTGGTTATGTAAAATGTTAATTAGTAATTTTTGTGTTATTTTTATTTCTATTTGTTTTTTTATTTTTATGTATTTTTGTTGTGGTTGGGTATATGAAGAGTTTATTGTGAAGAAAAGTAGCTATATATTATTTTACTGATGTTTAAATATATAAATTTGTTTAAAAATATGCTTATCATTTTATGCTGAAAATACATACTAAATCCTTATTTATGAATTCTTAATCGCATAATAAATATTATAAACGACAAAGTTTATAAACCTACTTTTGTTTCGTTTTCAGGTAAGATGTTCTACTCCCACATTCATTTCGTTAACAGAATCACAAATAACATGTAAGTATACCGTAACATGTCGACACCGTCCATTAATTATGATAGTCGTAGTAAGTCGTATAAATCTGTATTCCTGAGTCGCTCCGTTAAGTTAAACTATTTGTTCTCAATTTATTGTGTTATAAATTGTGAACAAATAGTTTAACTTAACGGAGCGACTCAGGAATTCTCTTGCAGCAATATATTTTAATTCAAACAGAATAATGTTTTAAAGTAATTTCTATAAATGTAATGCAATGGAAATTTTAATTAAGTTCTGTAGTTAATATCTTTTAGGTATTACTATAATCCCTAGTAATTCAACAGAAGCTATAATCTTCGATATATTTTATATATATAATACGAATAATAATAATAATATAATGGCAATTAATAATAATAATACATATTTTATATTTCTCGGCTGTACATTTCAACCCATAGCGTATTTATTAAGTGGTAACGGAGAACACAAAAAAACATGTATTTACTCGCTATTTACAACCCCCAGTCAACTCTAGTGGTTCGGAATCCACGCTGTAGGTCCACGTGTAGTGTCAGTTGGCAGCACTATAGGCGGAGAAAGAGACCAATACGCCAGGAGTGGCGTGAAAGTGGTCGAAAATGTTCGTTACAACCCCCAAAACGGGAGGTAGAAAATAAAACATTTCTTTAAATGTAAATACATGTTTTTTGGGTTTTCCGTGACCACTTAATAAATACGCTATGGGTTGGAATGTGCAGACGAGTAATATAAAATATGTATTATTATTATTAATTTTTAACAATAATAACAATAATAATAGCATAATAACATGTTATTATGTTATTGGAATGAATAGCATAATAAAAAATATACTAAATTCTATATAGTGCAACACTACCGAAATGGTATTAAAATTGTGTTATCAAGCAAGACAAATACCATTAAGCTTTTATACAATCGATATATTTGTTTAATTATATTTACACTTAAACATTAACTGAGACATGGTTTTAAAAATTATGAATTATGTGCACACAGAGCACACTTGTAATACATTCGCTTACACTTTTAACATAATTGAAATTCCTCAGCAAATTTCTAGTTACCAAATACAGAACCTCTGTATGTTTAAAGTACTTCATCCGTTGTTCTCCCAGATATAGTTGCGGGGACACGCACAAAGATGAGGGGCGGCACGCTATCATTTCTAATTATTATTCCAATTATTCAGACACTACTCGAGCACTTTCACCGCCATTGTAGACAAAATTTAAATGAAACTGACGCAAGTTGTTAAACTGAATTGAACAGAATAGTCTTTCTTGAAGTAATTAATAAGCATCTAGGAACTATTTGTATACTATAAATGAGTTTAAAAATATTATATGTGTATTTATTAGGTATGTTTATTATAACGGCTATAAAATAATTTTGAAAGTATTCTGCAAATACTCCTCAAATATGAGATGGAAAAAAATGTTTTTGTGATTATTAAATTAACAACGGAAGAGTGGAACAGAATATTGAGTGAAGCTAAGGGTTAAAGTGGAACGGAAATTGAGTTGTCTGCATCAAATACTACTTGCAATTTTAGGGCTATGAATGGAAAGATTGTTATTCTCATAAATAATAAAACATTTTTTAACTTGCAATTGCACGTATGGTGTGTTCCTCGCAAACAGGAGAAGGCATATTTATATAATTGGTTCCTCCAAAATGTTGCATATAAGCTTTTCAGTATATTAGACGTATCTCACTCAGCATGTACTGTTTTATTTGTCTTATTGCTGTATGCATTGGTTAACTCCAATTAAGGGTAGCATTCATACTTAAATAAATTATTTGTTTATATAAATGCTATTGCTTTTGCATGCTATACCACACATCAAGCAATTAAATATGTTTTGTAAGCAAACAAATCTTCTACTACTACTATTATCTACTGAAAGAGTTTACAGTATGTTTACAGTATATTTTTATTTAGTCGAATGTTATATATTGCGCGATTGTTTGGCCCTATATGAACATTATTTACTTACAAAATTACCCAAATACACTAGATAAATCCGTAATCGTCCGGTGTATTTCACCACATACACCCACTTTGAAATTCTTCTACAAACTTCTTCTACCACTGTTAAAATACAGAATTTTATTTGTTTTTAAATGTGCATCTATATTTTATACAACAACATGAATTTGTCTTAGTTATTACAGTGACACCCAGCATATATATATATATATATATATATATATATATGTATGTATACTATGCTGAACATCATCGGCATTTCAAAACTGTCCTTCAATTACTTAAGGAGTGACTGAGTGGCAAGAAAGGCAGATTAGAATGACTGAGAGCTCTTACAACCCTGGCTACGTAGAGTGGCAAGTGCTTGGGAAACTCCCGAGTTACTTAGCCAGGGGTGAGTGGAGCAGGGAGGACAAAGTATGCATGGCGAGAGCGAGGTGTGGGTCGGACGAGAGAGAGGGAGGAAAGTGTGGATGGGTCTGGGGTACACCGCGTGTGCGCTGTGTGGTAAGGGAAGCGACACGTGGTGGCACCTTAGCGAAGAATGTGAGGGTGTGAAAGCAGAGTGGGTGGGAGGCTGCAGAAAGCTGAATGAATGGTTAAGCGAGGATGGGGAAGGCGTGAAAATCTGCAGGAGGCTGACGTGAGAGAGGAAAGTAGCGAGGGCAGAGGGAGTTGTTATAAATGAGGTTAATTTGTAATTTTTTGCGGAGTGTTACTTTTATTTCTATTTGTATTTTTATTTTTGTATATTTATGTTGTGGTTGGTGATGCCAATAAAGGTCTTGTTTTTGACTTAAGGAGTGATATCACGACTGAATCTACAAAAACCTAGCTGCATGGTCATCGATAAAATAAGCCATAAAATTCCCTCACAATGAAATATCTCCCATTTCTTCTAAAAAAATTCTATATCGATTAAGTTCTTACATATTTAGAACAGATTCGTTCGAAACTTGATTTTCTTGATAACATATTATCGCGTTAGCGACACACGACATATATAAGCCTGTGAGAATTAAAGTGGCGTAAGTAACATTTGAATAATTTGAAAAGGAGAATAGTTTGCGTTTGGTATTTATGTACGACGAGCGAAGTTACAGACTTGAAACTAATTTATTCTTAAATATTAATTTTTATTTACTGCGTTCGTCAATTTACATTAATAATAAGCAAAATCTTATCCTTTTCAAAACCATTTAAATGTGACTTATTCCACCTTCATTCTATCAGGCACATATAAACACATATAAAAAATATTGTTGAATAGTTTTTAATTAAGGAAAATAATATATGTTCAAACAAAAGGTGTGTAAAAAATATGACACAGCACACAAACCGAAATTTAGTTAAAAATTCTATGCGAATGCAAATAATGATTGAAATGATATTGTGGAACAAAATAATTAACACAGGATTGACTTTTCCAGACTTCCGTACCTTTTTGTACTGAAAGAACGTAAAAACTATAATCGAATTTTAATACAAATACGATTTTAATATTATGTTAGGACGTAATACTCTTGAAATTCAATTCAATGTCTACATTGCTATTTTAAATATTCAAAGAGAGGGCACTGTTTTGTTATAATTTCCTTGCTATATCCGATATATTATTAGATCATGTAGCGTTGAACGAAATCTTATATGCAAAATATTTCTCATATATTAAATTTTTTAATGTCATTTATTCAGAAAAAAAAACAAAGATACTGTTGTGTCGGCAACCCCGCATGCGATTTTGATGGAAATCCGCACATCGATATCCGGTAGGAAATTAAACAACCGCAGCGAATGTTGAGCCGAAGCGGAAAAACGAAATATTTATTTTACAAATAATAAATAAAAATATGAGGAATTGCATAATTGGAAATTGCGAAACGAATTTATTGCTGCCTTGTGCTATTTTGTTGAATGCACAGATTACAAGTTAGTATACTCAGATTTGTATACATTTTCCCACAATTTCTAAGATTTTTATTGCATTGCGAGTGTGATATACGCATTGCAATAAATATCTTAAAAATATGGGAAAATATGTAGGAAGATGTGGGAAAATGTGAAAAAAAGGGCGAAAATGTTAAAACGTGAAAAACGTTAAAAAAAACGTGAAAAACGTAAAAACAAACGTGAACAAACGTGAAAAAAGAATGAAAACGTGAATCGAACCGAAATACCTTAAAATATTTTTGATTTAATATTAATTCAGTAATTTGGAAAGTCGTATGGTGTCATACCAAATATGTTTCCATTTGTTTACTTTTAAACGTATATATATATATATATATATATATATATATATACCAGGGGTTGCCCAACTTTTAATCACTTGGGGTGACCTGTTTTTTAAATTATAGACGGCGGTCTACCAGCATCAATATTAATTAGTATCATCTATGATTATTTTAAATGTTAACCTATTTTTGGCATTAAATTACTAGTTTTCTGACTTTTGGTGACTTAATACATATCATCAAAAGTCAGAAAACTAGTAATTTAATGCTAAAAATAAGTTTACATTTAAAATAAATATAGATGATACTAATTAATATTCAATATCAAGTTAATTTAATGAGAGAAAATAATATTTTTTCACCTTCTTCTTCTTTTTCTTCATCATCTTCTTCATCTTCTTCTTCTTCTTCTTCTTCTTCTTCTTCTTCTTCTTATTCTTCTTCTTCTTCTTCTTCTTCTTCTTCTTCTTCTTCTTCTTCTTCTTCTTCTTCTTCTTCTTCTTCTTCTTCTTCTTCTTCTTCTTCTTTCTTCTTCTTCTTCTTCTTCTTCTTCTTCTTGAAATAGGTTTACAGCCTGTTTTTTCAGCTTTAAGGAGTTGCTTGTGATGTCGACACCCAACTATTCCTCCATCTCTTTGGTGGTCTGCCTGGGGGCATTTTAGAGTATGGATTTCCGTCTTGGCGATTTTTGCAATTCTGATGTCTTCCATTCTGTTAATGTGTTGGTTCCATTCTCGTTGTCTCTGCCTCTTCCATCTTGCTATGTCCTGTACGTCGCACATTTATCTTATGTCTTGGTTGGGTATTCTGTCACATAATGTGTGTCCCGTCTCATCTCTGCCATTCGGGTTATGCTCTTTGTTCTGCTGTTGTCTGCTCTAGATTCTGCGGCATATGCGATTATTCGTCTAAGGCATGATTTATATATTCTTTGTCTTTGATTCCAGTTTCAGGAATGGATTCTTCCATATTATGTCATGCACATATATCTATTTTATGTATTTCCATCTCTAGTACAACTTACTGTTCTCTGCCGTTAGATCTTATATTCCAACAGGCGCATTTTAATATATTTTTCCTCCACAGCTCTTTTCTTTTATCTTTTTCTCATATCCGTGTCTATAGCTGAAGTCGTCATCGTTGTATCAGTCCGAGGCTTGTTGCTGGTTCTATGAGCTTGTGGGTTGTTTTACTACAGGCAGGCTGCTGACCTTACCTGCAAACCCTCCTCCTTTATCCGGGCTTGGGACCGGCAACATCGCCACTGAGCTATTTTGGTCACCCAGTGAGATGCAGGCGGAGTTAATAATTTTTTAAATCTCCATAATTTTGGTCCATAGTAATTCACTCTCCCTGGACGTAGAATTGGGCACACACAGACCCTGCGCAACTATCCCCCTGCTTTCATCCTCGGGATAGATCTGTTAGAAGGCTGAAGGCGAACGTAGAACAGGGGAGTCACGTTAGGGCACTCCAGGGCTAAATGGAGTGTCCAGGTAGATCTCACGGGACGTCGTAGTTCAAACACAGTGGAATGAAATTACGTCAGTCAAAAGATTAAAGAACATAAGTAGAAAACACAGTACACAGAAATTTGCTTGGATGGGCATGGCAAGAAAAATAATTTGCATGATGCGCTGAATGAAATTTAAAGAAACAAAAAAAAAACGATCCGTTGGAAATTAGCAAGGCCACGACTACAAAAATATTTAGCCCTCAAACATAGGGTGAAGAAAATGCAGAAACAACGCCGTATATGAGTACAGGAAGAGAATATTCACAGAAATAGAAAGAACGATTATTTTCCGATCGCGACGTGCATGTATGTTCTATTAGAGTAATATTGTTTTTGTGTTCCGGGTAAACTGAGTAGGAGTCGTGAGTCTCCTACTCAGCCAAGGCTGAGCACAAAAAAACATCATTAAATAGAACATACTTAACATAAATAGCAAATATCAAATTAAAATCACACCGTACGTCTGTGAGCTGCTAAATCGGGGATGCTAATTGTATACCCAATACATTTGTTATTAAATTAAGAACAAACAATATGGGTTGCATACAGCCACAGCCCGTTTCAACAAGATTTTAAAATAATAGGCGCTTTCGTTTAGCATGGATTTTCATTGCTAGTCGCCCCCGTGGCGTGCAGTATCGCTCAGTCTTGCGATCGTTCACCGTCGGTTGTAAGGGCCGAGATAGTATTATGCGCATCGGAAGCGGCAAATAGAACAAGAAACAATAAGCCCGTATCAATCCAGAGTGATAAACTAAAGGCACTAATGTCAGCTTCTCACAAATGATCGCGTGAAAACTGTAACTGTAAAATCTTTATGAATAACACATTTCGTTACAATATTGCTTATAAATTAGTTTAACAATATGCATGCTACCCTCAATTGCTGAATTCGACCACTAGCTAGATTATATACTTATAATTCGTGATGGAAAACGTACTCAGATCGCGTTGGGAGTATTCTTTCATTGGTGATTAACCCACCTAACGAAACATAATACTGACCATTGCAACAGTCCTTAGTTATTTATAAAGAACAGAGATTACATAAATAACGCGATGTGAATTGGTCGCAAATGTTGTGTATGTATACGAATTCAGTTCAAACTGTGCATACAGATGTCAAGCATTTGTAGTGATGTCGTTATACCTTTGACTAATAAGCCTCATTAGTTGAAGGATTAAGATGTGCAGATGTATTTAGCTTAATGCAGTGAATTAACAAGGTGATAAAGTGCGGATACAGGGTCGTCGTTAAAGCCACTCTCAATAAAGTATTCGGCTCTTATTAATTTTTCTCACTGAATAGCAAAGTTGTATTCAACGATGAGGCTAATTTTTTTTATTATTTCCTATGGGGCTAAGGGCAACTGGCAATAACTTTGTTATTGCGAGTTTTTTTATTCGTGCTGCCCAATCAGCGATGCTTTCATATTTCGCTACATGCTAAAATGTATATCGATACGACATGGTCATATTTAATGCGAAAAATGTTTATCTAACAGGGACACTATTTCGGTATACTTATACTTTTTGTCGGATGGTTTTTCTCCGACACATAAATTTCATACTAACTGGTAGCTTTCCTCGCTACACGCGCTGATAAGGAGAGCACGCCTTAGTGTATCCTCCTTAATGCTATTTGCAATGAAATACTGTTCCAGTCTGTCCTTATAAATTGCTCAGTTACTGTCTTTATAGTTAAATTCACGAAGGTATCCAATGCCCTCATCTTGTTGAATTTTACACTATCTTATGCGTTTTACTGGCCGCAAATTTTTTATTCTTCTCGTATTGATTCACGTATCCTTGTCGCCAATGTACTGTTTTTACTTGGGTAGATGGACCACAGATATATGTTAATCATTCGTAATACATTTATTGCATCATAGTATGATTGAACAGCAAATACCACAATAATACTGTTTTCACACATTGAATTGTAAGCTGAAAACACGTAACACCAGTTTTTCCGCAAGCGCTTTGTCTACAAATTAATTAAAATCAACGAAAAACTAGCAGACAAATTATATCTGTAAAAAGGTTACATTTTTTTTTTAGTTTACAATCTGATAATACCGTTAGTCACAAGATTTAAAAAAAAACAGTATACTGTCTTACTAACAGAGGTGGTAAATAAAGTCCTATCGTGGATAAATAATTGATCATGTGCCTGTATCATCTATCACTATGTGCGTATTCAATAAAAAGTTAAGATATTCGCTTTTACGCTCACACTAGAGTGCTCCAATATATCTCGCACATCATGCAGAAGGCGTGATATTCACTTTTTTCTGTACCTACGTCTTATCTACGTTGATAAGTTATTCTATATTATTACTGGTATAAATTACTTAATGAATCATGGTACACACAATAACTTATAACACCTCATAACTGGAGGACAATAAAACATATATAAGTGTGAATCCACAATATTTTTATTATCAATATGGGTGTGCATTGCTAATTGTGTGGTGCCGCCAAATGGCGTTTAACTTTCCCCCTAGGGCGTTAGTTGTATCATTGGAGGACAATATTTTTTATGTCATATACAGCATTTAATTGTAAACTGTAAATTTCATGTTATTCCGCATGCGCTTTGTATACAAAATAATTAAAATCAACGAAAAAATAGCAAACGTATATACAGATTGTGTTCCTCAAGTATGGAATAAATTCGATAATACATTTATTTATGATTTTGCAAAAGTTGCTCGGACACGTCGATATTAAATTTTGACTTGCCAATTTTTTCCCCACTATTTTTGAATGTGCAATGACATCATCGATAAGTTTTTCAAAAAACAACCCAATTTTTTTATTACGGATTCTGAAAGGATTTATTTTCCTGCGATCAACGATATTTTATTATGATATAGGTTATATACGGAAGTGTTCGAGAAAAATTATTTCAAATTTCAGAGTAAAAAAAGCATGAAACGCGAAATAATATTTAATTAAACAATAAAAAGTAGGACGTATACACCACCACTAGAATAATACTTATCCAGGAAAGGCTGGAACGGATACGAATAAAATTTCAACAAAAACTAACAAATAGGATAATACTAGACGAATTATGCATAAAACGATTTAATAAACGATTAAATAAAAAAATACCCGAATACTACATAAATCATATTTTTAGACATTTTGTAATTATTTACCATTGACACTGATTTTTATTTTTATCTCTATTTTATTATTATTATTTTTTCTTTACTTACTTGATGCTATTTTATAATTTTCGAGAGAATATTTGTTTCATTTCAGTTTTTTTTTTTTTACTGAATTGTATTTATGTATATATATATATATATATATATATATATATATATATATATGTTTAATAAAAAAATAAAATAAATTTTTTTATACCTTTATAACAAACATGATGTACACACAGGCGGAAAGATCCGGGAAGGCCCAATAAAGATTGTTTATATATATATATATATATATATATATATATATATAGATATATATAGATATATATAGATATATAAATTAATTTATTTGTTGTAACCGAATTTTTTCTTCGATTCGCTCATCGCCAGACTGTAAATGATGCACAGTTTGAGCATTTACTTTAGCTTTTTATTGTTTAATTAAATATTATTTCGCGTTTATGATTTTTCTCGAAAATTTAATGTAACCTATATTAGTATACATCTCTGATACGTAGAAATATAGTCCGTTTCAGAATTCGTGATAAAAAATCGTGACCGAGGAATTTTTGCAAAAAATTATAAATAAAGGTTTTATCGAATTTATTCCATACTTTAGAGGGCACCCTATATATATATATATATATATAGTCAATAGATTTCAATTTTCTTTTAGATTCGAATTTGATAATTCTACGCAGCTTAGTAGGGGAGTGGTTAGAGGGGTCGTCTATGTCGTACTGAACAGTGGGAGTTCGAGCCCTATTGGAGCGAATTTTCGTGAGTTATCTTTCACAGTTTGTCAGAGGTTTTCTGTGAAGTCAAGGTAAATACCGGGTGATTAAACTTCTCTAAGGTTCTCCCTTGACCGACAGAAAAGCCTCACGGCGGATAGCCCTATAAAGATAGATTATTTTGACTATTTTGTTAAATTTGTAATAAATGATAGATTTAACTACTTACTATTCACTACTCATACGAAAAATATATTGAAAATCATATTCTAACCGCGTTATGATTTTCTAGTGACTATTATCTATGACCTAGTATATGCTGATGCCGTTTAAGGTAGAAAAGGCTCGCGTAAAGTTGATTTTCTTAAGTGAGAGTTGTGCGGACAGGGAAGTCCATTTCGACGACTCCCTGAGTATGACTGGGGGTCGCTTTTCGTTCACGTTGTGGATATTGTTGGGTATAATGTTGGAAATCACATATGCAAAAACCGACCCGTCCTTTAGGGCCGGCTTTTGCATTTGTGATTTTGGTTTCGGTTTCGGTTTCAGGAGCCTCCTGGAGATCCATGCCCATGGTCCTTTCCGTAGTGACTCAACGTCAAGCGGTAGGAAGCAGTTTGAGGTATGTGCTGGATTCGGGGATTTTAATTTCGGTAAAACTTTACATTAGCGCTTTTTGGGCAAGGACGATTTAGAGCTCAAACTTGCCGCCGAGACATCAGACTGTCGGAGTTGTGATTCACACAGTTACATTTCATACATTTAATTTCCGTTTCAAGATCAGACTGTAAAAAGGGAATTCATACGGCTCTACAAACTATAAAATTATATGCAACCATAAGTAAAGGCGGAGTTATCCGATAAACGATATATTTGAAACACGAATGATTACGTGATGATTACATGGTCCGAAACACGGTTATTTATTTGTATCGGGAAACTGTGCTCCGGGCATTACATGTTATAGTAAAACAGGCGTGCCCGGCGCATTCACCAATATGTCACTGATGGAAATTGTAAACTCTAGAGCCTGAGGTATGAGTATTTATACATTATTAAAGTTTATCTACCAGCATCATGTATCCTACATCTATCTTAAAACTAGCTGGTGATGTTATTATAAGGGAAACAAAAAAAAACAGGATACTGAGTTTGCCAGGAACATCGCTATTTATATGTAACTCATATGTATAAATTAAAATATACACAAATTAAAAAATATACTTAAAAATACAATTTGAAATATAAAATTCAAAAGGACAGCACATGAAATAAATAAACCATATATATATATATATATATATATATATATATATATATATATATATATATATATATATATATATATATATATATATATATAAATATACATATATATATAAATTTAATAGTATATATAGTAATAAAAAGTAATAATTAGTAGTAATTCATCGGTTGAGTAGTGTGCTTGGTCAGTTAGAAATTTCATGGTATCTATTTTGAATGCTTTGCCATTCAAGGCTTTTATATTAAATGGTAGTGAATTAAAAAGCCTAGTGCATAAGTAAAATAAATGTATACTCATACTAAAACTAAAATCATTAACACCGACGTAATATTTACGACAGTTTAAAATATCAACTCCAATAATGCAACGGTTAAAATGTCAATACTTAATGAGTCATAAAACGTTATGTGGTACGGCGTTGTAATTTCATTTCAACGTTATATACAGCAGAATCTAATTTTCTTTATAGGTTTCGCAATATGGCAGAGAATCCTGCGGTATATTAATATTTTGGATTTAATCGAATTTGTGCTTGAAACGCAAAATAATAGCTTATAGTGCAGGAATATTATTAATATCGTTGAATTCAATTAAATTTTATATTATAGTTATAGTTATAGTTCTGTTTCCAGCATTTATTAATCAGCGTTTTTAATATTTATTTATAGTACTTTATAAACGATACATATAAATTCCACAAAATTTGATTGAAAAACGGTATATTTAAAGAATATTGTTCTACTGTTATTGAATACGTGACTTTTTCCAATTAATATTCATGTCGTTACAGTGATAGGCTGGAGATTAAAAGCACAAATTTAAATTGAAACTGCACATACCTACGCAAAATCTGTTCATCAAAATTCATTTTAGTATCATCGTATACACGTTTCACTGTTTTTCAGAGCTTTTCTGTGAAGTTAAGGTAAATACCGGGTGATTAAACTCCTCTGAGCTTCTCCCTTGACCGGTGGAAAAGCCTCACGGCCCTATAAAAGATAGAAGTTTTATATATATATATATATATATATATATATATAATAGATAGATGAACTGCTTCAATTTAACAATTATCCTCTTATCTGGCGCACGCTTGTGCCCCTAAAAATGTGATAAAGCTGAATCATAAATAAATTAAATTATACATTACTAAAATAATAACTTTTTATAAATTTCTATTAAATAACATACGTTGTTTAACATATATTAAACCCCAATCCATTTCATAACAATTATTACGGGCAGAGAATTATTAAATCCTATTGTTCATTGCAATGAATGAGCTTTGCCCGGCAGACATTATAAACATTGTAATAATCGTGGCAGTAGGGATGCCCATAATCCAACCAAAATTAATTAATTGATTTAACCAAACTGAATTAGTAATAACCTTGTTAATATAATTTGCAGGCAGGCTATTATTTCTCATGAAAATGCATTACTTTGTGTATCATAGATTATTGTTACCAAATCCGGGATTCAATTTTTAGTATTTAATTCGTCACACTAATGGCGCTTTGGTAGTAACTTATCATATGACTAACAAAAAATACCACGGTGGGGATTTGGATAATGTGCCACAAATAAATAATTGATGCGCAAGATAAAGACGTTGCTTAACTTACAACCTGTATCTGCCTATATCGCAGTTTAATACGCGTATTACCTTAAAAAAACTCGTTTATTGCTCCGGTATAATAACAGTATTATTTATAATCGTATACAGCGAACTTTGTTTTGGGTGATAGTAATGGACTGTATGGAAACACTTTTAGCTATTTTTGTCGTTTATTTTATTGAGTAGTTTATTTTAATATAAATGTGAAAGATGTGTTTTAACTTGAGATGCTGGATTCGTACTGCTTGGGTACGCGGCGGTCGAGTACCCACTTGAGATGGCGAGGGTGGAGATTAGAAATATGTGGGGTGAAAATCACTTCCAACTATATGCAACCTTAATTGCCCTAAGTTGGCGGCAACATACTCCCCGCGTTGAAAGCTGTTGCTTTAAACTAGTTAGCCTCAGGGAGAATGCATAGTTTTCTCGCAGCCCTCTTGATGGTACCTTGGGATGTCCTAATGGTGGCAGCTCGAACAATGCCATCCTTGCCGGGATGGAGTTCAAGAACTCGACCTAGCAGCCACTGCATAGGAGGGAGGTTTTCTTCCTTGATAATGGCTAGAGATCCTAGCTTCAGTTGCTCTGGTGGTTGCTGTTTCCATTTACGCCTCTGCTGAAGTTCGGAGAGGTACTCCATTTGCCATCTCTTCCAAAAATGCTGCAACATTTGCTGTAGGCGCTGAAACTTGGATAGACGATTCTCACGAATCTCGGTTAAATTCGGATCCGGCACGGTCGTCAACGGCTCACCGATGAGAAAGTGTGCAGGCGTTAAAGGAAGTAGATCGGCAGGGTCATTGGATAACGGATATAATGGCCGGGAATTTAAAATTGCCTCTATTTGAATTAATACGGTGTTAAATTCCTCATATAATAATTTTGATTCGCCGAGCACTCTTTTGAGATGATGCTTTACGGATTTTATACCTGCCTCCCAGAGCCCGCCGAAGTGTGGAGATCTGGGAGGTATGAATTTCCAGGATATGCCTTGATCGGACAAGGTATTCTCAATGCCGGGTTGGTTATTTTGCAAGAACAACCATAGATCATGTAGTTCGTTATGGGCTCCTACAAAATTTGTTCCATTATCGGAATAAATTGTATGTGGTTTTCCCCTCCTGCTGGCAAATCTGCGGAGGGCTGCTATGAATGCTTCTGTGGTTAAGCCACCTACTAATTCAATGTGAATAGCCTTCGTTGAAAAACATATAAATAAGCAAATGTATGTTTTAATAAAATTGCACCTGGGTGCCTTACGATCTTTTATCAGGAAGGGTCCGCCATAGTCAACCCCAACTGTATAAAATGGCCTACTGGGTGTTACTCGTGTAGTGGGTAAATCGCCCATAATGTGATTGACTGGTCTAGGCTTTGCTCGAAAACAGCGAATGCATTGGTGTACGATTTTTCGAGCTAGACTGCGGCTTGACAATGGCCAGTAGTATTCCCGAACAGCAGCCAAAAGAGCTTGAGGCCCGGAATGTAAATGTTTAATGTGAAAATGTTTGAAAATTAAATTTGTGAGTTTGTGTTTTGAGCATAATACAATAGGATGCTTTTTAGAAAAGTTGCAGTTAGATTGACTGAGCCTACCTCCAACACGTAAAATTAATTGTTGATCTAAAAATGGATTGAGACTGCAAAGCTTGCTCTTATTACTAACAACCCCAGTTTTGTTTAACTGCTCTAGTTCATGGGAAAAACTCTGCACTTGGGACAGCCTAAGCAGGGTCTCTAGTGATTGAGCTAATTCAATCGGGGAGAGCTCCCCAAAATTTCGAAGATCTTTTGGCTGACTGGCATTAAATCTGAATCTTAGAAGGTAGGCAACAGTTCTCTGAATTTTAGTTAGACTGGAAAAATGGTCAAAAATATTGTATATTTGAGTTGCCGCCACCAGTACAACCTGAGCTTGTTTCATTTCAGGTATGTCTTGCGGTTCTGCGACACATGCCACAGGCCACAAATTATGTTCAGCCGAGAGCCACTCGGGACCTTTCCACCATAGTTCTGTCCCCCTCAAAGCCTTGGGCCCGATACCCCTAGAAATTAGATCAGCTGGATTGTCTATGCCCCTAACATGATTCCATTGACATTTTTCCGTTAGAGCCTGGATTTTGGCGATACGGTTGGCTACAAATGTCTTAAGATTACATGGCTCAGACTTGATCCAAGCTAACACTATTTGGGAATCGGTCCAAAGATATATTGCATGAAACTGAACGGCAAGTGAGTCAGTTACTTTCTTAGACAGTTGCGATAGTAAAAGGGCACCACAAAGCTCTAGTCGAGGGATCGTTAATAATTTTAATGGCGCAACCTTTGATTTGGCACACAATAAACTTGTTTTCCAACACATTTGTTGATTCAGACTCCTAACATATATGCATGCACCGTATGCTGTTTCAGAGGCATCACAGAATCCGTGTAACTCAATACGTGACGAACAATTAGATAATATAAATCGGGGAATTTCTAGGCTACTTAATTCTGTTAACTGAGATTGAAATTCAACCCACTGGGTATGCAGACCTATTGGTAATGATTCATCCCACGACAGATGGCATCGCCAAATCTTTTGAATAATAATTTTGGCTATTATTATGACCGGACCTAAAAGGCCCAAGGGATCATATATTTGGGCAATGTTAGATAGAATCGAACGTTTTGTGACTGATGCATTGTAGGCTTCCTGCGTTTTAATAGAGTATTTAAAATGATCATTGCTTGAATTCCAAAGTAATCCTAGCATTTTTGAATTTGGATCTGATCCAGATATATTATAAGATTCATGATTGATCTTAGTGTCAAACATGTGAGACTCGTTTGAACACCACTTTCTAAGCTCAAATCCTACGCTGCTCAAAATAAATGATATTTGTTTTTTCAACTGCTGAGCTGCCTCTATCGTATTAGCCCCAGTAATAAGGTCATCCACATAGAAGTCGCGAAGAATTATACTAGAGGCTTCCGGGAAGTTGAGTTGTTGCTCAGTTGCCACATGCTGAAGGCAACGAATGGCAAGGTAAGAAGCCGCGGCCGTTCCATATGTTACGGTGTTCAGGTTGAATGTAATCACAGGCTGATCCGCAGTCTCGCGCCATAAGATGCGCTGCAACGGTCTTTGTTTCTCTTCAACCCATACTTGGCGGTACATTTTAGCAATGTCCGCCGTGATGGCATATTTATGACTTCTGAATCTTAAAATTATTGAAAATATATCATCTTGCAATACGGGACCTACGCGCTGAATGTCGTTAAGCGAATATTCAGAAGATGTTTTTGCAGAGCCATCATATACCACCCTGAGTTTAGTGGTTGTGCTGTCTTCTTTAACTACAGCATGATGAGGCAAAAAGTATGAAATGACTCTCTCGTCTGGATTCTCTACCTTTGACATATGACCAAGTTCAATGTATTCATTCATGAACTTGGTGTACTCTAACCTTAAGTTTGTATTCCCTTGCAACCGTTTCTCCAGCTGATAAAATCTTTTAAGTGCACCCTGTCTTGATTCCCCTAGTGCAGAAGGACTAGTCTTCATCGGAATGCTAACTATAAAATGACCATCATCAGCTTTCTTGGTTGTTTGAATGAAATGTTCCTCGCAAAGTCGATCATTTTCTGACATAAAATTGTTAAAATCATTATTAAACTCCTCTATTTCCCAGAAATTCTTTAGCTGGTCCTGAAGGGAATTATCAACGTTTAAATTGCAGGTAGAAGATAGGGCTAAGCAGGATGGCGTGAGTGGACCGGCTACGATCCACCCCAGCTGTGTCTTCTGCAGTATCGGATTGTTGGACCCTAAGCTAATTTGCCCTACTGAGAGCAATTCAAAAAATGTACTAGCCCCTATCAGCATGTCAATTTTAGCAGATGTGCTGAATTCTGGGTCAGCTAATCTAATATTTGCTGGGATGTTCAAACGAGCTGGATTAAATGAAAAGGCTGGCAAATTCTCTGTTATTTTCTGTAATACCAAGAATGGAATATTGGCTTTAAAATTGTCGTGACAAGAATGAATGTTAGCTGTAGTTTTGTATTTGATACTTGTGCAGGATTGACTGATGCCTGTCACAGAAAATGAAATTTTTGTTTTTCTTAAATTTAACTTAGTGCAAAGCTCGTCCGTGACAAAATTTGATTGTGAGCCCGAGTCTAATAATGCCCGACATCTATGCATCTTACCACTATGATCTTGTATTTGGACCATTGCAGTTGATAATAGAATGTACGAATCTTGAATTGATGCATGATTGGATACTGCACTTTGATTGCTTGATTGATCACTAACTTCCTCTGTCTTGTTTAAATGCAATAAAGTGTTGTGTTTTTTTGAACATTTCCTGCACGCTGAACTGGTGCAGTTGGTTGCACTATGATTTTTTTTCAAACAGTTTATACATAAATGCAATGCTTTTACTTTCTGAATTCTTTGATTAACGGATAAATCAATAAATTCTTTGCAATTATATACAAAATGATTTTTTTTACAAATATAACAGGAGTAATTTGTTGTTGCGGAATACGCCTTTGTGACTGGTTGTTTAGGCTTTTGATTTGAGTTTAATGTTTCTAGTAGCTGGGCTTTTGTTTTTAAAAAAATTGAAAATTCGGAATATTTCGGAAAATCACTTTTGTTTTCCATCTCCCATTCTCGCCTGGTGACATTATCAAGTTTTTCCGTTAAAATGTATATTATGGGCATGTCCCAATGCTCAACTGGCTGCCCCAATGATTTTAATGCTCTCATATGCTTCGCGGAACCATCTAATAATGCGTGTAATCCTTGATAAGATTCTTTGGATAAAGAAGGTAAATTAAATAATGCGGAGATGTGGTTTTTGCCAATCAATCTTTTGTTTTCGTAACGTTCACGCAGTAACTCCCAGGCTATAATGTAATTGGAAGCTGAAACTTCCAGTGCTTGAATAATATGTATGGCTTCCCCACTGAGAGAGGATCGCAAATAATGAAATTTTTGAATGTCATTTAAATTTGGGTTATCATTTATTAATGACTTGAACGTGTCATAAAAGGAATGCCATTGCTCAAACGAGCCATTGAATAGTGGCAAGCTTATAGTGGGCAAACGCACTTCCCGGTTATCAAATGTGCTAGCAGGGGAAACATTAACCGGTGTAGGAGCCCTCTGATCTATGCATTTTTGTAAAAAATGTGACGAAATAATTAGATTCAAATGCTTCACGTTCTACTTCGTGGTCGGTAGAATCATCAAGCACTTCGATTTGTGATTGAATTTTGTCGTAGTCATCTAACAACCTTTCTGCCCTTGAATACCGTATTTTAATCTGAGCTGACAGAGAGGTGTACAATTTGCGTAAAAGAAATTTTTAAATCGCGTTAGTTCGCTCTTTTTCTGCGTACGCTGCTTAATAAGTGAATTTAATTCTGACTCCATGCTTAATTCAGAGATGATAAGGAACTAATATTCAAATAGAGGCGTAGCAATGTGATTTTGGAAAAAAGATAAGAAAGGAATAACGCACCTTTGCACCTGCAGATACAAATATGATGGCGTGTTCTTGCAGCAAGACCTTTTTCCCGTTGTGGCTTAAAAGCCCTGGTGCTGGTTGCACTCCTGGTGAAGATTCTTCGACGATGATCTTCGTTAATATCCGCGTAGCCTGTTGGCTCCCTGACGGACGATGATTTGGCGCCGTTGATTCCAGACGCTCCCTTTGTTTGAATGCGATGGTGGACGAAAAGCGCCCCTAGTAACCGCCGCGTTCTTTGTTCGGAGTTTGAATATGTGAAGTACGCACGTTATCTTCTCGCGTAATTCACTCACATTTGGCACGAATCCGGTTCGAAGGACCAATGTTTTGGGTGATAGTAATGGACTGTATGGAAACACTTTTAGCTATTTTTGTCGTTTATTTTATTGAGTAGTTTATTTTAATATAAATGTGAAAGATGTGTTTTAACTTGAGATGCTGGATTCGTACTGCTTGGGTACGCGGCGGTCGAGTACCCACTTGAGATGGCGAGGGTGGAGATTAGAAATATGTGGGGTGAAAATCACTTCCAACTATATGCAACCTTAATTGCCCTAAGTTGGCGGCAACAAACTTTTAATTGTGTAATATTATGTTTCACGAAAACTGTTGAACACAAAAATCTATACTAATTGTGTTTGTTTTGTCCGTTGTACATGATTCGGTTAGTGATTTCTGGTTTGCCTTAATTTATTAATTATTTATTTCAGATGATTATTTTCTTAAGACTTGGTTTTCTAGGAGGCGGTGTCGACAAACGCGTCCAGTGTAATTTATGACATTTTCTCAATACTTTGAAGTATACCGCTCTCTGGATTACCAGATTTATTTAAATATACATAAAAGAAATGTGTGACGTCAAAATGACGTGAAATAGTCATTTTGACTTCACACATTTCTTTTATATATATTTAAATAAATCTGGTAATCCAGAGAGCGGTATACTTCAAAGTATTGAGAAAATGTCATAAATTACACTGGAATCTGGTGAGTTATTCAATTACATGTACTTAAAACGTATTTTGTAATGTGTAAATGACGTCAAAAACGGCCGTATGTATCGACACCGCTTGCTAGGAAAGTACGACTTTAAAGAGATTTTTCTAGATCTCGATGCTAGTTTTATTTTCTTTCTAGTTACGTTTTTTGTTTTGGTTTCATTAATATATTTCCATATCTTATAAACCAGACGTCGGTAAAGTATGGCTCGAGGACCAAAAACGCTTTCGCTTTTAATCAGGCACGTGGTTTTCATGAAAACTGTTGTTAGTAATTATTGTATTAGTTAACATTCTGTAACTGGTTATCGGCCTTCGGATTCTTCTGCCATTTGTTAGTGTATGGGTATATAGATGTGTATGTGGATGTTAGGTCTTACTACTTGAGAAAATTGTCTCCAAAGTGTTCATTGTATCCCAACGATAAATGGTCTATGTCAACATGCCCACAACCACCCGTCCATTACAGGAGGAAATTAAACGCTGCATCAACGAAATTCAGCCGTATTTATGCAGAACGGTCATAGAAAATTTCGACAACAGAGTGTGTAAAATTATCACAACTGTATAACGTCATAGTGCCAAATCGGGCTTAATCGGTATCAAAGTATATTTTTGAAAAATTGACATAGGTGAACTGTCATTTTTCTTTGAGATATTTTTTTTCTTTACTAATAAAAATACTAAAAGTATAAATAAGAATATTATACAAAATTTCGTAAACGTAGTGTTTTTTGTTTATTGAAACTATATTTCTGAAAAATAGACATAGGTTGACATGAACTATCCTTTCTCTTAGAGATAATTTTGTTCCTTTCTAATAAAAAATATTAAAAGTTTAAATAAGAATATTATACAAAATTTCGTAAACGTAGTGTTTTTTGTTTATTTAAACTATATTTTTGAAAAATAGACATAGGTTGACATGAAGTATCCTTTCTGTTAGAGATAATTTTGTTCCTTTCTAATAAAAAATACTAAAAGTTTAAATAAGAATATTATACAAAATTTGGTAAATGAAGTGTTTTTTGTTTATAGAAAATATATTTTTGAAAAATTGACATAGGTGAACTATCCTTTCTCTTAGAGATATTTTTTTTTTCAAATAAAAATACTAAAAGTATAAATAAGAATTTTATACAAAATTTCGTGAATGTAGTGTTTTCACCGTAGGTAAAGATGGATTTTCTCCAGGCCGATTTCCATGTAATCAAAACGGAGTTACGTGAGATACTACCAACCTGCAACATATGGTTTGAAAATATGCAGTAGTTTTTCCAAATACGTTGCGGAAACATGTATCACAACAAACAAACATTTCCAAGAGATGGATATTAAGACCATCTCTGAAAAATATTTATTTGTTGAGATCTGGATTTTTTTTATTCGGTACGATTACAATAATTATACATGCTCGGCATGATAAAATAAAATAACAAATCCTATTTAAAAAAAATCCGCTATAGTTACTATGATACGTATGATATACGAGGGTGCTTTGAAATAAAAAAAATCGTGAAATGAAAAGGAAAATGAGAAAATATATTTTTTTTAAATATGTTTTATCTCTCTCCCTTAAGTTGAATGCATTTCATGCAACAATATTCCAAAGCCCTTACGCCCTCGCGAAAGTGCGATTCTTGAAGTCCTCCAAAATATTCGTTGGCAGTTGCTTTTACTTCTTCTTCCGTGGAAAATTGTTTTCCCCCGAGAAACATTGTTAGTCGTGGAAATAGATGGTCAGAAGAAGCCATATCAGGCGAATAAGACCGGTATGTCGATGTTGGAGGCTGAGTCGTTAAAAAAATAATGCAATATATTTTCATTTTTTTTTGGTGATCTTAGCACAAAACATATCAGTGTACCAGATGGCCGAAGGAAATTGGAAAATTTTGATACTAAGTATTTTTTTCTCAGCGACTAATTTGTATTTCATTATCGAGATATGAGCGTAAAAGTAAAAAAATTAAAAAGAAAAATGCGTTGGGATAGAGACTTTCCATTTTACATTATCATATTTCTATAAACATTAAGCAATTTTTTTCAAATCTATATCAATTGCGCGACTTGGTCAAAAATAATAATAATGATACACAAGTTAGTCGCCGAAATAAAAATACTTATAATCAAAATTTTCCAATTTCCTTCAGCCATCTGATACACTTATATGTTTTGTGCTAAGACCAATAAAAAAATTGAACACAATATGTTGCATTATATTTTTATCGACTCAGACTCTTATGTGTAATTTTTTTCAAATCAATATCATTGTCGCCGCAGGGTAAAAAATAATAATAATGATATACAAGTTAGTCGCCGAAATAAAAACACTTAGAATCAAAATTTTCCTTCGGCACTGTTATATTTTGTGCAAAGATCAGTAAAAAAATTAAACAAAATATGTTGCATTATTTTTTTATCGACTCAGCTTCTAAAATCAGATTATCGAGATATGAGCGTAAAAGTAAAAAATAAAAAATAAATAGAATGAAAAATACGTTGGGATAGAGACTTTCGATTTTACATTGTCATATTGTTATAAACATTAAGCATTTTTTTTCGAATCTATATCAATTGCGCGACTTGGTCAAAAATAACAATAATAATATACAAGTTAGTCGCCGAAATAAAAATACTTAGAATAAAAATTTTCCATTTAGCTTCAGCCATCTGGTATACTGATATGTTTTGTTTGAAGATCAGTAAAAAATTAAACAAAATATGTTGCATTATTTTTTTATCGACTCATCTTCTAAAATCGGATTATCGAGATATGAGCGCGCAAAAGTTAAAAATAAAAAAAAAATACAATGAAAAATACGTTGGGATAGAGACTTTCTATTTTACATTGTCCTATTGTTATAAATATTAAGCAATTTTTTTCAAATCTATATCAATTGCGCGACCTTGTCAAAAATAACAATAATGATATACAAGTTAGTCGCCGAAATAAAAATACTTAGAATCAAAATTTTCCATTTTCCTTCAGCCATCTGGTATACTGATATGTTTTGTGTGAAGATCAGTAAAAAAATTAAACAAAATATGTTGCATTATTTTTTATCGACTCAGCTTCAAAAATCGGATTATCGAGATATGAGCGTAAAAGTTAAAAAAATATAAATAAAAATAGAAAAAAAAATACATTGGGATAGAGACTTTCCATTTTATATTATCATATGGTTATAAACATTAAGCAATTTTTTCAAATCTATATCAATTGCACGACTTGGTCAATAACAATAATAATAATATAATAATAATGATATATATATATATATATATGAAGTTAGTCGCCGAAATAAAAATACTTATAATCAAACTTTTCTAATTTCCTTCAGCCATCAGATACACTTATATGTTTTGTGCTAAGATCAGTAAAAAAATTGAACAAAATATGTTGCATTATTTTTTAATCGACTCTAAAATCGGATTATCAAGATATGAGCGTAAAAGTTAAAAATTAAAAAAAATATAGATTGAAAAATATTTGGGATTGACACTTTCCATTTTACATTGTCATATTCTTGTAAATGTTGAGCTTGATTTTTTTCAAATACAGAAAAAACTGGACATCGAAATTGACAACTGCATACCATATGTATTTCTCTTCGTCCCGTCTCATTTATATTATTTATATTTTACCTAGCCCATAGAAAACTTTTCGTATACATTCGATGATATATTTGTAACCTTATATTGCATATCGTCTCCTTATCGACGAATTGAAATATGAACAGCTCCTCAATTTCGTTGGATATTATTTTCTGATAATACAACATTTTACATACGTTTATCAAATTAATGTTATATTATATTATTATTAATATATATAATTTCTTTCGCCCCAAAAGTAGTAGTATATTTTGCTGTCACGATAAACACTTCTTGTGTTGATATTTTTGTAGAACATATATAGCGATATATAGAACGTTTTTTGGTTATATATATATATATATATATATATATATATATACACAATTTTTAACACAATCTTTCAAACCTATATATTTATTTCTTCCACTTTCTCTTGGATGTGTATTTGATTGTGATCATTCTGCTTAATATATATTAATTTTCAATGAATAATTTTCTTATGTACCTTCTTGAAAAATAGTTTCTTTTACAAATTTTTAATCCCTATAATATAAAAACGAAGACAATGCTTTATTTTTCAATAACTGACCTATAAACTAATCTTTGGTTCCAATTTATATATTTTAACACCTCGCATTATGCAATGTTCTTGAGAACGTGCGTAAGCCTGTTAAGATGGACACACTATGTCATAACTATTCGGGGAAACCTTCGCTTTGTCAAGCAAAAGAAGTTCAACCTTGCGAGACATAAGCAGTCAAGAATAGCTTTTGGGGGCCAACTTGAAATGGAAAATCGAAGTAAAGCGACTTTTAAATGCTAAATAGGCGGAATACTTCCTATTTCGCGTGATATTACTTTAACAGGCTAGCAGATAATGAAAATCATGTTGGAAATATTTTGTGGATTTCAATACTTTTATGTTTACGTTACTACAAAGAATTGTCCGTTATTAGTGCCACAAATATAGGTAAAATTCAACCTAAACTCGATGTTACGCATAAGTATTATGTTTATTTTATTTATTTATTTAATCGAATGCCTATCTATTGTATTTTGATGTAAGGCTGATTATTTATTAATAGTAATTATTAATTTTAGAATTAAATTTATTTTTTTGTTTTTGTTGACTATTTTGTGGGAGAGTTTATAAGTTACGGCAAGAAGAGTATAAACATTACGGCATGTTCAGTTTCGGGTGAACCCATGAGGGAATATTTTTCTCTTAAATTAGCGCAGAATACATATATATATATATATATATATATATATATATATATATATATATATATATATATTATCTATTTGTCTTTTACCTTTCGGTGTAGGCTATTACATTTACATGACTTAACATTATACTTTACAATTATTGTTGTTGTTTATACATTTGCGTAGAATATAATAATAATAATAATAATAATGACTTTTATTTCCTTTTGATATACATAATTCAAACCATATAAAAACTATATCAACATATCTTTACAGTAACAACGAAAATAATAGAATAATAGAAAATAGAAATATTGTAACTTTATTTGATTTTTATATCATTAATATATAGTAATGATTAATTAACAATTTGGATTGATTCCTTGCATCCGTTTTTGGAACTTATCATTTATTTCAACTACAGTACAATTGAGAGTATGTATTTGTAATTGTCTTGTCTGTACCTATTTTCCGTTAAATCAGCTGAAGCAAACTTATAATAATTTACAATTGTAGTTTAACATATAATACTGACAACAATAGCCGACTGAATAGTCCCCTATTACAACTATCCTATCCTTTAAGATTTGAGTTCCAGCTGTTATGTTCAATACTCTTATCGGAACTATTTGGTGTTGGCTCGTTGCTGCAAACTGTCGCTGAATTGAAAGGCAGCCCAGATGGAACGTGTGTACTCGAATTAGTTTATTTGATCTGCAGTTGACAGCGCTTCTGTTCGGATACGTTGCAATTGATATAACAGATACGTCTCTCGAGGGAGGAGTGTAGTAACATATCATTTACGCCATAAAACGGATACATTGCTATTGCCGCTATTTAAATAGTAAAAACTCGAATTTATCGACGACGTTAATGTTCTATTGTGGCAGGAATAACATATATTTTTCAGCAGAGATACTATTCTTAACCGTTTTAATAGATTACAAAACAAAACTAATTCAACTACTCTATGTGACATATAGTTACTTTATTCATTGTTTTACAGTATATTTAGATTAAATTGTTTATTCTTCAGATATCCTATCCTATTGTTTTAATTTTATAAATATACTTTAGCCTAAACAATTTTTTCATAGAATATTACATTATTACTATATTATTTTAAACTACGAATTCATTTAATATAATCTAAAAATATACAGCTAATACATGAATATAACATATGCACATTACTTTATCATACGTATCATAAATAACTGTAATCAGTTTTATTTATTCGCGACTTAATTTCCACCCTGTATATAATAAACGTAAAAATATTTATCTAAAAATACAGAGTGTAAGCTGGTAATTATTCTGCTTAAACTTAAATTATATGTGATCTTAATTAAAACTACTTAATTTAATGATTTTTACATAATCTACACCATAGAATAAGTTTGGTTTTCATCCTTTTGTATGGTTATTATTGTTATATAGCAATTTAGAGAAATTAATTGCTAGTTGAAAATTTATGAATATTTATGTTTGTATGACACCTCAACTAATAAATCTTGAAACCCTTGGCAGTTACATATTTTAATATGCGGAAAATTTTAGGTTGAATTAAACAGCACTAAACTATATATGGCTCTTTTAGTGAGTACACATTATTAACTTCGCAGCGTGTCAGTTTAAACCCAATTCAGTTGTACTTTATATTTCCATTTTATCGCCGGCGGTATGTGAATCATTAGTACTTTATGATCTCGAGCGCATTTCTGTTTCACTGCCACTCTATTACTCGGAACGTTTAGTATTACAAGTGTTCTTCAGTTTATTCAATTAAATATAATATACGCATTCTGCATGATTACTATCAGTTTTGTAGTACAGTAGTTTTTGCCGAAAACTAGATGGGTAAGACGAGTTATTTCAGAATTAATGGCAGTAGGCTTAAAAGAAAAATTTTAAAAACTATCTATATTTCGCCAATAGTATCTTGGCTTCATCAGGATTTTTCTACATTGTATACAGATATACAATTTGGTTACAATATTAAAGTTAAAAGTTCACTCACAATACAGTTGAGAGAAACAAGCAAACAAACGTAAGCTCGGTTGTATAAAACTTATAACTCTCTAGTTAATTTTGAATCCGTGATTGTATCCTCACTTGACAATTTTGACACATAATACGACATTGTCATACATAAATAAAGGCATATGAGTCCATAAAATGGAAAGTTACAAATAATATTTGCAACATCTAACGAAATAATCACGGGTTATTGACGATTCAAATGTCAATGGTTTTTGTCGAACTAGTGGGTAAACAGCTGATCATTGTTATTGTTTGACATATTAGCAGTTTTCTATTAACTGTGAAGAAAAAACGTTTTAGTTTTATTTCTTTAGTTTATTTATAATATACGACGTGTATATATTAAGATATATGATGAGATGCTAATCTCAAAGCGGGTTAGAAGGGAAAAGCTCTATATCGATGCATTTGCATGCAACGCACGGCTAAACTTAATGTAGCGTTCATGATTTGCATCAAACAAACGGCGGGATGCTACGTTTTGTTCGACATAAAGTTGCACTTCTAACGCTGCTAATATCTAGTTAGTACATAGATGATGGATTATATCAGTATATTCATTATTCATGCAGTTTTATCTCCCCCATACCGTATTCACACAATATAAAAAGCAGCCTAGTGAAATGAAACATGTTAAGCTACATGAAATATTTATTACAAGACATCCCTAAATAAATAATGGACAGCGCAGCACAAAAACAGATATTTTTATGTGCTGTTACATATGCAATTCGAAGTTTCACACAGTATTTTCTCGCGAGGATTGTTTTATTCGCAAACTTGATACTTATACGCTTAAAGTTTAAATTACAAAATATTACATAAGTACTATAATATGTTGAATGAATATATCGTTTATTCTATTATTATTGTAAAATTTAAATTCTGGTATATCACATAACGGCTGAATGTATACAACCAAAAAATACACCAGTTAAATTCTTTAACTGCGTACAATAATTATTAAGACTATTGCATTATTTTTATTCTCTCTTTTTTAATGAAAAATTAGAATTTAATCGAAAAAACAAAGGTAAGTGCAATATATTTATAGGAAGCAACAAGGTGTATATATATATATATATATATATATATATATATATATATATATATATATACTATCAATCGTGCCTTCTATTGCCACTGTGCGTGTTTTGGATGGTGCCGTTAAAACGCGGATTAATCCAGATAATTACTATGTGTTTTTAGCCTACTTTCTACTAAAAAAAGACCTTTATTTGGCATACCTCTCACGAAACAGAAACATCCCCCAATAAACAATGCTCATAACAGCAAGAAAAAAAAAATACATAAAAACATAATATTATACAACTAACCCCCTAGGAGGAAAGTTAAGCGCCACCTGGCGGCACCACATCAATTAGCAATGCACACCCATATGGTAATAACCGTCAACATGCTCATGCCATCAGGATCA
The DNA here is from genome assembly GCA_963942505.1 of Lordithon lunulatus. Taxonomy (NCBI): domain Eukaryota; kingdom Metazoa; phylum Arthropoda; class Insecta; order Coleoptera; family Staphylinidae; genus Lordithon; species Lordithon lunulatus. The sequence continues at coordinate 42,686,218 of OZ012671.1, forward strand.
CCGGGTAGTAATATTCCAACAGAGTACTTGAGATATTAGCACAAATCCAATTTTGTAAAACATATAGATATATACATTGCTAAGAGGTGGATTCACACTTATACATATACATACAAACGAAATACTTTATACTATAGAGAAAATGTTAAATATCTTCACCATTCATGTGGAAATTATGTATTCCATTTTATCCAATACGTATTGCACTAAATCAGCGTACCCCACAAATACAATATATTAGAATTTTCTCCAATCTAGTTTCGCATATAAATTGCATAGGGGAGAATGCCGCCGTACCTAGTTATTTTCAATCTCCATAATTCACATATGATATTGATTAATAGCACAGAACGCCACTGACAGAGGCCTTTTTTGCCGTTAAGAAAACTGCTCCTGAATATTCGATGAACCGAAAAATTGACGTTTCATGGACACTATAGATTTATAACACGACCTTTATTATTATTTGTAAGTCCTTATCTCTTTATATTAATTTAAATAGATTTAAATAGATTACAATAGCTTATATTACTTATGGTGGATTGCATTAAAATCATGTAGATAGAGCTAAAACATTTAGATCCGATACGATGCACCGAAAACAGTTACATTATAATTAACTATCATAGGATAACGCCGTGTCAACTAATATTAATGGAACTAAAATGAAATTAAATGGTATAAACTAAGGGTAGATATTACTCAGTGCACTTGATTATATCGCACTCCCACTAGAAAAGTGTTACATCTCAACAAAAAAAATCAGTTTTAAGATAATATTACCATTAAGTGGAAAAAACAGACCCTATGGAGTTGCAAATAGCCGCTTTCATTTATTGTTCGGGAGCTGTTCCAAGCTGTTGCAAGCCACCTAAGAGCAGCCCAGTATAACTCCCTAACGATAAACGGAAGCGGCTTAAGTATATGTTGATCTATAATGAGTGTATACTATGCCCACTACGACAGAGAAGTATTTTATGAACGATTAAGTTTCTAACTTTATTTCCCAAAATGATCTAATTTAGAGATATTCTAGTGGTAATGCGATATAGTAAGTGTTGCTAAAATTAACAAGAATTAATGTATGAAATAATTATATACCTTCACTGGATAGTTGGAAAGTTGGTTGGAGGGTAGCTTAGCTACAGACACTTAGGCCTCAAAATGGGCCCATTGTGAAGCCTCCGTTTAAGGGTCTTACTCACCCTACCAATCAATTCTGCGTGTAAGCTGCAGGACCCTGGCGGCTGACGACTACACAACGGGCTGACACCAGACTCATCGTGTGTAGGTGTTTATTTAGCCGATTGTGACTAGTTAGGATGTTAATCAATAATTTCAGATTCGTTCTAGATATTTTAGGGCTGTAATTTTACAAGTAGCCTAATTGCTTCCTTTTATTGTTTGCAGCCCGGCGTTTCTTGCCATCCTACCTATGAAGAACAAATGTCCTATGCTCTATTATTCATATTTTTCAAGGTACCTGCAGAAAGTATTTCATTCTCTTGGGTTGTTAGAAGATGCAAGTATCCCTTCCTAGCAAGCTCATCTACTATTTCGTTCCCCTTGATGGCACCGTGTCCTTTGATCTAGCAGAGTTCGAGTTTGATATGTTTAGCTAGCTCTTCCAGACTGTGTAGACATGAATATAGCTTTTTCGATATGTTGAAATATGTTGGCAGTACATTTAGTACATTTAGAGTTGCTTGGCTGTCATGGCGAGTATTTGGATATGTTTATGCTTAATATTCCGTTCAGCTAAAATTTAACACACTTTAGTATTCCTGTTAATTCAGCTTGGAAGACTGACGTGAGTCTTCCAAGTACTGCACTTATCTCGAGATCGATTTCTGGTATGAATATACCATAGCCAGCTCTCGTCTCAGTTTTAGATCCATCAGTATACATGGATATGTCGGCTATCCTGTGAGTTGATGGTCTGAAAATGTTTGACAAAACTGTATTTGGGTAGAATTCTGTCGCACTCACCTACTATTAAGGGGTCCAGTTTGATAGCTTCACTCAGAATTCATCTATGTCCACTGATTCCACCTTTATCATGCCACAGGTTGAGTGAAGATAGCCTTAATGCTGATTTTACTGCAGTCTCCCTTATAAGAAGTTTAAGACATAATAGTGCCTCAAGAGCGGCTGTTGCCAGTATTACTCATCGTATAAGGTATAGTATTGATGGAATGAAGAGAATACTGATATTTATTTATATAATTGATTAATTGATAAATATAAAAGGAGGATTGCAGCAAATATTGACAGTACTAGGACTGACGGTATTATTGACCGTGTAAGTTGCCTTTAAGACTTGTTAAACATATTGTTTATATAGAATCCTTTTTATAAGGCCCTAGGATCATATAACGGTTCAGAATTGTTTATTCTGAAAACAAATCAATTAAAATTTACAATTTAAAATTTAAACAAGTAACTTATACAGATTTGCATAATAATTGCATACAAAATATAAAAACAATAGTAAATTGATGAAGTTACAAACAATTGATAATAAAAAAAATATATTGATATTCTCATATTTATGATAAAGTATGGGCACTGGCTACATCCGATTTTATTTTTAATGTCAGGTTCGCTAAATTTATTGCAATTAAATTATTATCCTTAAAAAACCGAGCTGTTCGTTGGGTAATAAAACGTACATGTAAATGAGAACACAATTTAAATTACTAACATTTTTACGAGCTACGATATGTTCGTATACGTATTACATGCTTTCAGGTTAATGCAGTTCGTTAATCTTTTATACAGCATAATTTCAAACTGGTGTTCCTCCGTTTAACATATTTTGTTTCTGGTACAAAGTTGCCGTGTTTTTGTTTTCTTTATTTCTTTTTGTTTGTTGTTGGAAGCACGACGGCTGCGAAAGCCGGAGGCGTGGGTCCGAGTCCTACTGTTGTGTAAATTTTTGAGATGATAATAATCTGATATATATATATATATATATATATATATATATATATATATATATATATATATATATATATATATATATATATGAGGGAGAGTGTGACAGAGAAAGGGTTGTGGGAAATTCTGGGGGGAAGCGTAAAAAAGGGCAAAGTTAGCATAGAGCTGGCAGAGTGGGAGAAGAGCTGTAGAGAGATGGCGGGGTCAGAGGTGGATTTAGGGAGTCCGAGACCGGTGGTAGGAAGGGAGGCGTTGTCGCGGGAAGAGGTCGACGTGGCCATAGGGCAGCTGAAACTGGGAAAGGCGGCGGGGGAAGATGGGCTGAAGGCAGAGGCCTTCAAAAGATTACCGGAGGAAGGAAGAGATAAGTTACTGCAGGTTTTGAATAGAGTCTGGAGCGGTGAGGAAGAACTGCCGGAAGAGTGGCGTGTGGGGGTGGTGGTCCCGGAACAAAGGGGGAGCAGCATCGGTCGTAAATAATTATAGGGGTATTACCGTTATGAATGCAGGGTACAAAGCGATGATGACAATTGTGAAGAATAGACTAGCGAGGGAAGCGGATAGAAAAGGGCTGCTGCCGGAATGCCAGGGGGGTTCAGAAAGGGAAGAGGGACGAGGGAGCAGATTTTCACGCTTGCGAGAATGGTGGAGGAAGCGTTGGAGTGCAAAGGGAGAGTGTATGCGGTGTTTGTGGATTTGAAAGCGGCGTATGATTCAGTTCCTAGAGGAAAGCTCGTGGAGTGTATGGATAGATTGGGGATGGAAGATGAAAGTGTGGAGTGGGTGAGAAGTATATATAAAGAGACGTGGGCAAAATCGAGAGTGAATGGAGAAGTGTCTGAGAAGTTTAGGGTGAATGTGGGTGTAAGGAAAGGGTGCCCGCTAAGCCCCCTCCTGTTCAATCTATACACAAGCGAGTTGGAGGCGGTGCTGAGGAGAGGACAGGCTGGAGGGGTCGTGGTGGGGAGAACCAAGGTGTGGATGCTGGCTTATGCGGATGACATAGTATTAGTAGCCAAGAGAGTGGAAGAGATGCAAGAGATGTTGGAGAGAATGGGAAGGTACATGGATAGGAGAGGGCTAGTAGTGAATGTGGAGAAGACTAAATGGATGGTGTTTAGGAATAGGGGTAGAAGGGGTAGAGTGGAAGAGCTGAAATGGAAGGGAAGGATGATTGAGAGAGTGAATGTCTATAAATATTTGGGTTTCTGGTTTGACAGTGGAGGAGGATTTAGGATGCATGTGGAAAGTATGCAAGCGAAAGCGAGAATGGCTTGGGGAATAGCGAGAAGGAAATGGGAGAGGTTGTGGGGCGGTAACCTCGTAATGGCGTGCAAGATCTGGGATGCGTGTGTAAAACCTATTCTGTTGTATGGAGTGGAAGTGTGGGGATTGCGTGAGTGGGATGTGATAGAGAGAGAGCAAGGTGTGCTCCTGAAGAGTCTGCTGGGTCTCGAAAGGTCGACACCGAGAGCAGTGCTGTTGCAGGAGACGAATCGTATGAGTATGTGGTGGGAGTCGTGTGTAAGGGTTGTGAAGTTTGAAGAAAGATTGCAGGAATTGGGTGAGGAAAGACTGGTGCGGGAGGTATGGATGAGGTGTAAGAGTAGGACGGAGAGTGGTTGGAGAAAGGATAGAGGAAGGATGTATGAAAAAGTGGGTATGTCTGAGGTGTGGGTAGAGGAGAAGCTGAGAGAAATGGGAAGCCTAGGAACTGAGGTAAGAGAGAGATTGAGAGATATTGAGTGGCAAGAACGGCAGACTAGAATGAATGAGAGCTCTTACAACCCTGGCTACGTAGAGTGGCAAGTGAGTGGGAGACTCCCGAGTTACTTAGGCAGGGGTGAGTGGAGCAGGGAGGACAAGGTATGCATGGCAAGAGCCAGGTGTGGGTCAGACGAGAGAAGGAGGAAAGTGTGGATGGGTCTAGGGTATACCGCGTGTGCGCTGTGTAGTAAGGGAAACGACACGAGGTGGCACCTTAGCGAAGAATGTGAGGGTGTGAAAGCAGAGTGGGTGGGAGACTGCAGAAAGCTGAATGAATGGTTATGCGAGGATGGGGAAGGCGTGAAAACCTGCAGGAGGCTGACGTGGGAGAGGAAAGTGGCAAGGGCAAAGGGAGCGGCGATAGATGAGGGTAATTTGTAATTTTTTGCGGAGTAGTACTTTTATTTATATTTGTATTTTTATTTTTATTTTTGTATATTTTTGTTGAGGTTTGTGATGTGGAGGGGCAGTGAGGGAAATGCCAATAAAGGTCTTTTCTTATATATATATATATATATATATATATATATATATATATATATATATATATTATACGTAAAATGTGAATGCAATCATTCGTGAAATAAAAGTTGTACGTCCAGCTATCTTACAGAATGCATATAGCGGAGTACGACCCATGGTTTCTCTCTTTTCGATCCAAGTTTTAGTTTTATAGAACAATTAAAGAGATAATACAAACTAATCAAAACTTATATATTGCTGTATATAAAAGTGATTAAGAGTTCATTGTGTATCCCCAAAAGTAAGTTTACCTTTTTCAATTAGTATATTGTGGACGGTTCAGTGAACGCAACACATCTATTGTGAAAAACTCAATACTACCAAACGAGCCCGAACAGTCAGAGAAATTTACGTCTTTGTGGTGTATGTCTTTGGCGGGACATTCCCTCACTAAATAGGTCAGTGCCTCTGCACGCTCCCTATTCAGGAACAGCGTCGCCGCTTTTAAATTACTCCCCTGCAACAGCGTCCCCTTTATCACGACAGGGCGGAAAACGACAGGGCGGAAAACTGAAAAGATCCGCGTATTCTTAATATACGGCATGTAGTTATTTCACACCCTCAAACATAAACATAAATTACTATTGTTGTTTCACTGTACATAATTCTCAAACTTGCACGATAATAAAAGCATTTTGGTAGTTACGAGAATATTGACTTTACTACCCTAAACTCGCGCCCTTCAGCTATATACGAGATCGTTTACATTCCTAACCTCATAATATCCTGGTCTATATAAAGAGATATTTGGTGAGAACTGTTTGTTATGCGCCGCACAATTATCCAATTATTAAGTATATATATATATATATATATATATATATATATATATATATATATATATATATATAGTGAAACAATTCTTGCCGTATAGGACTTTTTTTGAAGCATCACCAGATATATCAATGTTAGATTTATAATTTCTTTCTCCGGTGAGACTCGAACCACTGTTTCCGGCTACAGCGGCCGTCGTGTATTAAACATATAGTTTTTATGGCCCCATGATTATATAAAGGTTGAGAACTGTTTATTCTAAAAACAAATTAGAATTAAAAATTTAAATATGGAACTTATACAGATTTGCATAATAATTGCATAAAAAAATATAATTATATTTCGCGTTACCTACTGCGCCACGAAGGTTAGTACTGGAGAGTGCGTGAGATGTTCATTATGTCCAATTATATATATATATATATATATATATATATATATATATATTAATAATAATAACTTTATTAACATACCATTTATAGATTACAGTAATTAAAGAAAAGATATATAATAACACATATTTTGCATATATAAGTGTGAACCCACCTCTTAGCAATCTACATATCTAGATTTCGATCTTATTAGATCTCGTCAGTGTAGCTCAGCTAGTGAGGATGAATTCACACAATATCTCGAGTGGTTATATACAAAAACAGTACAACTTACCCTCGTAGCCGCCAGATGGCGTTTAACTTCCCTCTGCGAGGGTAAGTTGTACTGTTTTTACACATATTTTGGTTTGTTAAAAGCACCAAATTAGATTCCGGTAGTAATAAGATTCTAGTTTTCATTTTGCTTCTAGATATTCGTACATACATTTTTAATTATATAACTATAAAACAAATTTTATTTAGCGAAAATTCTGCATACAAGTATTACCATAGAAAGAAAGAAATTAATCAAAACCTGCATCCAAATACAATTAGAATAAACAATATTATAGCACATTTAAATATTAAAATAACAAAATCAATTTAACACTTGCTTCCTCTTAAGAGTATCAATCATATGCCGTCTAAAACTCTTTAAGCTTCTTATGGAATACCATTCAAATTCTGAATTAAACAAATTTAACGGCATTAAAATAGAACGAAAAAAAATTACATTTAATAGAAGTTACAGTTTGTAACTGTGTACAAATTTTCTAGTATAAAATGGAACGAAAACTTATTCAATTAAATCATAAAGTTATAATATATTCCTTTGAAAACACTGCAATTTATACATGGAAAAATGTAAAAATAAATTTTCATATTTACTAGAAATGGGACATTGCTGCAGGCGTGCTCGTACTCTTCCATCCATTGCGTGTGAATACATCTGCTCATTAAATATAAAAAGCCGTATGGTTTCTTTGTAACTTGTATAAAGAATACAGAATCTCGCTAGATATTGTCTTAGAAAACACGCGATGTATACTTTAACAGTATTTATAAGTTTCTTTGTGCGAAAAATACGTTATATGCTCATTAATCATATCTAGTTTCATTATAAACGTGAAGATTTATAATTCACAAACTGTTCACAAGAACGTAAACTATCCAAAGTACAGAGTAGTTTGTAGGATAATGGCGTACTGGATATTACCTGGTAAAGAGAAATAACTTTTTGAAGCACGTCTTATAAAATATAAATATGTTGTTGTACTTGTATAATTTTGATATATGAGACTAATTACAAATGTTATTTAACAAGACATTCTTAATCTTTTAGAAAGGTGAATGTATAAAAATACTATTAAGATATTAGTGCCGTGTTAGACATTAGAATAAGTAATTATTTTTAGAATAAGTATTTTTTTTCCCCCAAAAAATGTTGCATCAACATTTATCTAAAACGACGAGCGCATTTCTATACTATATTTCCGCAAAAAAAAATTGCAGGATTACACTACTTATCCTTTATCTGATCAAGTACAAATAATATGTAAATATTGTATAGTAGTGTTTACACGTTTTTGTGAAATCATTATAATCTTGGTTGCTTGTAGGTCGAGGTGCAAAACGCGATCTGGCATTCGGCCTGTTATGATGGTCTTCACAGCCTTGGGATATAATATAATATTATTGTTTCCATGTATACGGACAGTAGAAGCCACAAAACATAGAAGCCCTCTTAACGGAAACCACCGCAGTGGATTATCCATGCCTAGCTCTATAGTAAACTTCTATGTAAGTTAGTGAAGTATTAATTTAACGAATAGATAACTTTTATTTGTTTGTGCTATATATTATTACGATAATTTGATTTTTATTAACATCGGAAAATCGCAATTACAGGCAGGCAGTCAAAATGGCTTTAATTGTGTTTAATTTAATTAATTATACCTAATAGAATTCTTGAAAGAAATGTCTATGAATCAAACAATTTGAGGCCTAATTGTCTGTAGCTATGCTACACTCCAGCCAACTATCCAGAACTATGAATCAAACAATATAATTCATGATTTTTTTAAATATGGAGAATATTTTATTGAGAATTAGAATAAGGAATGTATACTTATAAATTTTTATAATTATCATGCAATGGATATATAGCGTGAAAATTATAAAATATTGGAAAATATAAAAGCTAACATAGTAGTCGTAGTAGTTACTACAGACTAAATTGTAGGTCGACAGTTTAGTCTGATTGGGTTGTATCTTTGCGCATTGTTGTGATAAAAATATCAAGAATAAATGATTTTAATAAGAATTAAAAGAAAATTGTAAAAATAATAAATTATTACACAGATAAATAATGCGTTGCTTTTAAAAATATTTTTTAATGATTATTATACGTATGATGAAGTAATGTGCAGTGGCCATATTCGATCTTTTAATATTAATAGTACCTGTCGGGATCTCGACTCAGTTATTGGAATTCATTTACGGCATAGCAGCGTAGTGAATGTGTATAGTACAGAGGGCATGTCATGACTTATGTTAATTTTCCACGACGCTTGCAGAGCAATATCTTCCAATTTATGCAGCAATCTAAAATAGTATGTGCCATTATCATTACCGTCATCATCATCCGTTACAGTTATTTTAAAATATTGTGGTTATTTCTGTGAAGTTAAGGTAAATACCGGGTGATTAAACTCCTCTGAACTTCTCCCTTAACCTGGTTGATAACCCTATAAAGATAGAAGTTTTTTATTGTGGATAATGTACTATTTGCATTTATTTTTAAAGCTTGATTAGAGTTATTGTGAGATAATATTCTAGTTTGGAGTTAATAATAAATTATTCGTGTTTGCTTAAACCGGCATGTCCAAGGCTTATCCTAACTCATTTAATAGGATTATCTATTACTGATAACGAAATTTTAATATATAAACTTTTGGGTATTGATAATTACATGCGTCCAGCCTCCAAGCGATTCTTTTCCCTATGAAACCGAATTTCGCCGATGACCGTATCGGATTAAGCGCTTCCATCCCGGGGGGCATGGATTATTAGGATTAATAACCGACTGCTCTCTCCGTCAATAAGATAACCCGGAATAATATCACTGCCCATTGGCGCTGTTGACTATTACGTCTGGTCCACCCGAGTTAAATGGACAAATGGATTTGCATTGTTCAATTAATTTTTATATTAACCGTTCCGTTAGGATTAGTGATTATATATATATTTAGTATATTCAATTTATACGTATATTAGTATATGAATAAAATTACAACATCTATTATTTTTTAATTATTTAATTTTAATTACGATTAGTCTTATCTAGTAATAGTTATTGTCAAGGTTCAGTGGAAGAGCAGTCATATGCAATGCATCCAATACTTACCGAGATTCAGCAGTTCAAATATGGGGCAAATTTCTCAACTTGTAAAAAATACGAGAAAAATGCATGTTTCTGCTTCTCAACTTTTATTTTTTGACATATCTATGTATATTATGGATACTATGTATACTCCCCGACACCCTGCCCCCCCCCATTACCACTCCCTCCCCCCACAAGTCACTTCGCTCTCTTTCCACTTCCTCCTCCGTCAGGTAACAGGATATAAGAACGAACCCGTTCTTACCCACCCTTCTTCTGCTCTCTGAATTTCGTTTTATTCCTTCAAGGACAATGTTATTTGGTGGCCACTCTGTGATATAGTGAACGAACCCGTTCTTACCCGCCCTTCTTCGGCTCTCTGAATTTCGTTTTATTCCTTCAAGGACAATGTTATTTGGTGGCCACTCTGTGATATAGTACAACCAAATTTGAATAATTTTCGAAATATTCTCGATCGGGGTATGCATAATATACATAGATATATCGAAAAATAAAAGTTAAAAAGCAGAAACATGCATTTTTCTCGTATTTTTCACAAGTAGTGAAATTTGCCCTATCTTTGAACTGCTGTATCTCGGTAAATCTTCGATAAAAAAAATAACGTTGACCAGAAAATTGAAGGAAATTTAATACTCTACAACTTTGTAAATAGACATTTTCCTTGAAAACCCCATGATTTAGAAGATATAAGCAAAAAACTGAAAAAAAAACAACTGTTCGGATTGACCAGAAAATTGAAGGAAAATTAATACTCTACAACTTTCTATATAGACATTTTCCTTGAAAACCCCATGATTTAGAAGATATAATCAAAAAACTGAAAAAAAAACAACTGTTCGGATTGACCAGAAAATTGAAGGAAATTTAATACTCTACAACTTTCTATATAGACATTTTCCTTGAAAACCCTATGGTTTAGAAGATATAAGCAAAAAACTGAAAAAAAACAACTGTTCGGATTTTGAAGGGGTTCGTTCTTATATCCCGTTACCTAACGGAGGAGGATGTGAGAAGAAAGCGACGTGACTTGTGATGGCGGAGGAGGTACGAATAGGAAGCAGGATGTAAAGAGTATACATAGTATCCATAATATACATAGATATGTCGAAAAATAAAAGAGATTTTTGCCCCATCTTTGAACTGCTGTATCTCGGTAAGTATTGGATACAAAAAAATACTGTCACCATGAAAATTGCAGGAAATTTAATGCTGTTGAATGGAAGTTGAAGACACATTTCGGAGAAAAAGGGATTATTTTTGTGCGATCATATTTGTTTTCAGAATTCGTAATAAAAAAATAGGGTTGTCATTTGATAAAAATATCAATGACTCAAAAATGGTCGAAAAAAATTGACACTCAATTGACATTAAAATTAAAAATCAAAGAGTCCAAGCTATTTTTGAAAAAATCATAAATAAAGGTTGTATTGAATTTGTTCGCTACTTAATTTCCACCCTGAAAATCTGTAGTAAGTAGTAGTATCTACCAAATGTAATATTAATACAAATAATTAATATAATTCATTGAATTACGTTGTAGTTGCATGTAAGGGAGTTTTATTCAAATTAATTAATACTATACACTAATGGGTTAACTTTTAAACATGCTCGATTTGAATCCATCCATTATAGGCTGTGAGGCTATCTCAAATTTACGGGTTAGCGTCCCCTATTTACATCACATATCCTTGTATATAAATTCTCCTCCCTGATGGAGATTTATAATAATGTCAATAGTGTACACAAAGGATATAATGTTTCAACTGGATTTACACTTGATTAAATCAAATCATTCGCTTTTTATGTTCTGATTTTTTTATACAAAATGGAACAAATTACGCCAGGAATGTTTTTTAGCTAGATGTTGTGTGTTATGCGACAATACTAAATGCAGAAAATAGATCAATGTTGAAATCCTGTGATCAGGACCGTGAAACGAGGCAGGGGTTGAACGGACCCTGGGCGAATTTTGGTTAGGGTGTCGACATCAACATTCACATAGGTATGTCCATTCACCGCAAAGCGAATGGACAAAACGCACCGCACCGTAACGCATTCTATTGTTGCCCTAGCGCTAAAACACACATAGCCAGACGTGCTCGGCTATGAAAATTAAGCCTACGCTCTGTAATAACGTGCAAAGAATGTATTTTAAATGGTCGAAAAGCCTTACAGATGCTTATTTCCTTCCCTACACAATTACACACGTTTTATGTATATGTGTATAGTAAAATAGAATATAGTCTACATAATAAGTAATATTACTTTGAGAACAATAGAGTCATTTTCAGTTGTAGTGAAAAACAAAGGAAGTTAAATTATATTATTATATTAAATTATTTGATGCAATTTTATAGAACTAAATGGAAATTACTGAAATAAAATAGGAAATAGACAGAAAAAATAATAGGACATTGTCGCATAAACAGCAACACCACACATCTAAAATTTTATGTTCACATCAGATAGACGAGCTGATTATAAAATATTTATTGAGTGTTATTAAATTGCTCCTGGTTCAAATATAGAAACTATTTGCAACAAAATAAAAAATAGATAACGTGTTATCACAGCAAAATAACTCAAATAAACATTTTCAAATCAGTTTTTTTCTTTTCTGCCAATCTCGAATATAATTTTACATACGTGATATGATCGCTTAGGCGACGAAATATGGATTATTTTGGACCGTTTATTTTCATAAATCAAGAATATATTTTATAAGCACAAACGGACCATAATCATTTATAATCTCACTTATTTCTTATTTTATTGAAATACGTGATGTTCCTGCTTAGGCGACGAAATATGGATGATATTGGACCGTTTATTCTCATAAATCAAGAATATATTTTATAAGCACAAACGCACCATAATAATTTATAATCTCACTTATTTCTTATTTTATTAAAGCATATATATATATATATATATATATATATATATATATATATATATATATATATGTATATATATATATATATATATATATATATATATATATATATATAAGGAGTGGATGACGGGTATAAGTCCAAAACGGGGAATACTGGAAACCAAGGGCAGGTGAACAACATTAAATTTTTCCTTATCCATAGCAGTCCGTCATTCTACTTGCTATATATATATATATATATATATCGTTTGCCTTCTACCTTACGGTGGGTATATATGCTTAAATAAAGAAGTAAGTGGGAATATAAATGATCATGTTTCTTTTATGCTTATAAAATCTTGATTTTTGATTCATGGGCATAAACGGTCTAAAATAATTCACATTTCGTCCTAAGCAGGAACACCACGTATGTACAATTTTATTCGAAGTTGGCAGGAGAGGGAACAACTGATTTTATCATGTTTATTGGAGTAATTAAATTGCTTCTGGTTCAAATAAATTATATATATATATATATATATATATATATATATATATAATATAATATATATATAATATATATATATATATATATATATATATATATACCCACTTTAATTTAATTACCAGTAACTTTAATCAAATTATGCTTCACAAATATTTTAAATTATAACCTAATATTAATATATTCGAAAAGTCGTATGGAGCCCACACTAGATATAATACGTTATTCTGTGTTAAGCTTAGCAATTCTACATAACGCACAGATACCGTTCTTACCCACCCTTCTTCTGCTCTCTGAATTTCGTTTTATTCCTTCAATGACAATGTTATTTGGTGGCCACTCTGTGATATAGTGAACGAACCCGTTCTTACCCACCCTTCTTCGGCTCTCTGAATTTCGTTTTATTCCTTCAAGGACAATGTTATTTGGTGGCCACTCTGTGATATAGTACAACCAAATTTGAATAATTTTCGAAATATTCTCGATCATATGCATAATATACATAGATATATCGAAAAATAAAAGTTAAAAAGCAGAAACATGCATTTTTCTCGTATTTTTTACAAGTAGTGAAATTTGCCCTATCTTTGAACTGCTGTATCTCGGTAAATATTCGATAAAAAAAATAACGTTGACCAGAAAATTGAAGGAAATTTAATACTCTACAACTTTGTATATAGACATTTTCCTTGAAAACCCCATGATTTAGAAGATATAAGCAAAAAACTGAAAAAAAAACAACTGTTCGGATTTTGAAGGGGTTCGTTCTTATATCCCGTTACCTAACGGAGGAGGATGTGAGAAGAAAGCGACGTGACTTGTGATGGCGGAGGAGGTACGAATAGGAAGCAGGATGTAAAGAGTATACATAGTATCCATAATATACATAGATATGTCGAAAAATAAAAGAGATTTTTGCCCCATCTTTGAACTGCTGTATCTCGGTAAGTATTGGATACAAAAAATACTGTCACCACGAAAATTGAAGGAAATTTAATGCTGTTGAATGGAAGTTGAACACATATTTCTTGATTTTTGATTCATGGGCATAAACGGTCTAAAATAATTCACATTTCGTCCTAAGCAGGAACACCACGTATGTACAATTTTATTCGAAGTTGGCAGGAGAGGGAACAACTGATTTTATCATGTTTATTGGAGTAATTAAATTGCTTCTGGTTCAAATAAATTATATATATATATATATATATATATATATATATATATATATATACCCACTTTAATTTAATTACCAGTAACTTTAATCAAATTATGCTTCACAAATATTTTAAATTATAACCTAATATTAATATATTCGAAAAGTCGTATGGAGCCCACACTAGATATAATACGTTATTCTGTGTTAAGCTTAGCAATTCTACATAACGCACAGATACATTAAACGAATAAGAGCCTACAATTCGCATAATGAAGTCCTAAATTACTGTCATCAGGGATTCATTAAGAACTCGAGTTCGCTTAAAATGCAAAAACCCCAAAATTATAGCGTTCCGTTAAGCCTCCGAGTAATTTAAAAGTATAATCAAGGAATATTTGTACTGACAGTTTTATGCGCCCAATTTGAAAGAATACAGTAGAAAAAGTGGCAAGCAATTACGTAGACGCTGTAGATGATGGGGAAAGGAATACGCATTTATGTTAATTTATATACTTCTTGGCAAAAAATAAACTACCGTGGACAATAAACATTATATTGTAAAATACGAGCACACATTAAAAATCTCTTAAATCTTAAAAATTATGTGTTACAAAATAATCATTAGTATATATTTTATATAAATAGGATTTCTTTTAAAGAGATACAATTAATACATTTAATACAATACTATCTTAAAGTTAATCACAACAAATGCGATCAATTAGTTTTACTAAAATGCAACAATACTTTCACGAATTTTGTGAAAAAAATTATAATATTGTATTTTTTTATTAAGATGTTATACAATTATTAAACTACGTACTAATATAATTAGATTAATTATCACAAAGTACTAATACAAGATGTAAAATTAATACTAATCATGTAGAAGATAATATCGCAAAATATTTAATAAGATGTTATACAAATATTAAAATTTATACAAAAAATCACATTCGTTGCAATAAAAATTAAGATATAACTATATTAAAATATAACTATAATAAAATATAGTTATTTACACAATATATTGTATATTGTAAAACTAGAATGTTTATTACATTAATTAAATATTAGGATTTTAAGAAAATACAGCTGTATTAATTCTCGTAGTAACTGATTTCATTCAGTAATTTTTATATTTTGCAACAAGTACAAACCGTATTTAAAATATCACTAGAATTAATATACAATTGTAATCAACATCGAATAAAATTCAACTTGTAAATACGATAAGCTATATCATATCATATCATATCATATCATATCATATCATATCTATATCATTGTTAACCTATGATACTTTATTTGATGCTGAGAGAATAGCAGTCGTAAATATTGGAACGTGTAATGGTTTGTAGCGATTGATAATACTTTGGAGGCTATTGCTTCTAAAAATCATATCGTTTTTAATATTCACCTTATCTATATTCGGATTGGTCCATTTGTCTACTTTTCTAGTGCTGTTGTAGCATATTGATGGGGATAGCTCTTTTGGAATAGTACTCAATAATAGATTGTGCCTGTCCCTGCGAATCTGGAACCATTTTCTAATTTGACGGTTTGTTAGCTTTAACTTAGGAGCCAGTTGGTTGCAACGTAATGGACTGGGATATTTATTACACGTAAATTCTCTTTCAAGCTCTATTTGTTGAGAGGACGAATATTTTACCATAGCTGCACATGATTTCTCAGATACTGAGTCATCTTCGTAGGATAGAATACCGATGTCAGGGTCACTGTCGCTATCATCCGATGCTTTTACATTGGGTACTACATGGTTTAAATCGGACTCACAGCGGGACTGCATTTGTTGAATGATTTGTTGTTGGGCCTGTTGGCTGTCTACGGATACAAAAATGTGATTTAAATCTGGTACATACCGCGACTGTCGTTGTTGCAAGAGTTCCAGCTGTGCCATATGCTGAGTCGCTTCGGCTGATAACGCGCGAGTTGGTAGTGGGGTGATGTTTTGACGTCTTGCAGATTGTTGTGATGGTAGTTGTTGATTCCGTGCAGGAGTAAGATACCTGATATCTCTTTCTGGATGTTGTGGTGCTTGTTGCGGTGGTTGTACATGTGAATTTTGTATACTGGTGATAATATGGGTTATATTTGGTGCAAGTAATGTCTGTGCATGCAGAAATTGTTGCAGTGCTAAATCCTGTTGTATTAGTATATCAGGAATTACCATATCTTGCATTTGTTGCTGTTGTTCTAATGGTTGAGTTCTCACAGTGGGCAAATATTGGTTAATTGGTTGGTTTTGTTGTGGGCGCGGTTGTGAAACATTAGGATTTAATTCTGAATGATTTTGTGTTTGTTGAAGCTGTGGGTATTGATTCGATACAACTGGTACTTGTTGATTTAGATACGTTTGATTACGTTGTTGTGTTAGTTGCTGCAGATGCGGTGGTAACACCCCTGAGGCTGTAGCATTTGGTGTAATATTCGATTGCATTGTTTGTTGAATAGACTGTTGTTGGCTTCCTATAGTAACATTTAAATTCGGATCATACTCAGACTGTGTTTGTTGCAAAAATTGTCGCTGTGACCGCCTTTGTCGCTGCCGGAGGGCCGCTAGATGATTGTCCAAACTTGGTAGTGATTGATGCGACTGTCGAGTCTCCGTGGCTGTAATATGGCGGTTCGTAACAAAATCATAACGAGGTTGTACTTATTGCAACTGTAATTCGCACTGTGAGATGACAAATGTCGTAATTTCCAAGTTTTTGAGATAAATGTAACTTAAAAATTGCATTAGCTACAGTAGTTTTATTTAAGGTCGTTTTAGACAAGACAATTTCTTAGTTCAAAAGTTGTTCAAGAAATGAATTCATATACCCTCCTCCCATACAATTTCTCCTTGACAAATATAACGCGTTATATTTTTCCATTCGATCTACCATCCAAGTCAATATTTTAAATAATTTGCTGTATGATAGGAGACAATTTAGATTGTCTCGCATCTTGACTAACTTTTGAGTCAAGAAATTGTCTTGTCTAAAACGACCTTTAGAATAATATTAACTATTTTTTAATTATAATTTGGTTTATTCTAAATGTAAAAAAAAACATGGAGCGTTAAGAATCATCGAAACAAAAATCAAAATCTGAAAATTCATTTCACTTGTCATCTCACAGTGCGATAATTGATTACCTGCTGATATAAAATTTCCGTGCCTAAGCGTTCCATGGTGATTAAATTGCGGATATGGTTGAGTTCCTACGTCAATAGTGTTGTATTGTAGCCTATTCATTTCTCGATGTTTCAACTCGACTCACTAAATCTTTTACCGATGTTATATGTTTACCCACATGTGGAAGACTGACTTAACATTTTAATATTTCTACTATTGGTATCAAAGCATGTTACGATTGTCATTCTGGACTATTTAGAGTTTATTATTAATAATAGATACCCCTACTCCTTATATATCCTCCGGCGGCCTTTGGATTGTCAACACAGAGTGAGACGTATTTGAAATAATTTACTATATATATTTTCATTTGATTATCTATATATTATCATAAACAATAAATTCACATCAAACCCGCAGTGATAAATAGTAATTATCATATAACTCTCCATTTTTATATTACTAACGTCCATTCGCATGCCACTCACAGATAAATTAATGGTCAATATTTCCATATTATAGTCCATTACAGCAACAACGCGCACGAAATTGCAACACAGGTGGTCTATCATATACGTTACAATTCATAAAATTGACATATATATTTTTAGTACAATCAAAACAAATGAAATAATTTATTAATTTATAATATAACACAATATAAAATAATGCTAAATGATTTTGTATCTCTTAAGTAACTATAATTTGATGTGTTTGTGATATTGGATACGTTCTATATCCTGCAATAAAAAATCTCGATTTTTGATGGCTTTATCAGTAAATGTATATAGTAAATTGCTCACGAATGGACAATATAAAATCAATTACAATTCTATGATTTTTTTTGTGTTATTGGATACGTTGTACATCCTGCTAAACATATCTCAATAATTGATAGGTTTGTCAGTAATTGTATATAGTAAATTGCCCACGAATGGGCAATTTAAAATCAACTACAATTCGATGATTTTTTTGTGATATTGGATACGTTGTACATCCTGCTAAAAATATCTCAATCATTGATAGGTTTGTCAGTAATTGTATATAGTAAATTGCCCACGAATGGGCAATTTAAAATCAACTACAATTCGATGATTTTTTTGTGATATTGGATACGTTGTACATCCTGCTAAAAATATCTCAATCTTTGATAGGTTTGCCAGTAATTGTATATAGTAAATTACACACGAATGGGCTTTTTACAATGAGTATACTTTTTCCTTTTAAGCAGATATAATTCAATTCGACTCTCTTATCGCACTGTACGCTTGTTTTTATAAACTCCAGAAAAAAAATTCTTGAATATCCTGTAAAAGAGATTAAACGCTTTTTATTCCTTTGAATCACAAAAGGAAAACATTAAGGGGACATTATGATTTAATCTAAGGACATTAAGAGTTTTTTTTATATGTACATATCAAGACAAATACAAAAGCGGACTGAGGAACAAACAATGAGTGTAAAACATATATTTCCTTAAAACATATAAAATTAATCTGTTTCATTGTATAATTCATTGTACAGCTAATTTGACACGCCTTGTAATGAAACTATTTACAGATATCTTTTGTATATTATAGTGTTTTTCGTTAATAATGAAATATTTATGAATTGCATAATTGTAATATAATAATGTTATATAATTTTGTATCAACCTATACATATACGATAATAATTATAACAATATCACCTATTAATAACAACCGCAATAAATTAAATTCCGAATTTAAAAGTACCACATGCGTTAAAGTTTTTTCCGTCGTTCGTCTGTGATACATTTTCCCCCAACGTAGATAAAATAGATTTATAGATTTCTTTATAAAAATTCTTATTTATTATGGTATACAAAAATCAATAATGCAAAAACTACCAAAACATGTGATCACCACGAAATAGTTACGACGTTAATTGGATTGCTAAATTTATTATTATCTTTCACCCTAATACAAAGGTGTATTTACCACCATAACAATTCTAATATAAGTAATCAGTAATATCATGTAAATATGATTAATTGTTTTTTTTATGTGTGCCGGAAGCACAGATGACTTATACGTTCAAGTCTCGAGCTGATGATGTATGGGTTGACATAGCTACATATGAATCACAATGTCAAATCGTCTAATGCATCAATTACAGTTTACTTCCTCGGTGACATGAAAGTCATATACTGAATAGTTTATAATGTGAGACGCATAGGGTAGATTTAGCAGTGAAAAATAATTTTAAAATTAGTTTCATTTATTCTGTGGCTACATATAAACCTGCAGATTTATTGATTTTATTAAACAACTCATAAAGTGATGGAAAATTATTTTTAAAATTACATATGTTTCAAACATTTCATATAATTTTATACTCCTAAATATCCAGGATATGAATTTTATATAAACATTGTAAAATTAAATATAATAATTACAAAACCTTTCAGAGCCATGAATTTATATTAATTTCTTTAACATTTACATCCATAATATAGAAAATATTGCATGCATTACATATCATGTTATAAAGTTTCCCTGAAAATTGGAACACGAGTGTAATCTTTGGGGTTTAATTATCACATAATGCTTCCACCATATTATATAATAATATGGTTTGCTAGGGCTTGACAATTACACGAGCACTGCGCATTGCATACATTATTCATTAACTTAATTACAAATACGTTTCGATATGACATCCGCATCGGGCCCGCCCAAAAATAATATACGTCTCTCAACATTTCTGGTAAACAAGAAGTTGAAATTGTAAATTGTAAAAACAACTCTGATGGAGGGTGTAATCCGAAATGCAATATTAATTCATTGGAGTTTACCTCAATACGATTATGTTATCATCAGACCATTCCTATAATTAATATAGCAATTTGCAGTTAATATGATTAGACTGACGCGAATGGATTGTAATTATTCCGTACTGGTCGTGTTCCATCCGTCTCGTATTCAATTTGTTACTAGAATGAGTTTTAAATCAACTTAGGCCACAAGTGGGATGGTGGTCGGCATTATTGCCACAGGCACTAATTTGTTTATATTCATATAACGCAATACAGCCGAGCGTTGAACAGTAATTAAACATGTCCCTGATTAGTGTTTATTAGAGTAAATAAATTTAATTAAACCATATGCTAATTATACAAATTGTAATGTTTTTTGATTTTATACACATTGTATTACAGTACAAACAACTAATTAAATGTTTCACGAATTACATAATGAACAAACAGAGCAGCACCAAAATCCGATCTTGTTTCACAAAGTTAGGAATGGATATAAACGCTAAATCTGACTTTGGAAGTTTGTGAAGTTGCGTGTGAAAGTTTGTCGTTGTGGTGTATGCTTTTTGCGCTTTCGTAAAATATTCATAAATCGATATGAAATAAAAATACAGCGCTGATGGGATTCACATTTTTTCCGCGCGAGGGGAGCGAATTCAATTCATATCGTGTTATGATACGGTCACGACCTCTGTGCGCCACTTGGGACGGCTTTAAAGCCCACAAAAAGAACGACGGCAAAAAAAATCACATGAAATTCCTAACCTTATACGCTACTAAATAATACTCATAATCTGTTAAGGTTGACGGTAATTGTCGTATTTCAGGGCATTGTGTTTTCCGGATGAAAGGAAATTTATCACGTTTAATTAGTTTGATATGTTGAGCTGGATGTAATTTGAAGACTAGGATGTGGTATTATGAGTTGTACTGCTTTATACTGTTTAAGGGCTACATATTCCATCCGACACACCCCTCACATTTGTTATACAGGGTGTTAGCCTGCTGCATATCAATCCGTTGCAGGTGAAAATATAATAAATTATTATTCATTCGTTACTTAAACTGTGTTAAACCATAAATAACAAAACAATACCTTTGAATTAGAAGTTCCAACAAATATGTTGGTGTATGGTGACGCTAGTTGACGTTATTATTTCTTCCTAGAAGGAAAGTTGTATTATTTTGTATATATTCTGAGAATTCATCCTCACTTGTTGAGCTTCACACTTTCTCTCTGTGCATTGTTACTAAACAGAGCGCGCAAAAAAAGATTTTTTGTACTCATGTCTTGGTAACCATAAAATAAGAAGAAAAACGAATCTAAGTTAATTTTGTTATGACTAATATTTGCAACAATATAAATTGCAATTTTTCATAATTGATTTTTTTGAAAATTTCAATACATCGTTTAGAATTGAACAGCAATCATCAGACAACTGAAATTTGTTTTTTTCTTATTTTATGTTTACCAAGAGACATGAATAAACAATTGTAGAAAAAAATTAATTCTTTTGCACACTCCGTTTAGTAACAATGCACTGAGAGAAAGACGCCGCCGCGTAGGGTTCACACGGCGGCAGGAATTATAGGAATAGTTTAATTTCACACCGGTCTAAAAAGTTGCTCCGCACTTTGGATTCTAGTCGATTCTCAAATAATCCTCAGCCACGATATTTGATTTCAGCCGATACCACGGCAACCCTCGAATATTCCTTACAATAATAGGTGGAGTATATTTATTGCCGTCCAAGGTAGCAGGTCTTCTGCATTTTATATGGGTCAGTAACTCTGTATTTGCCTTTTGTAGGACATCAATACACTCTCCACTCATGATGTCCTCTCCACGCCAATCCCCGGGATTACACATCTTCTGTGTAGTTTATTGAATAGTCTTACTATTACGTTGATGTTGTCCCCTTCAATTAATTTAATTATGTCCATCGGAATTTTATCTGGGCCTGTTGAGTTTCTATTCTTTCCTATTTCATCGTTAAGAAGTGTATCGATAAATTTTGTATGTGCCGGCCATCTCTTTTCTATGTATATTAAAGGGATCATATTTTGAAATTAGGTCTCCCAAGACTTCACATTTCTCCATCATCTGCCGCCTTGATTTCTTTCCTAATTAGATACTATAGTTTCTTATATTTAGCAATATCATTTTTCAGTAGCCGTTCTTCCATTAGTTTAGTATGTGGTCATGTCATGAACTTTTTCTATTTTATGCACTTTGTTCGCCGACTTCTTTAAAGACTTCTTTGATTTGTTTCCACAGGATATTAACATCCGCATCCGTCTCCGTTATCTGGCTTAGCTTGTCGTTAAGAGCGAGTAGTTTTGCTATGTCAATGTGTCTTGTAATTTTTTTCTTTTAACTGCTTTCAGTTTAAGCTCTAAATCAGCAATGAATGAAATATGATTCAAACCTATATTAGCGTCGGAGTATGTTGTTGCTCTCTTGGCGGAGTTTCTAACGCGCTTCTTTATTAGGAGGTAATACCAAATCCTAATAAACTGATAAAAGTGTGCCGGTCCAGTGGTGATATCTACTTGTACAAACAGCCAAACAGCAAATGGTAGTTGAAAATATCTGGTTCCAGCTACCAAAAACAGCTGGAACCAGGTACCATTCCAGCCTCTTAACAGAATTATCCTACTATATGGGCGTTTCGTTCTTGCCTGATTTTTGCATTCAAATTCCCAAAAATAATGGTGATATTCTGATTGTTAAATAATTTACTTGAATGAGATATATGGCTTTTCAACTTCATCGTCATACTTTTTCGGCGACACCTCCTTGTATTAAGTCATAAACGACCACGCGGGGCTTGTACACCGTGGTCCTGTTGGGCGCTGCGAGCCTTGTATCCTTTTCAGGACGCTGACATTCGGTATCGGATCTTATTTGCGTTTATTTGTTTGTTTTATTGTTTTGTTTGGTCCATGTTGTTCCCACGAATCGCTAAGGAAGTGATGGTCCACACGCGCCACCATTACTACCTTAGCGTTTAGTGGGAACAACATGGACCAAACAAAACCACTAATAAACAAACAAACGCAAATAAGATCCGATACCAAATGTCGGCGTCCTGCAAAAGCTACACGGCTCGCAGCGCCGAAGAAGACCACGGTATTCAAGAATCAGAGGTAGAGGTAGCAGAGGCTAGCAGGCCAACTACATCGCAACACGCCTGCATAGGTTAAAATCTATTTAGTAGTCGCACCTGATGTCGGACGAGTAGCTTGTGGCCGCTCGCCACTCAGGCGCCTAAAAAAGAGGATAAATTGCCTGCTAGAAAACGGGAAAGATTATCTGGATAGAAAAAGAATGGCGTTCTAGAGAAACTTCCTGAAAGGAAGGATACAGGGTCCCAAAAAGGCCCGGTGGCGGAAACAGAAAAAGTCAAGCTCCGAAACCACCATCCCCAGCACGCCAAAAGGAAGACCCGATCGCCAATTTGTGACGTGGATAGACCCAGGGGGTCCCAAATGAAAACAAAACATGAATTAAAATAAATATTTTATTCAGAAATAACGAACATGTAATTTAAAAATTACATTTTCGTTATTTCTGAATATAATATAAAATATAAAACCCAAAAATAAAATAGATCCAACAACCAAATAGGTACAAAAGTAAATAACAAACAATCCTAAACTAATAGTCGTCAGCACGGTAATCTGGTTAGGTGGCGGTTCGGAAAGGAACAGGAGTACCAGCAGGGGCCGAGAAAACCCCAGGCCAGATTTCGAGCAGAGGAAACCTGGCTAGAACACGAGGTTTACATTCAAGGGTCTTGTGCCAGGGGGAGGTCGAGCGGAGTCCAGTGCTCTTCGAATACGATTTTCCCTCTGCACAGATGGACCCGGAAAGGATAGTCACCGTCCGACGACTGTGGGTGCATTTGGCAAACCTTATTTGTGGTCCGCCTTCTGGTATGTCCTCCTGTGCCGCGAGGATAGCTCTCTAACTTTACGACGCAGGAGGACATACCAGAAGACACACATAAGGTTCGCATAATGCACCCTCAGGCCAGGCTACATAATCAGTTACCTGCTCAGATCTGATAACTGTGGATTGGCCCAATACTCCAGCCTCTTGAGGGGGTAGCGCTGAATGCGCTGTAGGGAGATAGGGCACTACCCTAAACCATGTGCATGTACCGTATTTGCACAGAACGAATACGGGGAATGGTTAGAGTCCTCCAAGATTCTGAAAATACTGAAAAGTGGCCAATCATGGATTGAATACGATATGAATATATGGGCAATTTGGGGCGTAACCCCCACAGAGAAGGGACTAGTTTGGACATTTTCCATGGACACTGGTTTATATATGGCCCTGGAGGCCAGTAATTGTCCACCTACTTCGGCATGAGAAATTTAAATTACGGCCGAGGACCAGGGGACTAGAGAAATGTTCTATTCTCTGGCGAAACAAGAATAAACCTGATATCTTCTTATGGGCAACAGCGTATGTATGTCTATAGTACGAAATTCACTTATATCGTCTGATAGAAGTGAATTTCGTACTACAAAACATACACCACTAAAGGGTTGATCCCTTTAGTGGTGTATGTTTTGTTTTTGTGTTTTGTCTTTAAACGGTTTTAAGGAGCTATTCACGCGAGAGCAATTAAATATATATAGACAACATTCCCCTGGATCATGTAGTGTCCTCTATTCAGTTTGTTACTCCAAATATAGTATTTATGCAAGACAATTCGCGACTGCATGTGACAAGGGTTACGATTGACTATCCGAAAGAATTCCGTAGAGAACTTACATCAGCTGGAACTTATTGCTGCTCAAGTGTGGGAAAATGTTCTTCAGCTCAACTTTGAAAATGTTATTGGAAGGATTCCACGGAGAATTCAAGTTGTAATTTGAGCTCGAGGTAGCAACACGACCTAGTAGGGATAAACTCAAATTATTTTGTTACAACTAACCCCATAGGAGGAAATTTAAACACCATTTGGCGGCACCACATCAATTAGCAATGTACACCCATGTGGTGCCGCCAGATGGCAAACAAACTTACCTCCTAGGGGGTTAGTTGTAACATTTGTGTATATAACCATTCGAGATATTGTGTGAATGCATCCTCACTAGCTAAGCTACACTGACTAGATCTAATAAGATCGAAATCTAGATATGTAGGTTGCTAAGAGGCGGATTCACACACACACACACACACACACTATATATATATATATATATATATATATATATATATATATGTGTGTGTGTGTGTGTGTGTGTGTGAATCCGCCTCTTAGCAACCTACTTAGCTAGTGAGGATGAATTCACACAATATCTCGAATGGTTATATACACAAATGTTACAACTAACCCCCTAGGAGGTAAGTTTGTTTGTCATCTGGCGGCACCACATGGGTGTACATTATCATATCATATCATATATAGATATATATATATATATATATATATATATATGTGTGTGTGTGTCAAATCATTTTAGTAATTTGTTTTGTTTGTCAATTAAATTCACGTCCTGATTTTCTTTTTCAAATTTTGTTCATATTATTATAAAACTGAAACCGAAATTTTCAACAATGCCTTTTTATGAATGAAGAAATACCTCTAGAAAAATATATTGTATAAAAGAGTTATATTGAAATGTCGGGGTGATAAAAATTTTGAACAAAAGTTATATATTCTTCGCTTTTATGTCACAACCATACATATACATTCAGATAATACACTCCGTGCAAGTATCTGCGTGTAGGTCCCACGCAGATGCTTGCACGGAGTGTATTCATCATTCCAATTTTGTTTCAAATCAATAAAATCGACGACACAATATTAATCCATTTATGCCGCCGCCTGGGAATCGGCTTTTATGGGCCCATAAAATATTATTTCATATTTCCGCTGCAGATGCAAACAGGAACCATGCAGCTAAATTCATCAGATAGTCGTAATTTCTAGTGTGCAATCCCATAAATAAAATGTGTAGACGAATTTTCCTCCCTTTGGGAATACTAGATAACTAGATATATAACTGGAATATCCTATTATTGAAAATTATTTAATGATACCCAGCTCAGTGGTTAGAGGTGTATTCAGTCTCGTACTGAGCATTGAGGAACCTGAGTTCGATCCCGATCGGAGCGAATTTTCGCGAATAAATTTTCATAGTTTTTCAAAGGTTTTCTGTGAAATTAAGATAAATATACCTGGTGATTAAACTCTTCCGAGCTTCCCCCTTGACGTCGGAAAAGAATTATGGCTGATAGCCCTATAAAGTTTCTATTTATGTAGAGAGAGAAACAATCTTTATTTGGCTATCGGCCGGTGGCCTTTCCGCCTTGTACATAAATGTTTATAACAATTTATTACTAATGTATACAATACAATAATATATACAATAATACAATACTATAATATATACAATATCCTCAAAATCCGGCGGCATTGTATTGCATTGGATATCAACCAGAATTATACAGGGATGCTTTATTATAATTTTTAGAAGGAATAATCAAAAATAAATTACAAATATTTTTACGCGTTTAACTAGTTTAAAACCGTCTTAATAATAAGACGGTCTTAAAGCGTTGTACCAAACAAAAAACGGATCTTAAAACGATAAGACTGTCCTACATTATAAGACTAAGAAAAATCTACATATGTTTGGTGCAACAGAATACAAATTTAAAACGTAGTTATATATTAAGGTCGTTTTAAACAAGACAATTTCTTGACTCAAAAGTTAGTCGAGATGCGAGACAATCTAAATTATTTGAAATATTGAATTGGATGGTAGATCGAATGGAAAAAATTAACGCGTTCTATTTGTCAAGGACAAATTGTATATGAATTCATTTCTTGAACAACTTTTGAGCTAAGAAATTGTCTTGTCTAAAACGACCTTTAGACGAGTTTATATAAGACGAGCGTTAAGATTCGTTGGAGAAACCGGGCGTTAAATTTTTAATAATCTATTTTTACCATAAAATACTGATAACCTAAAACGAAAGTTTATTTTAAAATTTCGGTACTTTCACCCAAATTCTCGGTTGGATTTCGCGAATTTTCAAGACTACTTCCAAATTCATAATATTCTAGTCGAAAAGCGTTCGCTGTAAAAGTATATAGCTTCACCACAATGTATAATACATTTGAAATACACGTGCAATTTAACTGCCAATTTATTGTTATACATGAGTTGTTAATTCAATTGTCTGGAAAGGCTTCCATAGCACGGACTTAATTTAAATCTACTACTACTACTAAACTAGTCAAAAATATAGTTGCTAACTATTGAAAAGATTACAATGAAATTACTGCTGAAATTTGCGTAATAAAATTGAAAGTATACCAGGATATATGCGCGTCGACAATAAAAAAAATATATGTCAAAAAACTCATTGCAAATAATCGGTAAATGATTTATGTAAATTTATCCACGGGGGTGGACTATTCTACATTTTATGTATTTATGAATATATTGACTCCTGTTTTATAGAGTGTTATAATGTTTGTCATAACTCCCGGGCATAAAATATTTTCCAACAAACTGTTCCATATAAAAATAATATTCTCAAAATCCGGCGGCATTGGATATCAATCAGAATTATGCAGGGATGCTGGGCCAACAATAATTACAGGTATTATATCTTTCCACGGAGAAATATTGGACTATATATATATATATATATATATATATATATATATATATATATATATATATATAATGACTATTGGTATAACAGGACTATTGATATAATAATAATAATAAATTATGATGCCACAATAAATAAAATTATAAATAAAAATAATTACATGTACGAAAACAATTATTTTTCGTGAATATTTACCATATTATTATGAATCTAGTTACTGGAATAATAACAATAATATACCTGCATACATTGATAGGGCGATTGTTATAATACGATTTAAAATATAAAACAATTGAAACAACAAATTTATTGATATACATTTAAAAATGTATGTATGTTATTGATAGCTTGGCCATATAATAATAACTAGACAATGGCGCTGCTCATGTAAGTTTCAAGTTTTAAACAACATTTAAACATTTTAACATTTCATCATTCTAAACATGAATATATCCCCAGAGTTATAAATGCAGAAGGCAATGAAAAATTTGCTAAATATAATCGAACATGAAAGTGTTCATTCACTCAGCACCGTTACAAGTATCATCGGATAAACTAAATTCGGGACGTATATTTAACTAGAATAGTTCCTGGTAATATATGCGGATGGTGGAGCGACTATCAAGCCGGTTGTTACACATGATAAGTCCTATAGCTCTTATGTTCGTCGATTGTTCGTATTCACCACGATTATTTCTATTAGCTATGAAGCTTTATATTTATTATTATTATTATATTTTTTATACATATACATATACATATACATATAATATATATATATATATATATATATATATATATATATATATATATATATATATATATATATATATACACATATACATATACACATACACATACATATACATATACAAAAAAACAAGAAACTAATAAATATAAAATTAAAATAACATTTTGGATTTCTCCCGTTATTCAGTGACCATTTCCTGGTTCCATGTTTGCGGTCCCTGCTGTTGAAGATTCTCAGGTATCTCGTTCATCTTTGTTCATTCCGTACATGTTATTTTTCAAGTAAAAGCTCTTTTAATTTTCCTTTGAAGCTTTTTTTTATATTAATTTTTTTGATTCTTCATCAAGGGCATAATTTCTATGATAATCATATGTAAGTAATATTTACAACTAGTCTATCATTATTCAAATATGAACGGCGTAAGTTTCTGAATTTAATATCCCTATGCAATAGTATATTTTGCATTTCCAGCCGTACAAAGAGGTTATATAGTTATTTACCAACCGACACAAAAAGAGTTACAAATATTAAACAACTTGTCGTAAAAATAAATTCGCGTGACATTCATATGGATAAGGATTTCCTCGTGACATATTACTTTAAATGTAAACAACAATAAATTATAGCCACAAATTCATTTGTCTACCTACTTTATGTTTCATGTTTAAGAGTAAAAACGACGCACAATGGGAGACAGCACATGTGTTTTACATTTTGTAAATTTAGTGCTATAAAATTGCGAGGCTCCGACCGAAAATGAGATATTGCATCTAATGGACCAGGAAAACAATAGCTGTAAAAATGGTCGACTATAAATTTTGCAGCAAAAAGTCCACGTAGCCGCATTATCATGTATGAATTAGCGCTGGATACACGCAATGCGGCTGTAATAATAATCTTGGAAGCATTACAATTAATTACTAGTATTGCATACTCGACAGATGTAGAATCATTTGTTTCAGCTGTTTGAATAACGCTAGAGAATTGTGCTGCAGGGGTTCAAACTTCTTACCTGTGTGAGATATTGCTCATTATTAATACGTGCGCAAGTGTTATTATTCAGTTACTCAATTTGCACCGCAGTGCAACATTGATTAGCAATGCACCTTTGTAACATGCACACACTTACTTTACAGTTGTATCAAATCAAATGTTGCCGAAAGTTACTTCGTATCACAGTTCACAATTGTGGCATACATAATGAAACTATATAATTCTCATAATAAAGTTTAATGCAGCCAGAAATTCCAATTTAAATGTAAAGTATATTATAAAGTTAGATTATAATGCATGTGTGATTATAATATAATATGATTTTATAAAAATAAATAAATAAGTTTAGTAGTAATAAATAAAACGATTTGTTTTTTACCTATCTATTTATTATTAACTTCAGGCATATTATTATTGTTGTCCTGTAATTGGTTTTTGTTTCTGAATGACAATAAAGCTTATTATTATTATTATTATTATCACTTATTTATTGCTATTATTATATTTTCGATTACGCTCTAGTCATTATCACGCTATTCCTATGACTGAAGAACTGTGTAAAGTATCAATCTTTTTGTAGTAGTAATATTATAATTCATTATACATTTTAATTATCTAGTTGCCTTTTACCTTTAGGTGTAGGCCCTAAAGGTAAAAGGCAACTAGATATATATATATATATATATATATATATATATATAAATGATAATAAAAACTAGTTAATATTAATAATCGTTATACATGACGATTACATTATTAACGCTTTCTTAACCATGCTACGTGGTATTCAATATAACTATTGTGGTTGCTGCAAAGATCTGTATAGATTAGGAGTGGCCAGGGTCCCACACGGTTTTGTCGAAATTGTCAATTCACGTACGTGTCCAACCAGAAGATTTCCCGTAGGATTTTTTACAGATATATGGTCCCAACACAGACACTCATTTATTTTGAACTGGAATTTACAACACACCGCGATTTACATTTATGAAGATTGTACTAAATTTAGGTTTAGTGTCATTGCAATACGCATTAATACGAACACAAAAACAGAATTAGTAATATTGAATTGAATCGGCGTCTACTTTGTGATAATTCATTATAATAAATAAATAAAACGAATTTTTCTTTGTTTTTTATCACTTGTTTATTACTGTTTGCGAATATTTTCGGCTACGCTCTAGCCATTATCATCGGATTAGCTTGATAATGGCTAGAGCGTAGCCGAAAATATTCGCAAACAGTAATAAACAAGTGATAAAAAACAAAGAAAAATTCGTTTTATTTATTTAGAATTAGTAATTATATAAATGTGAATTAACCACATAGCAATCTATATTTCGTCGCTTAAGCAGCAACACCAATCATATATCATTGTATTCGAGCTTGACACGAGAGTGAAAATGTGTAAAATGTTTATGTTTATTCGGAAAGTCGTGACACCAGATATTTAAAGCTCTGGTTTTAATTTTTTACATTCGAACTAAATATCGTCGCAACACCACAAATCTAGAATAAGTCGTCCATTTTTATTTTTATTGCCTATCGTTTATTTATTTGAGCCAGGAGCAATTTAATTACTCTAATAAGCATTTTTTAATCAGTTTTTCTCTCTTCTGTGAACCTCGAATGTTTAGATGTGTGGTGTTATTGCTTAGGCGACGATACGTAGATTTGGATCTTGTTAGATCTCATCAGTGTAGCTCAGCTAGTGAGGATGAATTCACATGAATTAGAGAACGTATAAACTTATATTAATTATATTCCAGAGCTTAAATATCAGTTTATGCTGCCACAGAATAAGAAATAACAGATAAAATAAGGATTGTTGTAAACATTGAGCATTTTTTTTCAAATCCATATCATTTGCGCGACTTGGTCAAAAATAATAATTTACGTTACAACATATATTATACAACAACGCCTATAAAAATAATTTAAAAAAAAATATAGATATATATTATAGTCGGCAAGACATAAACAAAGGATTCCTCAAAATTTGGATGTTTTAGTCTCCCCAATTGGCCAATATAGACCGATCTTAGAGGCAAACTTCACGCCGGTGCAATTGTCTGCATATGTACTATAATCCTAAATGGTCTCCGTGTAAATTAATAAGTAAATAAATAAGTAAATAAATAAGTAAATAAATAAGTAAATAAATAAGTAAATAAATAAGTAAATAAATAAGTAAATAAACAAATAAATAAATAAATAAATTATTAAATAAATAAATTATTATATACACGTAAACCATTTTTGTAAGTAACGTGTATATAACATCAAGACTGTTTATATACACGTAAACCTTTTTTTTGTAAAATGTATTTAACATCAAGACAGCTTTTACATCAAAACCTTACTACTTCGAGTCGTAGTGAGTAGCCGTACAAAATATGACATTATTTAAAATAACAAAATGAATATTTATTGTATTGTCACGGTCTCCATAATTTTTATCAAATACATTATTTTTAAAATTGAAGGTTTTAAATTGCAAAATATTATGACCAATCAGTTAATAACTCCATATTATAAGTAATAAATGTTGCTATCCCTCTAAATATGTATAATTGAGACACATGATTCTATTGATGTGTGTGTATCTGTTTACATATTCTCAATTGAAATGGGATAAAGGAGAAATCCGAGTTTTATCTCCATTGATTTATTTCTACGGCTTGAAACTGATAACCCCCCTAGTCTGTTTTCTGACCTCTTAATAGTAAACGTTCCATTCCGAGCATTCTTAACGGAGAGCATGGGGGCGTGAAAGAATTCACTTCGGTATTTCTTCCTCTGTGATCTGAGATATTAATATACATTTTCAATATTTCACTTGCCATATTTGCGCGTCAGATATTTTCAATAGAACACAATTTGGATATAATAGAAAATATATTTCACAAAAGCGGGTATACATTGGAGTTACGGGTTAATAATCTTATTTATTTTGCTTTAATTTAAGCAGTAATAAGGTGGGTATATACTGACATACAAATAGAAATAAATAATACAATAACAAATAAGAAGGCTTTATTCACAACAACATTACATATACTTCTATACACTTATTTTACTAATTGGATTAGTTAGGTGTTGAGAACGACCCGCGGTCTTTCTGCCTTCTTATTTCTTATTGTATTGTTGTTCTTATATCTAATGTTGTTGTGAATAAAGATATATATATATATATATATATATATATATATATATATAAATATTTATATAGAAATAAGACACTTGAAATTAATAAATAAATAAATAAATAAAAATTATTTTGGTCATTTATACACATACGATTTATTTCTTAAAAAAAAAACTTCTATCTTTATAGGGCTATCAGTCGTGAGGCTTTTCCGTCGGTCAAGGGAGAAACTCAGAGTAGTTTAATCACCCGGTATTTACCTTAACTTCACAGAAAACCTCTGAAAAATTGTGAAAGGTGATTCGCGAAAATTCGTTCCCCGCTGGGGATCGAACTCAGGCTCCCTTATGCTCAGTAAGAGACGGACGACGCCTCTAACCACTCGGCCACTGAGCTGGGTGATTTACTTCTTATTATTTATTTTATCACATAAAACAATCTAATTTAAAAATCCTTGTATAATAGATGCATTCGTTCGTATTTTATTTATTATTCTTAGTTAATAAATGCGACAATCAATACCACTAGCATTTACGACTACTACCATTTAAAATCCCCCATAGCACAAATTGTTGGGGAAGTAATGCCATATGGTAAATATGAATGTAGGAATGTTTTTTACGGCGTCACAAATTTGATACAAGTCATAATACTACGTTTTTCTGCAGCAAAAAATAATACAACACGAATATGGTAGAGTTGTTTTAAAAACTTGAAATATTTTTTTACTTGTACCACTTTTGCCGCAAGGACGGGAATTCTGTGGTTTTTTTTTTAATTAGGCATGTATCATCGACTGCTGAATATAGGCCTCTTCTTTCCATGCTTTCCTGTCTTGTGCTCTTCTTATCCATTGTCTTCCTGCCACTTTTCTGATTTCGTCCTCCCATCGCATTTGTGGTCTTCTACCTCTCTGTGTTCTTCCTGGTCTCTACTGAATTGTTTTGTATGTCCATCTTTCTGTATTTGTATTTTGTCTTGCGATTTGCCTAGCTTACCTCCATTTTTTGACCCGCAATACGCTTCATGATGTCCGCTACTTGTATTCTTTCTCGAATTTTTGTATTCCTAATTCGATTTTTTATTGATATTCCCTAGCATGGTATTTTCCATAGATATTTGTGTTGTTTTTATCTTTTGAGCGGTTTTCTTTGTAATGGCCATTATTTTCAGTCCATAGGTGTATACAGGTAGTATACATGTATCGTACTTTACTTTTTAGGCTTATGGGAATGCTTTTATCTTTAAGTATAAAGCTCAATTTTCCGAAGGCGGTGCACGCAAGTTGTATCCGATGTGTTATTTCTACCTTTTGGTTTTCTTTACCAAGTTTAATTGTGTGGCTAAGATATATCTTGAATACATCTACATCTATAGATGTAGCTTGTAACATTTTCTATTGTTATCTATCTGTTATCTATGGCGATGTTATTCGGGTCGTTGCTCATTATTTTTATATTATTTAATTTAGGTACATGATTAGACCTAGTTGTTGTGATTTTTCATTTAGTTCCGTAAATATGGTGTTTATTTCTTGGATGTTATTACTTATTTCATACTATTTCATCAGCGAATCTTAGGTGGTTTATAGATTCGCCGTCATTATGAACTCTATGCTGTTTGACATTTTCGAGTGCCAGTGGAAATAGTTTTGGCGACATTGTATCCCCATGCCTGCCTAACTCATCTGCCTAGGTATATTATATGTATATTATATATATATATATATATATATATATATATATATATATATATGTATATATATATATATATATATATATATATATATGTATATATATATATATATATATATATATATATATATATATGTATATATTCGGCCGAATAATTACCGGTATAAGTAGTCCCTCTTGCCAGCCAACAGCATCGGGTGGAGTAGCTGGCAGGAATGGGGCAATTTCTTGCCCCGGGAGGGAGAAATCACTGCCAAAGGCGGATGAACCGACAAACTGGTCAACGACGTGAAAGAAACTACCGCACAAAAGGTCTCTAAGACATCCCTAGTACAATCATCATTATGACGGACAAAACCAAAACGGTCCCGAGTATCGGCGTAGGACAGGGGTGCAAGGGTCCAAAATAAAGAAGAACTGTACACTACAGCATGAAAACACAACGAAAAAGACTAAATCAATAGGAATAGGCACATGAAAGTGCATATGAAGATGGAAAGATCCACAACATTGTACAAGAAATGAATAGGATGAAGGTAGAAATCATGGGCATAAGTGAGATGCGTTGGGTGTAGTACAGTACTTGATCACTTCATTTACTACGCTGATAACAACGACAAACAACATCGAAATGGGGTAGCCATCATAGTAACCCGAGAAATCAAAAGCTGGATAGTTCTGGATAGTTAGCTGAGGGTAGCATAGCTACAGACACTTAGGACTCAAATTGAGCCCATTGTGAAGCCAAAAGTCAAAAGCTCAGTAAAAAATGTAATATTCCAATCAGATAGAGTCATAATGGTTTAACTGGAAGCAAAACCATTTAACATAAACATACAAGTTTACTTTCCAACTACAGACAAGAACGATACAGAGGTAGAAGAACTATATGAGTAGATAGAGCATGCCCTAAAATCAACCACGAAAAACGAAGCAACACTGGTAATGGGAGATCTTAATGCTAAAGTTGGACAAGAAAAAGAAGACAAGATAATCGGAGCTTATGTACCTGGGTCACGGAACGATAGAGGCGATCGATTTGTCCAATTCTGTAGAGAAAAAGAACTTGTAATAACAAATACGCTATATAAACTTCCACAGAGGCGTCTATATACTTGGACATCACCAGCAAATACAACTCAAAAAATAGTGAGAAACCAAACTGATTACATAACTATCAATCAGAGATTTCGAAACAGCATAACATCTGCAAAAACATGTCCGGGATATTTCTAAAAATTATTCACAACCGTATATACCGACAATGCGAAGACCATATTGAAAAGACGCAATTTGGTTTCAGGAATGCGTTAGGTACCAGATAAGCACTATTTGCGTTCAATGTATTAGTCCAGAGATGCAGAGATGTTAACTGCGATGTACACTTGTGCTTTATAGATTTCAGCAAAGCGTTCGATCGAGTAAAACACGAAGAATTGCTTAAAATACTCAAGACCACTGGAGCCGACGACAAAAACATTCGCATAATAGCAAATCTCTACTGGCAACAGAAGTACGAGTGAGAAACCAAAACATGGTAAGTATCCAAATCGGCAGAGGTGTTGTTATTTTGCCAACCTTGTTTAACATATACTCGGAAGAAATATTTAAGGAGGCGCTGGATGGTGTGGAGGAAGGAATATCGCTCAACGGCGAGATAATTAACAACTTAAGATATTCTGTCATATTGGCGAGTACGGCGCAAGGACTTCAGCTGATGATGCATAAGATCAAATTAGTCAGCGAGAACTACGGAATCGATCTTAATCTCAAGAAAATATATATGCTTGTCAGTAAAGATAATCCATCACAGCAGACGATACTTCTTAACAACAAGATCATTGGCCCAGTAATAAACTCACTCCGTAGAAATCAAATACAGGATAGAAAGAGCGAGAGCGACATTTGTTCAGATCAGAAAAGTTTTCAACAGTTCCGACTTGAGCCTGCAACTTAAGATCAGAATGCTGCGTTGCTATGTTTTCTCAACACTAATGTACGGCGTCGAATTCTGGACTTTATCAACAAATACAGATAAAAAACTGGGCCTTCGAATTATGGGCATTTCGTTGTGTCCTAAATAACTCATAGAAAAAGCACATTAGTAACGAGGAGGTTCTTCAGACAATGGGCAAGGGACGCGAAGTATTGACCACTGTGAAGGTTAGGAAATTGGAATACCTCGGGCACGTAATGAGACATAGTGATAGGTACAGAATACTCCAACTGATTCTGGATTCCTTCCAGGTCGTGGGAAGAAGAGGCTTAGGAAGACGACGAATTTCCTGGCTAAAAAATCTACCCCAGTGGTTTGGCATGACATCCCTGCAACTTTTTCGTAGTGCAGTAGACAAGGTGCAGATCGTGAAGATGAGCAAGCAGGCATCCGAAAGAGCCTCGGAACTCCTGATATATTGCTTTGTTACATCTGGCATTCGTAGGTTACCAGAATGCCTTGGACAGCATCAAAGCCTATATGTTTCTGATAATCATGGAATTTCTCGAATTGATTCTATCCCAGATTTTGATGCTGTGCAAGGCTTTGTGGTAACCTACGAATGCCAGATGTAACGAAGCAATATGTCCTGTTGCATTCTCTATAATTGAACGTAGAGTTTGTAGGTGATCAGAAGTTCCGACCCCTTTCTGAAGCCTGTCTGCTCAACTGGCTGATATAGACCTATATATTGGTATGGATATTATAAATGTTTGTAATTCGGGAATTCTATATATAGAATATATATTCTATAGTACTATATAGTATATATATATATATATCTATATATCCAAGAAAATTACCTAACGACCATTTATAACCGTAATATATACCATAGATATTTTATACATGAATAAAATATCTATAGTATATATAACGAATTTTTCTCAACCATTATTTAAACATAACTTGTTCAGGAATAAATTCTACACTTTTTATGAATTAGTAAAAGTTTCAATTGTAATTTCTCGACAGTTAGTTTTATAACTTTTAATTTATTCCGGTTGTAAAGAAATGTCCCTTTATTATTAAAAGATCTATATCAAGTTTTAATGATTATAAACCTGCAGCTTTGGTATTTGCTTTACTTCATTTCATGGAATAGCATAAAATATGCAATCTTTTGGGTGATAACTATTATTATTGATCATTAGTTTAACAATATTTAATGAAAAGGATTAACTATATAATTAATGACAAAATTGTTGAAAATATCATGAAAATTGCATGAAGTTTTTTATTTAAAACGTAAAATTGCGGTCGTAAACCTAAAGATTCAACAGCTTCTTTCATTATCGGTTTAGTAAAATGTTTGATATTCAGATCAAAAATGGAATATGCATGCGTTATATGGTCGTTAGAATATGATAAATATAAAATTCAATTATAATTACAAAGAATTTAGTTGAAATTTCTCTACTTAAAACACACCGTGTATATCCGTGTAGGGGTTTCCACGTGATGAACTACCATTCAGTTTCAAATCTCTTGAAAAAATGAGAATAATAAATATGATAGCGTATTCATATAAGTTATTAACTAATAAGATAGATGATAAACTGCTCTTGTCATTATTTAAGGCGAATCTTCGAAAATGTCGTTCGAGGATTCCAGCTGAAAATCTATCCCAAAAACGCATAGTGAGATTAACGAAACTGCTTCTACTTTTTTGCGGGGTGTACAAGCCGTCGCCCCAGGAAAAACCGGAGGAGTGTGCACCGAGAAATACATTTATTTCGAAATAATGGAGCATTTTATGATAAATTGCGCGGATGACTATACATTATACTACTGTACTTAAGCATTATCAAATTGTATTGATCAAAACCTGAAATATGAAACTACAATCTCTTGGAGGAACTTCTTTTGAATTTTGATTACAAATCGGAGTAAATATATACTTTTCTGAAGCAAATATTGACTACTTTTGCATATTTTTACAACTATTTCGAGCCAAAAAAATAACATTTTCGTCCTAACAAAGTATCAAATCATCCTTAGACTTGTGAAATATCCAAAAATATTTTCAGAAAATTATAAACTGTTGACTAGAAAAGTCCGCGCGATTAGGTCAATATTGAACCGTATTTCCGTCTTCCGATATTCGCCTTAATATAACAGTTTCTTCACTAAATACTAGATTTATTTTATGAGACCACTGTGAAAACAAATAGCAGCTAGTATTAGGCGAGTGAAGATGAGTGAAAGAATGGACTATTCAAGCTACTAATGCTACAATGAAGGTAGTAGGTTAACCAAAGAAAAATAGTTTCTGTAATAAACGAATGTATGTATCACACCGATGTAATGAACATAATACTTATGCGTAATTATACTTCTTGTCTAATAAATATTTAATAAAAATTCACCTTGCAACGAGCTATGGGTGGTTATTATGATTACATAAATCTTGTCATAAACGCTGGGTGATAAAAATCCATACAAATAAAATTCCGATTATAATTTTACATATACATATGTAAAGGCTATAGTCACTTACATAATATATACAGTAGCAGCATTCTGGCATCGACCCTCAATGTAGAGGAAAACACAAAAATTCTTAAACAACACACAGGCGTATACGCACAAACCGCGGCCACTTCACTACTGAGCGATGCGCAGAGGACGCTCGGTCGACCGACTGCGACGTCAACAGGCAAAAAACACTGAGATAAGCCGGACTGAAATAGATCGCGTATTAAACCATGAGTAATCTGTTTGTTCGCATAATAAAAAACTATAACACAAAGAAATATAATGAAAATTCAAATTATATATCTTTAATAGTACCTACAACAGAGCCGTTCGGCATATTAAAAATATCAATGTTAATATACGTGCCAAAAACATGCGACAATAAGGATTGAGTGAATGTCATTCAAAATTGTCAAAATAAATAATCAAATGATATTATCAACTGGCATTCAATTGTTGCTTTTGTGGCTTAGCAAGTTGGTGTAAATTAGTTCCTTAATGTCTGCCTTGGAATTCATGGTGGTGGCTATGTTGGAAATATGAAACATTTATATGACATTAACTCAATATTTATATGACAAAATCAATTTGACAAAGACCATCTGATAGCCGTAACATCTTCACTATAATTATAATATCTACAGTTTCGTGCTAGTACTTACACCGAATTTTTTTTTCGTACTTAATAATGAAGCGAGCATGTTGTTAACTCCACTTTCTGTGAGTAGTTCAAATGTTTTCCATTTTTTATATATTTTTTACCAACTATGTTTTCAGTAACCTGAAGAAGAGCAGAATTCGCTCGAAACGTTGTACAGAATAAAGGGCATTTTATAATATCATCGAGGCTTTTTTGACCGCATACCTAAATAATTCTAATTAAAATGTGGTAGGTACTATTAAAGATATATAATTTGAATGTTCATTATATTTCTTTTATTTGTGGGAACGAACAGATTACTCATGGTTTTCTACGCGATCTATTTCAGTCCGGCTTATCTCAATGTTTTTTGCCTGTTGACGTCGCAGTCGGTCGACCGAGCGTCCTCTGCGCATCGCTCAGTAGAGAAGTGGCCGCGGTTTGTGCGTATACGTGTGTGCGTTGTTTAAGAACTTTTGTGTGTTTTCCACATTGAGGGTCCATGCCAGAATGCTGCTACTGTATATATTATGTAAGTGACTATAGCCTTTACATATGTATATATAAGATTATAATCGGAACTTTATTTGTATGGATTTTAATTACCCAGCGTTTATGACAAGATTTATGTAATCATCACAAGAACCCATAGCTCGTTGCAAGGTGAATTTTTATTAAATATTTATTAGACAAATAGTATAATTACGCATTATGTTTATTACATCGCTGTTATACATACATTCGTTTATTACAGAAACTATTTTTCTTTGGTTAACCTACTACCTTCATTGTAGCATTGGTAGCTTGAATAGTCCATTCTTTCACTCCCCTAATACCAGCTGCTTAATTATTACTATAGCTGGACTATCGTTTCTAGTTCTCCTTTGCATCCTCTACATAACAAACTGTCTTTCAGACCCATCGTATATTTAACTAGAGCTGTTTGTTTAACTAGAGCTGTATCCCGTAGGTAGGTTTTAGTACTTGTACAACAAGAGATTATATACGAATTTTCTTACCATCTACCAATACATTTTTTGTATCTCATATTTAACTCTTTTACTTTTCTTTTGACATGTGGTATCTGACTATCTTCCAGACCCATTTTTGGATGACAATTCTAGGATGTTTGTATGTTTGCGCTACTCTGCTCTCGAATAAATGAGTGCGTATTGCATTGAATATATAAGATACAATATTTATATTCCAATATTGAAAGTATATATGATATCGATATAACGTTATTTATCTTTACATGCCTAAATTCAGTTAACTGTAACAATTGTTTCATGCCCCTGCAAACGGGATTCCCGTTTAGAAATCTCCACCCGTACTATAGATAAGGATTGTATTATTTGCTTTTTTTATGGATCCTGCCATAAAAAGCAAATAATATGTTTATCTTTGACGACCCCTGTTTATGTTGCAATTCAGTTTTAATATCAATGTAACTCATATTTGCTTCAATAGATTAATCAATTACAATTCTCTTCTTTATATTGTAGGTCGTCCCATATATGCCATACATTTGTTCTCTTATAATAAATCAAACATCAACGAATATTGTGGCAGTTTATATTACACAAACTTAATATATTGATTTAATTGTAATGGAGAATCAACTGGATTATAAATCTGCTCAATCCATATCCGTTACAAAATTAATTTTCTCTGTGATCGGAAGAAAAATTATACTATTTCCCTACAAAAATTTCATGACATCTAGAATTTTATACTCGTTACTAGATATATATATATATATATATATATATATATATATATATATATATATATATATACTAGATAGCAGCCTTACACCAATAATACGGTAGATAGGCATTCGATTAAATCAAATACTAGATAGTAATTCTCCACTAGTATATTTCCAGTAGTGGTCATTATTGCATGACCATATTTCATAAATAACTTGTCCGTTGAGTTTGAAATAATGTCAATCACTATTTTATTATTACTGGTATCATCATAGCCTTCTAAAAAAAACAGGCCTTTATTTAGCATACCTCTCAAGAAATACAAACATCCCACAATACTAAAAAGACCTTTATTTGGCATATCAGCCCAACCCTTCCCTTTACAAATTCCAGCCGCAAAAAAAACAATACTTTCACAGAAAGAACTAAAAAATAAATAAAAAAAGAATACACATTAACATTTTCTACCCAATAAAATAAACTAAACTCCCTCTGCCCTCGCCAATTTCCTTTCCCACGTCAGCCTCCTGCAGATTTTCACGCCTTTCCCATCCTCTCCTAACCATTCGTTCAGCTTTCTGCATTCTCCCACCCACTCTGCTTTCACTCCCTCACATTCGTTGCTAAGATGCCACCACGTGTCACTCCCCTTCCTACACAGCGCACACGCGGTGTACCCCAGCCCCATCCACACTTTTCTTCCTCGCTCTTCTAACCCACACCTCACTCTTGCCATGCGTTCTTTGTCCTCTCTGCTCCACTCTCCCCTGGCTAAGTAGCTCGGGAGTTTCCCCTGCACTTGCCACTCTACGTAGCCAGGGTTGTATGAGCTCTCAGCCATTCTCACTTGCCTTTCTTGCCACTCAATATCCCTCAGTCTCTCCCTTATCTCAGTTCCTAGGCTACTCCTTTCTCTCAGCTTCTCCTCTACCCACACCTCAGATATACCCACTCTTTCATACATCCTTTCTCTATCCTTCCTCCATCTACTCTCTGTTCTACTCTTACACCTCATCCATACCTCCCGTACCAGTCTTTCCTCGCCCAAATCCTGCAATCTTTCCTAAAACTTCACAACCCTCACACACGATTCCCACCACATACTCATACGACTTGTCTCCTGCAACAGCACTCGGTGTCGACCTTTCGAACCCTAGCAGATTCTTCAGAAACCAACCTTGCTCCCTTTCTATTACCTCCCATTCGCGCAATCCCCACACTTCCACTCCATACAACAATATAGGTTTTACACACGCATCCCAGATCTTGCACGCCAGTACGAGGTTACCACCTCACAAGCTCCCCCA
Source organism: Lordithon lunulatus (assembly GCA_963942505.1). Classification (NCBI taxonomy): domain Eukaryota; kingdom Metazoa; phylum Arthropoda; class Insecta; order Coleoptera; family Staphylinidae; genus Lordithon; species Lordithon lunulatus. Next base: position 42,728,823 of record OZ012671.1, read on the forward strand.
TTTTCTTCACGCAATCCCCCACGCCATTCTTGTTTTCGCCTGCATACACACCACATGCATCCTAAGCCCTCCTCCGCAGTCAAACCAAAAGCCCAAATATTTAAAGCCACTCACTCTCTCAATCAGCCTTTCCTTCCATTTCAGCCCTTCGCCCTTACCCCTCCTGCCCCTATTCCTAAACAACATCCATTTGGTCTTTTTCACATTCACCACTAGCCCCCTCTTATCCAAGTACCTACCCATTATTTCCAACATCTCTTGTATCTCTTCCACTCTCTTGGCCACCAGAACCACGTCATCTGCATACGCCAACATTCACACCTTGGATCTACCCACCACGACCCCTCCTGCCTGTCCTCTCCTCAACACCTCTTCCAACTCGCTCGTGTACAGATTAAACAGGAGGGGGCTCAGCGGGCACCCCTACCTTACTCCCACATTCACCCTAAATTTCTCAGATATTTCTCCATTCACTCTTGCTTTCGCCCATGTCTCTTTATACATCCTTCTCACCCACTCCTCTCCTTCCTCTTCCATACTCAAATCTATCCATACATTCCACCAGTTTCCCCCTAGTCTGAGTCATACGCCGCTTTTAAATCCACAAACACCGCATACACTCTCCCATTGCATTCCAGCGCTTCCTCCACTATTCTCGCCAGCGTGAAAATCTGCTCCCTCGTCCCTCTTCCCCTTCTGAACCCACCCTGGCATTCCGGCAGCAGCCTCTTTTGCTCCACTTCCCTATCCATTCTATTTTTCACCATAGTCATCATCAATACTTATAACCGCTAAAGCAAGAAAAAAAAATACTTAAAAATGAAAATAAAAAGTAACAATCCGCTAAAATACAAATTAGCCTTCTAGAACAGTTTCATTTATTATCCATGCCCACAACGCTAATCATGTCTACTAACATATTTATCATTGTTGAGTTTATAAACGCAGGTGCGTTTATAAACACAAAATTTATTTTAATAAATGTAATTACTTAATTAATTAATTTCAAACTACAAAACTAAATTATAAATGTACTGCGATGTTCAATAAACGTTAGTTTTCACAAATTATACATCTACACTTAAACTTAAATAAAAGCTACTCCGAATGATTATGGCGGAAAGTTTGTTTTATCAACTAAGTGCAGTGTATTTAAACCAAATTCAGAAATTTATAAAGCCACACAAACTTAATATGTAAATACATTATAATATCATTAATGTAATTTAAATCAAAACCTGATTTTTAATAATTTAAATTTACGAAAACTAATTTATTTAATATAACATATAAACATAGACATAGACATTGAGATATTTATTTCCTCTTACAAATATACTTCCTCAGATAAATAATAATAATAATAATATAATTCATTGTTTTAAACTATCCCATATTTTAAAATATTAGGTGCATTATTAAAGAGTATTAGGCCAGTACAGCAGCTGAATTTTATATTATCCGTTTCCTCAGATAAAAAACCTGATTTTTAATAATTTAAATTTACGAAAACTAGTTTATTTAATATAACATATAAACATAGACATATTTATTTCTTCATACAAATATACTTCCTCAGATAAATAATAATAATAATAATATAATTAATTTTTTTAAACTATCCCATATTTTAAAATATTAGGTGCATTATTAAAGAGTATTAGGCCAGTACAACAGCTGAATTTTATATTATCCGTTTTGTTAAATACGAAACTTACTAGCGTCTACCAAGTTTGTAGACATTGCTTTTCCTAATATTGTTTTGAAAACTTTAAAGTATACTGATAAAAACAAAATGAAACTTGCGATTCCCCATGAATATATATGACAGTTTCCAATTTGCTGATTACACATCGTCCGCCATCCATAAAGATTGCTACATTATGCAATGTGTAATAGTATTGCAGCTTTTTTTTTGTACAAACATCCCTAATATTTCAATAGCTCACGCTGCTTAATATATAACAGCAAATTATAATTAGTTTACATGTTTTGTAGAAATATTATTGTAAAAGGGGTGGACTAGGATGGATTAAAAAATATGAACAATAAAACGGGTTTTTACTTTGTTTTTTATCACAATTCAGTTACGCTTTGCAACTAGTTTCGGCTAAGCTCGAAAATGGCTAGAGCTTAGCCGAAACTAGTTGCAAAGTGTAACTGAAGTGTGATAAAAAACAAAGTAAAAAACCGTTTTATTTATCCTTTAAAATGAATTATCACAATTGTAAAGGCGTCTACAATCCAATAGATTGAAAATATGATTTCGAACCCGACTAAGGAAATTCAAGTTTTAAGAATATTAGAGTTACCCAAAAAATGCGGATATTAGTTTAATTAATTAAACTTTTTTGTCTAAATGCCTCGTCCTTCCCAAAAGTTGGTTATCATAATCATAATTTGCACCTTAAGCGCTGACCTTGTGAAAAACTGTCTGAAGTTAGCACCCCTAAGTTTGAATGTTTTTTAAATATTGTCTCATTCGTTTCTCCACGATTATTTGTCCGCGTTTGGCTAACAAACATTTTCGTTTGTCCACCCTTCAAAAAAAGTTATTTCCGAAAAGTCACCACTCCTATGAATTTTTTAATTATTTTCATGCGGAATACGTTTGTCAGCCCTTTTGAAGACGTGGCGTTAACTCCGTAACATTGGCGTAGATTTTTGAGCCAAGATGTTCAAAAACGAATTTTATATGCTCAAATATAAAATTCGTTTTTGAACATCACCGCTCCCTCTGCCCTCGCTACTGTCCTCTCCCACGTCAGCCTCCTGCAGATTTTCACGCCTTCCCCATCCTCGCTTAACCATTCATTCAGCTTTCTACAGTCTCCCACCCACTCTGCTTTCATACCCTCACATTCTTCGCTAAGGTGCCACCACGTGTCGCTTCCCTTACTACATAGCGCACACGCGGTGTACCCCAGACCCATCCACACTTTCCTCCTTCTCTCGTCTGACTCATACCTCGCATTTACCATGCATACCTGCTCTACCCATCCCTGGCTAAGTAACTCGGGAGTTTCCCAAGCAATTGCCACTCTACGTAGCCAGGGTTGTAGGAGCTCTCATTCATTCTAGTCTGCCGTTCTTGCCACTCAATATCTCTCAATCTCTCTGTTACCTCAGTTCCTATGCTTCCCATTTCTCTTTATTTAATATGTTTTCCTTAAAATTGTTTAGAGAAAACTATTCTCCACTTACCGCGATTCGAGAAAAAATGTGCTGTCAATTATCTTAATTGTTGGTAGTTTCAAAATGTATCTTCTACGCCGTTTCTATTGATTAATATTGAATATTATATAAATATTTATTTATTTTTTGATGTTATTATCCTTATAGAAAATTGTTTAATAAATGGATTAGATTTTACTTAAACCGAATCTATACCAAAAATATTTAAAGAGTATGATGCGTTTATGAATTAGTGCCCGTAAATGGGTTAATACGAAATATATATATATATATATATATATATATATATATATATATATATATATATATATATATATATATATATATATATTCTAAAGGAATTCACTATTAAAAATTCAATTCAATATACATTCATTAGTGATTACATTACAAAATACTTAAGAGTGACGTGTAGTTGTTTTCATAAATAGTAATTTGATTTAAGTGGATTACACTCCCCTAGTATTTATGTTGGTGTGAGTTAATAGCTCAAAACACACTAACGCTTCTCTAAATCTTGAACAGGAAACGTGAAATAGCGGATCCATAATAACACCCTCATAATCCCATTTCCCGCTCCAACAACTTTGACAACATAATCCTGAATACAAATTAAATAATGAGATAAAACGTTTAATGCCAAATTTCTTAGCGCTCTGGGCGGTAACTGCCGCAATTGGAGAAGATTGCCGCTTATCGCTTTAGTAAAACACGATTACAATATACATCATATAACAACCCCTTTAAAACAACAAAAAATATGACAGTAACAACTATAATGTCGAAGTTATAAATAAAAAACTTCTATCTTGAAGTGAAGCTTTTCCGCCGGTCAAGGGAGAAGCTCAGTACACTTAAGGTCGTTTTAGACAAGACCATTTCTTAGCTCAAAAGTTGTTCAAGAAATGAATTCATATTTCCTCCTCCCATACAATTTGTCCTTGACAAATAGAACGCGTTATATTTTTCCATTCGATCTACCATCCAATTCAATATTTCAAACAATTTGCTGTATGATACGAGACAATTGATTGACATCTTGACTAACTTTTGAGTCAAGAAATTGTCTTGTCTAAAACGACCTTTAAATGCATATTGTTACAGAACTGCAACATTATTTTTTTAAATGTTCGCTGTCTAATTAAAAACGTTATGTTAAAAGCTGTAATACTTTATAGATATCTGCATACATATGATTCATGATTTTGCAAATAAATTGTGTAGCAAGTGGACGACTGGCGACTGTTGTTTTTATTTAAATTTTATATTTTATTCTTTTTTTTCTCCATACAAATACAGTAAAATTAAAATATTAATTATTATTATTATCTTTATAAAAAAAGGACCTATATTAAATATTGAAGGATATAATAAAGGAAGAATTATTAAAGGACCTATATTTGGCATAACCCTCAAAAAAATGCTCATCAACAAGAATAAGAACAAAAATGCATAAAAATAAATATAAACGTTACAATCTGCAAAAATTATCTTTATATATTAATATATTATATCAATTTTTTTAAACTATGCATTTAAGGGTTATCAACCCTAAAAATATTAATTTATTATTAATTAGCTTCATAATAACCTTTGAAAAACGGTGATTCTACCCGATGGGATTCGAACTCAGGCTCCCCATTGCTCAGTATGAGACGGACTACGCCTCTAACAACTCGGCCACTGAGCTGGGTTCAAAAAACTATTATGTTAGAAATAATCAATAATCCTTAAAGTAAAGTCGGAAAATAAAATAAAAAATTATTTCGTCATATATTATTAATATTCATTGATATTGTCGACTACATTCATTTAAATATTAAAAAATGTATCTATGAAAGCACAGAACTTTTATAACTAAATTAAATGAAAAAGTTATATAAGAGTTTTTAATCTTATATTTAAAAAGTAACGAACTTACTATTAATGAACACCATTTTATATCTTAAGGTATGCAATCAAATGTATATAGTCATCGTATGTTATAGTCAGAGTTTTTGTTTTAAATTTATAATTTTTTAAACAAATGATTTTATATTATCATAAAACTATAATTAATATAAGAATAATTAGTTACATGAATTTCGGAAAAATTAGGCATACATCTGGCCAAAGGACGAAAGCCGACGAGCAATTACATATGCCTTTTTAGCAGAATATTATAGAAAGACCCAGTTCAGTGGCCGAGTGGTTAGAGGTGTCGTCCGTCTCGTACTGAGCATTGGGGAGCCTGAGTACGATCCCCAGCGGGGAGCGAATTTTCGCGAATCATCTTTCATAGTTTTTCAGAAGTTTTCTGTGAAGTTAAGGTAAATATACTCCTCTGAGCTTCTCCCTTGACCGGCGGAAAAGCCTCACGGCTGATAGCCCTATAAAGATAGAAGTTTTCTTTATTATGGAAAGTGATTTTCAAGTTTGCTGTTAATCTTGATATTTCAAATTAAATAATCAACGTATATCCAATTATAAGTTGAAGCAGAATTTTCAATATTGTATGTAATTTGTAAAGATGCAATCAAATATATGGGAAAATAGGTAATGGGAAAAATTATTAGTGCATATATTTTCAATTATACGTTACATTCATGTTTGTAAACATTTTAATTCTTTATGTTACCTCTCTGGATGAGTGCCAAATTAAATTTTCTATAAGTTGCATTCTGGCATGCCGGAATATGAACACGAGTTATTGTTGCGCTATTTGAAAATAAATTGTAGTCATATTATTTTTTAAGGCAATATATCATCGAACGCGTATAAATTTTCAACATGTCATACATTTTAGTATCAAAAATAAATATTATAAATACTTCTCTATCACCTACTTTAATTATAAATCAGCGTAATTGTATGTAATTCATTGTGTAATTCATTGTAAAATGATAATATCTTTAATTTGTTATTAATAATGATAACATTGACACCAGAAGGTTTGAATTATAAAAATAAACTTGGTTGATTTATATGAATCCCGTAAATAAAAAAATAATGCAACCAGTATATTTTGTATAAATTTAATATAATATTAATTTTGGTAATAATTTTGATATTATATTAACCGCATGTGTTTTGAATAATAAAAATAATAATGTTTGATATATACAAATTCTACAATTGTCATTTAAACGAAGAATAAGGCTATTCGTGAAATAAGTTTTACATATTGATGCCAATATCTCAAACTTATCCACGAATAGTCTTATTCTCCAGTTAATGTCAATTGTAGAATCGGGCCTAAAGCCTTGGTTTCCTAGGAAGCGGTGTCGACAAAAACGGCCGTATTTCACTTTATTTTGACGTCACACATTTTTTTTACGTATATTTAAATAAATCTGGTAATCCAGAGAGCGGTATACTTCAAAGTATTGGGAAAATGTCATGAATTACACTGAAATCTGGTGAGTTATTCAATTACATGTACTTAAAACGCATCTTGTAATATGTAAATGACTTCAAACACGGCCGTTTTTATCGTCACCGTCACCGTCACTTGCTAAGAAACCAGAACGTAAGTAAAGTAAGTTTTATACTCATTTAATACAGTAATAATTGTAATTTATACCATTTTTAATATATCTAATTTCATTATGATTGCACGAAATATAATCCGTTTGTTTGATTGCTTTAGTATACATTATTAGTATACATTATTAGTATACATTATTAGTATACATTATTAATATACATTATTAATATACATTATTAGTATACATTATTAGTATCTGGATTGTTAGTATACAAAACTATAATAAAACGAAATAAATCGCTCCCATAAAGAGCATCCCCCACTTTTATCAAACGTCGAAGGGAGTTCACTCATCAATTTGTAAAACTGCAGCCGTACATGGTAACTTGGAGGGCAAGTCACGTTCATAAAGATCGCCGCCGTTACACACGTAATGACCCAGTAATTTACCCATGGCACGTACGAATAACGTACGATAATAAAAGAATGGCGGTTGCTGAGGATAATAACAATTATACTTTTGTAAACATAAAATCGCTGTGGGCTATAATTACTTGCATACTGAATAAATCATGAGAATTGTATATAAATATATAAAGCATAACAATTTGCTTAATATAGAATTTAGTTAGTATAGTTTTTTGAAATCAATATATTTTTAATAAAACCTTCTACAGTTTATTCAGTGCACGCAAGCTATAAATTACTAAACAATAAATTATCAATTTCCTCGCGCTGCATGCTTTCAACACAAATTGATGATATAGCATCGTCATCTTATATAATGTGTGAAAACGGCAATTATTTTCAACAAGTTTCCACTAGAAAATGATTTAAAATCGAACCATAATTTTTTTATTGCCAGTTAAATTAATTTTAGTATCTAATAATGGAACATAAATATAGACATTATGTTTATACAAATAATGTATTATTTTAAGTGTATGAATATATAAAATATATGCTGTTATGTATCAAATATGTTTAAAGTTCCTGAACTGCGTAATAAGTCATGAATATTAGTAACTAATAATGAAACATAAATATAGACATTATCACTATACAAATCATTATAAGTGCATGAATATATAAAATATATGATGTTATGTATCAAATATGTTTAAAGTTCCTGAACTGCGTAATAGGTCATGACATGTTTAAAAAATGGTCGCTATTCGGTGTGAGCTTAAAAGATGGCAGATAATTCACAACGCGGGCTATGCATATAAATCTTCTATCTTCTAGGATTATGTTAACGTGATATTTTTTCTTAAGTCAAGTTTCTTTTATATCTTATCTCTCCGAGTTATTTATGTCCTGGAAGGTATATATTCAGCATAGAAATACTTCTCCAAACCGCCCCTTAAATTCAATAAATACACGTTTTATGACTCGGCAGATAAAACGTGACTGGAAGGTGTGCGGCTAATAGTCGTAATTATTGGTTCTTTATTCGACAGTTTTATTTGATTTCATTTGTACGGCAACAATGTGGAAATGCGGGTGAATGATTTGATTGATAAATAGCCCGGAGGCCTATTTTTATTGTTTTTTTTGTGTGTTGGGGCTGACGGACGCCATAAAAAATATATTATATCATTCGGTCAGCCTTTTTCATCTGAATTTCAACCGCTTTTGTGTCTTAGATTGCAAGCTTTACGATATGTCATATTGCGCTTTTAGTGTATTCAATAAAAATGATATCAGCATACTAAAATAATATAATAATATATGGAAACACATAACTGAAGAAATGAAATCTGCGTACTAAAAATATGTGACAATATATATGGAAAAATTTAATCAAAATAATCGGTGTAAATTTAAATATGAATATTGGGGTAGCGTTGTATGCTAAAATCATTTTTATTCCGAATGATATCTTTCGCGCATCTCTACACTTTTGTTTCGTTTGTTGTTTGGTTTCTCAACTCGTGCGTTCGATCTTGGTTTGCTTTTAATTTTGTACCTAAGTAGTTGAATGACATCAATTATTCCTCATGTCTGTAGAAACTGTCGGTTGTTTTGACATATTTCAATCAGCCTTTCTCCCTTATTCTCTCCACACAGGCCAACATATTATCATTTACGCTACGTCCAACTCTAGTGTTAGTAATTCTCTCAATTTACATATTTTCGCGATTTCTTCGCCGACCTGTCCAAAGAAATCTATTTTGTTGTTATAGATGCGTCATCAAATATTGCGTATACATGGAGGATGGTCGCTGGATTCTGATCTATGTTTGTTTAGATTTATCCTGATGATATTTTCATTTATAGCTTGAAAATCTCGTTTTTTTCTGGTGATTCTGTGTACATTTATTGAAACAGTAAATATTGAAGTTTCTATAAGTGACAAAAAACTAGCATGACGCCTTAACCCTCTACCTGGAAGACCAAGTAATTTTTGTTTGAGATTTTATTCCTAGATCGGCTATCTTTTAGGACTTCTTCGCTATGTACTTTTTATATATATTTCCCTAGGGACCGTAGCCTTTAGTGCACTTAGAGCTGCTTTGCTGTCGTTTAGTATTTGGATATGTTTATCCTTAATATTCCGTTCAGCTGAAATTTGAACACACCGTAGCCTTTACTACGACTGAGGTCGTGCCACCGCGCTATCACGTATAATCTTTGCCAACGCACTGCTTCGTGGTTGTCGGCGAGGAGCTGTCTTCCCACTCCCTCGGGTGATCAGGCTGTTCATGACAAACCTTCTTCTTCTTCCAGTGTCTTCTCCTCAGAGGAGGTTGGCGACCATATGTTTGAACTCGTCCCGATCTTGTGCGAGTCGTATTAGTGCTGAAGCATCCTTTATTCCAAACCATTGTCGAAGATTTTATAACCAGGAGAATCTCTTCCTTCCGATTCCTCGTTTAACTTCTATTTTTCCTTCCATGATAATTGCAGGAATTAGTATTTGTCATTTCGGAAGATGTGCTCGAAATATCCTGCTTTTCTGTGTTCCACCGTCGTGACTAATTATTTATCCTTGTCCATTCGCTTGTGTACCTCTGTATTTGTTACTTTATCCATCCACGAGATTTTCAGCCCAGGTGGGCCAAGTTCATCTATCCGTGCTTCCTACGGGCCTACAACCGGACATCCGAAATGACCCTGCGTGTCCACTCCGCCGTTCTGCTCTGGGACGACCACCCAGTCTACCATTCATGACAAACCAATTATCTTTTATTATAATCATGATTGAGGTCATATTCTCCGGCCTTAACTCCTCTATCACTCTTCTAGCCAGCTCGTGCCGCTATGTTGCCAACTTTGGTCACACGAAGATCACATGCTCAGATTCATCGCCCCCCCCCCCCCTCTCTACAGATAGTTCTGGATAGTTGAATGGAGGGTAGCATAGCTACAGACACTTAGGCCTCAAAATGGGCCCATTGTGAAACCTCCCTTTAAGGCTGCTCGTCCCACCAGTCATTTTTGCGTGCGAGCTGCAAAACTCTGGCGGGCCAGGAGTTGCCAATGCTAACCATACTAGGCCAGCACTCTCCTAGTATTAGATGCCTAGTGTTTACTAAAGCTGCGCAGACGCATATTACATGTTCTGCTGTTTCTAGTTCTTCATTGCACCCTCTACATAACGGGCTGTCCTGCAGACCCTTCGTGTGTAAGTGTTTGTGATCGTTTGAGATCGAGTTCTGGTGAGAATATTCCATATCCAGCTCTCGTCTTAGTTTTTGATCCATCAGTATACATAGTTATGTTAGCGCCTTGAGGGATACCATCCATTGTGATGATGGTCTGAAAATGTTTGACAAAATTGTGTTTGAGTAGAATTCTGTCGCACTTACTTTCTATGAGGGGGTCTAGTTTGATAGCTTCACTCAGTATGCTCCTGTGTCTAATGATTCTACCTTTATCATGCCACAGGTTGAGTGAAGATAGCCTTAATGCGGTTTTACTGCAGTCTCCCTTATAAGAAGGTCGAGTGGTTGTAGGCATAACAGTGCTTCAAGAGTTGCCGTGGGCGTTGTTCTCATAGCCCCGGTGATGGCAAGAAACGCCATTCCCTGGATGTGTAATAGCTTTGAGATTGTTGTGACTTGTTCGGTTTTCGATCACCAGATTATTGCACCATCCCACAGTCCTACCACTGCTCCAGACCCATCCACTTGGGGTAGGACCTCAAGGAGTCGTGCCCCGTCAAGACCTGGGACAGGTGTTCAGAGGAGTTTAATCACCCAGTATTTACCTTAACTTCACAGAAAAACCGTGAAAGATGATTCGTGAAAATTCGCCCTGGTGGGGTTCGAACACAACTCCCCAATTCTTAGTACGAAGCGGACGACGCCTCTAACCAGATATATATATATATATATATATATATATATATATATATATATATATATATATATATATAAGATGCCTATATATATTTTTAAAATTATATACCAATTTAATAGTACAAATCCGGCACTAATAAATACACAATTAAATTAAAAAAATAATGAATTCTCCATACTTTTCTGGGTACTCATTTAGGTGGCGAGGCATGCCTCCAATTAAATTATCGATCGTACGTCCTCCATACCTCCTGAATCTGCAAGCGAAGTTAATTCAAGTTATTCGGAGGATGCAGTAAATTGCCCAGGCATCCGCTGATTATATCCTATACATGCTGAATAGGTGACAGATTTTCCGATCGAGCAGACCATTAAATGCCATGAATGATACTGTCTTGTAATAATCTTCTGGAAGTGCATTATCCTGCAGGAAAATGGGTTTTTGTAAACCTTCAATTCAATCTGGATTATTTAGTCTGTTCTACTCAAGCTAGACTAGTAGTGGTTTGTTACAATATTTTTTTTATTATAGCCGTGTAAATAAAACAGTTTGCTGAATTTGTGCTAGCGTTATTATTATTTATTTTCATTGGCGATTGGCTAGGACTTTAAAAGAAATTATGTGTATTTTTATTCACTGCTTAAAATCATGGCAAATGAACCATCATCCCTGGTTCATTTGCCATGATTTTAAGCAGTGATTAAAAATACACATAATTGTAAACCGGAACATGGCGGTGCGGCGTTCCGTTAGTAGATTTGAAGCCGGAATACGTCTGGTATAAACCTTAGCATAATTCACCAAATAATAAGGAAAGCATAAATGCTGCCGACCAGAAAACTTTCTGTGGAAACTGTGTTCCGGCAAAACTTATTTACAAGACAGCCTTTCGGTAACGCTTATTTCCTAGATGGACGTCAGGTTATAAGGAAATTGGCTACATCCATATAATATAAAAATGAAGATAATGTTTTTAAACCGGACGACCTATCATTTATGACTTTTGTACTATCTGTGAATGTCGTAATATTACGAGAATATGGTACGTTGCGGCGTAACTATTGAGAACGCACCGTGAAACGTCATGCTATCGAAATTTAGGCGGGAATTTAAATATAGGGGAAGATAGATCTTCCCCTATATTTAAATTCCCGCCTAAATTTCGATAGTGAGTTTTTCTTTTTGGCCCTTAAATTCATGGTGTGTATTATTTAATATATGTCATAGTAAAATTGCCATAATATGTTTATATGCATTGTTGTTTGAATGATGATAGAATATCAATATCCACACGGTTAGTTAAAAATTAAAAAGATATGAGGAGAGTTAGAGGAGTGACAAAAAGAGAACAGTATGAGGAATGAGGATATAAGAAGAGAACTAAATGTAACACCGACAATAAATTACATAGAGGAAAGACAATTAGGATGGTGGGGACACATAATTAGGATGGCAGAGACAGCTCCAGCCAAAAGAATATGGAGAGCAAACATTAAAAACAAGAAAAAAGGAAGACCAAGACAAAAAAGGTATGAAGCTATATCGGAACTATTAGATACGAAAGGAAAAAACTGGAAGGAAGCACAAGAACTGGCAATTAAAAATAGCACAAGTGATCACCACAACAACTAAATGAAAACTGACAGACGGGATAGCTGACGGACGCTAAACACTCATTATACCTTCCTTCCTTCTTCTTCGAACACTTTCACGCCACTGCTGGCGTATGGGTCTCTTTCTCTGCGTATAGTACTTGCAACTGGTATTACAGGTGGATCTACAGTTTAACGTGGATTCCGAACTACTAGAATACGTGTCGATGAGAATATCATCTACTCTGGACCAGAGAAAGGTGTTTAGCCATGTAACGCTACGCGGCCAATCGGATTAGGGAGTAGGGCATGCGTGTAAGCTGAAAAGTATTTCGCTTTGTGATAATTGAACTCACGATCTTCAGAGCAGTAGTATGATGCCTTACCACTGCGCTATGCTGCCCCTATGTTCTACCTAACATGACGCAATTACATCAACTTCAAAACCATTCTTACTTCGTTGCGCAGAAGAATCGAATATTGTACTATATGGCACCCCATGGTGACAAGTATACTATGAGAAGATAAATAAACAAATGATTGCACGTGCTCAAAGACGTTGGTAAGATAGTTGATTCATAATACGCCGTCGAATGATTGGAAATTCACCTAGTATATTTGTAAACAAATTATAGATGGTTCAAATATTAGTAAGTAAAAGTTAATAAGGAAATTTTACATTAAATTCCATAAATAGACCATCGCCAATATTTCTTATATTTACAAGAACGCTGCGAAAATACATTTTAATAAACCTTTATGTGCCAGCTGTATTGTGTGCAAAGTTCCGTATTTCGTTCATTCTTATGCCATTGTATCTTAGTTCAAGATATTGAACGTGGAACATATTTTTGTACAGTTTGAAAGGATTTATTTTCCAATCGATTAATTTATTCAGAATGTGATATTACTAATTTATCTCTGGATGCCTTAGTGTTTACCTGTTTAATGATAGAGATACCTCCCGGCACTATATATACATATTTTCGTACTGAATAATGAAGCGAGCATTTTATTAACCTCATTTTCTGTGAATAGTTACATTTGTTTCCATTTTTTTATATACAAATTACCAACTATGTTTTCACTAACCTGAAGAAAAACAGAATTTACTCGAATAGTTGTAAAAACGAAATGGCATTTTATAATATCCTCGAACCTTTTTGAACGCATACCCAAATAACTAAAATTAAAACTCCTTATATTTCTGTATATTTACAAAAAAAAAATAATAATTAGATTCTTCCCTCCGTCCTCGCCAGATTTGTGATTGTGATGATTCCTCCTCGGGCTAATAATATCATTCCTTAAGGGGTTATATACCTTTATTTTCTTCAAAAAAATCGTTTTTTTTATTGCTTTATCTGAAAGTAAAACTCTTTGAGAATATTTTACGAAATTTTCATGGAGATCCGAGCAATAGATCGAAAGTTACAGCGTTTCGAAGCGAGGTGCGATGTTTCCTGGAACATCTACTCCATTCTCGACCATTCAAATCGCGTATGTTTGTGACAAATCCCTTATAATCTGTTGTATACGAGCTTTCGAAGCGTTAGCATCGATTATCGATTTTTTTTCTCTGCTGTTTGTTTTGCCGTCTTTTCCCAAAATCATTCCCGAAACTAAATTACACGCTAAACTCGATTATCTCGAAATGGTGTTTTCCAAAAGTGTGTTTGCCGTGATCACGATTGCCGAAAAACTATTTGACCGATCTTCGTTTTTTTTTAATTGTTTGTAATTAACGTTGTCAGTACTTGAACGATTCCTTTTTTATGTATACATTTTTATTTTGCAAATACGAATTTTTTAATAAAATTTGTAGAGCTCAAAACATTGAGTTTTTGGGAAAAACGTTCCCGTATGATGAAAAAACAAAATATTTATTTAAATAATCGTTCAAGTACTAGGACGGTCCCTATACTAGTGAAATTTTTTGGGTTTTATGATTTCAATTGACCTGCTTGACTTTCATGATCACCGCAAGCCTCATCAAAAAAATAGGGTTTCGGGGAAAGGGCAATAACTCCCCCAATTATGAATTTTTTTTTATAAACTAATACTTATTTTTTTCACTGAAAAACGTACTATTAATAAATTATAATTTTGATGTAAAACTTTCCTCAATTTTTCCGCACAAAAAGGTATATAACCCCTTAAGGGTTTGTCTTTTCTATTTTCTGTGTCCTTCTTCATAATTTTATTAAAGTAATGTAGTAACTTTAATACTTATCATTTCTGCTGTTTGAGTACATAATTTACATTCTACCATTGATTAAAGAGTCTTATAGACTTGTAGATGTAATGACTCCTCAATCAACGATTCTACGTACATAAACAAGTGAGCTCTTATAAATATCTTGGCCACGAAATTTCTATGGGTGAATACAACCAAACTCGTGGGATCTATACAAGAATAGGCCTAACTTGGGCTGTCTTTGGAAAGTTGCGCAACATCTTTAAATCAGACATTCTATTGTGCCTAAAAAGAAAAGTGTTCGACCAGTGTGTGCTGCCCGTGCTTAATTAAGGAGCTGAAACACTCACCCTCACTAAGAACACAACAAATACAATATGTATCGCGTAGAGGAAAATGGAGAGTTCGATCTTAGGCATCTTTCTTAGAGAAAGAGTCCCAAATAACATAATAAGGCAGATGCTAGGACCTTTCGTGTAACATTCCTGTGACGTGCTGTATCGCCCAAGTGTTGCGGTCGTGCGCCGCCGGTTATAAGGACCGAGGTAGAATTGTGCGCATCAGGAGCGGCAAATAGAACAAGAGACAATAAGCGCGTAGCAGCACAGAGCGATAAACGAACACAGCTGTTGTTACCTGTATAACTACTATAAAATGAAACTTGGCCGGACTTTCGGACAATCGCTGGACGAAGAAAATACTTCTCGTAGAGATGCCTACCGAAATAGAGGCCACCCACCAACTAGATGGGCCCACGACATCAGAAGGATACAAACCAACTGGATAGAAGTTTCACAAGATTGGCAGAAATGGATAAAATTACGGGACACCTATGTTCAGCAGTGGACGAAATTGGTTGATTGATAATAATAACATAGCTTGTATATTTATTTCAAAAATACTCTCTGCAGGTAGCTCGGATTGAATTTAAATAAAGAAAAAGATAATGATATAAATATACATCCAGTAATGCATTAGATTACTGGATGTATATTTATATCTTTTTGGAAAAGTGTTTCTGTAGAATAATAAATAAATATTATTAAATCCAAATTAAACTAATTCAATTAAAAATTACATTTAATAGTGTATTTACAATTGCCAATCAATAACATACATTGTGAATTGAGCAAACACCGACTGCCATGGAATTGCTCTAATTGCATTTTATTTGCACACATTTTTATGCGCATATTTTCACGATTTATTTTACACATTATTCCGCGCTCCGGTTATTACATTATACATTTTCTCAAATTTTCATTAAATTTATACAACAACATCAAGGTATTGCGATTTTTATGAAGAGCAGTTTATATTAAAAAACTACTGAAACTCGGCGTAGGCATACGTAGGTTCTCCTTTCGGCGAGCTTTTGTCCGTTCTTTATAATTTAAGCAATTGCTGTCAGTTTTCGCTTTTCTTTCTATACAGATTCTATAAGAATATGCATTTCTACTTCAAGACCTAAAGTGCTTAAGTTATACCGGCACACTTTTATAAACGATTTTATTAATTAGTTAAGATTAATAATAAATATAATAATTAAAAATAAAACTAAAACTGTAATTAAAAATTGTTTGAATTATAATCTAAAAATCGTTGTAGACAAGACAATTTCTTGACTCAAAAGTTAGTCAAGATGAGAGACAATCTAAATTATCTCCTATCATACAGCAAATTATTTGAAATATTGAATTGGATGGTAGATCGAATGGAAAAATATAACGCGTTATATTTGTCAAGTACAAATTGTATGGGAGGAGGATATTTGAATTCATTTCTTGAACAACTTTTGAGCTAAGAAATTGTTTTGTCTAAAACGACCTTAGCAAAATGGTGACAAATGCTTTCTTTACACGTAGTGTAGCGTTTCCGGCGTTATTAAATGAATTTCGTACCGAATAAGTTACTGGGGGCCTAGTTCTATGCAAGTGCAATTATAATCTAATTATTATTAAAACAAGATTTCTTCCACTGTAAAAAAAAAATAAGAGCCGAATAGAATATTGTGACATATTCTCGATGAAAAGAAAACGAAATCAACCAATATTAATAAATATAGTTATAATATTAATGTTATTTAACAATATGGGCCAAGGAAAAGGTCTTTTCCACTTCAGCCGAGCCTAATTCCGCACCATCTAGGGATAGGTGAATATTTTCCAGCAGGAATGCTGATGAGTAAAAGTTAAAACCGATAATAATAACAATAATATGTTTATTAAAGTTACTTAAGAAATTGTTTTGTCTAAAACGACCTTAAGTAACTTTAATAAACATATTATTGTTATTATTATCGGTTTTAACTTTTAACTCATCAGCATTGCTGCTGGAAAATAATCACCTATCCCTAGATGGTGCGGGATTGGGCTCGGCTGAAATGGAAAAGATCTTTACCTTGGCCCATATTGTTAAATAACATTAATTGTATAACTATATTTATTAATATTGGTTGA
The DNA here is from genome assembly GCA_963942505.1 of Lordithon lunulatus. Classification (NCBI taxonomy): domain Eukaryota; kingdom Metazoa; phylum Arthropoda; class Insecta; order Coleoptera; family Staphylinidae; genus Lordithon; species Lordithon lunulatus. The sequence continues at coordinate 42,746,037 of OZ012671.1, forward strand.
TTTCGTTTTCGTTTCATCGAGAATATGTCACAATATTCTATTCGGCTCTTAATTTTTTGACAGTGGAAGAAATCTTATTTTAATAATAATTAGATTTCGTCATTATAATTGCACTTGCATAGAACTAGGCCTGTTAATTATTTAAAAGCCCCCCAGTAACTTATTCGGTACGAAATTCATTTAATAACGCCGGAAACGCTACACGACGTGTAAAGCATTTGTCACCATTTTGGACATTATCAGGCAATTAACGGTATAAATTATTAACATTTTAAATTATAAATTTATTATTCACATGCTTATTTTGAAGTATTTTGTTACAAATCTACGTAATGTCGATTAATAGATTACTTATCACCATATTCATTGTTAAACATTTCCTGAAATGGCGTTTATAATCTAAAGATTTATCACTAAAGTATCGCAAATAAGTATATTTGTCGTATGTGGCAACTGCGCTTCTGTTCATCCCACTGGGCATGGTATGCATGAGGTATGCATAAATACCCGTGTTCCAGGCAAAGGAAGACGAAGAAGTAAGAGAGATATAGCTCTCTTACTTACAGGAGGATTAACAAAAACTCAAACAAAGTTTTTGTTTATCCTCAATTTTCCTAGTGATTCATAGACGGCTATTTTGATTTGTAGTTTTACTTTTTTCAACTGGTTTACACGTTGTCCTGGTTCAGAATTCCAATTGAAATCGTTAAAAAATTAAAATGGTACATTTCTACCCCTTCCTCTTTCATCATCCTCAACCTTTTCATATACTCCACAATGTCTGAGTTGGGAACTAAGTCATATAGCATTTACAAATCAACAAACATCGTATATGTCGTCTTTATAAAGCCTATTTATTACTATTGGAAAATGTTTGTCGGTTTAAGTTTTATTTTCACGCTATCGAGAATGGTGGAAGAAGTGCTGGAATGCAATAGAAGAATATATTTCTATTGCATTCCAGCGCTTCTTCCACCATTCTTGATAGCGTGAAAATGAAACTTAAACCGACAAACATTTTCCAATAGTAATAAATAGGCTTTATAAAGACGACATATACGTTAAAATTATAAGATTATAATTGGTGTCGATTGATAAAATGTATGATGATGTATAAAAAATCTTGATATACGGAATTTTAACCTTATTTCAAAATGTTTTAACTCTACCGATCTAATATAATAACGTAGTTTATTTTAGGGCAACATTATCTAGCAAATTAAAGCAAATTGTCGTCTAATAAACTTCCAGCCGTAACACTTGTTACATGGCATTAATAAATATACCAACCCCAACTTGTAATTATACCCACCAGCTCCATATAGATTTCTAATTGTCTCATTTAAAACGCTCGTAAAATGTTAGATATTCCACAATATTAACCATTTCCATTTCAATTTGAATTCAAATGAGCGTTAATGTGCCGCGCTTTAAAAACCCAAGTGGAGAGTTTTCATCTGAAATTAAAGGGAAGTGGATGCGCTAGCTGTAATTAATTCTTATCTTTCGCGCCAAGTTCTGCTATAAATCATTCGCCATCTCAAGTTAAATCAAGCTAAAGATTAATAAATATTAAGTGTTCGTAAATATATGTATACTACTTTTTATACCAAAAAGACATTTATAATAATTCATGTTTATAAATCAATAATTCCAATGTTTCAATTTATATTCATTCTTTTATACGGCACAACATATATCATCGTTTATGTCGTTCGACGGGATATATTACTCGAAATAAAAATATAAAAATCATGCGACGACAACTAATATATCAGTTATTAGTTCATGCGGTTTTTCTTTTACAATTGTTGCATTGAGATCACCCATAATTATTGTTTTATCGTGTTTGTTGAGTTATTTAGTTGTATTTTGCTTAAAATAGGCAATGCTACTCACACAGACCGTCCATGGATATCAGTGCTCCCAAGCGATACTGCAACCAAGCAATACATTAATCGGAGTCATATCTAACATACTCGATGGGATTAGCCTTATCCCACCAGTAATTAATGTCATTGACTAGTATATTGATGTATTTATTATATAACAGAAGTAGGAAGGAAATGTGAAATCTTTACAGTTGATTTGATATTAATATATATATATATATATATATATATATATATATATATATATATATATATATATGTATATATTATATATATATATATATATAATAAGATAATCCGTTGATAATTGAATAACCATTCCATTTTAATGAATTTCTTATATATTTAATACTATTTAAACCTAAATGTAAACAGAATTGATGACTAATCTAATTTTTAATTAAAGTATGTAATCAATACAATTGCCGTCAGCTTTTATAGTAACTGAGCGGTCGCATGGATCATACTATCTACCCTAGCTAATATAATGAAAGCCTGTTTCTGAAGGGATGGTATATTTCCCGCAGCAATATCCGTCCTAAGAAGGGCTTAATAAATTCTGGATATTGAGGAGACCAAAACAAAGCAAGAGATTTACACGTCATAAACTGTGAACGCTGCCTTTAACGTTTCCGGCAATCGCCCATACAAACTATTCGAAGTTCTCAATAGCAAAATCAATTAAAGCAAGGATTTCATCACATGTAAGCTACATAAACTTTCATGCTGTACAGAATTTGTTTTGAGGTAAATAGTATTTATTGCGACCAAAATATTTTGAATATAGATATAACTGAATAAAGCATGGCGAAATCTGTAGAATGTCCTCTATTAATCATAAAAGCATCTAGACATAAATTTTTATGCTGCAAAGAATTTATTTTAAAGTAAATACTCTCCACTCAGACGTTTTCTTCGTAGCACTTAACGCAGATCGTACCAATGTCATTGCGCGGTGCAATTGCATTATCCTTGCAGTTAAATAATGCGCACACAATGCACGTCTGCATCACAACAGTCACATTGTTACGTGAAGCACATTGAATTTTTAACGAGCTCGGCGTATACATTACATGCAGGAGCACCCTTAGAATTTTCATTACACACCCCCATAATAAATTACTAGCATTAAATTTTTAAGTCATTAGTTGGGTTGGTTACGTTTCTAAATTACTGAATGTCTAAAATGTATTAAGGTGGGTTTATACTGACATAAAATAATAAACAATAAATAAAATATTAAATTAGACAGGACGAATTAGTGAATATAAGGAATATTTTGGATTATTTATGCTCACAAAATAAGAATATTTACAAAAATTATATAATCTAAGACGAAAGTTTAACGTCATCTGCTGACACCACATATATCAACAATCCACATCTCTATGGTTGTAACGATCAGCATGTTCAAGCCATCAGGATCACCGAGTAGTGAGTTGGGTTCACACATATTATTTATTATTTTATTATATTCACCATAAACCCATCTTTATTCCTTTTAATTGTGTCAACTACACGTTTTATATTTTATAAGTTTATAGTTCGTAAAATAATTATTTCCAAAGCGTATACTAAATTAAATATAAATATTTAACGGCTTGAATTTTATTCTATCTATCTATATATTTTACACACATATTTTTAACCTACCACAAATTCATATTGATTTTAAAATTGTAAAGCGTAATAGAACATCATCAATCACTCACATAGAATAACAGAAGTTTGGGAACATACATAATTTATAATGTAATACGTTTACAGAATAAATATGTGAACATCACTAAACATACTAAAATTGAGGATAGCTATTTGTAATAGGAAATTCGCAGCAATCTATCTCTTAGCAATCTGTATATCCAGATTTCGATCTTATTAGATCTCATCAGCATAGTTCAGCTAGTGAGGATAAATTCACACAATATCTCGAGAATATACAAAAATGATGATTATATCGTAAATTTTCACTTTTCAATATTCAATATTCGCGGTTCCCTGTCATCATTGGGACCTCCCAATATTTAAAGTAAAAATTTACGCTATACTCAACTTAGTTCTTGTGTTAATAAATGCTATAATTTTTATACTTCAAATCAGATTCTATATTGATATAATGTACAGAATTAGAAATCATCCATGACAGTACCATTTAAAACAGATTATTTTGTTGTTGAAAAACATTTAATTCGTTTTATATATATATATATATATATATATATATATATATATATTATATATATATATATATATATATATATATATATATATATATCTGATATTTGACTAAATAAGAATATATAAAATAAAATAAGGAATCACTAGAAAAGGCTTAGTTTTGACGGTTTCTGTCCATCTATATATTTTATCTATTTGTCTTTTACCTTTTGGTGTAGGCTTCTGTCAATCTAAAATGACTAAAATATTAGTAAATATAGAAGGACATTTTGTATTGTATTGTTAATTGCGAAAAGAATAAGTAAAAATAGCTAATAACAAATTGGTAGGGAATTTCTTATTAATTGTGTTTACTTTTTTTTTCGCAATAATCAATACAATGAAAAATATTCTACCTTTATTCCTTATTTATCTTATACATACTCTATACTTTTAATTTCTGCTGCCTCTTACTTATGCTTATTCATATTTTATTGCTCCCTTATGCCGTTTAGTATATATATATATATATATATATATAGTTTCAAATATAGGCAATAATGGAACTTCATTAGTCTTCATTACCACCTTATTTTTCGCAGATGTTATTCAGGAAATATCGGAGCGTTCTACTATGCAGTCAAATCTCATCATGTACATTGGCGGAAGCTGATGGAAACAAAATGAGCCGTTATGTCTCTATTTCGTGGTTGTACTAGAACGTGCTAAGCTTAAACAATAACTTAGAGCAGTTCTTAATCGCGATCAATGATACGGAATTTGTATGTTTATTTGTGTTTATTATATTTATTATATATTATATTCACGGAGACGTTGCTAAGAGAGAAAGTTATAAGTTCTATTCGTAGACCTTTCATAGGCCTACCACACAATCCTTGAATAGGCTCTGGAAAGTTATGCTTGAAGAAACCTAGATAAACATCATTATAATAAAAGCTGTACAACTACACAACGAACAAACAGCAAGAAATAAAATGGGATGCCAGCTATTCGAAAGCTTTGAAATAACGAAAGGGCTATAGTAAGGATGCTGTGTTTCCCGCATACTATTTAACATCTATATAGACAAACCGTTAAGAGAATGGAGGAGAGCCACAAAATAGATGTCGAATTAAACGATGACACTACGCTGTACACGCTACAATTCGCAGACGATTAGGTTATCCTAGCACAAGATAAAGAAGATCTAGAATTCATAACAAGGAAACTCATAAAAGAATATAATTTATGAGGCCAGCTAGTCAACAAGGACAAGACGAAGTACTTATGTGTGGGAAAGGACACTATATTAGCCCTCCAAGTAGATTATACATCTAACATCTATTTGTACAAAGCTGTAAGAGAATGGAGGGGAGTATGTGACAAAATGGGTATCAAATTAAACGATGACATCATGCTGTACATAGTGTCGTGTATACAGCGTGATCGTCCTAGACAAGATAAAGATGATCTAGAATTCATTTGACAAGGAAACTCCCAAAGGAATACAAATCATGGTGTCTGATAGTCAACTAGAACAAGACGAAGTACTTATGTGTGGGAAAGGACGAAATATCAGCTCTTCAAGTGGACGAAAGCGTTGAAATTGCACTGTACTGAATGTACATACTTGGGTACAAGCTGTAGACCGATAAAGCCAAAAATAGAACAACAGATACACGAAGGAACAAAAATCATCGGCAGCCTAGAATTAATCATTTGGGCTAAAAACATCTCGAAGAAAACAAATGGCTCCTTTTTAATTCTATTCTACAGAGCATTGTCCTATATGGTGGTGATGTGAATTGGTCGAAGAACCATCGATGCCACCAAAATGATGTGTGACGATGTAAAGATCCTGCCGATGACGCCAATACTGAGGGCAGTTGCCAAGTCGATGCCGCCAATGCTGAAGGGAACCACCGCTGGATACCAACTGTTTAACCCTTGGAACGTCGTCGGAAGGAACTGGAAGCGTCGCTGTTACCACCTCAATTACAGAGGACTAAAACTATTGCTGTGTTGTTGAAAGTTGTGGATCTTGTTTGGGTGAAGACTATGATGTGTGTGTGGCTTCTTGGTTGCTCTGCGACTGTCTCGTTGAAGGGTACTCTTGCCACACCTCGTCCTCTTCTGTGTCGTCCTAATCACGCTTTCTAATGGGTTAGTAGGTCATTAGGGTTTCGTTGTGACTTTACAACCTATTGGCTTATCTGCCCAGACAATCGGGCGTCGATTAAGTACACACAACAGTGGCAAATAAGCTGAAAGTTGATCTTAAACTGTTGGTATTAGAAATAGATTTTGGGTGGAAAATCAAGACTGGACAAACTGCCAAATAAGACTAAAAGATATAATAGAAGTTGAATATCAGTTTGGTTCATTATATCTTTTATAGTTAGTAGTTCTGGATAGTTCTGGATGGTTCGCTGGAGGGTAGCATAGCTACAGACATTGTGAAACCTCCCTTTAAGGCTACTCACTCGTCCCACCAGTCAATTTTGCGTGCAAGCTGCAAAACTCTGGCGGGTGAGGAGCTGCTAATGCTCACTCCCCTAGTATTAGATGCCTAGTGTTTACTAAAGCTGGGCAGAGGCATATTACATGCTCTGCTGTTTCTAGTTCTTCTTTGCACCCTCTACATAACGGGCTGTTCACCAGACCCATCGTGTGTAAGTGTTTGTTTAGCCGGCAGTGGCCAGTTAGGATGTTTGTCAATAATTTCAGATTAGTTCTAGATAAGTAAGGCGGGCCGTGGCTGCAATTTTACAAGATTGCCTAATTGCTACCTTTAATTGCCCGGCGTTTCTCGCCATCTTACCTTGTGAAGAGCATGTGTCCTATGCTCTATTTTTTTTTAGAGTACCTGCAGAAAGTATTTCATCCTCTTGGGTTGTTACAGGATGTAAGGATCCCTTCCTGGCAAGTTTATCTGCTATTTCATTCCGCTGTGTAGACATGAATATAGCTCTTTTGACACAAATGTGTTGGCATTTAGTGCATTTAGAGCTGCTTTGCTGTCGGTGAGTATTTGGATATGTTTATCCTTAATATTCCGTGCAGCTAAAATTTGAACACACTTTAGTATTCCTGTTAATTCAGCTTGGAAGACTGACGTGAGTCTTCCAAGTGGTGCACTTATCTTGAGATCGAGTTCTGGTGAGAATATTCCATAGCCAGCTCTCGTCTTAGTTTTGGATCCATTAGTATACATGGTTATGTGGGCGCCTTGTGGGATACCATCCATTGTGATGATGGTCTGAACGTGTTTGACAAAACTGTCTTGGGTAGAATTCTGTCGCACTTACATGAGGGGGTCTCTTTTGATAGCTTAGCTTATAGTTAGTAGTAGTTCTCCACAAAATAGAAAGGAAGCGGTTAGAGTTAGCACTCTAACCGCTTCCTTTCTATGATAGAATGAGTGAAGAGCGGATACCAAAATGTATTAAAAACTGGTCACCAATTGAAAACGGATATAAACGAAGGCCAAAAACAACCTGGATAGACAGGATTATAAAGTGTATATCAGCAAGAATCCTGAGCCATAACGACTAGAAGACAGAGACGACTATGAAAATGGTTTATGGCAATGATGATAATTAAATATCCCATACTTCAGTTTATTCGATTAATTAATAGTGTGGAAGAACATAATCGGTGAGCGAAATATATCGATTGATTAAAAAGAGATTTTTATTGGCCTCGTCGATTTCCCAATAATTGTTCTTTCTTTTATTATTATATTTACTGCCGGTGGAGTTCGTATCGCGTGTTAATGAGTCGCCATATATAATTAATTTCATTATTTCTCATTAAACGAAGTGGTTCAGTAAGAAGACGCCATAAATGCTGGAACGGCATAGAAATAAACTTGTTGAGAAGAGTGGTTGAGATAATACTGAGATTAAAAAGTTGCGGCAAGTGACCTGCCGAGATATAATACTGGCGTCTTCGCTTGTTATTTCGTTATTGTACAACATCAAAATTCCATTTACTACTAAGTGGGTACAGTACATTACTTTTTAATACATGTAATTTTACATATAAATTACATGAGATTAAGTTTTTTAAATTAAAAATTATTTGGAACTTTGTCCAGTCTAGATTTTCTACCCGAAATCTATTTCTACAGTTTTATTTCTCCACGAAATAGAAAGGAAGCGGTTAGAGTGGTAAGGATGAATGAAGAGCGGATACCAAACTATTAAAAACTGGTCACCAATAGAAATAGTAATTTTATATATAAATTACATGAGATTATTTTTTTTTAAATTAAATCAGTATTTTAGTCTGTATTTAATGGTACGTCTGTTTTGATAACATTACATTTTTATGAAGTAAATATCTGGTGCCAACCACAGCAAAAAAGGAAGTATTGTTATTTATAGTCTGGGCATTAAAGGGGCATATCTCAGCATCTTTCGTCCGCAAAGACGTCGAGCAATCCCATGTTGTAAATTTACATTTTCGCTAACGCATGAACGGCAACGGAAGAACGGATAAAGGGTATTAAGCTTTAACCTTACATAACCTACCGTGAAATTATCTCCATCGTGTATGTCAGATTCCATTTCCGTTACAGATCTATTATTTTCATTAAGTTCCCAAACTATTAATCACAAAGGTAAATGCTGAAATAAAACAAGATATAAAAAGATAACCTACACCTTACGGCAGAAGGCATATGATTAAATAATAACAATAAAATAAATAAAAAGATAATTAATAATGAAGAACTAAATGGTAAATATATATTCTTATTTTATACTTATAAAATATGTAAATATAAAATAAACCTGCTATATTTATAGCAATATTAAACGAAAGGTATTATAATAATAATAATAATAATAATAATAATAATAATAATAATAATAATAATAATAATAATAATAATAATAATAATAATAATAATAATAATAATAATAATAATAATAATAATAATAATAATAATAATAATAATAATAATAATAATAATAATAATAATAATAATAATAATAATAATAATAATAATAATAATAATAATAATAATAATAATAATAATAATAATAATAATAATAATAATAATAATAATAATAATAATAATAATAATAATAATAATAATAATAATAATAATAATAATGTGTCTTAAATTTAGTAATACCAAAATAATACATCCGAATAAGTATATACGAATAGCAGCGATATTAAACGAAAGGTATAATAATAATAATAATAATAATAATGTGTCTTATATTTAGTAATACCAAAAGAATACATTCAAAAAAGTATATACTAATAGCACAATTACAATTATTTATTTTACTCTGCGAATAAACTCAACTTAGCTACTCCTTTTACCGGCGGCTATATCTAAAATAACTGGGAAAAAAACTGAACAACACAAGATTATTTGACTGTAACTATAGTCTAATAACACAGGAAAAAGGTTTCAAATATTGTAGTTATAAATTTATGAAAACCAATTATAGCCTGAGGACGCTTTCCATTACATGAAAACGGTGCAATGTACATACTGCAGTTATATTTTGATTTCAATTCATATCCTAAAATATCTATAAATCAATATGATTTAGCGTGGCGAAAACTAGGACCTTTTAATGGGAACAAGAATGATGGTATGGCAAGCTCAAACAAATCCCTGCCAGGGATTCCCTGCTACAGATTTCTCGTATAATTTAATAATATTGATTTAATCTGTAATGAGACAATTTTGTAAACGTCGCGATACTTTTTTAATCGGTCGATTTCGACCAAAAACGAGTTATAAAAATTGTCGATGACGTCATTGCTCATTAAAAAATGGTCGAAAAAAATTGACCATTTCATTAAAAATTGTAAATTTAAATTTAAAAATAGACGTATCCGAGATTTTTTTTTGCAAAAATCATATATATATATATATATATATATATATATATATATATATATATATATAGGTTTTATCGAATTTATTCCATACTTTAAGGACACCCTGTATATATAAACGTATGATAATACCCTCAAGCACAATTTAGTTGTAATTAATATGCAGAAGGTTTTTCGAAAATGTTGTAGAAACATTTATCACGGACCCATGACAGACGGACATTTTCGAGAGATGGTATTCGAATGATAAAACCTACCATGACAGCAAAAATTAGATTAAAGGATAAATAAAACGTTTGACTTTTTTTTTATTCACTTAAGTTATACTTTCCAACTAGTTTCGAGTACGGGTAATGCGTCGCATTGAAATTAAGGTTTTATTACCTCGCAGGCCTCGTTACATTGGGACGGTCAGGAAAACCCACATTTTTTAGAAAACCCAAAACATAAAGAGCAATGGGTTACAATTTCTTCAGTCATCGGAGGAGCTCGAAAATGGCTAGAGCTTAGCCGAAACTAGTTGCAAAGTGTAACTGAAGTGTGATAAAAAACAAAGTAAAAAATCGTTTTATTTATCCTTTAAAATGAATTATCACAAAGTAGACGCCTTAATAATCCAAAAATGAGATTTTTTATTTAAGCACGATTACAATATTTTACCTATACTTCGTATAATTAAGTAAATAGTTCTTTAATTAAAAATTAATTAAAATATAATGAGCTTCACCTTCAATTGGATCAAATATTTATGCTGGTATTCGAGAAAATGTTTTACAGGCGATTAGTTATTTGCTAATGGAATTCGGATTAAAGACTCTGATTGGGTCAATCGGTTTGTTACAGCGCTTGGTGGAGACGGCATTGCATTTCATCCTACTAAAGTCGCACGAATTAGGACTTGTGTGGTCTACCTGACAGCGGTGAGAGACATCAGGGCTAGAATACGAAGCAAAGGTATTATAATTGCATTTATGTGATGGCTGATGCAGTTTCGCAGAATTTCAGATTGCAGTTATAACATGATTTGTAATTGTATCAATAATTAAAGTAAACATGAAAACAAATACTTCCAGTGATAGGGAGAGAGAGATTTAACCTGTACAAATAAAATATTCGCTGAACATTTTAACCCTTCGTCGGGCGTAATCACTTTTCGATACATGACCGGGCGCGTGTATATGACAAATCACTTGCAATTTAATGATTATAACGATACAAATAAATAAAAAGGACATACATATATATATATATATATATATATATATATATATTATTAACAAATAACAAAACAACAACAAAATGAATTCTATAAAAAATATAAAAAATAGCCATTCGTATGTGTAAAAACAATAAATGGTTGTGAGCCCTGTGTGACAGAAAAAGAATAAGACTACCCAACTATTTTTGTAAAACATGTTCCTTCATCATCCTGTTATAATGTGTCAAAATTGTTACAACAGAGAACCAAATCACTCCCCTTCCTACACGCGGTGTACCCCAGCCACATCCACACTTTTCTTCCTCGCTCTTCTGAACCACACCTCGCTCTTGCCATGCATACTTTGTCCTCTCTGCTCCACTCTACACTGGCTAAGTAGCTCGGGAGTTTCCCCTGCACTTGCCACTCTATGTAGCCAGGGTTGTATGAGCTCTCAGCCATTCTCACTTGCCTTTCTTGCCACTCAATAGCCCTCAATCTCTCCCTTATCTCAGTTCCTAGGCTACCCTTTTCTCTCAGCTTCTCCTCTACCCACACCTCAGACATACCCACTCTTTCATACATCCTTTCTCTATCCTTCCTCCATCTACTCTCTGTTCTACTCTTACACCTCATCCATACCTCCCGTACCAGTCTTTCCTCGCCCAAATCCTGCAATCTTTCCTCAAACTTCACAACCCTCACACACGACTCTCACCACATACTCATACGACTTGCCTCCTGTAACAGCACTGCCCTCGGTGTCGACATTTCGTGTCCTAGCAGATTTTTCAGAAACCAACCTTGCTCCCTTTCTATTACCTCCCATTCACGCAATCCCCACACTTCCACTCCAAACAACAATATAGGTTTTACACACGCATCCCAGATCTTGCACGCTATTACGAGGTTACCACCCCACAAGCTTTCGCCTGCATACACTCCACATGCATCCTAAGCCCTCCTCCACAGTCAAACCAAAAGCCCAAATATTTAAAGCCATTCACTCTCTCAATCTGCCTTCCTTTTCAGCCTTTCGCCCTTACCCCTCCTGCCCCTATTCCTAAACAACATCTATTTGGTCTTTTCCACATTCACCACTAGCCCCCTCTTATTCAAGTACCTACCCATTCTTTCCAACATCTCTTGCATCTCTTCCACTCTCTTGGCCACCAGCTCCACGTCATCTGCATACGCCAACATCCACACCTTGGATCTACCTACCACGACCTCTCCTGCCTGTCCTCTCCTCAGCATCTCTTCCAACTCGCTCGTGTACAGATTAATCAGGAGGGGGCTCAGCGGGCACCCCTGCCTTACTCCCACATTCACCCTAAATTTCTCAGATATTTCTCCATTCACTCTTGCTTTCGCCCACGTCTCTTTATACATCCTTCTCACCCACTCCACTCCTTCCTCTTCCATACCCAATCTATCCATACATTCCACCAGTTTCCCCCTAGGAACTGAGTCATACGCCGCTTTTAAATCCACAAACATCGCATACACTCTCCTTTTGCATTTCAGCGCTTCCTCCACCATTCTTGCCAGCGGGAAAATCTGCTCCCTAGTCCCCTCTGAACCCACCCTGGCATTCCGGCAGCAGCCCCTTTTGCTCCACTTCCCTATCCATTCTATATCTACTCTATGTATTTTTACACAGAAATCACACACCAAATCGCAAATATTGAATTAGGTCCTCGAATCGTTAAAATGCGGGAAACGAATTTAAATTATTCGATCCCCATATTATGCTCCGTCCCCACGATGCGACTTTTTAAGATGCGTTTTATTTCCATCAGGAATAAAAGTCTTAACAAATTAAACAATACGCTCACTGAATAAGATGAGTTATCTCCTTACATGCCTGTCCGCATGAGTAGCCCGCTTCCGTTTAGCGCCATGTATGACGCTAACAAAGAAATAAATCAAAAACCGTCCGCAGCATACGCAATCGCATCGGCTGACAGAGGCGTTACTCCATGTTGATTCAAGAATCAAGTGATCAAACAGTTACTACGTTTGCATGGGTGTCGACTCGAAATAATTCCCGCGTTTCCGTTCGTGCTTATCCCAAATAATCCACAGTTGTGGTGTGGGTTTCGTATCGTCTGAAATTTGCAGGATATAATTATTATTGTGCCACAGATTTTTTATTTTATTCTCGGTACGTAGTAAAATATGGAGACAGATTTGAATATTTATTAAATTACATTCCAAATAGTAAATAAATATATCGTAATATGCATCAAACAAGCACAATTATGATTCTGTTACATTAGTAACGCTTATGAAGACATAATAACTGCATGTATTCATCGAGATCGACCTAAGTCAAGAAAGACACGTTCTGTTGTTTTAAAATCAATTATTATCGTCAATTGTAAACCAATCGGCGAAATCAAATAAACTGGATTTGATTTGATTCGATTTCAAGAAGTGGCCTCTGCAAATGGTCAACTCATTCTTGCGAATTGACTTCGACGTATTTTGCCCCGTAACATGGCCACCGAGTGATTTGGTTTGTACAGACAGCGCACATACTGAGAATATCTATCAGATCACGAAGCTATTGTGAAATTTAAGATGGAATTTTATGTGTGAAATATATGTACTATGAAAACTCATGTTGAATCTTGTATGAATGTGAAGGTATATTGATTTAATATTGAATGTAAACGTAACATCGTATTTTAAAAGTAATTGGGAAGTAAATCACAACATATTTGAAATATATATATATATATATATATATATATATATATATATATATATATATATATATATATATATAGTGAAGTACTTTTTTGTCGGCTATCTGAATGAAGAATCACCGGATGTATCAATGTTAATTAATAATTTCTCAAAACTTTCACTCTCCGATAGCCGGAGACGTGGGTTCAAGTCCCACCGGAGAGTGAAATTTTTGAGAAATTATTATATATATATATATATAATAATTTCTCAAATATATATATATATATATATATATATATATATATATATATATATATATATCTTTACTTTACGTTCATAAATTTCACTGTCCGGTGGGACTTCGGAGCGTTAACTAATCAAACATTTAAAAAAAACTGGTGATACGTCATTCAGCTTGCACGCACAACAATAATTCACTCTCAATACATACAAGATGTTTATGAAATAACGCATTTCCTGTTTAATACGTTGACCTCTACAACGTATTGAAAATAAAATGCGTTATTTCATAAACATCTTGTATATATTAAGAGTGAATTATTGTTATTGTAAGCTGAATGATGTATCAAGGGTCTGTTAGATATAGTAAAAAAATCCCAACTTTCAAGTTATCGAGTTGTGTACAGGTAAAGTTAAAATTTAATTTTAGCCTCACAAAATAGGTTAAATAGGATATTGTAATGTTATAACTCTACTCACTAATAGTGTTAAATACTGTTATCATTATTTATGAGGAGTTTGAGTTATGTATCATATATGCATCAATGAGCAATAAAGGGTTAATTACACTTTAAAAACAATTACAAAAAGTTATATAAAAATCGCAAAATGTTTATTATGAAAACTGCGGCCGCGGTGAGAAGAGTTACAATATTACAATATTCTATTTATTGTATTTTGTGATAGAGTTGTACTCTACACACTAAAATTCAAGTATAATTCAATTTTAGTGAGTAGAGTTAGACCATTACAATATCCTATTCATTGTATTTTGTGATAGAGTTGTATCTATATATATATACATAATTTAATTTGCTAATATATAAATATCCTTCGGTAATTATTTATAACAATTTTCAGTTTATTATGTTTCTTCTTGTATTATTGATTATCTTATTACCAGTATTATTAACGATAGGTACCGGATTGCATGCGACTTCGGGTCACTGAGTCTAACTAATCAAAAGAGTGAGCACCATTTGCAAACGCGTTGTTCGAGCAGATTGCGGTCGAGGAAATCAATATCCACCCCTTGGCCCCTACTAGGGGGTGGTAATTAATTGGGTCAACTTTTTTATCGGGGAGTTATTAACCACTTTTCCGGGCTGAAAGCTTGTAGTGGCTTCATGTTACAAGCCATGGCAAAAAGAGCTCGAATGATGCCCTAAGTGGTTCTTAAAAAGATTAGATAGAATGTTTATTGGTTAAGTCAGATTTATTGTTTCTTTATTAAAAATAAATTATTTCTAAATTTTGGAGCGTTTTATACACACAATTAGTATTTATTTATTTATTAATCCTTTACAGCCAGTTTTTGTTCGCTATTTTACTAATTACATAATATATATCGGAGCGAGTGTGGTATATGCAGGACGATATATCACATATCGTGATATTTTATTACTAATAACAATTAGTATGGTCAGGTACTTGGTCGGGTAAATCCAGGGCCTGCTTTTTGGAGGATATTATTCAATACATAATAAATAATAAGTGCTTCGCCACATTTTATTAACAATTGAGTGACTAACTTAAAGCAATGAGTTTACAATAACTGATAATTATCTTGAGAAAGCAGTCCCAGCCGACGCAAACGCTCGGTATTTCCATACCGACGCGCACTGTCAGACTGATTCTGCCCAAATCCCCCATGGAGGGTAAGATCTCAAGTTACACATTTCTAAAATCGGTCTTCCTGATTGGCATCACGACTTATCAGACGCTGCGTAATGCACCCTTGTGCCATCGTCATGGATTGAAAACGATTATTGTAATCAAGCGCCGACATATACAATAAATACCCATATACATATATAATAGATACCCATATACATATATAATAGATACCCATATACATATATAATAAATACTCAGCCGAATGGTTAGAGGAGTCGGCCATCTCGTACTTAGCATTGGGGAGCCTGAGTTCGAACCCCATCGGTGCGAATTTGCGAATTACTTTTCACAGTTTTTTTTACAGATTTTCTGTGAAGTTAAGGTAAATACCGGCTGATTAAGCTTCTGTGAGCTCCTATCTTGATTGGCGAAAAAGCTTCACGGCTGATAGTCCTCTAAAGATAGTAGTTTTTTATTTATAATATAAATATCTTCGTCTTCTTCGTTTTCTCTCTTTTCAGCGATTATGGTTTACTTTTTTGCTGTCGCTCTTCGTACAATATCTCGCCATCTTTCCCTGTTCCCGGATTCCTTTGTTGCTTGTGGTATCGTGCTGTTGGTTGTTGCCTTGATAGTGTCGGCCCACCTCATCGGCGATCTTCCTCTTGGTCTTTTTCGTTCAATTTTCCCCTGTATCACCAGTTTTTCTAGGTTGTTATCATCTCTTCTATTGATGTAGCCGAAGAATTTTAGGATTCTAGTAAAGACAATCTGTGACAGTCCCTGGGGTTCATTTATTCCTTTATTGATAGATACGTTAGTTCTGTGAGCTGTCCATGGGACACGTAGTATCCACCTCCAGCACCACATCTCACATGCATCAATTTTTTGTCTATCCTGTTTTTTAATTGTCCAAGATTCTGAACCATATAGTAGTACTGGGAATGCCAGTGTTTTATATAAATATAAATATACAAATTAAGTATTATGTTTTGTTTAGTAGAACTAACTCTATAATTATTACTAGTAGCATTTCCATTATTTGGATATATTTCACCGCGAGTTTTACCTGCTGCCGCAGGTTTCATAATAAACATTTTGCGATTTTTTTTAACTGCTTTTAAAGTGTAATATCCCTTTATTACACATTGATACATAACGCAATCTCCTGATAAATATATGATACAAACTACAAAAACTTTTTAAAGCTTTAACTTTAAATTTAACAAATCAACACTGACTGGTGTAAAATATTAGGGTCAGAGTACTGAAAGCATAAAAACAAAATCGCAGTTACCATCGGAAATAGTGTGAAATTTTTCTGACTATACATACAAATCATGTAATAAAGGGTTATGTAACCGACGGCACCAACGCATGCACTGCGAAGCGCTGATATTAAAACCAGTATAAATCCAACTAACCAGATCATTCTGTGAAAAATAATTATATAGATAGATGCCAGAACGGCTCTTCGGTGCGTGTGTGTGTGTGTGTTGTGTGTGTGTGTGTGTGTGTGTGTGTGTGTGTGTGTTTGTGTGTGCATGTGTGTGCATGTGTGTGTGTGTGTGTGTGTGTGTGTGTGTGTGTGTGTGTGTGTGTGTGTGTGGTGTGTGGTGTGTCTGTATTTTTATTCAATTAACGGTATTAAATTCTATTTAGTTATCTGCGCTTAAATTCGCATTTTCGTTTTACTAATAATTTACTATCGAGTGAGATTGGAGATTGAAAAAACTTTGAAAACTTTCGAACTAGACAGGACGTGCGATCTAGGGCACTGGGAACACTTAGACAGGAGATTTAATGGATTAGTTCTCTTTCCGCGTTGATGTTTTTATGGATTAAATTGACATTGGAGAAAAGTGTTTACTTTTCCTTTCTATAACATGTCTTATATAAAGTAGTAGTCCGTTTTTATTGTAGTAGTAAATAATACTATAAAGTGCAAATCATTCTTCGTATGGTTGTATCTGGTAAGTTGATAATTCCTTTATATTGTTTTCTTATGAAACCACAGTTGGAATCCTTTTTTTTTCAAAATATATTTTGTTTCCTATTTTAGCAAACTTGTCTTTTATTGTCGATTTTTTTTAATTGAATGTTTCACTGGAAACTTTAATACCCTTAAGCGAGATACCCATGCTTAGGGTCGAAAACCCTGTATTTAATAATAATAATTGATTTATAATAATTGATTTATTGCTCAACAGAATAAATCCTAATTACAGGCCAACCATATACAATATAACAATATAATATGAAAATTAATTTAAAATATGGTAAAGGTACACAAATAGTATGCAAATAACAATTAAAATCTATGAAGAATAAGCTAAAACTTCATAATGATAAGGAGTCATAACTAAAATATTTGGAAAATATATTCTTATAGTTAAACAGGAAACGTCGTTTGTACAGTACTCTCTGCAAGACTTTCCTTGCACTACGCGACTTTCCTAGAACTGACCAACAGAATCTTCGAAGACGTTGAATATCTAGCCTCTCTAAAAATGACCATAATTAAACCGATTTTCAAAAAAGGCGATAAAACTAAAGTAAATTACTATCGACCAATCTCACTAATATCAACTTTTGGAAACATCACCAAAAGAATAATACATAATAGATTAACAACACACACACAGAAAAACATAATATTATAAATGAGCGCCAATGCGCATTTCAAAAGAAGTCAAGTACAACTGCAGCGATTACAGACATGATAGAACATATACACGAGAAATCAAGCATGGAAAACGAAACAGCTATCATATTCATAGATATGAAAAAAGTATTCGATACTGTGTGCAAAGTAGAACTGCTGGAAAAACTGTCACAACTTCGAATATGAAACATTCCACACAAAGTATTGACTAGCTACCTAAACAATAGATTACAAATTAATAAGGTACAAGAAGTAGAAAGTGGCTAAAAAGAAGCGGAATATGGAGTACCTCAAGGCTCCTCCTTATATCAAATATAAAGTAATGGTGCTAATACGGCTAATTACTTTATATTTGATATATAAACTTAATGGAAATATATTCATATATGCAGACGACACATGTTTCATTCATAGTGGAAAAGACCAAAATAAAATGCAAGCAGAGATACAGTTGGATGTAAACAAAATCACACAATGGTGCTACAACAACTCTATAACCATAAACGAAGAAAAAACGTACTACATAATGATCTCAAAGAAAGTAAACCCACAACCAGAGATACAAATATATATAAATAGATAAAAACTAAAACAACATAAAATACCTAGAAATATACATCCAAAACAATCTAAGATGGAATCGACATATAGAAGAGATGGAAAAAATAACACCAAAATATTGGCTGCGCTATATAGACTAAAACACATATTACCAACAGAACATAAGAAAATGGTTTACAATGCACTGTATGCAGCAAGGAACCACTACCTAATAAACGTATGGGGAAATACAACGATAAGAAATATGAAAAGACTTCAAATACAACAAAATAATGCCTTAAAAATAATACTTAACAAACCAAAACGCTACAGTACACTACAAATACACAGAGAAGAAGCAAATGAACTAACCATAGAAAATAAAATTAAACAAAGAAACATCTTACCAGTCATGCATATCAAAAATAAATTAATGAAATCTAGCATTCATCTAAATCAAAGAAGAGACTTACATCATCACTATACAAGAAGAAAAAGTGATATAGCAACAGGAAAAAGCCGGACATCAGCTTCACAGAATGAAATAAATATTTACAATAATTTACTTAAAGACGTAAAAAAACAATACTACCTTAAAAATATTTAAACAAAAATTAAAAGACCTCTTAATCTTGAATCAAGAAACACAAGAAAACTAAACAAAATAATCCATCCACCATTAACAACAACACCAATAACAACAACAACAAAAACAAGAACAAAAACTCCTTCACACCAGGTTGTACAGATCAGTGGATTGGTGACAGCACTGAGAGGGAGCATTATTTTTATGAAACATATGTATGTATTCAAAATTAATAAATGATTTTTATAATAATAAAAAAAATAAAAAATTGTACAGTTGAATCTTGAGAAAATTTAATTCACACGAATATTTCTATAATATCTCTAGTTTACTACATATATAAGTGTGAACCCACCTCTTAGCAATCTACGTATCTAGATTTCGATCTTATTAGATCTCGTCAGTGTAGCTCAGCTAGTGAGGATGAATTCACACAATATCTCGAGTGGTTATATACAATACGATTGGCTTTGTGCTGATATCTCTAGCACTCTGTTGGAATACTATTCTCCAGAGGGCACTACCCGGTGATCCTGATGGCATGAACATGTTCACGGTTATTGCCATATGGGTGTGCATTTCCAATTGATGTGGTGCTGCCAGATGGCGTTTAACCTCCCTCTATGAGGGTAAGTTGTACTGTTTCTAGTTTACTATTTCAAATTTATTATTTATTATTCTTATATATTATATTATATTATACTTATACAGTAATGAAATATAAGCAACACCAATAATTATCAAAAAAAAAATTCAGATAACGTAATCAAATTTTAACAGTGTATAGTAATTTAATTTAAATATATACATATATATATATATATATATATATATATATATATATATATATATATATATATATATATATATTATTAGGTATTCATAAAATACAATTACTTTCCTTTATTATATCAAGATCTTAACCATAATATTTAAGAATGATGAAATTAATAATAAATTGTCGTTTCACTTGTATGTGGTGCTATGAAAATTGTAGGAGTGTTATTTATTGCCATATATTAGTATTGTACTCATCTATACGTATCCAATATATTACTATTACTATTACAACTATTTCGTTGCCTCACTAAATTCCAATAACATCGATATAATATATCATAACGGACGTTTTCCGCTTATTGGCGTAATAAGGCGAATGTTTCTAGATGCCACAAAAACAAAGGGCAGTTTCGCTTAGGATTAATTGGATGACCGTAGCCTTTTTACACAAGGATCCTAGATTGGAGTGACAGGGGGTCGAGCATGAAGGTCCGGGCCAAATATATAATATATATGGTCCTTATTACACATATGTATTATGTTTCCTTTGCGACGCTGAGCTTTTAGAAGAACATGAAAAAAATAATGCGTTAACACCCTTTACCCTCATCACCTGTCAAATATATTACATGCGGTAATGATTTATTTGTAATTGCAAAATAATTTTATCAGTTATACTCTGTTGGTGTCTATGCTCCAACTGGCCATCATCCGTAGCCTTTCCGCAAAGATTCCATGTATTCGTTAATTCGTCAGGTAATCGTAGACAGGAAGTTTTGGAAATTTCTATTTGGGATATAAATAATATTTCGAGTGTCTTCCTAGAAATCATAAAAATATATATATAACTGACAGAAATAATACTTTACCTGTTGCAATTTTTCAAAAATATATATTCGACTCACGTAAAGAGTATTATTTGTTAAAAAATAGAGAATAGTTATTATATATAATCAGTTGTATACGAGCTTCCGAAGCGTTAGCATCGATTATCGAATTTTTTTCTCTGCTGTTTGTTTTGCCGTCTTTTCACAAAATCAGTATGGATTCCCGAAACAAAATTACACGCTAAACTCGATTATCTCGAAATGGTGTTTTCCAAAAGTGCGTTTGCCGTCATCACGATTGCCGAAAAACTATTTGACCGATCTTCTTCATTTTTTTTTTAAATTGTTTGTAATTAATGTTGTCAGTACTTGAACGATTCCTTTTTTATGTATAAATTTTTATTTTGCAAATACGAATTTTTTAATAAAATTTTTAGATTAACCCCTTAACATTATACTTAACAATTATTGTTGTTGTTTACACATTTATAAATACTTTCCACTCTTTTCTGTTCTTCGCCAGATCTTTTGCTTGTTTAACTGTCTTTCCTTTCTTGATTATTATTTCCTCTATCCTGTTGTCACACTCTTTTGTTGGTCTGCCTCTTCTTCTTTTATTTGCAGTTCTTGCTTCCCATGCCTGTTTTGTTTGATTCTTTTTATCCATTTTAATTAAATGTCCCCACCAGTTTAGTTGTTTCTTTTCTGTATACTTTTCTATTGCTTCAATTCCCAATTATTCTCTGATGTCATCATTTCTTATTCTGTCTCTTCTCGTAACTTGTTTCACTCCTCTGAGATATTTCTTTTCCATTGACCGTATTCTACTTTTATCCTTCTTCGTTAGTTTCCACGTCTCGCTCCCATATGTCAGTATAAGTCTATATATGCTTTTGTATATATTTATGGTTGTCCTTCTGCTGATTTCTCTTTTGTTAATCAGTAAATTGCTCAATGCGTGGTATGTTTTAACTGTGTTGTTTATTCTATTACTAAGTTCACCTTCCATTTCTCCGTCTTCTGCTACTCCTAGGAATTTGAATTGTTCTATCTTTATATTATATATATATATATATATATATATATATATATATATATATATATATATATATATATATATATATGTCCACCTATAGTGCTAGTTGCCAGAGGTACCTGCTACCACTACAGACAGAAAAGAGCCCATAGACCTGAATACGGTTATGAATGATAATGAATTAAACCAATTTTGAGGTAATATTGTCAGATCAAACAATAATTCGTAAATTGTTTATTGAATCATATGTAATTAGTTTGATGCAATTGTTTAACCACAGTTCATCATATATATTTAGCGGCCGTAATTATTTATGTGATTAAATGAACTATTGGTTGAATACAAATATTCTAGATTTATTAAATACTAAATTACTTTATGTCGGTCAATTTATAATCAATTCGCTTCGGAAAATATGTAGCGGCAGCATATTATTATATGCAATTATCTATAGATGTTACCGTATAGTGATAGCCATAAAATACTCATGTAGGCGACAATCTGGTAACTGTCTTAAAAGACTGATAAAATGATATTTGCTCAAAAGTGCAATATGGTGCAATTCCCACAGATGACGAGGCGCGGACATTTGCCACATGCCTCTCGCCGCGCCGACACCGCGTCTTCCCCTATTCGCCTGAGACACGGTGCCTGCCAGGCGAGAGGCACAACTCTTCCACGCCGCCTCTATTTAAAGATATGGTGCAATGTCCACTCCTTCACTGCACATGGACATCAAAAGCTCCTGTGCGAAGTCGCGCCTGCACCTAGGCGACAGTCTGCGCCACTGCGTCCATGCCGTTACCAGTTCGAGTCCGGTATTAATAGACTCTTTTCCGTACGGAAGTTTGGTCTATTAATCCATGGGTGGTTTGTCTGTCAATAGTTTAGTGTGGTTTCGTGTAATAATTTTATATACTGTTTACAAAAACATAATAATACATAGTTAATGGCTAGGTGATCGATAGATCAAGGCCAACAAACCAAAACTATATATATATATATATATATATATATAAAGGTCACCTCACCTTCCTCCATACCGTTAGAATATATATTATCAGTAAAATATATTCAAAATGTATGGATAGATTGGGTATGGAAGTGGAAGGAGTGGAGTGGGTGAGAAGTATATATAAAGAGACGTGGGCAAAATCGAGAGTGAATGGAGAAGTGTCTGAGAAGTTTAGGGTGAATGTGGGTGTAAGGCAAGGGTGCCCGCTAAGCCCCCTCCTGTTCAATCTATACACAAGCGAGTTGGAGGCAGTGCTGAGGAGAGGACAGTCTGGAGGGGTCGTGGTGGGGAGAACCAAGGTGTGGATGCTGGCATATGCGGATGACATAGTATTAGTAGCCAAGAGAGTGGAAGAGATGCAAGAGATGGCTAGGGGAATAGCGAGAAGGAAATGGGAGAGGTTGTGGGGCGGTAACCTCGTAATGGCGTGCAAGATCTGGGATGCGTGTATAAAACCTATTCTGTTGTATGGAGTGGAAGTGTGGGGTTTGCGTGAGTGGGATGTGATAGAGAGAGAGCACGGTGTGCTCCTGAAGAGTCTGCTAGGTCTCGAAAGGTCGACACCGAGAGCAGTGCTGTTGCAGGAGACGAATCGTATGAGTATGTGGTGGGAGTCGTGTGTAAGGGTTGTGAAGTTTGAAGAAAGATTGCAGGAATTGGGTGAGGAAAGACTGGTGCGGGAGGTATGGATGAGGTGTAAGAGTAGGACGGAGAGTGGTTGGAGAAAGTATAGAGGAAGGATGTATGAAAGAGTGGGTATGTCTGAGGTGTGGGTAGAGGAGAAGCTGAGAGAAATGGGAAGCCTAGGAACTGAGGTAAGAGAGAGATTGAGAGATATTGAGTGGCAAGAACGGCAGACTAGAATGAATGAGAGCTCTTACAACCCTGGCTACGTAGAGTGTCAAGTGAGTGGGAGACTCCCGAGTTACTTATCCAGGGGTGAGTGGAGCAGGGAGGACAAGGTATGCATGGCAAGAGCGAGGTGTGGGTCAGACGAGAGAGGGAGGAAAGTGTGGATGGGTCTAGGGTACACCGCGTGTGCGCTGTGTAGTAAGGGAAGCGACACGTGGTGGCACCTTAGCGAAGAATGTGAGGGTGTGAAAGCAGAGTGGGTGGGAGACTGCAGAAAGCTGAATGAATGGTTATGCGAGGATGGGGAAGGCGTGAAAATCTGCAGGAGGCTGACGTGGGAGAGGAAAGTGGCAAGGGCAAAGGGAGCGGCGATAGATGGGGGTAATTTGTAATTTTTGGCGGAGTAGTACTTAGTAGTATTTATATGGTATTTTTATTTTTATTTTTGTATATTTTTGTTGAGGTTTGTGATGTGGAGGGGCAGTGAGGGAAATTCCAATAAAGGTCTTTTTTTAATTTTTTTTTTATTCAAAATTAAAAAAACACCCCTGTGTAGTGGGGCAGGATACATGCCATTTAAGCCCGGCGATTTGTTAGGCTTGAATAATTGTGGGATCGCCTAAGTTATCTTGGAGTCGGTTACTGGCATGTCAGTAATGCTCCAGTCCTTATTAGCCTGCCGGGCGTTTTTTAGAAATTAGTATTTGTCACAATTTATAACTGACTCTGAAACATCGGGGGTAATATGTTATATTATTATGCAATTTAAAAAAAATTGGATTCCATTATATAAATCGTGATATATTTTATAATTGATATTCTAGTAAAAGCTGCTAGTGAGTTGGCTTGCCGGTCAGTTTCTAGTGACGCCTATGTTTCTAATATTAACGAAAGACATAACTTTTGTCACCTTTGAAAATAATCCATTTTAATCTAGCTATTAAAGATGATTTAACTACTAAATTAACGCTAGTTATAAAGTAATACCGTAGTTCATATAATCGATAATGTTCTGAACAATAAAGCCATTAAATTTCAAGTCGCTGCACACTTCGGCTATTTGAGTAATTAAAGCTATTAATATTTGCAATATAGATGATAATGGACCATAATTTCAACCTGCATTGGTTAACTAAACTATGTACCTGTCTCACAACAAAGTAAAGTTATCAAATATTAATTTTAGGGAGAATATATAGTATGCGGGGGTCATTTATATAGTATGTCCAGCCTGCTATGGCATTATTAAACATCTCACCCGCTCTTTGTATAGAACTAATCATTATATTTTTATATTAAGGCTAGTAGCGCAAGAGATTTTCTGCCAGTAAAGGGAGCAGCTAAGGCCACTTGTACACAACCGGCAGTTCTGCAGCATACTACGAAGCGATCTGGGCCCTATGTTCTTAGATGGATTTATAATAGGACATACACACACACATCATAGTAATAATTCATAATTTCCAATAATTGATTATGAATAACTTTATTGATGGTGAAGTGTTGAAAATCATTAAAAATAAAACTAAATAAAGATAATGGCGACCTCATTAAAATGAATATAAATAAGTAACACGAGTAGAAGAATAATATAGATAGTAGCAATAAATAACATGGTGATTTAGTGCAATGGGTAGCATCCATGCTAATCAAACGGATGGCCCAGATTTGAGTAGTCCGTACCTTTTGGTTACACTTAACGATATATAGATATTATAACACATGACAAAAGGAATTTGTTAACCGTAACAAATATAGTAACTATTAATACTACTAATCGTTATATAAATTACCCCCACTCTACGATAAGCTAGAGTAGTATACAGTGGAAACCATACTTCGCCACGACAATATTCATTATGGCCGCCCCGGAATGTATTTGATCAACCATGATTACTTACTAAGTAACACCTCGACTTAGAGGTTGAATCACAGAAGCCATTATTCACCGAACTAAATACATAATAATACGATAAACAAGGTATACGACCATATATTTTTATATACTTTATAACTTATATAAGTGTGACTCCACCTCTTAGCAATCTACATATGTTAGATATTAGATATCGTCAATATAGCTCAGCTAGTGAGGTTGAATTCACATAATATCTCGAGTGGTTATAAAAAATTGCACAACTTTCCCTCTAGACAGAAAGTTGTGAAATTTTATATTTTAAAGTGTTTCTACAAAAATATAATATATTTAAAAACCAGTAGTAATAGCAACAGAAACTGTAAAACACTTTTGTTTTGCCAAGAAATTCTTTTAATACGTCGAGCAAATGTAAATGGACGTAGTCGGGGATCCTGTATTCAATCAATAAACATTAGATTAGTTAATAATGTGGAAACAACATGATACGCAGTTTGGTGATTACAGCGGCAGTTAGGGTGCGTGGAGTTCGATTTATGGAATGATTGACTTTGTGTACGGTGGATTGTTTATTGGCTTCTACATCTAAGAAGGAACCACACAACAAGTTTGGTAACTTAGCAGCCGTTTGGGTTGACAATGTCATCGATCATGACATGTACCATCTGCAATGAGGCTTGTGGATTTTAAATTTTTTATATTTAGTATGCCTGCTTGTGTTTTTGCACATAATAAATTTTACATGAAACACAACGTATATAATTTGTATTTATGGAAATAAATACTATCCATTAAACGGTATATATATATATATATATATATATATATATATATATAGAGTAAATATTTATTTTGCTGTATAAGTATAATGTGTTTCTAATTTATTAGGGTAGCAATAAAACGCTAAGTAAAGTGTAGTTCAAGTAAAATAGCGTTTAATTGCTGCACTACGCTAATAAACTAGAAACACATTATATATATATATATATATATATATATATATATATATATATATATATATATAGTGAGGTATAAAAACAACGAAATGCCTATGTGCAAACACGTGTAATTGTAACAAAACAGCTATCCTAGAAGATTTATATAGTTCTACAGCAAAAATAGTGAATATAAATCGGTCCAATCAATTCAAGTACGTATACCTCTTTATACACATTATGAGGAAAACATGAAAGGGGCCGGCTCTGCGTTTTGTCTATGGCTCGCATTTATCTAATTGTGTAGTACCAATTAGAAAATAGAGACCCATTACACATAAAGTCTCTTATAATAATTATAATATAGTAATAGTAATAGTTAAATACAAATTTGTATTTTACCATTACTATTAAATTCATTGACTCCGATTCTTATAGTTGTTATAGTAAATACATACCTAATAATAGTTTCTTGTATTTTCAGAATAAGATGGTGCTGATATAAATCACCCGTTACGACAAGAACAAGGACCGCTGAAACAATGGCAGTAATAAAAGCAAATCATCTAATGGCTTTTGTTATGATAATTACTTGCCGATGTACTATGAACGCCATTCCTGATGCGGTTAATGTAGGGAGCAATATACCCGCCAACAGATCTAAAGCGCTACAGCATATAATGGAAATTCGCAATGAAATCCCTGTCATTAATAATACTGAAGGTAACAGGAAAGTGATGCAAATTCATGAATTGGGATCAAATAGTTACCAATCGCATGCAACAGAAAGCAATAAAACTACAAATGCAGAAAATATAACAGTGTCAGGAAAACTTGAAAATGATTACTCAATGGGTAGTGACATTGCACTTAACATTCAATTAGAACCCCCCGATAATAGCGGAATAGCTCGTATCCTAAATGCTAATATGAATTCAAATGATACAGCCAAAAATATAAAAAGCAGAACAATATTAAGCGAAATATTACTGTCAAATAATAACGCAAACTTTAATACACATGTTAATAACGTAACCGGATTCAATTTCAAAAACTCATCTACTCAATATCTTTCAAACACAAATAATGTGAGCGCAACGACCAATTCAATTATAACGAATGAAACACAATTGGAAACGAGTTTGAATTTAATTGAAAATCCTAATACATTCATAAACAGTATTAATGATAATTTCCAAAGTATTAACAACTCAAGCCTTCAGGAACATAACATCTCCATTTGTAATGAAACTAAAACAGTTAACTCAACAAAGATATTCAATACTGCTTTGAATATAATTGAGAATCGAACGAATACATTTTTAGAAGGCAATTTCAGCAACGTAATGTACACAATCTCCCCAAGTACTAGCACCAATCAGGCGGAACGTGAAAATGAGGCGGCAATTATGGATGAAGCGTTGAGTGAAATTGAAAATTCGTCCCTTGTCAATCATACTGAAAAATCGATAGACTTAAAACTTGTAGCGAATAACTTCGAACTGAATATGTCACATACCAATGAAGATCTCAACATATCGAGCACAATTAATCCGGATAATTTGCAACCTATGTTGATTAAAAGTACAATGCTCATAAAATCAAAATTGCAGACAATCAAAATTAAGCCGGCAATGATTAAAAGGTCGCGTTCATCGTCGGATCAATCGGAGACCGCTAATGCGCTGACGGAAATGGATAGTGTTACTACGTCTCTACAGATTGGAACAACAAGTGTTTCTCGGGCGAGAGAGGATACTAATTTGGAACGTGATCGGAATGGGGAGTACGCAGATAATTTACATGACCGCAAGGTATGTTATGATAAATAGTATTTCACATATTGTAGCTTGAAATTCGGTATACGGTTTTGGTTGATTCAATTTGAACTTGTCCATTATTATTCTCTTACCTACTTCGCCCTTGTAACCTATTCCAGATTATCTGTTTTAAATGATTTATGGTTGTATACAATAAGGATTATTTATAGTAAACAAATTAATTATAAATTAGAGTTATTAGAATTAATTATGGGTTTCAATGTGAGAATTCACACTGAATTCCTCTACTAGGAGGTCCGTTCGGTTTTGTGTGGACCAGTGCCTCTGTCGCGTCTGAGGAGTTCTCGTAGCTCCATGCTAGAGAACTCCTCAGACGCGACAGAGGCACTGGTCCACACAAAACCGAAAACGGTTATTATCGCTTTCGTTTATACGGGAGATGTTTCGGGCTGTTCTAATCCAGCCAAGAGCAGCCCAGAACCGCTCCCGCATGATAAACAAAAGCAGCTTATATATAAGCATTCTGTATGTAGGACAAAGTATGCATGGCAAGAGCGAGGTGTGGTTAAGAAGAGCGAGGAAGAAAAGTGTGGATGGGGCTGGGGTACACCGCGTGTGCGCTGTGTAGGAATGGGAGTGACACGTGGTGGCACCTTAGCAAAGAATGTGAGGGAGTGAAAGAAGAGTGGGTTAGAGAGGGCAGAACGCTGAATGAATGGTTAGAAGAGGATGGGAAAGACGTGAAAATCTGCAGGAGGCTGACGTGGGAAAGGAAATTGGCGAGGGCAGAGAGGGTTTATTTTAGTGGATAGAAAAATGTATTTTATGTTAATTTGTATTCTTTTTTTTGTGTCTTTTTTTATTTCTTTCTGTGAAAGTACTGTTTTGGATTGTGTGTTAAAGGGAAGGCTGGGCTGATATGCCAAATAAAGGTCTTTTTTAAAATTAAATTCTGTATGTGATTTATAATCAATTACTCTCACTAAGCGATTTTTTTTCTCCAGCGCTTCAATCGTTGCCCCACCTGGCCAGGTTAAATGTTAACCACTAAAATTCAATATAATGCTTTTCATGTAGCAAATAAAATGTGTAATATATAACTTTAATGTGAACATTAGGCAATTAATAATTTTTATTTATAAGGTTTGCAATAAATGCAAACAGCAATTACGTGTTATATTACATCTATGTGTTATTACATAAATTAATGGCATTTTTGTAGTATTAACTTTACGTGTAGTTACAGCAATTTGGATTTAATTAAAACATAAAACTTTAAAACATTACCGTTATATATACTTATGTGCTAAAAATAATTCATTTTATACACGAACATGCATATTTGCAGTTTATCTTTTATTTCTTTATATTTTATGGTCACTTTAATTACATATGCAGTAATTATTTTAGTAATGCCAAAAAATAACCTGCAGTTATATTTTATGTTTTGATAATATTAACATATGATCTGATTGTTTATATATGCAAATTTGGTATTGCCTATTATATTTATATTTTATATAAAATATCGTCGTCTAAACAACATCACCACACTAAAATTTTATTTGAGGTTGATAGGAGAGAGAAAAACTCATAATAAAATGTTTATTGGAGTAATTAAATTTCTTCAGGTTCAAATAAATAAATAAAATAAAATAAAATAAAATATAAGCATATATAAGTGTGAACCAACCTCTTATCAATCTACATATCTAGATTTCGATCTTATTAGATCTCATCAGTGTAGTTCAGCTAGAGTAGATGAATTCACACAATATCTCGAGTGGTTATATACAAAAAAAACCCTAGGATGGGGCTGAGCTACACTGATGAGATCTAATAAGATCGAAATCTCGATATGTAGATTCCTAAGAGGTGGGATTACACTTATATATGTTTTATACGTTTGGCTTTGTACTGATATCTCAAGCACTCTATTGGAATATTATTCCCTAGAGGGCACTACCCGATGATCCTGATGGAATTAGCATGTTCACGGTTATTACCATAGGGGTGTGCATTGCTAAATATAAGCAATAAAATAAAACATGGAGACCTTGTTGTCAGAGTAAAATAACTCTAATAAAGATTTTATAATCTCTCCCTTATCAACCTTAAATAAATTTGTGGTGTTGCTGCTTATACAACGATATATTATATAAATATTGGATTGTTAAGGCGTCTCCTTGGTGATAATTCATTTTAAAGGATAAATAAAACGATTTTTTTACTTAGTTTTTTATCACACTTCAGTAACACTTTGCAACTAGCGAAACTAGACGCACAGTGTGACTGAAGTGTGATAAAAAACAAAGTAAAAAATCGTTTTATTTATCCTTTATTATATAAATATTTTTATGTCTATATTCGAATTTATTGTGTATGGTGAATATGTTTGAATTTTTTTGTTGGTTAAAGATCTTTTTTTATTATATAAATATAAAAAATATATTTTAAAATCGCGTTATATAATGACTCAAAATTCACCCTACGGTGGGAATCGAACCAACGTATCAGAGTATGATAGTCCAAGCATGTTATGCAATTGTGTTATTGGAATATTTATTTATTTATTTACTCAGACCACGAATAAATAAATTCTATTCAACAGACATCGGGCAAGTCAGCGCCTCAGAGAAGCGTTGTTGCGTGAGTTACAAGTGTGTTGAATATAATAGTCGTGTTTTCTTTGGTGAGAACCGTTACATTGAATGGGCTGTATATATTTATTATGAAAACGCAATTTGTCGTGATGAAAAAGCATAATACTCAGAATAAATTTCATAGTAGCAAGAGACGTAGGACGTGTAATGATTTGTATGGAACATTTAAAATTGCCCATAATGTTGCTTTTTTCAAATGATGTTTAAATGAGCTTATTATACATATCTTTCGACTTTTGTGATATTAAATAATGATGATAATAGTTATTTTTATGTCGGTGTAAATGAAATACGAATATCACAGTGCATTCAATTTAGTAAAATAGAATGAGATTACTTCTGAGCGGTGACATATACGAGGTTAAGCTTTAAAATTAAATACCTCTCAACTACCTTCAAGAGACCCTGTAATTTGTAGTCCTAATCTTTCCTGTGCACCCGTACTAAGCTATAATTTGAACACCAATTTACTGCTGTGCATTTTTTATAGCATACCGCAACCACACAAATATAATTTAGAAATAGAAATAACTTAATTGGAATATTATAATTAACTGCTTATAAGTATAAAAGTGTAATTGTTATTTTTTTAATTATTGCTACAAAAGAAATGTGTCCACCCCTGTTATAGATGTTACATTATTAATCCATAAGTAATAATATTAATAAAAACATTCTCCTTCAAACTTTTACAAAGATTCAATAACATATTACAATAAAAGATAAAAAACATAACGTTCTGGTTGATATAACGATTCTCGCGTCTACTAAAATTCAACCACTTCGGTCAAATAAAGATCAGTCATAGCAAGTGCCTCAAAAGACATCTCAATAAATATCTAAGAAGAATCAGCATGGCGCGAATATACAAAATCTGCACGGTAGCAGCATTCACATGCTTATCCTTGTTGGAATAGTTCCAAGTAATAAAAATTCAGTAAAACTCGCGTTGTTCCATATTATTTGTAATATATATTTTTACTACCGACAAAATTGTTAAAATGAAAAAAAATACTAAATTCCAAACTACATTAAAATCTTATTTTGTATACACATAAAGCGTGTGCAACATATTTAACGATATTATATTGATGTATGGGTGTATGTAATATTTTTTTATAAATATAATTATATTATATTTCCATATTGCGTTCTTCATAAATACGCAAATATGCGATTTGTTGCGATAAAGAAAGCTATTGCTGATGAAATTACGCAGATATTATATACGGATTTATATGCGATAAATAAGCGGGTTCCGCCAATGTGGTCGAATTATTGTTGTATATACATATCGACCAGCAGAAAGCAGCATTTAGCACTTACGGTATTGACTAGTAACGTACATATAGCATGCATGTTTCATATCATTTCTCTCATGGTTGCGTAATTGAGGGGTATATTGCACGAAGCGAAATATATTTTCAAATTCGTTTTGTTATTCGCAGGACTCTTAAACTCTTAAAACTCGTCTTATAATTATACATTATATAAAATCTTTAGTGTGTTGCACTAAACAAATTTATATATATATATATATATATATATATATATATATATATATATATATTTAATCTTTTTCACATTCACTACTAGCTGCCTCCTGTCCTATTGTTAGATACTATTTTTATATTTATGAAATCCCGTTTTTTACCACTCACACACACACTTGTCTTTGACTTAAAACAACTTCTATCTTTATAGGGCTATCAGCCGATAAAGGGAGAAGCTTAGAGGAGTTTAATTGCCCGATATTTATTTCAACTTCACCAGAAAACCTCTGAATAACTGTGATAGATGATTTGCAAAAAATCGCCCGTATGGTGTTCGAACTCAAGCTCCCGAGTGCTCAATACAAGTTGGGCGACGTCTCTCTAATCACTTGGCTGGGTTCTCTGACTATATTTTCTAATATTCTTGATAGCTTATTTTCGAGTACGAGCCACGGCTAAACCGCGTCGACCGCGACAAGAGAGGGGTTATTCCTTAACTGGGCTAAAGTTGGCGTTAGTACATTCCAGTTGAAAATAAAGAAAATCAGACGTTGGTGAAAATGCATATGAGACTCGTGCCAATTGAACGTTTGCCTTAGATACGCCTATCCATTATAAGCTGTAGGATGTTGTATTATTGGTTACGAAGTATATGCCCAAAGTGACTTTCGTTTATCACCCTGGGCCGGTGCGGGCTTATTGTTTTTTGTTCTATTTGCCGCTAACACAATTCTACCTCGGCCCTTACAACCGACGGCGCACAATTGCAAGACCTGAGCGATACTGGACGCCATGAGGGTGACTAGCAATGATAAATCATGCTAAACGAAAGCGCATATAATGCACATAATGGGAATCAAACAAGCGCAGAGCATTTATCGCGTCTCTGCGTGCCAGGTGATACTTGATTTACATGCATAACTGTGCCCCATAACATTAGCTACCTCTTCCATGATAACATTCGTGTTTGTGAAGCCTGTGTAGAGACAGTAATTTTTCCTACCTTTAAATCAGCTAATCCAATGTGAAATAAGTTTTACTGTTTTTATATTCAAATAAATAACTGTCCGTCTAGTAGCATACTTATTTTAACGAATGCAATCCTCACATAAAATATCTCTAGGGAAAGGCTTCGACTATTTTTCCAGCTGCCATACAAGTGCTCGTTGAAATGAAAACTGACCCAAGCTTGATACACACGGACAGTTTTCCTGGGGCAACAAGCACGGGGCGCCAGCTGGCTAAATTGTCTTTCAATCCACGGCATATTTTACATCCAAACAATAAATATTTGTTTCTATTTCCCATTTACAATTTCTACTTTGTAGCATTGATTTCAAAATGCAAGTTACAATAATGTTGACGCTTTTTATGTGTATTGAACAAATACAAATGTCATGCACTGAGACAAATCAAATGTCTCTTAATTTCTTCTCGCGTATGGCATAGCGTTTCGCTAAACTGTGAAGAGTGCTCATGCAAAAGTTAATTATATATTTTCCTTGCATATTGCAAACTCTTTCCTATTCAGAACTTCTTTTACAGAATAATATTAGTGTGTGTTCTGTTCTAAGAATGATTTTATGTCAATTTTTTTGTATTCTCTTTTGCCTATGTTTGTAGATCCTGTTTGTTGAGTTTTTTACTGCCCCCGCTGTTTCCCAATAATAACTTGCACATATATATATATATATTTATATATATATATATATATATATATATATATATATATATTATATTATATTATTATATTATAAACATAAGTTTTTCGAAACGTTTTGGAATGGTGCAGCAATCAAACGCTTTTTTATTACTAATAGT
Source organism: Lordithon lunulatus (assembly GCA_963942505.1). Lineage (NCBI taxonomy): Eukaryota > Metazoa > Arthropoda > Insecta > Coleoptera > Staphylinidae > Lordithon > Lordithon lunulatus. Next base: position 42,780,576 of record OZ012671.1, read on the forward strand.
AACTCTTTAGTATTCTTTCCTACTCGCCAATATTTCGCGAAATATTGGCGAGTAGTAAAGTGCACTCAAAATAAAAAAGCATTTGATTGCTGCACCATCCCAAAACGATTAGAAATATATATATATATATATATATATATATATATATATATATATATATCAACAAAAAGAATCTACAAACATAGGCAAAAAAGTAAACAAAAAAATTGCAATAAAATCATTTTTAGAACAGAAGGCACACTAATATGATTCTGTAAAAAAAGTTCTGAAAAGGAAAGAGTTTGCAATATGCAAGTGAAAATATATAATTAACTTTTGCATTTCACTATCTTATAAGGCACTTTACTACTACTTTGGGAGGACGGTACACGAGAGAAAGCATAACGAAAAGATATACCATGGGAAAGAATAAAACAATTGACACAGAAAAACATTGAAAGAAAAATACAAATATTATTATTATTATTATTTCATCATATGCCTTCTACCGAGAGGTGTAGGGGTTTTTCTTGTATCCTTTGTATTTATCTTTCCATATTTGTCTGTCCTGTGTCTATTATTTTATTTTATTCTTTCTGCTTCTTCTCGTATACCGTCCTCCCATATTTTTCTTGGTCTTCCCCAGTAGTTTTTTCCTTGTACTCTTGTTTCGTATACTCTTCTTGCCAAAAATAAAAATAAAAATACAAAAACAAAGGATAAAAGAAAGATAAACGCACACACCATAGGGTAGAAGGCGTATGATTAATTAAAAAAATAAATAAGGCACTTTACACGGTAAAAAATAGTATCAATCCTTACACTGTCAGTATTTGCTTAAATCCTCCTTCAATATTTAAAAAGTAATCGATTATCCGGATAAACATCAATATTCTGTTCATTTCATCATTACTATGCTTTACACGATCTGAGATACTGTTAATATTTTAGAATAGCGATATTTTTAAAGAAGTTATCGTACAGTAATACTGTTATTATTCTAAATCATTGACAGTATTATTGACCGTGTAAGGTGCATTTATCGTCACTTTTAACAAATTTGTTACACTTGACATAAGGCAGTATTACACTAGCGTTTATAGAGCATAAATGATCAACGAAATAATGTAGGCCATATCAGTATTTACATTATGCATCAGTAGACTCCTCAAAAAAACACATGCCTGCTTAGCGCACGAATGTGCCTTCAGCTGAAATAATGAACTGAGTTATAACGTGAACGTGGCCTACATAATTGTATATAATTACATTGCTCAGTTTTCAATAAAATCTCTAAAAACTTGACCAATCACGTTGAATGTCTGGGAGTCCTGTTTTCCAATTTCCTCATCTATGCCTTGCAAGAGTTTCCCAATATCATATAATATTATATTATATAAAAGCCTTGTGCTTTCAGCTTGTAATTGAACGCGTTTCGATACTTTTCAACTTGTCTCGGGTCTTTTAAGATTATCTATTTTATTTTTATAAAAAATTATAATAAAAGCAAAATATTCAAAAATAACCAACTACCATCTACGCGGAAATTGCTTGTTATTAATTACGTATCTTATTTTTTTGACTCAACTCTACACTAAGTATTATCGGTTAGCGCACATCCGACGACCTCGACACGCGTGATCTAAAAATGCTATATTGTACATGAAAAACCCAGGATATCCCGAGTATAAATTAATATAAATAAATAAGGTCGATCCCTAAGTCTAAGTACAATCCTACTCCATACTTGTTTGTGATATCTGGTGGAGGCGCCGGGTTTGCTGATTTATAATATTTTTTTCGCCCAGTGAAGGCACAACTAAGAGTTTGTAAAGAGTTTAACTTGATTAAACAGTTTTAGCTAAGGTAGGTATAAAGTCCGACGGTATGATAAAATGAAAAAATAACTCCATAGTCGTCACAATTGTTGAACTTTTACAAATTACTGGTCCATATAATTGTATTTTTAAGCTGAAATAGAGAGTTAAATTTGAGAAATTAACACATATCTTAATTTTTGATAATGAATCTAGTTTTATTTTAAAGGACATTACATTACATGCCATTAATATTTTTAAATTATTGGGGACATATGCGTTAAAAAATGGGATTTGTCAGGAGCAGACACAGCCAATTTTTTTCCGCAATCTTGGGTGGCTTTTGCGAGTAATAGTATCATGTTAACAAGGATGATAACGAGAAATAATGTTCTATGATGTCATGGCAATAATAGCATAGGCGGAAGACGACCTACAACATAACATAGAGGAGTTGGAGAAGGAACTGAAAAAAATAAATATAAAAATAAGTATAGAAAATTCAAAAACCATGAGATAATGATGATGATAATTTCCATAGAGATTATGGAAAAGGAAAAAGATACAATAATACTTCAGGGAAAATTATTGAACAAGTAGAATGTTTTAGAAACCCGGGCTCAATAATCGAATACAGTGGCAAGATCGACCAAGTGATAAGTAAAAGGGTAGAAAAAATATCTTCAATATGATGAACGCAACATTCTTCAGAAGGAAATAAATAACAAGAGAAATAAAAACAGAAATAGTGAAAAAAGTTATAAGACCGACAATTACATACAGCAGTGAAACATGAACAATGACGGACAAACACAAATCAAGAATCAACGTTATTGAAATAACATTCCTAAGGAAAATCGAGAGTAAGATCGATGGCCTCTTGTACATGTATGTATGTATATCTTGTATGTATGTAATTTACAATAAATATATCCTCTACGAGAGAGTAAGACGATATATTTTAAAAATAAAAAATAGATCTTCATGTACATAAAAGTTGGCCACACCTGTATAATATAAGACAAACTATGTAGGCTTCTAAGGCACCAATTGTCGCTAGTATATTATATATATAACATAACTTCACGTAGCCTCATAATCAATATATAAAATAATCTAGAGACGTAAAGAGTGAGCCAGATTCCTACTCACAATTTATCTATAAAACAACTTGCAGCAACTATAAAGCCGAATTAGCAAAAAAAGAACAAAAACTATAGTCTAATATCTTTAATTCTTGCACTAGCTGGATCTTATATTGGTATATGACAAGCAAAATTGTCCACATAGTGCTGCCAAGGACGATTATCGATAATATTGTTTTCACACTTTTGCTTACATCGATGATATGTCCTGTAGTACGCCCACTCCTTCGTAATATAGATAATGTAGAGAGTATGTGGTAGAAACTATATCCATGATGGATCCATTATACATAAATGTGACTTAATAGCAACGATCAAGAAACACAACTGAAGCTGCAAAATTACAAGCTAGACATATGTCTCTCAATCCAAAAAAAAAAATAGAAAAAGACTCTATTGAGTATCCCAAGTACGTACTCATTTTATCCGGTAAAAGCAGATGTGAACGCGTTGTATCTAGCACAGGGATATTGATATTAATCAAGAATGAAAACAAACTACATGATTATAGGTAATAGGAAAACGAATTTAGCACAGCTAGAGCTCAAGATAAATGGACAAATCTGCAGGCTGAATACAAGATGTAAATTTATAATGCACTTTATGAATAACCAACTATTTAACTACCACATGGGGAGCTACAACAACAACAAACTTAAATAAGTTACAAGTACAAGAAAGTAAAGCCCTGAAGGTAATTATAAATAAACCAATGCATTACTCTACAAGAGACTTACATAAGGAAGCAAATGAGTTAACTATACTAAACAAAATCAAGCATAAAAGTATGATATTAACAATGCAAATAGATAACAAAATTATTAAAAACAACATCAATTTTAATAAACGAAAAGATATACATACCTATGAAACCAGAAGAAGAAGTGAAATAGATACAATAAAAGGCCGAACCTCTGCTCTACAAAATAACATTAATTTGGGAATAAGCGAGTACTACAAGCTACCAGTATACTTCAAGAACATAAAAGATGTTAAGATATTTAAAAATACTTAAAAAACATAAAAGATGTTAAGATATTTAAAATTAATCTTAAAAAACACATCATGGCGACGCAGTAAAACAATAAGAAGTAATAACATCAAATTAAGAAGAGAAAACTAATCCAGTACAACAACAAACAACATCCTTCACACCAGGCTTTCCAGATCAACTCAACGATTGGTGAAAGCACTGCGAAGGAAACTCCTATTAATTTGTTAAGCATTGTATGGTGAATAGAATTTAAAAAAAAAGATATAATAAGCAAAATAATATACCGTAGTGACAGAATCCTACTCATAACAATGAGGACCAACCAAACACAAAATCTTCACCCAATATCATTATATGCACATGATGCAATAAAACCCGATGTAAATCAATACTCTTTTACGTATAACTACAAGAAGTGGTAAATATCGTACCAAACAAGCACATGACAATCATCTTAGTGGACCTCAACTCTAGGGTTGGAAACTCTATTAATCCAGGAAATGAAAATATTCACTAAACCACTGCCGGACAATATGGCTAAAAAGGTAAATATGCGAGAGGATCAAGGTTTTATTAAACCCCGCTCGGCCATAGACGTCATCTATGTGGTTCGTAAAATAGTGAAAAAATACTGGAATTTAATAAACCTGCTGTATATGCTTTGTAGACATCGAAAAGACATTCGATAAAATGCGACTTTGCGACGTGCTCAAATATATTAATTGTCCTCATTAAGATTACAATTACATACATCCGAATGTAATAGAGACGACGAAACAAATAAACACAGATAATACAGGCCAAAATTAGGGCAAGATTACGACAAGGCGACAGCCTCAGCCCTCAACTATTCAATCTGCTAATGGACAAAATAATCAAAAGCCTGGACAGAGAAACTCACGTATACAAATCAGGAAGGATTATTCTAAAAATGTCGATACCATCATCACCATCATATGTAAAACAAATTCAATATAGAATGGATGAGGTGGATAGGAAGGAATATAATCTGATGATCTACGTACTTTGTCACACCTCGTTCATCCTCTGCATTTTTATCCACCTCTTATTTCTATCCATATTTGTGTAATACTCCTAGTGTATACAGTAATCGTATCTTCTATGAGTATATAATTAAATCGTAATAATTGTTCTCGTTATGTCTTATGGTATATTTTGAGTTTTCAAAACAGCTATTTTTCAGCTCGTTGGCTCCAAGCGTATTTCCTTCTCGGAATTTCATATCTACGGCTCTTGTTATTCCTGGTCTTTATATTATACGGATAGGAATCTCTTACACAGGGTTACGCCACTTGCAAGTGTTAATCGGAATTCGGTGGGAGTGGTAATAAGGAAATCTGTTCCTGTGCGATTCCTATTTTTTAATCCCCTCTTATCACTATATCAGCTCATTGCCGTGCTTTTCTTATCTTACCCTTACCCTTGTATTGTCGATTTGTTTGTCCTCACCGCGTCGATATGAAAACTCTGTTATTTCACTTTTATTTCTATTCACACTCAAATTTAAATCGTATTCTCTCGTTCATATTTTTCAATGTCTTAATCTAAGGTTTATTCGGAAAGTCTGTAGATCAAATTTACCCTTCACTTCTAAAATTTACACTACACGAATATACTAATATAATTGTGGTGGATATATATATATATATATATATATATATATATATATATATATATATATATATATATAGTATAGATATAAGTTAATTATGTGCAAGATATTATTGGGAAACAGCGAGGGCAGTAAAAAACTCCTATTTTAATATATCAATATATTTCGCTCGTTAAATTTCGAGCATCATCAGGATAATTAAACAGAGTTAATCAACAAGGAAACTGAATCATAACATAATTTACAACATTTTTTAATTTAGATTTGGCGCTTATTTGTCAAATAATATATATATATATATATATATGTGTGTGTGTATATGTATATATACAAAAGTTAGTTTTAAGTTCCCCAGGGATCAGTACTCGTACTCAGAAAGAAGATTACAACAATATATTTTCAACAAAGGTTGTTATTATGGTCAAGAGACCTATATACATAATCTATATTTTATATCTTTTATATCTTTGAAAAGTACATTTAGTATGAGGGTTTAAACTATTATTCCAAATTATTAGAAGATATATAATAACATTACCTACTAATAAAGTGTATTATCCCATGTTTACAATCAATTTCTTTTTAAGGTGAAACTGAAAACAACTCCCTCGCCGCCACAAGATGCTGTACTTTTATTTTCATCTACGGAACAATCTGCAGCCAGTCAAGTTGAAAGCACTTTACTGCCGTCCGGGGAGCCTCCACTTGATCCACCCGACTTTGAGAGGCCGACGATAATTTCAAAGTTACCCGAGGCGATAACAAAAAGCTCGGATAAATTCCAACCGCAGCATCAATGCCCGAATTGCAACGCAAACATTAGCGATGGAATTACCACTGACGCAACAGGTAAGTACGTTTATTAGTACGAATTTGCTGGTGATGGTATAATGCTATACTTAGTGGGCATTAAGGAATTAACAATGTTCATTAAATTAATTGGTAATATTCAATTTAATATAGAAGTGGGTTATGATCATGTTCAGAATAAATTACTAAATAAAATTCACATCGATGTTTCAAACAAAATAAATACTACCCCAACAGATAATGACTAAAATGCCAGTATTCATAAACGACAGTTAAAAAACAACTCTCCCTTAAATACAAAAAGGATCGATTTTAAGGTGTTGTTGCTTCGACTAAATCCTTTGCCGGCCGAAGTCGGCAGATACTATTCTTAACCGAGGATTGTGTTTAGCCAATGCTAATAATAAAAAATTAAATAACCGGAAATTGATCCTGCAACACGACGAGAACGAACGTAAGAAAATTAAACGTCCCGTTTTGGATCATATCCTTAGATAACAGTTGGCAATTCAACACACGTTTATAAATACGGAAATAAATAGTAAAATTAAGCACACAAAATTAAACTTTTACACCGAACTATATGTATGTGAATAATAAATAATAAAACAAGTAATAATACAATATAGTACATAACGTCGCCTAAACAGCAACACTATACATCTAAAATTTGATTCGAGTTTAGACAGGAGAGACAAAAACTGATTAGAAAATTTTTATTGGAGTAATTAAATTGCTCCTGGTTCAAATACATAAAATACAATAACAACAATAAAATAAAAAATTTTGTCAGTATAATAACTCCAACAAACATTTTATAATCAAATATTGGATTGTTAAGGCGTCTACTTTGTGATAATTCATTTTAAAGGATAAATAAAACGATTTTTTACTTTGTTTTTTTTATCACACTACAGTTACACTTTGCGACTAGTTTCTGCTAGAGCTTAGCCAAAACTAGTTGGAAAGTGTGATAAAAAAACAAAGTAAAAAATCGTTTTATTTTATAATCAGTTTTTCTCTCTCCTGTCAGCCTCGAATAAAATTTTATTTTAGATGTACAGTGTTACTGCTTAGGCAACGATATGTACTATATTACTAGTATTATTACTTGTTTTATTATTTATATTTTATAATTTGAAATTAAATATAGCCCGGGATGGGGCAAGACCCACATATCCCGAGGTGAAGACATGGGGAAGGATACCATGTTTTTTTAATTTTTTTTTTTCCCTTTTAGACATAAGTACATGTTTGTATGTATATGTATATGTATATGTATATGTATATGTATATGTATATGTATATGTATATGTATATGTATATGTATATGTATATGTATATGTATATGTATATGTATATGTATATGTATATGTATATGTATATGTATATGTATATGTATATGTATATGTATATGTATATGTATATTGTACATGTAAAGGTGTAAAAGTGTAAAAAGTGTAAGTAAATAAAACGAATTTTCTTTAAAAAAAAATAATTAAATTGTAAATTATATAATTCATAAAGATTAACACAAACAATTATTTAATATAACACAGCTGGCATTATTTATACTCACGTTTAACGTTCAACAATTTTCTATATATAAAATAATAGTAAAAATGTGCCACGATGCCATTATTATATGTCATCCGATCGCTAAGCTAGCGAATTCAGAATGTGTTGCCGTAAAGGTTTTCTATCAATTCCACTCTTCAGTTCCGCCTCGTAGGAATGGAGTATTAGTTTTATAGTCTTTCATTTCAGATGGCGATAAAGTAAAACATCAGCGAAAAATGGTGACAATAACGATGTCGTCAACGAATTTATTCGACGTGACAACTTCCACCGCGGGGTGGAAATTACCACAGGATCTTTCATATAACGTAAACGTGGAGGATAACGCGGTGACGGACGCGTCGCCGACTGAGACTGAAAGTGCGGGTTTTAACTCGTCGGTGAAGGTATCGGAGTTTCCGTGGCCGGTCAAGAAGGAGGCTGTGGTGGAGGGCGATATAGTCCTTGGGGGGTTAATGATGGTGCATGAACGAGAGGATTCGGTTACGTGTGGTCCCGTCATGCCCCAAGGCGGCATTCAAGCACTGGAGGCTATGCTATATACGCTGGATAGATTAAACGATGGCCCTAACCAAATATTACCGAATATTACACTGGGTGCTCATATATTGGACGATTGTGATAAGGACACTTACGGATTAGAGATGGCTGTAGACTTCATTAAAGGTAAGTTTAATTAGTTCCATATGCAATACTGTTTCCGGATTTGAAATGGGTATTGTTATAAATGTGGATTGTTGTGAAATTGGTTCAAAATTCTCGAGAGATGCTGGGACGTAGTGATGAGGTAAAAATTAATATACTGCACAGTCATTAAAATACGTCTGTGTATTATAAAATCTAGCAATACACTGGCGACAAATAGACCGTTTTGGGGGTTGTAAGAAGGGGCTGCGTAAACACATACCCACTTAAGTAATAATATGCAACCCATCGCATATTATTACTTAAGTGTACAGCCGAGTAAAACAAAATATGTATTCAATTTTAAACATGAATATTACATTTTATTTCTGATATCAATTTCTAAAACTACATTCTCACAATTTACTAAAATTGTAGTACGGGTTTATGCCGACATAAAATCATAAATATAATTATAAATATATACAATATTTCATAATATTGTTTGTTATGAGAAAATAAGTACTAAGAACAAAATTGTAAGTGAATATTCTTTTTTTGGCATACATAATCCAAAATATTGCTTATTTAAACTGATTTGTTCTGTTTAATTTATTATTTTCAATTCAACTCATACCTATTATAATTGCCAATAAAACGAGACTAGACGTATAGAGGTGTAAAACTTATTACAAATGGACCATGTTTTCAGAAAAACTACTGCATATATGAAAACGAAATTTTGTTGTCAATGAGTCCACTAAGTATAAACAATGATTAATCATCACCTAGATGTTCAACGTCCGTCAACGCCATGGCGTTTGTGTCATCGACCTACAGATGGCTGTTAAAACTAACAGTAATCCATAATTCTTGGTTATCATTGTGACACATTGAACTTACAAGTTTTCGGAGCAACGGCTTCCGCAATATTATATTATATTTCACTTGGAAGTTTAATATGATATGATAACCAAGAATTATAAATTACTGTTATTTCTAACAAAGACAGAGCCATCTGTAGTTCGGTGACGCAAACGCCATGGCGTTGACGGACGTTGGACATTTAGGTGATGATTAATCATTGACTCATTGACTACCAAATTTGGTTTGCATATATGCAATAGTTTTTCTGAAAACGTGGAGGAAAAATGTATTACAAACACTGGACGATATAGGGACGACCGACCTACATTTTCCAAAGATTGTCTTAAAATGCACAAACACGCGTTGTAATAAAAAGTCGCAAGGATTATTATTGCAATACTTTATTCATATTTCATATGATAATAGTATCCGCCATACCGATATCCGATACTAGCATCTCAAATACTGCTATATATAATTTAAAATACAGAATAATTTCTACGCGTCTAAAATTTTAAATTATGTTTCTATTATATCAGTAATATAAAGCTAATGAAAAATTTAATACGTGGAAAGACTTAATTAAATTCGGATTAAAACTGTGGCAGTATTCGTTTACATTAAAGTGCATTATTACATGCACTATGGGCTCTGGAACATTTTAATTATTGTACGTCTATATTACCAGTTTTGCGAAATTATATTTCAACCACTGTATTCACCAACATCCCATACACTTTGTAGGTCCCATAAGCTATTGAATGGATAAATTGACAACGTCATTGTGACAAAATATGCCAAAACAAATGTCAAACACCTTAAATCGTGCATGCAATTGGAGCTTTGATTACACCTTTCGTTTAATTATTCAGTGTTTGCAATAGAGAGAATCTAAAGTAACTATATTCCCTAGATAATGTATTTATTGTTGCTATAACAACGAATACTTATGGGTTCAATAGCTATTGATAAAAGCACCTTACACGGTCAATAATACTGTCAATTCTAGCACTATCACTATTTTCTTGAATCCTCCTTCTATATTTATCAAGTAATCAATTATCCAGATAAACATAAGCATTCTCTTCATTCTATCATAACTTACCTTAGACGATCAGTAATACTGTCAATATTTTAGAATAATGAAAATTTTAAACATCTTATCGTACACTAATACTATCATTATTCTAAAATATTCACAGTATTATTGACCGTGTAAGGTGCCTTATTACCACAGTATTCTTCCTTTTCTTAGCAACTCGTAGGTTATTTAAGTTTTTTAATTGCTTCATCGCTGTTCTTATCTCTTGTTTTGTTATCTCAGCAATCTCTTCTGATTCTATCTTGCAGATAGATCTTGGATCTGGTGTCGTGGAAGAGTAATATGATTGTAAAACTTTACAATATGCGTAGCAATGTCTTAAGCAGGTATTAAAAAAAATTAAAAATGCTAATTGTAAGTTGTGAAACTAATTTGTAACAACAAATCAAAGAATTATACATGTTTGTTGTATATGTTAAAAAATCACAAATATATATATATATATATATATATATATATATATATATATATATATATATAGATATAAAGGACAAAGAAAACGATTTTTTACTGCTTTTTATGACACTTCAGTGTTACACTTTGCAACTAGTTCCGGTTAAGCTCTAGCCCTTTTCAAACTCCTCCGATGACTGAAGAAATTGTAACCGATCATTCTTTATATAATAATAAGTTTGGTGTTAGTTACCGACGAAGACACTCTTGATTGTAACTGAAGTGTGATAAAAAACAAAGTAAAAAATCGATTCATTTATCCTTTAAAATGAATTATCACAAAGTAGACGCCTTAACAATCCAGTATAGATATATTTATGTTTAACGGTATATTAATGCGTGTAGTGAATATTAATAACAAACAAAGATGTGCAAACATGCGGTTTAATATTATAATTTACATTTAATAACAAGTTGCTACATTTGCAAATAAGTTATAGGTTTTTTCTTTACACCCTTATTTGTATACAGAGAAATATAAGTAATATATACAGTCTTGTAATTATATAGTTTTTGTATAATTAATCATTCGGCACATCTAATTGTTTTTCTAATATGTTACTACTACAGCACAGGGTTGGAATATCATTCTTTTAAAGAAGTAAGAGCTTCTTTTGTTGTGGTAAAATAAAATGATTTATGTTCCCATTCATCAAACTTAGCTTGCAGGAAATGTTGAAATTATGGTAAACATTAAAACCTTTCACAAACAAATGTGAAAGGTTTTAATGTTTACCAGGAGGAGGAAATACAAGAAAAGTATACGACTACTGTAATGAACTATATTATTAAATTTTAAACCGTTTATGCTTACTGAAAAATAACATACCATAAACGGTGTATCTTAAACTGATTTCAGCTTAAATTTTATTACACCTTTAATGTTATCACCTACATTTATTACCATCTAATAAATTTTATTGCGGAAACCATAAAGATAAGGCGAATATAATTCCACCCCCGTATGGAATGGAGGAAAATGTTTTCCGCAGGGTATTGTATTGCCACCTCTTTAATATAATTGCATTTTAATAATTTAAAATTTAATATCATGTAGCTTTCTATAGTCATGTCCGGAAATTTAATTTAGATATGTTACAAACATCTGTGTGTGGATAATAGCGCTTTTTAACATATTAAATTACGTTAGAAACCACAGACCGGAATTGTGGTTCATAAATCCACATAATTAAATTAGAATTATTAAGTTTCAAGTTGAACTGCGTTTTCCCTCGTAACTTCTCTAGAAAATAAATTTTATATTATGTTCATGTATTTGTCCCAAAGATACACATAAATACATTTGTTCGTACAATTTCAATGTTCGAGTATGTTTTTAAATAACAAATAACCGGTGGAAACTTTACGTAAACCTAAATGCATTTTGTTCTCTCTTATACCGAGAAAATCTGTTTCTTATTGCTTTACTAAGGCATACCGCTGGGAGACCATATCAGAATGTGTATTTCGATTCAATCTGGATAAGAAATATCTGCAGGAGCTTATCGTAAAAATACATATTTGGAGGTATATTGAATGCATATAGATACACCCCGCAGATGCCAAGCATTTCGTTGTGGGTAACACGTTCGGCACGAAAAAACAACTCGTCAGCGTAAGTGAAAATCTTTTCTCGAATACATAAACATTGATATTGGAAGCGTCGCCCACCCTAAGTATCGCAAACAAAGGACCCTTATTATGTTCTCGCCTAGAAGACTTTTCCGATTTAATGTATAATGGAGCAACGGGAAACCATGAAATGTTTATGTGTTTGAACTTTTATGAAATAAACACGTTAAAGCGAGTAATATATTTATTATTTCTTTAATGCAGAATTACTATTATTTAAAACGGGAAACTGAAAATAATTAATCGGCTACTCCAGAAACTGATAAATAATTTTATTGAATCCTCATAAAGGCACCTTAGACGATCGTGTAAGGTGCCTTTATGATCAATATTATTGATCAATAATACTGACAATATTTTGAAATAATTACTGTATGTAAACATGTTTAAAATGCTCTTTATTCTAAAATATTGACAGTATTACTTATCGTATAAGGTATAGTAATGATGGAATGAAAAGAATACTAATGTTTGTCCAGGTAATTGATTACTTCATAAATATAAAAGGAAGATTGAAGTAAATAGTGGCAGTATTATTGATCGTGTAAGGTGCTTTATAGACTGTAAGATATAACATCTCTATAATATAAAACGAAGGCAATGTTTTGATGCCGACCTACCGGTCAATTTTGTCTTTTATGCTGTCAGTGCAAAAGTGGCGGTTCGAATCCCATTGTGTGTGGTACTTGTTATATTTTTTACTGAATATTTAATTGGATTATTAAGTGATTTTAAGGAATAGCAGTTTTTTAAGTATGGGTTTGTGTTTTTACATATTAAAAATTAAATTATTCATTAACCAGTAAATAATGACCAGATCTAAATGCAACTGGTATTACGGCAAGTACTCATAATTACGTTGAATAAAATATTAATAAAGGCACTTAATTGAATAACAAATTAAATTTGGAAGATTGGTGTAGAAAGCACGAGAAATAAGTAGGAGACTGTAAAGGCAGGGTTATTATGTAGTAACTTTTGTTTTAATTAGTTAAAACTTAAACCTTAACATATCTCGAAAAGAAAAATATTTGGTTCCTTTCATTGCCAATGGAATATGCTTTAATAACAAAAATTGAGACGGTGAAATGAGTCCTTAATTGTTTCTGATGCTATTTAACTTTCGTCTTATATAGGTCAACTGCTATTTTATTACGTATGTATGGATTCTATTTCCACGTTAAAAATGTTCCGCCCTCTGCATTAAATTCATACATTCGGAACCAAGAAATTTTCCCATCACATGTAAGTTTCCGTAAACTAAGACTCTAACTTAGGGTTTGCCATGGAAAGTTTTCACTGTATAGGATTTAGTAATATTAAGTATATTTTCACCAAATATTTATTATAATGCTCCCCTAGTAATTTTATTCTTACTCACATCTAAAGGGATTGAGTCTCTAGCCTTCAAGAGGCCTAGTGAACGTAATTCTTAAATACGCTATATATACATATACATATACATATATATATATATATATATATATATATATATATATATATATATATATATAATAATTCCTGATTATTTTTAAATTTTTTTTAGTTTTATGTTACGGCTAAACATAAAACTAAACAAAAAGTCGAACTTGTAAATATTAATTTGTTGTCATTTCTAATTAAACCATAAAAACCGAAAAATATGCTTTCTAATCCAATTTTGAATATAAAATACAGTACAAAAATATATATACAATTTAAAAATTAAGCTGAAAAATTAATTTTAAAAAAAATCTGTATTTCAATGTGACCTCATTTTTATTCTTATAATAATAGAGGATTTTTATATTAATTTATAAATAAATCAATCATATAATATATTCATTCACACATTCAAGTTATCAATATTGATAATAACAACTATATTATTTAATAATTATTTAATGACGTCAGTAAGTCTGATTCATCTCTATAATCAACTCTACCATGTTAAATATATTGCGAGTGTCATGACAAATAAATCATTTTTGGTTTAATCTTTTTTTCTTAATGGAGGACTGAACATACTGTAATCTGTAATTTATGTCTATGTCCATGCTCTAGTGAGCTTTTGTCGTACACAAACGCAATTTATCTGGATGGCGGTAAAATAATCATTATATCTACGATATGCGGGCGGTTATTTCATCGAACTCAGGTTTAACAGTCTTTAATCATTTGGATCAATAGTATACCAATATACTACACTGATGTAGAAAACTACGTACTATTTCCAAATTTCCGATTTACCTAAAGATATGGAAAGGATATAAATTATAGAAATATGTAAAATTGGAAAGAATCTTTTAGAATGTACTGCTTTATTGTTATTGCAGATGTATTATTTATTACAATATTATATTATATATAATATATATATATATATATATATATATATATATATATATATATATATATATATATATATTATCTATTTGCCTTTTACCTTTCGGTGTAGGCTATTACATTTACATTGCTTTATATTATACTTTACAATTATTGTTGTTGTTTATGCATTTGTAAATTCTTTCCACACTTTTCTGTTCTTTGCCAGTTCTACCTCTTCTTCTTTTATTTCCAGTTCTTGCTTCCCATACCTGCTTTGTTTAAATCTTTTTGTCCATCCTAATTAAATGTCCCCACCAATGTAGTTGTTTCTTTTCTATATACTTTTCTATAGCCTCAATTCCCAATTCTTCTCTGATGTTATCAGTTCTTATTCTGACTCTTTTTTACTCCTCTGAGATATTTAAATTCCATTGCTTGTATTCTACTTTTGTCCCTCTTCGTTAGTTTCCACGTCGCGCTCCCATATGTCAGTATAGGTCTATATATGCTTTTGTATATATTTATTTTTGTCCTGTTGGTCTCTTTTTTGTTAATCAGTATATTGCTCAATGCGTGGTATGTCTTAACTGTGTTGTTTATTCTGTTACCTTCCATTTTTTCGTCTTCTGTCAGTACCACTCCTAAGTATTTGAATTGTTCTACTTCCTCTATTTCTTTATAAAAAAAACGACCTTTATTGGCGTTTCCCTCACTGCCCCTCCACATCACAAACCTCAACAAAAATATACAAAAATAAAAATAAAAATACAATATAAATAATAGTACTACTCCGCCAAAAATTACAAATTACCCCCATCTATCGCCGCTCCCTTTTCCCTTGCCATTTTCCTCTCCCACGTCAGCCTCCTGCAGATTCATTCAGCTTTCTGCAGTCTCCCACCCACTCTGCTTTCACACCCTCACATTCTTCGCTAAGGTGCCACCACGTGTCTTTTCCCTTACTACACAGCGCACACGCTAGACCCTTCCACACTTTCCTCCCTCTCTCGTCTGACCCACACCTCGCTCTTGCCATGCATACCTTGTCCCCCCTGCTCCACTCACCCCTGGCTAATTAACTCACCTGCCACTCTACGTAGCCAGGGTTGTAAGAGCTCTCATTCATTCTAGTCTGCCGTTCTTGCCACTCAATATCTCTCAATCTCTCTCTTACCTCAGTTCCTAGGCTTCCCATTTCTCTTAGCTTCTCCTCTACCCACACCTCAGACATACCCACTCTTTCATACATCCTTCCTCTATCCTTTCTCCAACCACTCTCCGTCCTACTCTTACACCTCCCGCACCAGTCTTTCCTCACCCAATTCCTGCAATCTTTCTTCAAACTTCACAACCCTTACACACGACTCCCACCACATACTCATACGATTCGTCTCCTGCAACAGCACTGCTCTCGGTGTCGACCTTTCGAGACCCAGCAGAATCTTCAGGAGCACACCTTGCTCTCTCTCTATCACATCCCACTCACGCAATCCCCACACTTCCACTCCATACAACAGAATAGGTTTTACACACGCATCCCAGATCTTGCACGCCATTACGAGGTTACCGCCACACAACCTCTACCATTTCCTTCTCGCTATTCCCCAAGCCATTCTCGCTTTCGCTTGCATACTTTCCACATGCACCCTAAATCCTCCTCCACTGTCAAACCAGAAACCCAAATATTTAAAGACATTCACTCTCTCAATCATCCTTCCCTTTCATTTCAGCTCTTCCACTCTACCCCTTCTACCCCTATTCCTAAACATCATCCATTTAGTCTTCTCCACATTCACTACTAGCCCTCTCCTATCCATGTACCTTCCCATTCTTTCCAACATCTCTTGCATCTCTTCCACTCGCTTGGCTACTAATACTATGTCATCCGCATATGCCAGCATCCACACCTTGGTTCTCCCCACCACGACCCCATCCAGCCTGTCCTCTCCTCAGCACCGCCTCCAACTCGCTTGTGTATAGATTGAACAGGAGGGGGCTTAGCGGGCACCCTTGCCTTACACCCTCATTCACCCTAAACTTCTCAGACACTTCTCCATTCACTCTCGATTTTGCCCACGTCTCTTTATATATACTTCTCACCCACTCCACACTTTCATCTTCCATCCCGAATCTATCCATACACTCCACGAGCTTTCCTCTAGGAACTGAATCAGACGCCGCTTTCAAATCCACAAACACCGCATACACTCTTCCTTTGCACTCCAACGCTTCCTCCACCATTCTCGCAAGCGTGAAAATCTGCTCCCTCGTCCCTCTTCCCTTTCTGAAACCCCCCTAGCATTCCGGCAGCAGCCCTTTTCTATCCACTTCCCTCGCTAGTCTATTTTTCACCATTGTCATCATCGCTTTGTACCCCGCATTCATAACGGTAATACCCCTATAATTATTTACGACCGATGCTGCTCCCCCTTTGTGTACCGGGACCACCACCCCCACACACCACTCTTCCTGCAGTTCTTCCTCACCGCTCCAGACGCTATTCAAAACCTGCAGTAACTTATCGTTTCCTTCCTCTGTTAATATTTTGAAGGCCTCTGCCTTCAGCCCATCTTCCCCCGTCGCCTTTCCCAGTTTCAGCTGCCCTATGGCCACGTCGACCTCTTCCCGCGAAAACGCCTCCCTTCCTACCACCGGTCTCGGACTCCCTAAATCCACCTCTGACCCCGCCATCTCTCTACAGCTCTTCTCCCACTCTGCCAGCTCTATGCTAACTTTGCCCTTTTTTACGCTTCCCCTCAGAATTTCCCACAACCCTTTCTCTGTCACACACTCCCTCAACCTCGTTTCTACCTTCTGCAACTCCTCTATCTTCTTCCTCTCGCAGGTTCTCTCGAACTCCCTCTTCGCCTGATTGGCCCTTTCCACTTCACCTCTCCCATTTCTCCACTTCGCCATTGCTCTTCGCCAGCTCGACTTCTTCACCCTACATTCCTCGTCAAACCAACTCTCCCTCTGCTCCCCACTCTTCTTCTTCTCCAATGCAGCCACCATCACTCTCTCCAACTGGGGCATCGAATGCACATCCTCCCACTTGACGCGTTTTAGCTTTTTCTCATATGCATCCAAATATTTCATATTTTTTTATATTTATTTGTTCTTTCCGGTTTCCCATTTGTTTTTTTATAATTCATTTTCTGTTTCTTGTTGTGGTGCTTTTCGTATTTTTAATTCCCTTATTATTTCTTGTAGTTCTTGTTCCTTGATACTCTCTGTATCTGTTTCCATGTTGTTTGTTGTTTGAGAAGATTTTGCGTTAGGTATTTATGTAAAACGACGGACGTACAGTTTACAATTTTTATAATCATTATATGATTATAAAAATTATAAATTGTAAAATTTCTTTATATTCATATGAATAAAATTATCCATTATAAAAAAATACAGTTACTACCTACTAAAGAAGTGATTGGAACATATCAAGCTATAATCGAATGAAATATGTACGGTGACTAAAATTATAATGGACACACACATGTATTCTGAAATATTCGAACAAAATTGCGCACCCTTGTCAATTCCGTCATTTAATCTAAAGCAGTAATTAAGGGACGAACACGATGTCACTCTTTATGACAATTTGCCTCCGGAAGTAATTTCTATAATATTTAGGAGCGTTTAGCAATGCGGGGTATTCATCATGATTTATGTGTGGGTGTCCTACTATTCAATGTCGAGTCTTAAAGACGGTCCCCTCTATTAAAATGTAAATTTTCGCGGCAGCAAACTTTAGAAATAATTCACTGTAATTTAAAAACTTAAATATAAGAGAACTTTGACACTGCTATCGATTCTGATGAAATATTCTCAAAAGGGTTTATTTCATCAGAATCGATAGCATTGTCTATCGATTCTGATGAAATAAACCGTTTTGTGGGTATTATATGAATAGATAGAAAAATATCTCACATCGTAAATTTTGCAATTAAGAAAACAAAAGATAGATGGTAAACGCTTAGAATTTATAGCCAGCATAAAATGTGCGACAGCGGGAATTAAGAAGAAAATCCCCCGTGAGGTGAAAAGTGGAAATTGCATTTTTCCCGAAGTAATTGGGATTATGCAAGTTAAATTTATGATTACACTGAGTGGAAACACTGCAGGTTTTATTCAGCTTTACATATAGAACGCCCAACATACATCCGACTTCTTCATTTACATTTCAAGTACTTCCGTATAGTAAAAAGCAAATGTAGCAGTTTGTAAATATTTTAACAGCAAAATTAAAGCTTTACGTCGTACCGAGAAAATATATACATATATAAAAAATGTATGATATGCATAAGTCATTTCATTAAGTTAATCAAAAATTAATTTATGTGGTTTCACTGAACGAATTTATTTAACCATAAATACACTTAAATATAAATGTTTGCTCTGCCCTTTCAACATACACGTATTTATATTTCATTTTGTAACATACTCTTTAATCTGTATTCACAATAAGACAATTTCTTTCACACCATAATTTAAAGTCATTTGCTATTGACATGATATCAGTTTTTAAATCATGTGTTTTTTTTTGCTAATAGATAGTAATTAGTAAAATAAAAAACAGCATATGTAAATCATACAGGGAATTAGCCAATGTAGTAATGACAATGTAAACATGTGAGAAAACGTGAAAAAATAACAGAAAAGATTGGAAATATGTGGAAAATGTGAAAAAATGTGAGAAAATGTGAAAAAATTTGAGAAAATGTGAGTGGTGCCCACACCAGATATTTATCTAATGCAATGGTCTTTAAATTTCTAAATTAGATCTAAATATGCTTATTACTGCTTAACGATTAATAACAATTGAATTGCATTGTTTTCCTTTACTGAAACAATTTTATTTAAGAGTACAATACATGACTCATAGGCTTTTTCGCGATCTATTTCAATCCGGCTTATCTAAATATTTTTTGCTCGTTAACGTCGCGGCTGCTTGACCGACCGAACGTCCTCTACAGTGCGCTCAGTAGTAAAATGGCGGTGGTTCGTGCGTTTCGTACTTTTCGTGTTCGTGTTAAAAAGGTGCCTGTGTTTCGTTAAGTGAGTGTTTTGGATACTGCAGTTACAATGCATCTTATGTAAGTGATTACCGTATTTATATAGTTGATTAGATGATTATTTCTTGGTTTTATTATCACACAGCTTGATGAAAACGCAAACGAAATGTATGTGTGTAAAAACAATTCTATTTATACATACCTTTAGTGACGTTCGCGTTAACACACAACTATATCAGGGTTTATTAAATAAATCAATTAAATAGCTGTAGGGATTCATTCAACAGTATTTAATACCAATCTTAATTATTGTAGTAGTAGTTACTGTATTAATTACAGTTCTGTAATTGACCATCGACCTTCAGGTCCTTCTACCGTGTTACATACACATACACTAGTGTATGTAAGTCTTAGGTCTTTCTATTTTCACTTTAATTAGTAGTGATGATAAAGACTATTACTTGTATTTTTATCTTACAAGATAAAGAACACATTTCAAAACTTGTAATGCAAATATATTAAAAGTTAGTGTTATCACGTTTCATTGCCAAATGTATTAATATTTGTTAGTTGCCATCTTGAAAATTATTCCATTGAAAACATAGCTGAGCAGCTTCATTTGGAAATGTTTGTAGAATAATTTCCCTCCCAAGGCTACCCTGCTGAGGAATATATAGGCAGACATTAGGTAAATGACTTTTCCATTCATAAGAAATCTTGTTACGAGCACTTTTGGTAATGCATGTGTGGATATGACTTCACTCAGCCACTGGGCCACCTGTTATATTGACTTTTGCCAAATAATTTCTTGAAATTACTTCTCAATCAACTTATTATTTAGATTAACAAAGTGATACATTTACGGCAATGGAAAGAATATAAGATTTACATATGAACCCTAATTCTATTAAAAATATGTGTGTGAAATATGCTACATAATGTAATAAATAATAAATAATGTATGGTAATTTATTTTCAATAAAGGAGATGAATAAAACAATTAAACAAGTGGTAATAAAACAAAGTAGTTTTATTCATCTCCTTTATTACTAAGTAAATTGTTAGAGGGTAAACATGTGTTGTATTTTATTTGTTTAATTTATATTTATATTAGATTGGCTGTTTTTAGCTGTATAGCCTAATAAAGGTTATTATTATTATTATACTAGTTACTGATAGATAGTTGCTAAATTTAATTAAAAAATATTCAACCCGTGTTGGTCTCTTTTTGAATTTTCACATCTGAAATGAGCGCACCGAGCTTGCAATCACGAATACAGGGCGGCTACATGGCTTATCTAGCCCCCACCCCGAAAACGCTCGGAATTTACGTGTGCAGCACATTAAATCAAGTTTCTTTATTCGTTGCATCTGGCGGTAATTTATTTATTTTCGTTGAAAGTCACCGCAAATAAACAATCCAATATAAAAGCCCGCCTAAACAAGGAGGGTTTCCTATACAAAATGGTATGTTCAACTGTGGAAATTGATGGGCCAATAGTGGTTATTGAAATATTTGGATGTATGTTTTATTATTTATCGGTACATTTGAAGGCGACATTTCTAGATATTGTCTTTAACCTGTTCGACACATTAGACGTCTCTCACTCGCCATCTACAAGTTTTGTTGAAATGACATTTGACGAGTCTGGCTCGTCATTCGAACAAATACATGTGTTACCTCTAATTGGTAGAGGCAGTGTCAATCAAAATTTATATACGTATAAATAAATGTATACCTAAAAGCTATTGTTTTTACATGCTATACCACATAGCAATAAATGAAATACGTTTTATAAGGAAACCAATCTTCAAAGAATTTGTACCCAAAGGGTTAATAGACATTATTTTACAATAACGGGGCATAGAAAAATAAGTAATTGTTAATATTGTCAGTGATACTAGAACCAAATTAAATCAAATTTGACTGTAAAATATGTTTATTCCTTCTTAGTATTGCAGTTTCCATCTCAATGAGTATAGTTATATGCAACGAACGTTTTCTTTAGATACACTGTCATGGCTCAAAATTATTCATGCATCTCTCTCTCTCTCTCTCTCTCTCTCTCTCTCTCTATATATATATATATATATATATATATATATATATATATATAGGCTAATTTACTAGCTCTATGACAAACTCTGACGGATGAAAGCTGATATTTATATATATTTAGATTTAGAGAGTAGATATACAAAGTAATAAAAAAAATAAAAAACTTCTAAAAAATTTCATAATGTCCACCATCGACTTGAATGCACGCTTGGCATCGACGGGCCAACGATCCTTTAATACTGTGTAAATTAACTGGATGATATCTTATTTGAGTCGCAGCATCTTGTATTTTGTGTACTTTATGGTTGTAAAAACCTCGACATTTTTCAGTTTTTTGCTTATATCTTCTAAACTAAGGTTTTTGAAGGAAAATGTATATATACAAAGTTGTACTGCATTAAATTTCCTTCAGTTTTCATTGGTCAACGTTATTTTGTATACAATACTTACCGAGATACAGCAGTTCTAATATGGGGCAAATTTCTCAACTTGTGAAAACTACTAGAAAAATGCATGTTTCTGCTTCTTAGCTTTTATTTCTAGATATAATATAAATAAAAGTTAAGAAGTATAATGTATATTATACATACAACCTATACCCGATCCACTGCCCATCCCTCCAGTTAACCGCCACAAGTCGAATTTAGCTGCTTTGCCAGTTTTGGTTCTCTGAATTTGTGTAAGAAACATTTGCGGAACTTTACACACAGCACCTTTCACTTAAACATATACTGAGGCAGCATAAAATAACAACACGCCGTCGAGCATAGGCGTTTCTATCCTCAGCTCAAGGAAATTAGTCGATTCCACAGGTCCCTCGCGGTCCAAAACTCAAATTCAACACCTCACTCCAACCGCGAACAATATTAAAAATTTTCAGTAACGCAATTTTGTCCAGGTACCCCCTTTTTTGACTTATGGATATACATTATACAGGGTATAACGAGGCTGCGGGACACTGTCGGAATAAAAGTCAAATTGTAAAATCTACTAAGGGCCGCAATGTCCAAGCATGCGACCCGCGGGCCACAAACTGCTCATGTTTGCTTTAGAGCATTGCCCCAAAGTGCCCAAAGTATAAATGATTAATTTATCACAAAATAAAAAATGATTGGTATCAATTTCATACAAATGTACAACATTTAGAAATGCACAAAATAGTAAAACATATATAAGTGTGAATCCACCTCATAGCAATCTACATATCTAGATTTCGATCTTATTAGATCTCGTCAGTGTAGCTCAGCTAGAGAGGATGAATTCACACAATATCTAGAGTGGTTATATATTATTGTTATTACCATATGAGTGTGCATTGCTAATTGATGTGGTGCCGCCAGATGGCGTTTAACTTCCCTCTTCGAGGCTAAGTTGTACTATTTTTGCACAAAATAGTGTTTTATAATTCTTATTACTAAAAATAATAATTAAATTCATGATATGTTGAATCTATTCTTAGCAAATGAACCAATAATATTTAATTTATTAAATAAACGTTTTAACCCTGAGATATTGCCCGAAATCTATCGTGATCGTGCAATCACAACACACATATTCTAATGTAACACATTAGATGCGATGTTCTTGTTAAAAACACTGTGAAATTACATGAAATTTTATCATATCTTTTTTCTGTTTTTGCCGTCCCTTTGTTAATTTAGCGCTGTCCTTTGGCATAGCTATGATCACACAGACACCGAAATGTTTCTTTGTTGAAAAATGCATCCAGTTTCTTATATGAAGTTAGATTTGATTAGATGGAGTGGACTATGCTTATGCAGAATAATATTCTTAAGGGATAAATAAAGCGATGTTTTACTTTGTTTGTTTTATTTATCCTTTAAAATGAATTTCTCGCAAAGTAGACGCCTTAACAATCCAATATTTAATGTAACTTATTGAATTGTTTTTTTTGTCCTTTCAGAAAAATCGTGGTCATATTATTATGGGGACAATGATTCATACATATTGATTTTTCTTTTTAAGTTAATAACTAACAATCAATATATACAATTATTCTTATAATGTAGCTTCATTGATTTAGATTATGTTATGAGTATTAATAATAATAATAATAATAATAATAATAATAGATTTATTGCTCTACAGCATAGGTTCTCAAACTCGGGTACATGTACCACTGGTGGTACATTACGTTGTTGCACGGGGTACAAATGAAATTTCAGGGGGTACAAATGAAAATTAAGAAAATTTCTAGTGTAGAGTAAATGTAAATCAAATCTAAATCACGGCGAAGTATTGCGGTTATTCGTACCGTCTTTTGCCCAGGCCGACACTCCTAGTAGCAGCAATATTAAATCGCATTTTCAGGAAGATTTTGAAAAAACTAAAACATACAAATTATAATGTACTATGTACGTTTTAATTTTTTTTTCAAAATACCCATATTTTTGACATAAAAAAACTTCTATCTTTATAGGGCTATCAGCTGTGAGGCTTTTCCGCCGGTCAAGGGAGAAACTCGGAGGAGTTTAATCACCCGGTATTTATCTTAACTTCACAGAAAACTTCTGAAAAACTGTGAAAGGTGATTCGCGAAATTTTTGACATATTAAGTCTGAATTACAAAATATCATCATGGGGTACAGTATTTTTAGCATCTTATTTATATAGTACAACGTTGATGAAGTTTGAGAATCCTTGCTCTACAGAATTAGATTTATTTACATAACAACATGCAAAATAAGAAGAAAATGTAAAGTAGTACATACATACATCACACAATAATAACTATTTAAAAAAATATCAGCATATCCACGATAATTTTTAGATTATAAAAAATCAGTGGAGTATTATCTAATGTACCAGAATTGCCAGCCCGTCGGATGCATGCCAATTTGTGTCAGCTGTGTTATCGTTATCTTCGTAATGATACGGGGTTGGGTTGGCCGGGAATATCACATTGTATACAATTTGTGAATTAAATTTCCGCAACGCGGCGCAAAAACTATGTGACAGTTCGTATAGATTCAGAGCAGTGGCACACATGACTATAAATTTCAATATTTTACTTTTATAGACGACACAAGTGGAGACTGATGGAAGAGGCCTACGTTCAGGAGTGGACGCAAAAACTATACATTTTCATGCATTTTCTCGGTTTAAACCAAGTGTTTAAAATGCTATATTTATTTATATATCAAACTTTTCTCTAGCTCTTACCGTTTTCGCGATACAGGTCTGAGCAAATCTGAAAACTATGAATTTTCATGCATTTTCTTTCTCGGTTTAAACTCGGTAGCGTCTTTCTTTAAAAAGCTAGAGGGATGGTTTATATATCAAAATGTAGAGTATTTCTGGCCCCACAAATTGAGGCTTAGGCACTTTTCTGTATCTCTTACCGTTTTCGCGCTACAGGTCTGAGCAAATCTAAAAACTAAATTTTCATGCATTTTCTCGGTTTAAACTCGGTAGCGACTTTGTTTAAAATGCTAGAGGGATGGTTATATATCAAAATGTAGAGTATTTCTGGCCCCACAAATTGAGGCTTAGGTACTTTTCTATAGCTCTTACCGTTATCGCGCTACAGCGGTGAGCAAATCTAAAAACTATGAATTTTCATGCATTTTCTCGGTTTAAACTCGGTAGCGTCTATGTTTAAAATGCTAGAGGAATGGTTTATATATCATAATGTAGAGTATTTCTGGCCCCACAAATTGAGGATTAGGCACTTTTCTCTAGCTCTTACTGTTTTCGCGATACAGGTCTGAGCAAATCTGAAAACTTTGTGATAATTCATTTTAAAGGATAAATAAAACGATTTTTTACTATGTTTTTTATCACACTTCAGTTACACTTTGCAACTAGTTTCGGCTAAGCTCTAGCCATTTTCGAGCTCCTCCGATGAATCGAAAATGGCTAGAGCTTAGCCGAAACTAGTTGCAAAGTGTAACTGAAGTGTGATAAAAAACATAGTAAAAAATCGTTTTATTTATCCTTTATGAATTTTCATGCATTTTCTCGGTTTAAACTCGGTAGCGTCGTTCTTTAAAAAGCTAGAGGGATGATTTATATATCAAAATGTAGAGTATGTCTGGCCCCACAAATTGAGGCTTAGGCACTTTTCTCTAGCTCTTACTGTTTTCGCGATACAGGTCTGAGCAAATCTGAAAACTATGAATTTTCATGCATTTTCTCGGTTTAAACTCGGTAGCGTCTTTGATTAAAAAGCTAGAGGGATGATTTATATATCAAAATGTAGAGTATTTCTGGCCCCACAAATTGAGGCTTAGGCATTTTTCTCTAGCTCTTACCGTTTTCGCGCTACAGGTCTGAGCAAATCTAAAAACTATAAATGTTCATGCATTTTCTCGGTTTAAACTCGGTAGCGACTTTGTTTAAAATGCTAGAGGGATCATTTATATATCAAAATGTAGAGTATTTCTGGCCCCACAAATTGAGGTTTTTCTCTAGCTCTTGCCGTTTTTGCGCTACAGCGGTGAGCAAATTTAAAAACTATGAATTTTCATGCATTTTTACAGGTTGATGATGATGAGTGCAGGAAGGCAAGTTTCCCGATTGAGCGAATAAGTTTACAGCACGAGCCTAACCTAACCTATTTGTTACAACAACTTTAAATAACTTTCAATAAATATTAAGTATTTATTCGTACAAAAAATATGATACATTATTCTTGCGATAAAGCCGTTTCCCGAATTTACTCTGTAATTCTTCCCGAATTCGTGCTGTATTACAGTCGCCTTCGGCTCGTGCTGTGAACTCATTCGCTCATTCGGGAAACTATCTTCCTGCACTAATAATGTAAATTACTATTAAAGTATCTAGCAATCGATACTTTAAATTACTTTTGTTTCTATAAAAGTCACAATTGGCATATACCGTAAATTCCACTAGTCTCTGAGCTTTCTCAACTTGGAGATCCGGCGTCTTCCAACACTTTATAATTGCTTTGTATAATAAGCTGCAGTATCATCTACTTGTCTCCCAGCTAGTATGGCCCAGATATTCTAGATTTCTAGCTTTATCGGTTTATATGACCTCCAGATGTTACAATTTCGTCATTTGAGTTTTTTCTGTTTATAATATTCGTTCTATACATCCATATTTTGAGTGCTTAGAGCTTCAGTTTCTGATTCAATGTCAATGGCATACGATATATGAAACAATATAAATTTCAAAGATGGTCGATAAACAATATAAGCAATTTACAACTTCAACTTGGTTCTACGCCAGTGACGCCTCTTGGCATTCTACCTTATGGTATTGCCAGTCGTTACCCTAACCCATTGTGGGATCGGTCTGTTTTGCTTGAGTTTTTTTGGCTTGATGTTAAATGTCTTGTGAGTCGACATTGTGGCCATTTACGAACGCGGCACGAGATAATGGCCCTGTCCGTTTACTAGTGACTAGTAATGACACATGCTGACATCATGCTGTACTATTAGTATGAGCGTGACGTTAGGATGTGTCACTAGTAGTAGCCAAACGGACTGGGACAATAGAACTGGAAACACGTAACCTCTCACAATTCTGACAAGAAGCTCCGTTAAGTTAAGTTAAGTTAAGTTAAATCGCGGTTGCTGAAGAATTCTCTCATTTTAAAGAAGACAGATTAGGTCATTTTCTTCAGCTTTTGAATTTTATAGCCTGGTCTTTTCTGTTAGTTATCCTAGTACCTACATATTAGTATTTGTTTGCTTTTCTAATTTGGATAGAATCAATTATTAGGTTAAATTTTGTTGTTAGTGTTTTAGCTATTATAACTATGAACTTGATTTTCTTTAAATTAATTTTTAAATTGATTTATTACTAAATTATTCACACTTAACTTTATGTATATACTAATATATCGCCTGAAGACGCTACGTGCTTTATACTATAAAAATTTTAAAGTATTAATATAAATAACAAATCCATGCATACTATACGAGTCGCTGTATAGCCACTATATATTCAGCAGACACCTCATCTTAAAACTCGATCACCAACTTGTTAAATCTAGATATATTCTTTTTTACACAAACATTTAATGATTTTAATGATACAATTATTATACTTTGCTTCCATAAACATGTGTATAATGTTATTTCAATTGCATGTCTTCTTCTCATTTATTTGTTTTCATTTCTCAATATAAACTGTCCATGACAAAGAAATATATATATATATATATATATATATATATAAATATATATATATATATATATATATATATATATATATAAATATATATATATATATATATATATATATATATATATATATATATTAGAAATGTATCTACATATCTACCAGTGATTTCAATCAGGAAGAATACCAATAACTAGGGTTGCCATCTGTAAAATCACTAACCAATGACAAAGCACTTCAAAACCCCGGACTTTTCAGCTTAAATCCGAATTTTTATTTATTTATTAATTGATGTTAATCTATGAAAACTAAAATCAATCACATTTATCTTTGGAAAGTTTGTGTATTGACTGAGATAAACATAAATAATATTGTTTCATTAAAACAACATTAATAATCTCAGAATATTCATAAACTCAAAATATATAATTGTAAACTAATTCTGATACCTAAGCAATTTATGAACAGTTAATACACGACGTACAATTTTTCGATTTATATTTACTGTTAATAAGTGATAAAAAAATATAGGGCTGTTTGGAACGATAGTTATGGACTTTTTGCATTTAATTTAAACAAATATATCCAATCAAATATTTTAAACTCGTTTATAGTAAACCCACACAAAAAGCTCTCTGTAAATAATATATAAAATACAAATATGCACAAACTTTTATAAAATTTCGCTCAATGTTTAAAACCCCGGACAATTAAAAAAAACCGCCCGAAGGTCCTCTAAAACTAGGACAAATCCGTATAATTCCGAACGAATGGCAACCCTACCAATAACTAGACAGGATATTAAAAATAATGAATACCAATTAAATAAATCCTAAATTACCCAGTTTATTGGACGAGTGGACTGTATGAAATGGCGTTGCCGTAAATAAAGAATTATTATTATTATTATTATTAGTGGTTAGAGGCATAGTCCGTTACGTACTAAACATTGGGGAGCCTGAGTTCGAAACCTATTCGTGCGAATTTTCGCGAATCGTCTTTCGGAGGTTATTAGACTTTTTCTGCGAAGTTAAGGCAAACACCGGGTGATTAAACTTAAAGCTTCCCTCTTAACTGGCGGAAAAGCCTCACGGCGGATAGCCCAATAAAGGTAGAAGTTTTCTTTTTTAGATCTAAATTAAAAGCTACATACTTATAGCGATTTGTTTCACTATTATATTGTTCCTGGAAACAGCATTTCCCAATATATAACTAAATATAAATAGCAACAGTTTTCATTTCAAGTCGCTTCCCGTTAACATAGGTGTACAGGAATTCATATTCCTCTTTTCCCAGCTAACCTTGTGCGATCCGATCTGATTGTTAATTTTTATAATGGAATTTATATTATAAAACCATCAGCCTATCTGCAGTAATATTTATAATATTCTGATATTCTAAATTGGTGCTTTGAAATAAATAGAATTCAATTCAAATCAGCACGACCTAAATTGTCTGGGGTAGAAGATCGGTAACCGCATTATTATCCCTCAAGCTAATAACGCGTTCTCTGCCCTGCACACAAGCGGTCTGGATGTTTCTGTTGTCGTATTTAACAAGGATCTGTTTTTCCAGAACTATGCGCCACGAAAATAAACCTCGCACGTAGAATAGATTCTTCTTAGTATTTTCACTAAATTTATTTATTTATTTGTGCAATTATATTTCCTCAACCCAGCTCAGTGGCCGAGTGGTTAGAGGCGTCGTCCGTCTCGTACTGAGCATTGGGGAGTTCGATCCCCAGCGCGGAGCCAATTTTCGCGAATCACCTTTCACAGGTTTTCAGAGGTTTTCTGTGAAGTTAAAGTAAATATTGGGTGATTAAACTCCTCTGAGCTTCTTCTCCCTTGACCGGCAGAAAAGCCACACCACTGATAGCCAGCCCTATAAAGAATTTTTTTGATATTTCCTCAGATTTACTAACATGTTTAAAGAGGTAAAATATGAAACTAATAAAATCCCAAACGTAATATCGTTGAATACCAATATACCAAATCTTGATATCCTTTCATACAATATTCCATTTAGAAACTACGCCGTAGTTATCGGCGCTTTCCTTCTAGTTGCGCCTAATCTCATCATCAAAACCATATTAATGCCCTAAATTAGTGATGTAGTGTGTTTTTCGAATCATTTTTTCTAGCGACATCCAAATTTATTGGTCACAATTAATTTGTGCTCAGTTAGGTTTGCTATTTCTACTTGAAATTACGGTGCGCAAATTGTGTAAATTTATTTCAAAAATCGTAGCATCTTACATAAAATATGCAAGTATGAATGGATTTATATATATATATATATATATATCCGCTGGCCTTTTCTACCACAGTGTGGTGTAAAAATGAACGCATTTACACTTTTTACATATTATATAAAATAAAATCATTTAAAAATAAAAGAACAGACAGGAACTCTCATTGCTATATATCTTAAAAAATACAAAAATGCACTCATCTCACCCTAGTAGTGTGGTTCGTGTCGTACCCTATTGCGGGAGAAACACACAAGTTTTTCAGAGGTTTTCTTTGAAGTTAATGGAACTACCAAGTAATCAAAGTCGTATGAGCTTTCTCCTTTTTCAGCGCTCTTCAAACATGAAGCTTATTTCCTGCATATATAATCACTTAATAAATAAATTATATTCGAAAATTGTATTTGTAGTATTATTAATCACGCCTACACTTTACGGTAGAAGCTACAGGATTAAATAATAAACTATTATTAATGATAGTTTTTGTGTCGATCTCATAAAGGTTATACATTTACAATTTTTTATCCAGCCGTATTTACAGCGGTCCGGGGCCGCGAGTTTCACAAACCTGGATTTAGATCTAAATAATGAACTTATATGTGTACTACAATATATCCAAGAGAAAAGTTACTTAAACCTATTCAAACTGTAACTAAATATGTCTCGACAATGTGTATAAGAGTAGTGAGTGTTGGGCATGTACAACAACAGAACCTGTTTACGGCAGAACTGTTTGCGAAGTTGGTGTTCAACAGCGGTAGAGAAAAGCGTTTAATTCTAGTTCGAAGTCCGAAATTGTATGCAACTGAACAAGTCACCATAATTTAATTTAGGGTTAATTACTTCATGGAGGAGAAACATATGCTTTTACCCTAAAGCAAGTTCATAACATTTATTTTTTATAAAATTTATTTTTCATAAAATTTAATTTTCTGAAAATTTATTTTTCATAAATTTAATTTTTCATAAAATTTATTTTTCATAATATTATTTTTCATAAAATTTATTTTTCATACAAATGTTCATGTCTGAAAACTGCTACTACTTATGTGCTTGCGTACATTATACAGGGTGTTATGTAATTAAAGTACAATCCATAAGTGGTGGTAGAGGTGAGTTATTCTAGCAAGAATCCGAATTTTTTATTACTAAATTCATATTCGTTTGGTAACTGGAGCATTTTTAAGTTAAGGCGAATCTCGGAAAATTAAATACGGTTCAATGTTGACCTAATCGCGCGGTCTTTTCTAGTCAACATTTCATAATTTTCTGAAAATATGTTTGGATATTTCTCCAATCTAAGGATGATTTGATACTTTGTTAAGACGAAAATGTTAATTTTTTGTCTCGAAATAGTTGTAAAAAATATGCAAATGTAGTCAATATTTGCATCGGAAAAGTATATATTTACTCCGATTTGTAATCAAAATTCAACAGAAATTCCTCTAAGAGATTACAGTTTCATATTTCAAGTTTTGATAAATACAATCTGATAATGCTTAAGTACAGTAGTATAGTTTATAGACATCCGCGCAATTATCACAAAATGCTTCATTATTTCGAAATAAATTTATTTCTCGGAACGCACCCCTCCAGTTTTTCCTGGGGCCACGGTTTATACACTCCGCAAAAGAAGTAGCAGCAGTTCCGTTAGTCTCACAACGCGTTTTTCGAATAGATTTTCAGCTCGAATCCTCGAACGAGATTTTCGAAGATTCGCCTTAACTAATGACAACGCGCTTTATATTTTGCTCGAAAAAAAGAATCACATTGCCATGATAAAAATCTGATACTGACGTATACAAATCTCAGTTAAACTCAGTAACGTAACGTTAAACGTTTGTTATGTACAGTTTTCGTGAATACACCGATATTATTTTAATTTATGGTGAAGTGCAACGAACAATTTAGCTTTGGTAAGATTATATGGAAAAAGGCACCCGAATAGAAGACAGCGCCTAATGGATTGCTAGTTTAAATCACCTGTACCACCACTTAAGGCATCTCTCTCGAATTACATAACACCCTGTATGTATTAAAGAAACCATATATGGTATAAAATAAAATACAATAAATGTCTACAAAATAATTTATAGCAATAAGAGAGCTTAATTTAAAATCTAATTCCCATTTATATATTAATTGGGAATAATATTGCATGTGAGTGACGCTATTTTTTAATAGTTATTGGGAATTGAATTTTAAATACAAAAATAATTATATATGCAACGAACGCTGTCGGATGCATTCCTTTCTGTTGGGACTAATATGTAATATAATAAATATTGTTTGATACTAATAAATTACAAATATGTATGTACAGTTTTTACTATCATGTTTGATTTTCATATTTGCTTCCGATAAGTAATTAATATTCAATTCAACAATACGCTACAAAATTATTTAGCAAAGTTGATGAATAAAATTAAAAGTAAAAAGTTTACATAAATAGGGATAATTTATTTATTATATACATTTTTTACTTTTAATTTCATTCATTTGGTAGTTCGTTTGACAACCACCTTCCATCATTTACTTATGAATGCCTCTATAGCCATATTATTCATGTATAGGACATGGTAAATTCCTGTTAATAGTATATAATCCTTTTGATATATCAAAAAGTAGCTCTTTACATATTTTTAATACTCAATCCTATGCCTTACTATTTCAACACATTCACTTTCAGTTTGCAATTCTGGTCGTCGTTATCTGAAGTCATATTGTTTTGTTTTTCAGGAGTTTATTAGGAACATTTAGATTAATATACTAAATGCATCTAATCCAATATGCTACTATTAATAAATAAGTAATATGACGAACTTAAGTTCATTCTATATCTTTTACATTTCACCAGAAAAAGATATTTATAATTAATCATAACATATAGATTTACAATTTAAATTTGTTTATTGTACTGTTAATTTTTTATTCTTTTAATAATAAAAATGGGCGTTTGATACTCAAAAAGCTAAAGTGTAATAAATGGAGTAATATTTAATTTGATGAAAAAACTTTGTTTTTACCAGTTTTCCCATTAATTTTTGTTCATTCTATAAAATATTATTTGCGTACTTTCAAAGCTAATTATTGGACATGCAATATTAAGTTGTATTGTAGGATAGATTTATTGTAGGTAGTGTCATACTCATCGTAAATTTTGTGCTACAAATAAGATATTGTCAAATAAGACTCCATGCGCCATCTCACGTGAAAAGTCTGTACCGCTCGGAAAATTCTGCGGGAAACTTCGCCTCGAGATATTGATTTTTCAGCAAGCTACTCGCAGGAAACTGCGACTAAATATTATACAGACTTCTGTGACTTATATTTACAAATCTTACCACTAGATATTAAAATATCAATCCTAAACAATTTAAAGTAACATCAATGTAAATTATAAATGGTTATATATTATATTTAAGTATATTTTATTATAAAAATTCAGTTTTTATTCTATTTGAGCCAATTAATTCTACACATCATATATTGTAGGACGAGCTGTTGAATTGAATGCACATTTTAAATTATTAACATTTCAATTGCAATGTGTTTTCACCGTGGAAAATCGTTAGTTTGCACTAACTTTAACTTATAAAGTATTTAAGTTACACAATTCTCAAATTGGTTATACATTTTGTATACTCAATTGCCTACTTCGGCCATTGTTCGAAAATGAATTAAAAAAAAAACGTGTGTATTTCGGTATTGCTCAGATGGTATTGTAATTCCCGTTTCGAAATAATCATCAATCAATCGGCATGTGGTCATCTAAGCAGCAATGCCACACATTCAAAATTTTATTGGAGGTTGGCAGGAGAGAGAAAAACTGATTATAAAATATTTATTGGAGTTATTTTACTCTGATAACATGTTCCATTTTTATTTTTATTTCTTGTTTTTTATTTTTTAACCAGAAGCAATTTAATCACTCTAATAAACATTATTTTTATTATCACTTATTATCCTGTCAACCTAGAATACAATTTTAGATATGTAGTTCTGCTTAGGCGACGATACACTACATACTACATACTACATACTACATACTACATACTACATACTACATACTACATACTACATACTACATACTACATACTACATACTACATACTACATACTACATACTACATACTACATACTACATACTACATACTACATACTACATACTACATACTACATACTACATACTACATACTACATACTACATACTACATACTACATACTACATACTACATACTACATACTACATACTACATACTACATACTACATACTACATACTACATACTACATACTACATACTACATACTACATACTACATACTACATACTACATACTACATACTACATACTACATACTACATACTACATACTACATACTACATACTACATACTACATACTACATACTACATACTACATACTACATACTACATACTACATACTACATACTACATACTACATACTACATACTACATACTACATACTACATACTACATACTACATACTACATACTACATACTACATACTACATACTACATACTACATACTACATACTACATACTACATACTACATACTACATACTACATACTACATACTACATACTACATACTACATACTACATACTACATACTACATACTACATACTACATACTACATACTACATACTACATACTACATACTACATACTACATACTACATACTACATACTACATACTACATACTACATACTACATACTACATACTACATACTACATACTACATACTATTTCCTTCCCCGTTCACAAGAAGATTGACCCAACTGCAACTGAAAAATAAGTATTTTGTGTTGTGTCGTTCTTCTGAGCGAGCGATCTATATATTATATGTTGATACAACTTTTCGAAATAATAAAATATACAGTAGGACACACTGTTCCGAGAGCGAGTGCAAAATAAAATAAAAATTGTAGTTTTCTCATTATCTTGCAAATGTGATTTGGGATTGAACGTACCCTCCTATTCGGAATATATTGTTGATGCTGCATGAAGCTCTGGGAAGATACTTTCGATAGAATGAGCGTTATACACATATTACCGTAAAACGAGGTTACTTTGCACCGCGTGGGGTAACTTTGCACTAACGTCCGAAAAAGATTCATCGTGGAGCCATATGTGTAGTTTCTAATTTAACTGCGCAACATGTTAATCACAAGATGGAAGTGTCATCTGTAGATCTTGTGAGAGAGTGATTAGGAGATTTCTACATCAAAACCTAACTTTACGGGACTTGTTTATGACACCAATCTGTTGCAGTTTTGTTTAGTGTTGAAAAATTGCGTGTTCCACCGATTCGTGTGTAATACTATCAGATAAGTCACCATTTTAGTACCAGTTACACATCTTTGGCTATATATTTTGATAATTAGTTTATATTTAAAATCATCTAGTAAGTACTTGTTAAAATTTTTAACACGTGGGGTAACTTTGCACCACAATATGGGGAGACTTTGCACCAACGTCAAACTGTGTTAAAACTGATGAAACAATTTTTTTTTAATTCACAAAATATATAAAAGACAGAAGAAAGGCAATAGGATATATCAGAAAAGACCAAGCGAATCCAGCGGGATGATGACACTGATGATCCAGTATTGCAGGACTCTCAGATGAAGAATATCCCAATTTTCAAACATACTCGGAGCAAGTGGTAAAAGAAATGGAAAAGGAAGAAAAAGCTGCAATGATGGAAGGTACGAAATCTCTAGCAGATGCTCTTGGCATAATTGCCGCAAAGAGAGTTGTAGGAGAATACATGATTTTCAAATACGAAGGGGAATTGTTTTCTGGTAAAATAATATCATTGGAGTTGTAATTTCTTCTATGGTTAAATCTATCAAGTCGTGAAAATTGCCTGAAAATCCAGATGTTTCATACTATGACAGGGAGCATGTATTTGACAACATAAACCCCTCTACCATGCTAAATAGAAGAGGATTGTATCGATTTCCAGAAATGGAAAAGTTGGGTTGGCTGTAAATAATTAATTTGCAATGTGTCGTGTATGTTTTTTGAAGAAAAAATCAGTTCCATGAATAAATTTTGTGTGCTCTATTGATTTATGTTTTTAACTTCGCATCTTTCCTATATACAACGGAGTTTCGATCAAAATGATCGAAATGATGATGGTGCAAAGTATCCTACTCAAAGTGGTAACTTTGCACCAAATTTATATAATAAATATTGCATAATAAATTACTCACATTACATATATTTTATATTAAATAGCAACTAATAACACTAAAGAACAAAATGCAACAAGTCCCATATTTTTAAAGCGCTTCAAAAAATATTTCTGTTCAATTAAAGACAAAAAAACCTGAAAAATAGTGCAAAGTAACCTTATTTTACGGTATTTGCATTGTAGAAACTTTCAACAGGACAAATCTGTACACGTATTTCCTTGTTATTTTAAGGGTGGCACCGCACACAAGTTTTCTGAAGATTTTACCATTGTATAGCTCTGTGATTCAAACCATTATTCTTGAAGTGTGTCGGCAAATATTATGAATGCATACAATACAAATTATTTTGTATAATAAATAAATGGTGTTATTAAAAGTAAAGTATCATTAAATTAACGTTTGGGATACTTTGTAATATAATTTCATTTTATATTTCATTAGAAATTATTATAGTGTGATAATGTACTAAATATATTATACGTACATCAATTATGTATCGAAGAATAATTCTTTTAAATGTATCTTATTATTAGTATGGTGTACTTTTTTTACTTATTAAAATTGAACTGTGATGAAGGTAGAGACTTGCGTTAAGTCTTCGTAAACTTGCACAAATTGAATGTTTTTTTATATGTGGGATAGGCTTAAGTTAGATATAACACCCTATATATCTATCTAAAGTATGGAATAAATTCGACGAAACCTTTTTTATGCAAAAATATTGAATTGAACCCAGCTCAGTGGCCGAGTGGTTAGAAGTGTCGTCTGTCTCGGAACATTAGGGAGAATGAGTTCGAATTTATTCCATACTTTAAGTGTGAATTACATTGTACTGGATTCGTCAAGAAACGTGGTAAACTTTCTAGTAGCAATTATCATACAAGTTTTATACTTGTGCGACATTCTATGACCCACATAAAATAGCAAAATGAAAAACACTCGTAAGGCGCTTTGGTTTAGCATGGTTTATCATTGCTAGTCGTCCCCGTGACGTGCAGTATCGCTCAGGTCTTGCGGTCGTCCGCTTCCGGTTGTAAGGGCCGGAGTAGAATTATGCGCATCGCAAGCAAATAGAACAAGAAACTTATTGTTTCTTATTGTCCGTACCAGCCCAGAGTGATAAACGAAAGGCACGGTAGAGGTTAACTATGCCTAAACAATTAAACGGAACAACTAACTTGGTGCCAGCCGCTATATTGTACTTGGTATTGGCAAACGTAATGTACTGCGCATGTCAAAATTGAAACTGAGTGAATATTGAGCAAAAATTGGCGTTTTCTAGTACGTAACTTTTTCTGAATTACACGGGTTAAGTTTCAGCTGCAGCAATCTAGCATGAAACTTAATTACATTGTACTAATTTCTTAATAAAACTAGTACAATGTAATTCACGCTTTAGGGACACCGTGAATATTAAATTTATTATGAAACTAGATACTGATTTAAATAAGCAAATTTATTATTATAGAACTATTTAAAATTCCTCTCATTTGACGGTGTATGATTAATCAACTCCT
Source organism: Lordithon lunulatus (assembly GCA_963942505.1). Classification (NCBI taxonomy): domain Eukaryota; kingdom Metazoa; phylum Arthropoda; class Insecta; order Coleoptera; family Staphylinidae; genus Lordithon; species Lordithon lunulatus. Next base: position 42,818,688 of record OZ012671.1, read on the forward strand.
CTGAGCTCGTGCGACTATTTGTATACTTTCCCTCTCATATCAATAGACACAATTATCCTATAGCGTAGTGTTTGTTTCGCTTTAACAAAGAAAACTATCAGTAATAAATGACTTTATTCGTCATGAACATACACTGACAGCATAAAAGTCATAAATAACGGCTACAAAACATTGGCTTCGTTTCTATATGAAAGCTATGATTACACTTTACGGTAGAAGCCATTTGATTATATTAAATAAAATAAATGATTATGATTAAAATTATTATTAATTTATATAGCCTCAAATGCAGTAGTAAACTAATTTTCCAGTTTACTTTGAAGTATATACGCGTTTGATAATAAATGCATTTTGTTCGAAGCGCGATTTGAAAATGATTCAATCGCTTTTGCTATTGTTTAGTGATGTGTTAAATCGATCTTCACATAAATTACAAATTGAAACCTAGATTAAAACAGCGCAATTTTCAGAATTGATCAATATAAAATGAGTTCATTAATGCATGAAATGCTAAAACTGCAGATTTTTAATTGAACATTGAAACAAAAATTAAATCCATCCAATAAACAAAGAAAATACATACAAACTACAACGGTATTGATAGTAGTTTAACCTAAGTTCAATTTAATTATAAAAGCTAAAATGGTTTAGATATAGAAAAATATGTTGTTTTTTGCGTCCGCCCCTTTTTTCGTATATTTAAATTTCGTGTAAGTCTTATGGTCCAAACGTAGTATTAAAATAAGAATCTAATAATGAATAATGTATCGAAATATTATATGCGGGCTAAGAGAAGGATAATTGGATAGCAACTCCAAATCATGATGTTATAGCAATAAGACATATGAGACGGCCAACAGTTTCAGTAGTTGGTGTCTGACATTTGTCATTTTTTTGACATTTTTGTTACTTTTATTATTAAAGGAATACAATAAGCAAAGCTGTTAAATAAAGAAAACTCATACATTGGACTGTACATTTAATTCCATGAACGATAATTTTTAAATAGAATAAGTATGAAGAACACCACTTTAATGACCATACTTTTGAAACTCCCACTCCCTGTTATCCAATGGGCACACTTGCCTTGTTTTCAACCATCGTGAGATGCAGTGAAAATGAAATGCATGATTGCAAACTCCCCAGGCAACAGTACACTTAGACAAAATTTTATGGTCAGAAGCAGCGGAAACGGAGACGATTATAAAGTAATTTGAGGCTAATAAGCTAGTATTAAAATTTTGATTAATTAATAATAGCTTGACACAACAACTAAATGTTTTTTTTCTTCAATTTACAAATTGTACAGTATATGTATGGACAAAAGAATAAATAAATTAAAAAAAAAGTAGTAACATGATGATTTCAAAATGGCATATTTTCTAATAAATAACATTCAGTTTTATTTATGTACCTAATGATATTTTAGAAATTATTTTACATATTTAATATAAAATTCAGCTGGATCCAATATCTTATACTATTTACATACTTAATGACTATAAACACATTCATTTTATTAAACATCAGTTCAATCCAATCGCCAATGCCCTGTACAATTAAATATTGTATTAGCCGTAATAATTTTTGTTTGTTTTTGTTTTAGGTGAGTCCCAAGTTACATATAATTCATATGTACACTTATTCTACTAAACCTCAGCATGATTAACCCGTAATGTGCTTTTGCTTCGAAAAACAGAAGTGGTAAGTAACCGCATCCATAATATTTTGAAGGCTAGTTTATCCATTATTTATTGATACTAGTATTACTTGATGAAGTAATTCTTTGTATGGGTTCCTACCATATCATACATATATATTTTTTAAATCATGCTTAAAATAGGTACTTTATGTATGTATAGTTATTACCATATGGGTATGCATTGCTAATTGATGTGGTGTGGCCAGATGGCGTTTAACTTTCCTTCTTGGGGGGTAAGTTCTAAACTTTCTGTATATTTGTACGTATACGTGTAAATGGTTTGTGGTTGAGTTTAGGGTTCGCTTTTACTGATAAACACAATAAGTTTACACTTTTATGTAGCGCCTCCATTTCAATGCTAGAGAGGCGGTTTATAAGTGAAAATGTAGAGTATTTTTAGCCCTATATATTGACGTTAGACGCTTTTCTCTAACACTTACCGTTTTCGCGCTATAGCGGTGAGAAAAGGTGAACATGATGAAATTTCATGTTTTTCGCCAGTTTCAATTCTGTAGCGTCTCTATTCAAATTCTTTATACATTTTAAATAATAAACTAAATATGTGGATCCATTAAAGCCAGCAATATTCGAAATTCGGTTGATATTTTTAACAATGTGTCATTGGTACATACTTATGATAATCCATTAAAGGCACCTTACACAATCAATAATACTGTCAATATTTTAGATTAATGACAGTATTACTGTACGATAACATGTTTAAAATGTACATTATTCTAAAATATTGATAGTATTACTTATCATGTAAGGTATAGTAATGATAGAATGAAGAGAATACTGATATTTATGCAGATAATTGATTATCTGATAAATATAAAAGTAGGATTAGGGCAAATACTGACAGTACTAGGACTGACAGTATTATTGACCGTGTAAGGTGCCTTTTATATGTATGCAAATTTGTAATAGAAAAAAATCACGAAATAAAAACATAAACTTCATTACAAACACACGGTACAATAAATATTTTACCTACGCTAAGCTATAAATATACGCCGACTCTAAAATACACTCTGCATCAACATAGATTCGACTAGGCTACACAATTTCGTGTATGTACTTATATGTACTTATATGTAATCTTTATATAATTCGGGGACTTAGGTTCACCGCAACGTCGTTAAACGTTGACTTGGATTTACCCTCTTATATGTAACTGTAGTAGTAGGAGTATACACTCCATGTTAATTCTACCAATTCGTGTAAACATTGTTTGTCAATGATTTAAATAAGATATAGCAATTCACCATAATACGAACTTGCTACATAAAGGCTCTTGTCTACTATCTACCAACTGATGTTGAAAATGCAATAACAATTTTTTTGTAATAGTTACTCATTTAAGTTTTGGTAGAAATCTGCCAGGAAAAAAATTACAAACGAATATTCCGGTTTTTAAAGAAAACATTCTTATACCGTTTATTGAATCTGGTGCATATTTTTCATTAAATCTTGCATATTTTTCATTAAATCTTGCATATTTTTCATTAAATCTTGCATATTTGCGGGGTACACCAGTTGAAGTTGATGGTTGGTTCATCATTTTATCTAAAAAAAAGTGGGTGAAGATATATTATACACCACTTTAAATAAAAAATTATAAATGTTTTACATTTGAGGGTAAAATTCTATAAAGATTTTTGATTTGGTTCGAAATTGTCTATCCAACGGGCTCAAGTGATAGGATAAGACAAATTTAATTTAATTTTTCATCACTTCTTCCGCTTTACCGCCGCAATGCTGCAGTTTTTATAACAATATTTTTGTGGAGCCTTCATTGAAATTGAAAGACCTACAACATTAGGCGAAACACGACTTTATATCGTGAAATAAAATTTTCCTAGTTACAATATTTTATCAAGCCCTATAGCTTTCCCGGTTCAATTTTAAACAGTCTTGACATTTTTCACGCCATCTAGACCATATTTCCAATCAATCAACATAAGATTTAGTGCCAAATTATTTCTGGGACAGTCCCATAGATATAGATTCTTATCACTTTTATAATTTATCATTTGACGGGTTTGTCTTTTGTTTTAAGAAACCATTACTATACCAAAAACGAAAAACTATTATTAAGATTTTCCATTGGTTCAAAATTGTCCATCCAGTTCATCTTGATTGGACAATTTTTATTTTATTTTTCATCACTTCTTCAACTTTACCGCCAAAAGAGTATACTTTTCATAACAATATTATCTTTTTTCTTTTGAATGAAAGACCTACAAAATAAGACCAAAAATCACTTTGATATGATATAAAGTTTCAAAAATTTGCCAACGCCTGTGGCTTTTCAGGTTTAATTTGAAACAATCTCGACATTTTCCCCGACATATAGATTATATTTCCAATCAAATGTCATAGGTTTCAGGGCCGTGCCACTTCTGAGATTCTGATTTTTACGGATTTTTATCACTTTCATATTTTATCATGTGACGGGTTTGTCTTTTATCTTAGGGAAAAAATGTATTAAGATTTTTCATTTGGTTCAAAATTGTCTATCCAACAGGCTAAAGCTATCTTGATTGGATAATTTCTATTTTATTTTCTTAAGTTCTTCGACTTTACCGCCAAAATGGTACAGTTTTTATAACACTATTTTTTGGTTTTTCTCTTTGGAAATTAAATACCTACAATATAAGATCGAAATCCACTTTCTATCATGAAATAAAATTTACAAAGTTTCAAAAATTTGTTAAGGCCCTTTCAGGTTCAATTTGAAACAATCTCTAAATTTTTCACGCCATCTAGATTATATTTCTAATCAAATTACTTAGTTTGAGCATCATGTCACTGTTATGACGACTCCTGCTTTGACGTAACGGAGGATAGTTTTGGCAATTTTACTGATTTTTATCACTTTTCAAATTAAATTTGTGACGGGTTTACCTTTTGTTTTTGATTTGGTTGAAAATTGTCTATTCAATGCGATAAAGCTGATCTTGATTGGACCATTTTAATTTAAATTTTCTTCACTTCTTCGGTTTTACCGCAAAATCTTGATTGGATAATTTGTATTTTCTTTTCTTCACCACTTACTTAGGTTTCAGGGCCGTGTCACTTATCATTTTCATATTTTATCATGTGATGGGTTTGTCTTAAATTAGGGAAAATGTATTAAGATTTTTCATTTGGTTCAAAATTGTCTATCCAACAGGCTAAAGCTATCTTGATTGGATAATTTTTATTTTATTTTCTTCAGTTCTTCGACCTTACCGCCAAAACGGTACAATTTTTATACCAATATTTTTTCTCGTTTTCCTTTGGAATTAAAAGACCTACAAAATGAGATTTACTGCAACTTTATAACATAAAGTAAAATTTTCCTAGTTCGACAAATTTGCCAAGACCTGTAGCTTTACCGGTTCTATATGAAACAATATCGATATTTTTCTCGCCATCCAGACTATATTTCCAATCAAATTACTTATTTTCAGTGTCATATCACTGCCAGTACGACCCCTGCTTTGACGAAATGGAGGATAGTTTTGGCAATTCAAAAAAATCTATTTTTATCACTTTTCAAATTAAATTTGTGACAGGTTTATATTTTATTTTAGAGAAAAGTTGGACAATTCGATTCAAAATTACCTATCTGAACTCGAGTTTGATTGGACAATTTTTATTTTTATTTTCTTTACTTCTTCGGCTTTACCACGAAAACGGTACACGTTTTATAACAATATGTATTTGAATTATCGTTAGAATTCAAATACCTACAAAATGAGATCAAGCATAACTTTCTATCATGTAATAAAGTTTTCCAAGTTCGGAAAATTTGCCCTATAGCTTTTCCGCTTCAGTTTGCAACAATCTCGATATTTTTTTCGCCATATAGACTATATTTACAATCAAATGACTTAGTTTTAGCTTACTTATCGCGTTTAGGGCGACCCCTGCTTTGACGCAACGGAGGATAGTTTTGTGATGTTTACGATTTTTTTTTGAAATTTTGCATTTTGCTTTTTGCAGTTTATCTGTAACTTTAGAGCATTATAATTTAACATTCGGTTTTCGATTGCCTATCCAATGAGCATAAACTCGTTTTTTTTTTCGAAAAAATTTCATTTTTGTTTTTGCACTTTTCCGGCAGTACACGCCTACTGGTTGATATTTTCTAATATTTCCCCCCCGATCTTTACTTGCCTTTTTAGCGCGCACAAACTGACAGTTGATAGATATATTATAAACATAATACGAACAGGCATCTCATACAAAGATTGTGTGTCAATGGAAGAAGATTCTTGTATAAAAATAGATCAATAACGCAATGCGAAAACGAAAATTCTGGCAGTCCATAATAGACAGCTCAAATTATAAATTAATATATGGCTTACCTACATTGTTATCTTGAAAAACTCTTGCCAATTTGCACATTTTTTTTTAAATGAAATTAAATGTGTATCAGGCATACTTTCCTGTCCCTGTATACTTTCTTTTAAAGAAGCACGATTACTAACTTTTACATTATTTATGCAAGCAACACGTTTTCTTGAGTTCGCCCTTAAAATCAGCGAAAATATCGTTCTACTGTGCCCATTTCTTAGCTGCGCTAATAAAAAAGTTAGGAGTAATGTTTATTTAAAATGGAACAACCCTAAGAGCTGATGTGATCGAATGTGCGAATATAACTCCGCCTGATCGGCAAATAAATTGTGCAATCATAAAGTCTGCTCTTTCGAATCGCAGCCTCAGTTACTGAATAAGTCGGGGGTTTGAAAATATTATTCGACTATTAATAAAGTTTAATTTCAATTCACTTTTCTCCAACTTATATTACTTCAAAACTTGCATTGCCCTCGATTTGTAAATAATTGAACATTTTTAGTAACTTTATAGTTTAATAAAGACAGTCATTATATAGATCCTCCATAATTCTATCTGATATGTATAATTATTGTCACATTAAATGCAACGTTCGGTTAGTAGTAGTAGTTAGGCTGAAGCGCACCGGGTCGTCGCTCCGGCAATTTTTATTGGAGACGGATAAAGCTCCGGAACATTTCTACCTGCAATGACATAAAACTGATAAAACCTTAGTAGCCCTGAATTACATATATATATATATATATATATATATATATATATATATATATATATATATATATATATATTATGTATATGCAGGGCCTCATCACTGCGCTGCCACTAAATTAAAATTTTATGAATTAAATAAAGCTACGTATTTCCCTAAAATACTAGTTTTAACAAGTATTACAACCAGAAAAACAAATGTTGGAGGGACCTACAATCAAAATATGTTTCCACTAATTTCTACGAACAATTTATGAATGTACGTGTATTTTTATTGTTTTTTTTTGAGACGTGGTAGTTCGTGCCTCCACCAAAAAGTTGTTGAAAGATTTTTTTAATGTAATGCTAATTATTTGGATTTTTCTGTAGCCTTTCTGGGCCCGCTTTGCGTCTGGCCCCCCTGGACATGTGCCCCTGTTGTCCCTGTCTAGTTACGGCCCTGTATCTCCGGTATTTTATTATTTAGCTCCACACCACTAGCAATGTTTTTATAAAAAAAAATTGTTGGTTCTATAAAATTTAATAGAACGTGTTACTAATAATAATATTACATAAATCTTTATATTTAACGAAATATATGCATTAATACTACATACTATTTATAAATGATAGGTGCTTAGAACTCTTAGGGCTAGATAGCAGTCTGTAAATAGGTTACACAAGTATTCTAGAAAATGTGGTAATGTTTCAAACAAACAGTACAACAACAAACAATATCCTTCGCATCAGGTTCTCCAGGTCCATCTAACGATTGTTGAAATAGCTGCGAAGGAAATTCCTTTTAATTTGTTACTGTAACTGTAACTGTAATTGAAATTAAAGTAAAATTGTAAACATTGTAAATAAAGAAGAAGAATTAAATATTTAAATATATATTTTACCAGGATAGTAACTTTTCAGTATGCCTCCAATCTTGCTCGTTTTTATGCGATAATGTTTACGAACTAATGAAATATTGGCGCCTAAGCAGCAACACCACACATCTAAAATGTTATGCGATGTTGACAGGAGAGAGAAAAACGGTTTATAAAATTATTATAGAAGTTATTTTACTTTAAGAATAAGTTAAGCATTTTATTCCTTATATTTCATTTATTTGAACCTGGAAAAATTTAATGACTCTAATAAATATTTTATAATTAGTTTTTTCTCTCCTGTCAAGCAGTGTGGTGTTGCTGCTTAGGCGACGAATATAACGTCGCCTAGGCATTAGTATTTTTGAGAACAATCAGTTCTTATGCTGTATATGAAATTTATGATCCTGTGAGAAAGTCACATTCTCATAGTATCATATATTTCACATACATTCAAGAAAACAACGGATAATAGTGTAGTGCATAGTTCAAGTCGTTTGAAATAGTGGACGGGCATAGTCTGGTTGGTAGGGAACGCCCGCCCGCCCCAGCTTTGCTCGCATAGTTTTTTCAATGGATACAGGCTTTTTATATTGTTTAAACCATTCCAGGAAGAGTGTCCTATGGTAAAAACTATGCGAACAAAGGTGGGGTGGGCGGGCGGCCCCTACCAACCTGACTATGCCCGTCCACTATTTCAAACGACTTGAATTATGCATTACATTATTTTTCAGATATCTTTTTAATTAGTCTTAAATTAATAAATGACATTAATTTAATCATAAAAAATAACGGATAATAGTGCAGTGCATAGTTCAAGTCGTTTGAAATAGTGGACGGGCATAGTTTGGTTGGTACATACCACGTACATCCTCACAGGATCATGTAATAAATCTATAAATTCTAATAATTTGTGATGAATTATATTCCTTCCACTAATTTATAATATTTTGAATAAATAATTAAAAAATAATTAGCACAGTTTAATTAAATTGCGCTCTAAATGTCAGACATGTTAAATCAAACTTCTCATATATTATCTAAGCATCTCTCGTAGGAGTAAAAGGCACCATCAACCATAAGTATGTCATTAGTTAATCCTCCAGATCCCCTAATGACGCTGTTTAAAACTTAATACGGTCGGAGATGTAACTGCTACCCTGTTAGAACAGTAGTATAAAGTCAAGCAAGGGTCCGAAGTTGCAAATATAATTGCACGGCTAATTATGCTTATAGTAATAGGAAACACTATTATTATATACTTTTCCATCTAAACTAAATAGCAGTGTCTTATTTGTATGTAATCAAAGAGTAGTTGGTAGACAATAAGATTAAGAAAGTAAAAGTAATAAAATTAACATAAATTAAAGTACATGCAAATGATAGTCTAATATCAATGAAGAAACCGGGGATGAAATAGTTTAAATGAAGTGCTCACTCCGCCGCGAAGTTTCAACACAGCGAATGAACGGATTTTCTACCACAATGGAACGCTCTCCGTTTAGTATCCCATGGGCCAGCTCCCGACTAACAATATGTAATTCGGGCATATTGAATTAAATATAAAGTGCACATGAGAGAGCCATATTTTGTGTATCTGTACACCGCCACGCGTGGTTTTAATTATGGAAAAGGAGCTTTTGATTAGATGTGGTTTGGGTTTTAATTAAAATTAATTCCGCCGGCATAAAAGCTCTATGCCCAATTGTTGTGAGGATAATAGAAAAGCGTTGGAGTCACAGAAGAGATTTCAGTTTTAATTATAATATAATATAAAAAGAGGTATTTAATTAAAGAATTATCTCTCGGAGAAATAAGAAGAATTCTTATAATAATTAAATCAATAATAGATATTCACACTAGAACTAATAATAGTATACTGTATTTTATTTAAAATATTTTAATTAATGTAAGATTAAGTAAAATTTTATATATTGTTTTAGACAAGACAATTTCTTAGCTCAAAAGTGGTTCAAGAAATGAATTCATATATCCTCCTCCCATACAATTAGTCCTTAACAAATAGAACGCGTTATATTTTTCCATTCAATCTACCATCCAATTCAATATTTCAAATAATTTGATGTATAATACGAGATAATTTAGATTGTCCCGCATCTTGACTAACTTTTGAGTCAAGAAATTGTCTTGTCTAAAACGACCTTAAGTCGAACTTTCAAACTAGTTTTACCCGTACAAGGAATTTAATTATTGGATTTCTTTAATTGCAAATGCATTATATTCAAATAGTTCGCTAATGGCGAAATTCATTAATGGCGATGAGAAAAACTTGGACCGAAAAGGCAGTTAGAAGGAAGGAATGTTCTTATATTATAAAAAGAAAACAAAAGAAACTGTAATGAAGTTTGATGCTGAAAAGCATTTCAACTTGTGCTTCTGGGTAATGCTAGTAACAAATAATATCATTAATTTTAAAGTTTTTTGAACACCTGAGCGATATTGCACACCACGGGGGCGACTAGCATAACAAACCATGCTAAACTAAAGCGCGTTTGGTATGAGTGAACGCCCCTTTGATAGATATATTATAAACATAATATGACCAGGCATGCCATACCAAGATTTTGTGTCAATGAAATATTCTTATTTAAAAATAGATCAATATCGTGTTTGTAATGTTTTTGAACATTTACAAGCATATAATTATTGTTTAATAAAATTGTATTATTATATATTATTTCGACCACCCTTAAGATTTCGTATTTGTACACCAAAAACATTTACACCAAAAACGTTAACACCAAAAACGTTAACACTAAAATATTATTATAAATTTACTTTACTTTTTAATGTTTTTGAAAATGTATAAGCAAATAATAATAAATTTTATAAAATATTACTTATCGGGCCACCCTTAGGATTTCGCATGAAACATTTAATTTTTACACCAAAATAATCTTATAAATTTACATGCCGACTCGTGCTTCATTAAGTTCATAATAAATGTGTGCTCAATAGTAAGCAGCTATCTATTACGTGAATGCAGCTGGGAAACATGTAATTTAAAACAACTTTATAAATAAATATTACGGCCTAAATATATCTTCTATGGACTGAGCAATTTTAATAGCTCACAATTAAATTTAATATAGTAAATAAATGAGCCTCACACCAATAATATGGTAGATAGGCATTCGATTAAATAAATACATAACTAAATAAAATATAAAATAATACACTAATAAACTATTCTTTATATCAATCAGAATCCATAACACGGATAAAGTTGAATATAATTTTAAGGCTGGACAAAGTATTATCGGATAATAAATAATGTATTCCTAAAGATTTAATAAAATATATATTCATTTACAAATTACCTTCCATAAGTTACTCGCCGAAACTGCACAATTTAATTATCCTAATTGTTCCATATTAATGAAAATCTATGAATAAATTATGTGTGACTAAGTCCAGCATTATATAAACTTATGGAAACTTCAGAATATCCGACAGCAACTACATACAACAATAATTTAAGTAAAATTTGCATAATAAATACAGTTTCATTAGCATATATTACACATCATACTTAATAATTACTGATGCTACGCATCTCTGTATAAACTGAATTGGTACACAATCATGCTGGACAGAATAGTACAATGTCAATTGAATTCAGTATTTACAAAATATAGAAAACAATAAAAAAATTTAATTAATTTATTTTGATTATAATTATTATTTTGATAAATCTTAAATCCTAAATTGAGAATTTTGGTTAATGATAAATGACAAAGTGTTCAGCTATCTGTACAGGGTGACAAAAAGTTCTCGAATACGCAAAAAGGGACTGTTCATACGCCCCATGTAAATACGTGAAAACATAACCAATATATAACATTGAAATGAAATGTTATATAATTCGCTTAGACCATCCGGCGATTCCCGTTCTGGAGGAGATTGGATGAACAGAACCATCTTGTTCTGTTCACAGAAGAAGATGGTTTTGTCCATCCAATCTCCTTCTTGGAGATTCTTCTCGCTCATGGCTTTTCTAATTTCTTCTTGCCAGGCTTTTCTAGGTCATCCCCGTCTTCTTCTGCGGATTGGGATCCAATTAGGGTTACCAACCGTGCTCCTGTTGAGAGGAAAATCATTTCATTCTCGCTATAATGCCTTTTTTTGTTAAAATGTCCGAATTTTCTGGGGATTTTTTTTAACCATCCCTAATCTTATTTTTCCTGTGAGGAAGCATCTTCTAACGACGCCCATTCTCTTATCGTTGAGCATGGGTAATTTCGGATTCACCCGCATTCTGCCGGGGCGCCAACTAAAACTTAACTGCACATTAACCTCCACCACGCTGCTTCGACCTAGGGCTGGAATCCCGGGTTGTTAGGGGGTTGTTTGTCGCTTGTCTATTATTCTGGTTGTGGCTGCTGGTATGTATAATATTTCTTTCCTTCACGTCTCATGTATAGTCTGCCCGATGAGTCTTGGATGGCGGTTAGCAGTTTGGGTGTCGTTCTGCCTCGGTCGGCCTTCGCCTATACGGTCATTGTCTCGGTCAATATACTTTGGGTTGGCCCCGTACGCCGTCCCTTCTGGACTTGTCATTCGCCTCATCCTGAACCTTCCTCTTAATTGGACAGTGGAAGCCCTCCACGGTGTCCTTCTGCCTTGCACAGGGCACAGAAAGCTGTCTGCCTCTTGAAGTGACTTCCCTGCTGCCCTTCCTCGCCACACCTCAGGCACAGGTTTCAAATTTCTAGCCTTCGCTATTATCCACTCGACTAGCCACTCCCTGCTCTTTCCAGAGATTTCTGCTTGGTTCTACCTCCGATTGTCTTCTGTTCGTTGAAGTCCTGGGTGTTATGCTGCTTACGGCTTAGTGTTTTCTCCGGGATTCTGGATTAGTGTTTTTTTACGGACGCTGGTTCCGTGTTTGCTTCTTCCAGCTGGGCCTATATATCCTCCTCACTGCATTCGTGAGCCCGGTGACCATCCAGCCTGCAGCCGCGTGGCAGTATCTCCATCCGTATTGATCTGCACTATACCATGCCTACTCTCAGCAATACTGCGGCTAGGTCGTCAGCTTCTTTCTAGGTTGTTATTAATGTGATGGCTTTGGTGGCGTTCCGGGCCGATCTAGGTTCTTCTACCTTGTACTGCTCCTTGTTCTTGGTTACTTTCTTGATGGCTATCGCAACATGTTTATTGTTAGGAGGTTTAGGCCTCTTTATGGAGGGTTTCAGAGTTTCACCCGGCCTCCAGACCCTAGCGTCTGTTTCTGGTTCATTTCTACGGATGGCGTCACACAATGCGATGACTTTAGCGCCACTGCCCCTAAAGTACTGGTTTCCTAGCAAGCGGTGTCGATAAATACGGCCGTTTTTGACGTCATTTACACATTACAAGATATGTTTTAAGTATATCTAATTAAATAAATAACCAGATTCCAGTGTAATTCGTTACATTTTCTTAATACTTTGAAGTATACCGCTCTCAGGATTACCAGATTTATTTAAATATACATAAAAGAAATATGTGTCGTCAAAATGACGTATAATACGGCCGTTTTGGTCGATACCGCTTCCTAGGAAACCAAATTCAAGTTTTCCATTGTGCATTATCTCATACAGGCTCTGTCACCACTGTCTATTACCCTGATCTTCCGGACTATGTCCGCGTATTACTAACCCTCGGTTGCTTTGATCAATATGGATTCTTCCCTCCTGGTTTTTTGTAGTGTTGGTGGTGGCCGTTACCTGGGCATTTTCTTCGGTGTGGTTCTCCTCTAGGTTCCTGATCATTGTTTAGACAGGCAAGCCTACAAAATGGTATTCTGATTTTCATTATGTCCAGGGTGGGCAGCCTTGGCGGTTGAACTAGTTTGCCATTTGCGTCTACAATTACCCCGACGCATCGGATACCACTGTAGCTGTTTTCCATCATCTTGTCCTCGCTGGTGCTATCGCACACTATGAAATGTATGTACCGCTCGGTTTTTACCGATGGGCCTTCGCACTGTGGATCTCCATGGTGTGGCATATTGTTGCCTTCTCCAGGATTAGTATCGCGAGTTTATCGACCACACGTCCGGTTATTATTTTCCGACCGCTGACCACTCTTTACTATAATAACCTGACTATTTCAATGCTCTTTTGTTGGATGCTTCCCTCCTCATCACCTTCACGTTCTGAAATGTGTCTTGTGGCCATAGTCTCGCCTGCTTTCTTGTAGCTGCCATGCTTGTCCAAAACGCCACTTATTTGCTATGGTCTCTTGTCCGTTGTCTCCACTTCCTTTGCTGTAAGGGTTGGTGCTGTGGGGCATGTTTGGATGATTAGTTGTTCCAGCTGGGCCTACATGTCCCTGATTTGTATTCTCATTGTCTCGATCTCCTTGCCCCACTGTACCTTTTCTGCTTTAACTGGTGTGTGACACCTTTAGCTTCGGATCTTTGGAAGATTTCTAGTGGGGTTACGATTTTTCCGAGGAGCCGTTGGTATTATTCATGTTCGCCGCATCTTGTTTAGATTTCTTTGGTATATTCATTGTTGTCACAGCCGTATTGGTTAGTCTTAGCACAGTATCTTCTGCTAGCTGTATATAGGCGTTCTCTCCTTTGGCTTCGTCCTCGTCCTCGGTGTCTGTCCGTCTGTTTTATGTGGTATTTCGACAACTTCTTTGTCTCTGCTCTTTCCGGGGAGTTCTGCATCTGCTTGTCTTCTGTTTGTCTTCTGTTTGTCTTCTGTTTGTCTTCTGTTTGTCTCCTGTTTGTCTTCTGTTTGTCTTCTGTTTGTCTTCTGTTTGTCTTCTGTTTGTCTTCTGTTTGTCTTCTGTTTGTCTTCTGTTTGTCTTCTGTTTGTCTTCTGTTTGTCTTCTGTTTGTCTTCTGTTTGTCTTCTGTTTGTCTTCTGTTTGTCTTCTGTTTGTCTTCTGTTTGTCTTCTGTTTGTCTTCTGTTTGTCTTCTCTTTGTCTTCTGTTTGTCTTCTGTTTGTCTTCTGTTTGTCTTCTGTTTGTCTTCTGTTTGTCTTCTGTTTTCTTCTGTTTGTCTTCTGTTTGTCTTCTGTTTGTCTTCTGTTTGTCTTCTGTTTGTCTTCTGTTTGTCTTCTGTTTGTCTTCTGTTTGTCTTCTGTTTGTCTTCTGTTTTGTATATATGCGTCCTATCCTTCGGTTTTGTTCTCGGTGTCTGTCCGTTTGTTTTTTGTGTGGTGTTTCGGCAACTTATTAGTCTCTATTGGTTCCGCCTGCCCGTATCTTCACTCTGGAGGCGAGTTTGCTTTCCTCTCGGCTGACTGAGTTTAGTCTCTCTCTTCATCTGCATCCACATTCCCAGCCTTCACTATTACCCACTCGACTAGTGACTCCCTGCTCTTTCTGGGAAGTTCTGCTCGGTTCTACTTGTGTTGGTCTTCTATTTTGTATATAAGCGTCTTTTCCTTCGGCTTCGTACTCGGTGTCTGTCCGTCTGTGTTTTATGTGATGTTTCGGCAACTTCTTTGTCTCTATTGGTTCTGACTGCCCGTATCCTCTTTTTGGAGGCGAGGTTGCTTTCCTCTTGGCTGACTGAGTTTAGTGGCTCTCTTCATCTGCATCCAAATTCCCTATTCACTATTATCCACTCGACTAGCGACTCCCTGCTTTTTCCGGGGAGTTCTGCTTGGTTCTACCTCCGTTTTTCTTCTGTTCGTTGAGATCCTGGGTGTTATGCCACTTATGGCTTAGTATTTTCTACGGGATTATGGATTAGTGTTTTCTATGGTTCCGTGTTTGCTTATTCTACCAAGTGGTTGTCGGAAAACAGTCGGGAGCACCTAACGCGATGCTCTTGCCAAATCGTGTTGGTTAGTCTTAGCACTGTATTGTCTGCTAGTTGCATATAGGCTTCGACTTCGTCTCCGGTGTAGACAGTAGTGTGGGTGCACATATGAATCTAGTTCTGATCCTTGTCCTTCCTTCTTAGTTTCTGTCAGAGCTAATATATGCAGGTGTAGCTTTTCTGCTTCTCCAGTGATTTCTAGTTTCTTCCCTCTACTTCCCTGAACATTTCAAGTTGTCTTTTTTGTCCTTTTTCCTTGCTGTAGTCCTTTTTGACCGTCTTGCTTCCGAGGCTGGATATTTAGTTTCTTAGCTCTTGTGTTGGTTTACCAAGTGCAGGATTGCTAGTCTGGTGCCTGAACTCCCAACTTGGACGGTCAGGTGATTTTTATCGAAGTTTTCTCTCCTAGCATTTGGCGCCTCAACTCCTTACTACAAGGTAGCAGCTTTAATTGTAAACCGAGCCGGGCCCTTACGCAGGCCAGCTGAACCATGTTTTGGTACTCCCCCATTCTCCTTTTGCATCCTAATTTGGGGCGACAGGTATTCTTGTTTTTAGCCCTCCTATTTCCATTGTTGGATATAGGCCTATTTAATCTATTTCCATATTTTCCTGTTGTTTGCTGTCCTCATCCATTAACTCCCCTCTATAGTCGATCCATCTTGCTTGGTATCTTCCTGTAATCCTTTTTGTTTCCTGTGGTCTGCAGAAGGTTATTTTATGAGTCCATTGATCTGGGCTTTTTCTAGCCACGTGTCCTACCCATTCCCACTTGAGGTACGCTGTTCTATCCATGACGTCGGTTATCGGTATTTCGCATTTCATCTCTTATTGCGATTCCTAACATAGCGCGCTTCATGGCTTTTTGAGTTATCCCAAGTTTGGCTGCTGATTTTTTAATGATTGCTATTGTCTCTAGGCCATAGTTGGTGATTTTGTATTGTATTTCGACATATCCCATGGTATTTTGAAAGGTTTTGGCTTTTAAACCGTCGCCCTTGCCGTGCGTATGTGGACGAGTTTTGATTTCGGATGATACTCTGGATGTAGACGCTGTTTTCAGCCGTACCTCTAGCCCAGACGCTGTGTTTTCGTGAGATGTGACTACCTTCACTTAGTTCAGCCTGTAGTTCTTCAGTTTTCCGGGCTGTGGTAACTTAGAGCCATAAGTGAGAGCTGGACACCCCTGTAGGGCTAGGTAGGCCATTGCAAGCTACCTCCCGTCTATAATGCTCGATGTGACCGCTGGTGATAGAAGGTACTACCTATGAGGTGTGACTCCATACACCCCTGAGACGGGTATTGGCCGAGATATTAGTTAGAATTTATTTTATTAACATAAGGTAGAATTAAAACCAGTTATAGGAAACAGGACTGTTTTATGTTTATGTTTTTATTGTCACAAATGTATAACAATGAAAAATTTTAAAACTCGACACCTCTTTATTTATGCAAGGTACATTTTGTAGTACTATTTCATCGAGGTCCATTAAATATCTCTTCGTCACCTCCACTCCTGACATATGGGTCTCTTTCTCCGCCTACAGTACTGATAACTGGCACTATAGGTGAACCTACAGTTTAATGTAGATTTTGAACCACGTGTTTAGAGGAGAATATCATCTACTCCAGACCAGAGACAGGAGTTTAGCCGTGAAACTCCACCTGGCAAGGTGTGGTTGAGAAGTTGAGGATACGTGTGTGTCCTGCACACACATACAATATTCGCTACCTTTATAAACACATATTTTTTTGCGGCTGTATTCACACATGCCACCGCGATTGCAGTTATTGTTTAGTTAACTCTCTCTCTTTCTCATCGTAAACACATTTACTATACTTTAACAGCCCACTGAGGACAGAGAAATATATAATAGTCGCCATAATGCTATAATAATAAATACGTACATTCATGGATATATGATGATGATTTATTTGTACTCGAAACACTAGCTGATATAGGCTCTATATCTGTAAATTGCAATTTCTTTAAAATTTCAATTTATGAAATACCGCGCTGCAGTTGACATAAAATATACGACAATGTATATGGAACTGAATGTTGCAGTTTGTTAGATTGTAAGCCAAGCTAAACGCAATCCTAGTTTTACATATGTATGTTGTACAAAAGCATAAAGTCGACAATTTTTTATAATAGTTTGTTGACAAGCTCATTTATCAAGTACATTATGTAAAATATTTAATACAGTGCCATGCTCTGCAGAGTGTAGCTATGAGACCGAAGTGCTGTGCAACATTTAACGAAATAAATTCGGTTTATATTTTAAAAGCTTTGGCAAGGAATCACAACCGACTGCCTGAATAAATGACTGTATAATACGGTAGCTCCGATGTTTCCCGCATTTATTCGCATCCTAACGCCCTGGGGAGGAGTTTTTACCTCGCGAAATGGATTTTAACCGTGACAACACTGAGAGCTTGAATTGCGGCGAGAACGAATGATGAAATTTTATGGATAAACAAACAATTTTCTTGATATTAAATAATATGTACATTGTGTGGATTATACAATATACTACAAGTTATTTTTATTATTATACTGGGTTTTTTAACCTGTAATTTTCAAATATCTCGAAAAATTCGCACTACGGGAAAAAATATCAGTAATAAAAATTTAATTAATCATTCCGAGTTAGTTATTATTATTATTATACCGGGTGAGTTTTTAAACCTTAATATTCAAGTATCTCGAAAAATACGCACTATGTGAAAAAAATATCATCAATCAAAATTTAATCATTCCGAGTGGGAATTACATTAGCTTTCAAATGAGCTTGAGAGGCTGAGGTGGGGAGTTTTTAACCTGAAATTTTCAAATATCTCGATAAATTCGCACTCTACGAAAAAAATGTCAGTAATCAAAATTTAATCAATCGGAGTTAGTTATTACTATTATTATACCGGGTGAGTTTTTTAATCTTAAATATTCAAATATCTCGAAAAATACGTACTATGTAAAAAAAATTCCGGGTGGGAATTATATTAGCTTTCAAACGAGTATCCCAACTTGAGGGGCTGAGGTGGGGAGGAGGTAACTTTAAAATCTTAAATGGGAACCCAATATGTTTGTCTTGCGTTTTCGGATTCTATGACTAAAAGTACTGAGGATTTGTCTGAAACATTGTTTCGATTCATGATATATGACGCTGTAATCTACAAAATTCAATTTTCAAATTTTCTTTTTTTTTGTTTAATTTTTTCTACTTTCAATTAAAGTAAGTGCTAAAATTATGGCCTTCGACTTCAATACACTTATTACCCCGCAATTAAAATGACTGTACTCCTCTCCTTTTCTCAACTCGCTAACTCCACCAGGACTGTAACGCCACGCTTCCCCAGCTAAAGTCTTTTTCACACCTGGATCTTTAAGTTCAATCTCTCCATTATTGGGGCCTCATCTCCTACTCCCAGCCTGAAGACCACCGAATTGAAAACGTAATATATGTAATTTATAACAAATTTGTAATAAACCTAGCAATCGATAACATATTAAAAAAACCTCTTGATACAGAATAAATCAGCAATGACCGATACAAATATGAGGATTATTTGTATATAATCATTTTGCTATTAAGGTAATTTAGTTTAGTTAGTTAGCAGCCAAAAACCTTTTTCCATATACAGAATAAATTAGCAATCGCTAATACAAATATTATAGAATTAATTATACATAATCATTTTACAATTAAGTTGTCGCGATTAGAACGGCCACGTGATGGTCGTACAACACGGGGTAATCAACGGTCCCAACAGCGTTGGCGTGTCCGCGCCCCTTCGCAGGAGACGCGCAGTCTGCGAAGCGCAGTGTTCTTTTGCCAGACGCGTGTCGGCAGGAATATAACAACTAGTAGTCCTCCGTACGCGCCTTCCAATGCACGTCGTGCTCGAACACACGAAAACTCTCGCGAATTCGCAAATTTTGCACGTGTAGAAAATTAAATTTTTGGAAATTATTTTAAAAAAAAACTTTTTACATATCCGTTTAATTTAGACTATCCTGTTCATATCTGTGGTAAGCTACTGTGTACGATGTGAAGCACAATGATTGCTTTAAAAAATGCAACTTATGTACGGATGTTACGATTGGAAGCTTATGACACAATTTAATAAAAGTGAGCTATAAATTAAAAAAATACTAGTATACAAGTTATATTATGCAATGCATATGTGACTGTAGGTATAATTTAGACGCCTGCTGATCCTTTAATTTCGGGGGAATTTCTGTAGTTTATGAGAGAAATTTCAAACATACCTTTTGTTATGAACAAGTTCATTGCTTTTCTGACTAATACCTGAAAATATTTTATAATGACTGTTAGTTACATTTCTGTCATTTGAATCGTACGGATTTATTTTCAAAATCAATTACTGATTAGTAGTATTTTTCGGCTCTTACTCTACTACTAAGTATATATTTAAATAATCAATATCATCATTATTTTCTAAATTGACTATATTTAAAGCGTTATTGAATTTCCAGCCAAAATATAAAATACATTCTAACAAAAATAATAACTATCAATTTAAGTTGATTTGCTAGATAAGCAAGTAAAGTTTAAAAACGAACCAATTTTTCACATTATTGTAATTATTATTTCTGTAATGTAATGTATGTAACACTAGATGAAATACCCGTCGTTCGACGGGGTTTCATGAATCAATTGCCAAAGGGTGCAATGATTATTTACTATTCCAATTAAATATTGAATAAAACACGTTAAAAAACACCTGTTTCGATGATTTTCGAACCTGCGACCCCCACATTTGTACTGGCAGCAGAAAAGACATAACAGAAAGGTCTGTGGGCTTCAAAACACTACCTTCAATTTTATATTATATGAATATCACACATAAAATACACCTCTGGCGTTAAGATTTGAACCTACAACTCATTATCTTCATCACTTTTTTCGGGTACATAACAGGTATGGAATAGACATACTCCCGAGCCTATGACAATGTACTATGGACTATGATATATCAGCTATTACAGAAATTTAACTAGTTAATTCATTATAATTATATACTAATCTATAAAATATAAAAACGAAGACAATGTTTTTAAATAGACCGACCTGTAGGTCTGTTTAAAAACATTGTCTTCGTTTTTATATTATATAGATTAGTTTATAGTTATAATGAATTAACTAGTTAAAGTTCACTAATAGCTGAAATATGATAGTATATAGTACATTGTCTTCGTTTTTATATTATATAGATTAGTATATAGCTATAATGAATTATCTAGTTAAACTTCACTAATAGCTGAAATATCATAGTATATAGTACATTGTCATGGGTTGGGGGTATGTCTATCCCATACCTGTTATGTACCCGAAATAAAAACTTAAATTAAAAAAAAAATCGTGTAAATATATTCAAGAACGCTACATGATGTATGTATTTTGCTCACATATAAACATATCCAATTTCTTTAAATGTATATATTTTGCAGTCTTACTGTCTAGACGCGATGTCATGATAAATGTACACATAAGAAGTAAATGTAAGATAAAAGTGATAATGGCTATAAAAACTCACAAATTACACAAGTGGTATGTCAACTTCACCTATATACAACAGGTCTGCTATAATGAATAATAATTTTGTATTCAGGTTACATTATCGGGAAATTAAATGTTTACTTGGCTTGGCGCACTCTCGAAATTGAAGTATGTATTGACAACAGCGGGTTGGCACAACCTGTCGCTTATTAAATAACGGTTATATAAATTGAAGTAGTATAAAGAAAAGTGGTGACACGGAAGCTTCGGGGGAACATTCTTGGCAGCGCTAAAATATGATTATATGTAACGTGTTGTCTTGATGCACGAGCAACACACAATTCTGAAAGAATTGTTATTAATATATCCTCGCATTTTGTAGTAAACTAAGACTTAATAATATGAGTTATATTTAAATTGCACATTATCTCTTGATAAAATTTTAAAATAAATGAAAATTGTTATAATATAAAAATATTATATAAAAAGAATAGTTATTTGAATCTTATAATAAACCAAAACGTTCCTAGTTACGCTATAAATTAAATTGTTTCTAATTAATCATTAGATTGCACTGTATACGGTTTTCCTAGATGTATAGCTGATTTTTAATATTGTTTGATTAACATACACATTACAATATTTCGGTCAATAATTTCTGATTATTAGCTTTTTTCATATATAATAAGCCCTGGTTTCCTAAGAAAGCGGTCGCTTAAAAACGGCCGCTTTTGACGTCATTTTTACGTCACAAAAATAATTCTACGTGTATATAAACGAATATAGTTTCCTATAAAGTGTAATACCTCAACGTACTGCAAAAACCCAATGAATTACGATGAAAAATTGTGAGTTCTTCTATTACATATACTTAAAACGACCTTTGTGATTTGTGAATGACGTCAAAAGCGGCCGCTTTAAAGCGACTGTTCTCCTAGGAAACCAGGGCTTTAGATACATAATGTCACACCGTATGTGATAGAATAATAAATTGTATGCACACAGATCAGCCACTTATTTGTAGTATATATTTTGCTATCGCCTCGGCTGTCGATCATGAAATCTGCATGTACTGAAATTACACGTTTGAGGAAATTTCGATTGCAAAAACGTGTATTTCGAATTGTGTGATATGTAGCACAGTTTTGTTGGAACTGGCATATCAATATTTTTCAATTGTGGCTATAAAAATTCACTCAACATTGATTGGTATCGCTCAGCAATCACTTTAATAGTATTTCAGCATCATCTTTAAAAAAATTGGTCCAATGATTCCATTTTCCCAAAATGTACCCCAAACAGTAACGTTTATTGGGTATAGATATTTTTCCTAAAAAACACGTGGATTTTTATCACACAAGATAATACGATATTGTATATTGACGAATTCATCCATTGTGAAATGAGCTTCATCACTGAAGAAAACGTTGCTTGAAAACAAATGATCTGTCGTTCGTTGTTGTCGGTTCATTTTCAACACTAACGGCAGCAATGTTAACATCAGTTCATACATTTTTCGGTCTATCACTTTTTGGTTTATCAATAACACAAGTAGTTTCTTCGAATTTTTCACTACAATTTGCAATGAAGATTGATTTAGTTGATTATTACACCGAAAAAATCACGAAATCTGCGATGATTATTTTTTTAAGAACGCCCATGTTCATAATAACTTTGAATAATATACACGCGTTTGCAATAAAACGTGTCCATCGTTGAAATTGTTTTTTACTAAAACTAATCCCGGAAAAAAATTCTTTATAATTTTTTAAGAGACAATTTTTTAGATACATTCTGAACACGCTAATCTAAAATTAAATAACAATAAAAATAATATATCACAATTTAAAATCATATTTGAAATGAACTTTTGAGAAAAATATTTAGAAAAAAATTAAATATAGTTTCAAATAAAAAATAATTAGTTTTTATTGACAGAAACTCAAATTTATATAAATATTTTCGAAAATTAATGGGTAAAATTTATGATTTCTAAGATAATTATTAAAAACTTGATTCATATGATCAGTATGCAGTGGGCTTTGGCTAGAAATATCTTTTAAACGCTCACAGTAATCGATTTCAATTCAAACCATTTTTGAAGATCAGTTTATTTCTTACAAAAAATAAGTATGCCCCATCTGATAATGCTTACTATGTAGTGTGTTATAAAATTAAAGCAAAATTGTTTAGAACGTTCAATTTCCTACCAGAATATGTGTCGAGAATATCTCGCCCTTCATTGAACGTAGAGCAACATGCAATGAAGGGCGAGATATGAATTTTTCGTTTGGAACTGACGTAAAAATTGGAAAACTGTGATTAGGAGGACCTTCCTATTAATATTAAGAGCTCCTCTTTAGAGCGATTTTTTTTAGATGTGCCTAGCAACCAATTTTTCAGTATCGGAAGTGAAAAGAACAATAGTTGTTTTTTTGACACATTCTAACTCTGTAAGTATTACTTTAATAATAAAAATAAGTAATTTTATAAATTACGGTTCAATTGTAGTATAATCCTGGAGAAGCTCTGAATAACGAGCGATATCGATTAATAAAAGAAGGAGTTTCTCTTTTTTTGCCTTACGCCGCATTCCCAATAGCCTACTATATATATATATATATATATATATATATATATATATATATAAATATATATATAAAGAAATGTACTATATCATTTCTTTATTGTAGGTATCAGCATATTAATAAAGCTTATAAAAACCACTCGACAAAAACACCAAGCACTTTTAAATTAAGGCATGCATATTTCATTCTACTGGAGGAAACACAGTGGCGGATCCAATTATGGAGTGTTGAATGTTATCCACAAATGGTAGCCGTATAAATCCCGCTTATATTTATAACCGCAGATTTTTTGCCATATTCGCTGAGGATCCTCAAAAGACTGAATAATAACTAAAATCAATATATTTATTAGTTTGAGACGAAATGCTTTGATCTTACTAATAATTAGTATTATTATTATTAATTATGAATATATAAATTCTTGTATGCATTACAAAAACCTTTGACAATAGCGGTTGTATTTGGAGATTTTATGGCTCATTTTAAAATTGTTTCTATACGGCAACTATTATAATATTATAGTTTACGTTCACCCACTTTCTATAAATATTTTAGCGTTATCAGTAGTTATAGCAACAATACATACATTTTAAGGGGATTTATTTACATCAGTTAAGCCCTGATTTCCTGGGAGAGCGGTCGCTTAAAAGCTGCCGTTTTCTACGTTTATACAATACACAAATCGTTTTCAAGTATATGAAAGTGAATAACTCACCATAAATTACTGTAAATCATTGGCTTGTTAAATTACGTTGAGGTATTGCTCGGTATGGGAAACCATGTTCATTTATACATGCAAAACTATCTTTGTGACGTCAAAATGAGAAGCGGCCGCTTTTCAGTGGAAAGCAGGGCTTTACTCTATTCTGGGTAATTATAATAGAGTAACTTATTTAAATAAATCCCATTTATGTATGCATGGTTGCTGTAACTACTGATAACGCTAAAAAATTTATAGAAAATGGGTGAACGTGAAATACAATATTATAGTAGCTGCTAAATAAGTTCTAGTTTATAAACTACGGAACATATACTTTAATTTGTATACCTTTATATCCATTTTCCTTAATGTTAAGTGCATATCGGAAAAACATAGTCGTTAGAATTTAATGCACTCTTACGTTGCGCGCTACCTAGTCGGTTTGCTGCACTTAATTACGTACCATTTGCACACAATTTAACATAAAAACTGCTCCTGTCGCATTCTCACTGGAATATTGAACAGAAAAACACGCGTATTGACTAGATAGCTGTTACAAAAACCCACAATGATAAGTATAATTAATTATTGAATTGTCATTTTTTTTCAAAATAGTTATTTTGACATGTCAAATTTTAATCGCGTAATGGCTTGTTACCTTGTTACCTTCTTACCTTGTTACCTTGTTACCTTGTTACCTTGTTACCGATCTCACACCGGCGATCTGTCGGTCTCTCTTGGCCACCTCTTCGACTTTAGTTGCGACATAAACTAATGTAATGACAACAAACTCATATTTATATGATATTACGTGTGTAGGCTATGCTCATAAAGATTTGAGCTCTATTATGAACAGGGCCGTAGCTAGACAGATGCAACAAGGCACCGTCACGGTGATACCACATTCTATTTAGCATACCAATAGAAATGTCGTTTTATAAAGCTTGAAAATCATTTTCTATAAATGCTAGGTATATGTCAACATTTAAACGATGAGCAAATTATACCACATTCTTTTTAGCATACCAATATAAATGTCGTCTAATAAATCTTGAAAGTCATTTTCTATAAATGCTAGGTATACGTCAACATTTAAACGATGATTAAATTATACCACAGTCTATTTAGCATACCAATATAAACGTCGTCTAATAAATCTTGAAAGTCATTTTCTATAAATGCTAGGTATACATCAACATTTAAACGATGAGCAAATTATACTACAGTCTTTTTAGCATACCAATATAAATGTCGTCTAATAAATCTTGAAAGTCATTTACTATAAATGCTAGTCAGTATTTAAATATCGAGCAACATTTGAATAGGGAGTAGTTGTCTATTAAAAATACCACACCAAGTGTTAATCGAAAATATTTGTTGATAATCTCTAATTCTAGCTAGTGAGGATTTTATAAAGATCACTTATTTTCGTTATGATTAATGTTAATTGTTAATTCAGATGCGTACGTAGGGTAAATAGCGCCTATGGCAAATACCAATCTTGCGCCCCTCTCCGACTGTCTGACGGTAGGTTGCTTACGTTTTATTTTTTGCACCCTCTTCAGTGGCGCGTGTTGCACGCTCCATGCCTGCTATAGCCTAGTTACGCCTCTGCGTCTGCCTAGAGCGATTTAACGTTATTAGTGAATCGCTCTAGGCAGTCGCAGATACGTAACTAGGCTATGGCAGGCATCGAACGATTTTTATTTTATTCGTTCTGTTCAAATAGCTAATGATAAAATGATAACCGCTACACGTAAATGTGTAGTATATTTGTTTGCAGATATTTTCATATACTTTCTTGTCCGCACTTTAGTTTTATAACCCTACAATTATTCAATATTCTGTAGTAAATCTACATCCTGTTGATAACGCTATTACCAACCGATTTGTAATTAATTTCCACGTAGTTCCAGCTGCAATATATTTTGCAATTAAAATATTGGTCGTTGCGTATTTTTTATATTTGCATATGGCATTGTTGCGCACAACAAAAGCTTCAGCTATTGAACCAATACAATAGACATATTTCCGAACGTGCGAAATGGAAACTATAAAAACGCTATTGATTTGTTTGCTTTGTTTGATATGAGGGGGCAACCTGTCTGTATTGTGTCTGAAACCGATTCCATTATATTCTTTAAGCATCATGACAACTTAATTCTGTTGCAAATATTTACCTGTATTCTCATCATATTTAACTAAGGCGAAGTAAAAACAATATACATATACAGGGTGATAGCTCACTGCATGTCGATCATTTAAAGATATATTCCTTGGTTTAAATAATGAAGATTATCTACAATACTTTTTGCAAAACTACACCCCTGAAGACATATAGTACGAAATAAAAATCAATAGTAGGTTATAATTTTTGAATAGTGTCCATAGTAAAATAATAGTATGTATTTATTTAGAGCGCTAGTGTTTCTAATAGTTAAAACTATTTTCATCATAAAGGATAAATAAAACGATTTTTTACTTTGTTTTTTATCACACTTCAGTTACACTTTGCAACTAGTTTCGGCTAAGCTCTAGCCATTTTCGAGCTCCTCCGATGATGGCTAGAGATTAGCCGAAACTAGTTGCAAAGTGTAACTGAAGTGTGATAAAAAACAAAGTAAAAAATCGTTTTATTTATGCTTTAAAATTAATTATCACTAAGTAGACGCCATAACAATCCAATATGTTCATCATATTTAACTAGGGTGAAGTAAGGATAATATACAAATACAAGGTGTTACCTTACTGAATATCAATCAATTAAGGATATATTCCTTGGCGCAGGTAATGAAGATTACCTACTATACTTTTTGCAAAACTACACAACAGAATAGATATAGGTCCTCAAATTCGGAAATAAAAAATCAATATCAGGCTATAATTTTTGAAAAGAGTTCATAGTAAAATAATAGTATGTATGTATTTAGAGCCTCAGTGTCTAATAGTTAAAACTATTCTCATCATATTTAACTAGGGTGAAGTAAGGAAAATATACAAATATAGGGTGTTACCTTACTGTATATCAATTTAAGGATATATTCCTTAGCCCAAATAATGAAGATTACCTACAATACTTTTTTTTTGCAAAGCTGCACCCCTGAAATGATATAGATCCTTAAAGACTAAAATGAAAACTCAACAACGCGCTATAATTTTTAATTAAAGTTCATAGTAAAACAATAGTCTTAGCATGTAGTTCATAGTAAAACAATATTATGTATATATTTAAAATGCTAGTGTTTGTAATAGTATTTTAAAACTATTTGTAGTTTTTAGAGTTTTTGTATTTTGTATATCTTCCCGCTGGTAAAGGGAGAAGCTCAGACGAATGTAATCAACTGGTATTGACACCTTAACTTCACAGCAATACTGTTAGACGCGGTGCACACTTGAGAAACAAGTTTATAGAAACAAGTTTTATGAAACTTGTTTGATGAAACTAGTTTTATGTTTTGGTCCTCAAATAGGAAACCATTTTTCTACAGTTTTATCATGTCCTCATAACGATTGTATAATGTAAAAGTAGAAATCTAACCTACTATTAACTTTCAACACTCACTTGTACTGTTGAGTTCATGTTGAGTTCATTCGCAATGTTTTTTGGACTTATTACTGTAATTTCAAACTGATATTATATAATATAGGGTATTTTTCGACACATTTTATTAGTTAAATAGTCATTATGAACTTAAAATCAGTCTGAACAGTCTAGAAAATATAAAGTTATTTAAAAAAAACAATTGTCAAACATGAAACCACATGAAATTTCGTTTGGACGAAACCTATCATAAAACATTTATGAAACTACAGTTTCAAGAAACTAGCGTGCTCCTTCCTATATGTTTTATATCAAATATCATGAAACATAGTTTCAAGTTTCATCAGTATGAGACGGATTACGCCTCTAACCACTCGTGCACTGAGCTGGGTTCAAAATAATATTATGTTAGAAATAATAAAAAAATCTTAAAGTAAAGAAAACAAAATCTAAACTTCTTTCTTCATATATTATTAATATTCATCGATATTGTCGACTTCATTCATTTAAATATTAAAAAGTTTACCTAAGAAAGCAGAGACCTAACCTAACCACTTGGCCACTGAGCTGGAGAATTATTTGTATTTTTAAATATATAAGTTATTAGAAAATTTAATGATAATTATTTGTATGTACTCTCTTTTTTTGTGTGTGGAATCAAAGGTATAAAAATAAGTACCGAGGCGGTCCGTGGCGCAGTGGCCTAAGGCGATGGTCTGAAGCCATTGCGTACGGAACGGTGGTGGTTCGAATCCACCGCTAGCCGGGAATTTTTCCACAAAGAATTAACCCGGCTAGCACATCATGGATGTTGTATGAGGCACAATAGGTCCGTGAAGGGCCGCAGTGCACACAGCCCAGGGGCGGGGGCTGTACTCACCGTAAAAAATAGTATGAATTTTCGAATTGAAACCAAACTCTTTTGCAATATTGCATATACTGCAATCTATAAATAAATGAGTCTACTTATCGCAACAATACTGTCCATTTGTGAGTGATTTAGAGATATCTTGATAGTTACTGGCGAATTTAGTTATGTCGCTTATTCTTATTATCTCCTGCGGGAGTTTAAATGTTATGCAGACAAATCTACTAATGTGTAGTTCATCTTGACCAGATATTGCACTGTGAGAGGACAAATGTCGTAACATCCAAAAACAGTTTTTTAGATAAATGCATTTTTAAAATTGCAATAGTTTCTGTACCTATAGCATTGAGTATAATGTTAACTAATTTTATTAAAATAAAAATTGTTTTATTCTAAATGCAAAAAAATGGCGGTAAAATATGCATATGAATCACGAAAATAAAAATGAAAATCTGAAAATAAACGCAAAAAAAAGTAGTAAAAATATACATAAGAATCATCAAAATTAAAAAAAATGAATTTGGAAGTTACGACACTCGTCAGCTCAGTACGATATAATTAGTATGCGCCAGCTTGAGTCGCCCATTTGTAAATTTCCAAGGATACTGGTGACTCTAAATTATAAAAACAGGCTAAATGTCAAAAGGATTACACTGACAGTCTTGTCAATTATGTCTCATGAAAAGCAGTACGATTATTTTGATACCCCTGATGGTGTGGATATTGGGCCAAAATTATGGTATGTTTTAAAACCCGCAGCATTAACAGCGGTTGGGCTTTCCACAGTAGATGTTATATTGTATTCACATCCCAAGGGGTATATGAGCACATTAGCCAGGTACGCATACATAGGTCTACCTGTAATAGGCATTTGCGGTGCATTTGTGATCGCCACAAACCTCATGTGTAACATTCGTCATAAAGATGATATTTACAATTGGGCTATTGGTGGAGTAGTTGCTGGCGGAGTTTATGGGACATGGCGAAGGAGCAGCCAGGCCGGGTGGGCCGCTGGTTTGACGTTCGCTTTGATGGGCATGCTTAAGAAACATTGCGTGGAAATGGGATATGAGGTAACACCTTCTGAAATAAGACCCAGCCATGCTGGGCCACATTCGGCACTTTCATATGATTATACTTTAACAAATAATACTGTGCCCACATGGAAGCGATAGATTATGATATTATATCCTTGTTTGTATTTGAATATATGTACTATTAAATTAATTGAATCTATAACCACGTTTTCTGCTATTGTTTAAAAGAACCATCACATGTTATTCATGTTAGAAGGTTATGGGCCATCCACAATAAGCGCGGTAGTGGTAAGATAGCGGTAAGCAATATTTTGGTTGGCTATAAAAATTCAGACGAATTGGGCAGTAATGCTATGCGATAATTATGGTAGAGATAATTACCCATGTTCTGTCATAGTTTTGCTGCGCTGCTGTAAACGCCCGCATCTTGATACATGTGGGCAATTTCGCTACGTTACCCCTACCGCGCTTATTGTGAATAGCCCATTAGAAAGATGACTGTAACTGTTTTTGTGTTTCTTTTTTTTTCGTGTACCGTAACTGTAGGTCAATAAGGCACCTTACACGATCAATATTGCTGTCAATATTTTCGAATAATGACATTATTACTGTTCCATAATATGTTTAAAATGTTTATTATTCTAAAATATTACCAGTATTACTTATCATGTAAGGTATAGTAAAAATGTAAAGAGAATACTGATGTTTATACGGATAATTGATTACTTGATAAATATAAAAGGAGTATTGAAGCAAATACTGACAGCACTAGTATTGACAGTATTATTGACCATGTAAGGTGCCTTTATAAGGCACCTTACACGATCAATATTTCTGTCTGAAGCAAATATTGACAGTACTAGGATTAACAGTATTATTGACCGTGTAAGGTGCCTTTATAAAATAGTAGATAATATAAATTACCTGCTACTGTATTAGCAACATTGTTTTTTACTGTGATAATGGTGACTGAGTATGGCATGAAGTTTATGACTACTTGAGACGATTCTTTCTTCACTTTGAAGCCTACAACATTTCCGTGTCTACTGTCTTCCCTTGAGTAGTATACTTGCTGCTCATCTCTCAGACTGCTTCTAAAATTAGACCATTCTATTTCACTAATGCCTAGGAGTGTGGTATCAAGACGATTCATTTCCTGTATTGTGCTTTAGACTTTTCCTTGGTCGCATACACCACGCTCATTCCATTTCCATCTTCTTGGCTGATCGGGAGATTCTTAGCATCCGTATCTCATAAAAGAGGGGCCCGGGACAAGGGGCTTTCGATTTTCAGTCGTGATGATTTTCCTGGGGAATGAGCTTGTTTCCAGTTGCATTCCTCATTGTTTCCAATTGATATCTGGCTTCGAATTTTTTCAGAAATTATTTTTCGATAGTCTTCGTCTAGTATTGTAATAGCTGATAGTTATGGTCTAAGTATTTTATTACCTGGGTACCCAAAATATTAGGTGGGTGTTCCCCAATCCGTAGCTTGCGATGGGGGATTAGCAACCCCTTACAGGTTCATGTCTATAATCACTTAATCATGGATGCATAACCAACTACATATCAAGATATTAGAGTCTTGGTGTATGCAATATTCTATAGCGTCTTCCACTGATCATATTTGGATAAAAGAGCCGTGGTGCGTCCTCTAATACTTATATACATGTTGTGTTAAGGGTAGATTATATTAGATTAGATTAAAAACGGGTGGCCATCCAGGACCTACACGACTGCGCTCTCGGTAGAGCTTTTGTGGCCCCCGACGTGTTTTAATGTTATTATACTTAGTTTTTTTTCAATTCATTTAATATTATTTTTATACCCAACTTGATGGCCGAGTGGTTACAGGCGTCGTCCGTCTAGTATTGAGCATTGGGAAGCTTGAGTTCGATTCCCATCAAGGATCGAATTATCGCGAATCACCTTTCATAGTTTTTCAGAGGTTTTCTGTGAAGTTAAGATAAATACTGGGTAAGCTTCTACCTTGACCGGCGGAAAAGCCTCACGGCTGATAGCCCTATAAAAATACAATTTTTTGAAAACATAGTTATTAATACTATATTATATTCGATTTAGGGTATTCATTGGTATCATAGTACTCTACCATTTCTACTCAAAATATACTCAAATTCATTCTTAATAACCTCATAAAATGTTAATAAAAACCCAGCTCAGTGGCCGAGTGGTTAGAGGCGTCATCCGTCTCGTACTGAGCATTGGGTAGCCTGAGTTCGATCCCCAGCGGGGAACGAATTTGCGCGAATCACCTTTCACAGTTTTTCAGAGGTTTTCTGTGAAGTTAAGGTAAATACCAGGTGATTAAACTCCTCTGAGCTTCTCCCTTGACCGGCGGAAAAGCCTCACGGCTAATAGCCCTATAAAGATAGAAGTTTTTTTGTTAATAAAATACAGTGAATTTCACGGTAGATCCACCTTAAAGAACTTATGTAAGCTCTGTACTAGCTAGCAGATTGTAAAGCCTCGATGTCGGTTCCTTTATATATTGGGATGGTCTTGATTGGCCGTTCCCGAGTTATCTGGACCAGCATAGTATATCATCTGTGGTCTCTTCTTCCTAGCAGAACCTACAGAGGCATTCGTCTATCAGGCATTTAAATAAGATATTAAAAATTGCCTCAAATTTATATAATATTCCGATTTCAAGCCTGTTAGAGTACATTAGTATATTATCTAGTTCCTTATATCGTTTTCGATACAAAAACAAACTACATAGTGTCATACACACATGTAGAAAATGATATAGCGGCGGAATAATAATAAATTCAATTAACAATAACAGCACCGTAATACACAATGTTAATTTTCCATTTGGAAATTGTTATAAAGTTTAATATATCAATTTTTATATATAAAACGATATAGAAAACTAGATAATGTCATACGGGCTTTATACAACTCAACCTAGATCCTGCAATAATTGATCCTCATATTGTTTACGTGTCCTCGGTCCAGTTCTGCTGCCACGTAGATTAATGTAATGTAATTTGTGCATGTAATCATTTCCCATTCAGTGAATACTTAAAATTCTGTGTCTCTTCATGTTGGAATATATATGTTAAACATATAGCAAGCAATCTTATATAACTGAAAGTAACTTCAAAGTCAAAAACAAGGGAAAATAAAATTATGGCGCCTTCTGCACGGTACGCCTGCTACTTTACGCCGCCGCGCCGTGACAATAATAAACACACGAATGCGGGGGCTGAGTAGGCGAGAGCTTCAAATTATCACCTCCCACTACTCATAAAATGTCATCTGTAAAATGAAAGCACGTTTCAACGTCTTATATGAGAACAAAAATATGCTTTTATATTAAAGAATTTATGGCTTGATATAAAAATATTTAAAAGGTATGCTGATTTCTGATACTTTATATCGAAGTACAGGTTGTGACATTGTCAATATTATTTTATATATTATTTACCAACAATAAATAGACACTCTAGCGAGTAGGAATTAAATATATAATTTATATACTCCGAATTTTCCTAATTAACATGCATAACACTTACATTTAATTATTATTGCCATTCTACAAAATAGTTGAACTTGGCTTTTCGAAGCAACGATTTCATTTTCTACTAGATAATATTAACACCATCTGGATGTAATTTAATTTAAATTGTATTCACATATCGAGATACAATTATCTTTAACACTATTCCTTTGTATAACAACTTCCTATTGCAATCATATATTGTAATTTCGAATTATAATTGCTTTACTAGTAACTTTATTTATTCGAATTATATCTATATTATTCTATATTGCATAACCTACCTCATAAATGTCGATTTATGTTTAAATATAGTATAAATTTACCAACTCATATGCTCGTATTCATCAACATCCCATAAACTTTATAGGTCCCATAAGCTATTCAATGGATAAAACAAATGTCAAACACCTTGAATAGCTATACATATATATATATATATATATATATATATATATATATATATATATTGATTATTCTAAATATGTTTTCATCGTTTTCCAAATATACTAATTTATAGGAGTACTATTATTTATTACCTGAACTATTTACAATGTATGCTAACGAATTAGCATTATTTTCCGATACAGTAAGAGGAGTCGAAACGTATGCAAATAACTATTGGCATAATAATTATGTAATCTAATATTATCATGACATCGTTTTTAGATTATCATAAAA